>OY754308.1:19667210-20867210 GCA_963573325.1 Astragalus glycyphyllos
AATTGTCTCTCGCTGTAGTCTACTCTCACACCTTTGAATGTGATCATCTATTGAATATTTATAGAATTTCCATCTAATAGATCTATTGGAAGCTCTTCCTCATGGCTTGAAATAATCGTTGAGAGATTACAAAGCTAATCGGGTTACATTTCTATGCCCATGCAGAAGTCTTACACTGTCACGGTAGGTGATCGTTGAGCGCTTTTGGACAATGAAGCTTCAGATAGCTTGTAGCTTCTAAACTTCAACAAGTGCTTTGACAAAATCTTCTTTTTTATATATATATATATTGTGGTTTTGTGACTAAGTTGAATACCACATTATATATATATATATATATATATATATATATATATACACACGCCAGTCTTCTGAAACATTGAAAGCTTGTGATGCATCTTCTAAATATATCTTCTAAATATGAATACCATCTGAAGATCGTTTGAGTTACTCTTGTATTTCTAGCAAGCAAAAATGTTTGTTATCCCCTTCTCTTTTCTTCAACGTGTGAGTGACCTCTTGAGTTTATTCGAGTGTTCCATGGATTTCATCATTGATGACTGTATTCTCTGAACACATCATACATGTAGACACGTATTTTCTGAAGATTTGAATTGTCTAAGTATTTGATTAGCTTTTTATGCATAGTTCTTTCTTTCATCGATTCTCACTCCAAGTATGAAGAGCTTTTGCATGTCCTGCCTTGACCTTAAGATGCTTCAAGGGATATCTCATTGTTGTTTGAGAGTCCTTTTTCATTCACATTTGAGGCATAATGTTTCTTTTTCTCACAGAGAAACTTCTAGTAAAACAACTATTGTCATAGGAAGATCCTTATTGATGAGCTTTGCAAGCTATTGAAGGTTGTCTTCATACAAGATAGAGTTTCTTCTTATTAAACCATTCTGAAGTTCCTCTTGCCTTTCTCATTGATTTCCAAAGTCATAAGGGAAGTGCTTGTAGGACTTCTTCTTTATTGAAGAACATATCTTCTCATTCTTGAAAAGCTTTTGATCAATTTTCATGTCTTCTTGTTGATCATCATTCAATCTTGATTTGGACATATGATGATATCTTCTCAAGGTAGGAGTTTTCTTCTTGATGTATGGAAACATGTTTACTTCATTTAATATGTGTTCTGCTATACCATCAGAGCCTTTCTTAAGATCATGCTCTTGCTTAGAAGATATCTTCTTGAGTTGTGAGTGATTATGCCTTGTACTATAGATCACTCAAGATGATACATTAAATCCTCAATAGATCAGATAGCTTAACCTTTTGTCAAGATGGTTTGTTTTCATAAAAACTTTTACTAGGGATTTTGCCTCAACAATCTATCCCTTTTTGACGATAACAAACATTTTGAGAAGATTTAAGTTGTCTGATATAACAACTGTTTTATATATGCTTCACCTTATGTTCCCCCCTAAATTTGTGCATTCTTTTAAGGTGGGAAAACTTGATTAATCCAAATATTAGATATTATAACATGAATAATGTTTTGGTATTAAGGCATATATGTAAAACAACAACTGAAACAAGCAAAAGCTTGTTTCGTCAGACAGATGACCTTAGTAGCATAAAAAAATTCTCTAAATAAATTAGCGCAAGTATAGCAATAAAGCATAGTATGTATCATAATGTAAACAGAATTATATTAAACTGCAAACATGGT
Organism: Astragalus glycyphyllos; assembly: GCA_963573325.1. Taxonomy (NCBI): domain Eukaryota; kingdom Viridiplantae; phylum Streptophyta; class Magnoliopsida; order Fabales; family Fabaceae; genus Astragalus; species Astragalus glycyphyllos. Next base: position 19,668,886 of record OY754308.1, read on the forward strand.
ATCATGGTTACATATGATTTGATTTTATTTTGTTCTCTCTCTCTTCTAAGAGACTACCCTAGATATTTTCTTTCTTACTCTCATTTTGACTTATAGACACACTTGAACTTCCTTCTCAATTCTTCTTAAAAACCTACTTCTCCCATTATTCTCATTACTCAAACAGAGGGGACAATGCTATGTGACTCCAGTTTTTACTTGTAGGAGGGATTCCTAGGGGATTCATATGAGGATGAACTGGATATAGATTCAGATGATGATTCATTAGGAAATACCTGGTGTTTGGAGAGTGTTGATTTTAGCTGTTTGAACAATTTGTCTGTTGAAGTATTGATTCTACAGTGAGACGTGTTTCTTAAGAACATATTTTTAACTTTCCTTTCTTTGGTAGGTTCTTCTGTAGGTTCATGATCCTTTTCTCTAAGAAGGTCACTAATATCCCCAAATCTTTCTTTTAGGTCTTTTCTCAGTTTTGTTTCATATCTATAATTTCGGATGGCCCTTTGTACTCTCCTTTCTTCTTCATCATCAGGATTGACGAGTTGTTCTGGAACTGATGGATTTAACTCTAGCCCTATTTGTATCAAGTTTTGTAAGTCAAATGATGCTATATATATCATCATAATAGGGTTCAGAGGGTAAGTCTATACCAACTAGCCTGAAAACTTTGGTGAGTGCCATACCATATGGTAGGCATATCTTGTTTCGAAAAGGTTGCATGATATTCAAGATGTGATTTAAGATAAAAGTTGGAAGACTTATGGGGTCCATTCTCCGCATATGGAAGATGACAAGATCAGTTTTGGTCACTTCGTCACGATAAACATTTTTTGGAACAATATTGTGCATACATAACTTGTGTAGAATTTTGATATGATCAAGAAGATTTGACGTAGTTACTCTTGATGAAGGATCTTTCAGAATACATGAGTGAGAGGTGGGGAAATCAAACCAGTCAGCTTCAAAAAAATTCTATTTTCAATTGGAATTTCAAGTGCTTCTGCAAATAACGCTTCTGTGAGATGAATTTCTTTATCTTCTTTATCGCCAGCATAGAAGACTATCCTAGTTTTGAAGTCATCACGTTGAGCATTGTGATTGAAATCTCTTATCAGCATAGGATACACTATTTCCTTGATTTGAACGAAATTCTTCCATTTTTGAATAGCCAAATATGGAGAAATATCATGGCCCTTTTTTCTCAGATCTTCTAAGTTAGAGACTTTGCCTGTTTCTATGCTCCTTTTGGTCCAAAAGATTTCAGCAAAAAGTTCATCATAAGAAGACTGTGATATTAAGTTTTCTTTCAAGTTGCACTCAATACTTCCTAATCCTATCGTAACTGTATTAGGCATTGAACATATAGTAGATAATTGAGGTCCAGGGGACAGAGAGGATTGTGGCTGAATGATAAATGTCCAGTAAGACATTTTCAAGAAAATAGAAATTTATGAATGAGAGTGAAAATATGATGAGGAAGTGTGTGAGAATATTGAGCACACTCGCTCATATTTATACGGAAGTATGCCTTCTCACTAGCGGGTAGCCATTTCTTTTTGTACGGATGCAACAGACTTTATTTGACACATAGCCGTTGGAGATTTTCAATGACTAACTTCATCCATTTTGTGGGAGTTTTTTAATATTCTTATGAGATTGTTTTTAGGAGACAGAAACATGGAATTAAGTATGCACGGGATAAATTTGACAGAGATAAAATTAGTGCACACAGGTTTGAAAAAATTTCCTTTTTAGAGAGGGTGAATTGTTACAAGACAATGATAATCTTTTTGCATTCATTTTATGCTTGAAGAGTTTATGCATACATTCAATATTTGCTTTTGTATAACTTGTAGCACATAACCATATCATACATATGAATGTTTTAGCATGCAAAACTACATATAAGCAGAGAATGATAATTTGATAATGCAGCACTTGTTTCTTTTACCAGATGTCTTAGAAAAATTTTATGATCATGTTACTGAGAGAAATTCATCAAAGCATTTTAAGAATGCATTTCTATATTCAGAATGTGTGTATGAAATATGTATAGAAGATGTAATTTTTTATTCTTAAAGACCTACTCAATCAGTTTATAATATAGGCAGAAGACTCGTGTATATTATTACTTCAGTAAGTTTCTTACTCTGAGTTTGATGTGATGTCCTCTTATCCTTTCTTCTTAGTAGAATATTCTTTGTATGACAGCTTGAGGGACTTAGAGTGATATCAGAAGATAGATCTTTGCAGCATAGTAGCTTGAGGTTCTCTTTGACATTTTGATAATGTATCATCTTTTCGGTGTTGTTATGAGATCATAATCATCTTGTGATGAAGAGCAACAATCTTCTTAGAAGATTAAAGTCAACATCTTTTGGAGGATTGACTTGGTTGGAAATGACTTGCTTTCAGGATTTGAATCTTTTAGCTAGATCAACAGGTATCTTCTAAGTGAAGGTACTTATTTGTATTATTTCTGATCTTAGTTGATATTAACTCATGAATCATTTCTTCATCTTTCCTCCTTATCTTTTTGTCATTTGCAACTTCAATGCTCATTTCTTTTCAGATTATTTTTCATTTCCATTTATCAATACATTTCTTCATTTTAAGCTCACTTTGTTCAAGGTTATTGATTGAAGATCCTATAAGGGAGGAATAAGTAATTTTGGTCCCCAAAACTTATTGGGCCCTTGGCTGTTATTGTACCTCTTCTCAATATCAATGAGATATCATTTTATGAGCTCAATCAAATTAGTATAACATGAACAAAGTTCTTGTTGGTCATTTTAATGCGTGATAGATAGTGTTCTGCACGATACTTTCGACCTAGGAAAGCGGTCCGAGGTAGTTAGTGGTGCGTCCTTGATCAACGTGCGTTGTCCGATTCGAGCTGGGGTGGTACCTGCAAAGCCACTCCGACGATCAAGTCAGTGAGGTTGTCTTAGCAATGTAATAAATGTGATATTGCTTACCTTTAATGTGGCATTGAATGCAGTATTTATAGATGGTGGTAGGGTTTGACCTGATGAATCAGGACCGTCCGATCTTGTGGTTTTATCTGAACCCTTGAGGTTTGGATCTGTTTCTGGGTTTGGGCCCTTGAGGGGTGCAAATAGAAGCTAGAAAAGGGGTGCATATAGTAAAAAGTCTCACCATAACAGTTGCCCCTCAAGTCTGGTCGTCTGAGGGGCGATCTTGACTTGTGAACCGAGTTTGATGATGTACGGGCCGACCTTTATATTGCCCGACCTGTGAGACTTTGTAGCGATAAATATTTGGGCTGAATCTAAGCAGAGACGGGCTGCAGACCTTGTGACGAGATGGTATGCGATCGTTTGAGGGGCTCAACGGTTTAGTAATAATGGTGGCGCCTCGATTTGGGTGCGTGGAGTAACTGTTCATGATTGGCACATTTTATGAGGGCGGCTGTTGTAATGATGGCGCGTGGATTTAGGCGCGTGGTTTCGTGGGTATTGATTGGAGGTGACGGCTCCGTTCAAAACCGCTTCGCATTCCTCGTGCCTTATAAATAAGGGATCATTCCCTCTTCACTTGTTTGGTGCTGCTTGAGAGTGCTCTGACTACCGATCCGGTCTTGTTGACATTCTGGGTTATAGAGATCGTGGAGAGGTCGCAACCGTTTAAGTGGAGTGTCCATTGGAGCGCATTCGTTCAACATCGTAGAGAGCTTTACCGTCTCCGAACTTCTAAGAATCGAGGTTAGTTTTTAACTGATGTCTTCTTTTATTTAATCATCTTCCGTTATGTCGCTTCATTTACGTCGTCCGCGGGGTGGGGATCGTCAGGTCGGGTTCCAACTTGTTTAAGGACCCACCTTCTCGCCTTAATCTTGACACTCGGTGCCCCCATACCGGCAGGTTCGCTCTGGCGAAAACTAAGCAAACTCGTAGAGAGATAACCCCCCAACCATCTCAGCTAGCTAAAAAGATGGCTTTCGAAGCCGGAGTCCGGGAAGGGACCCAACCTAGCATTTCCCCGGTCGAGCCAAAGGTACATGAACAACCAGCCCCCGCCCCCAATAGCCCTGAGCATGAGGAGGATCTAGAAGTTGGGGACCTCTCCCCCCGAGATACCACGAATGACGCCGCAAATCCTGAAAGTCCTGAAGAGGGTCATGAGGAAAGTGCTGAGTCCAAGGGTTCTGAAGAATCTAGTTGAGGCTCAACCGCTAGCTCGGAAGAGGAAAGGGAGAGTCATGTTGGGAGAGGTTCCGATGAGGAGGAAACAGTTAGTAACGGGGCTGCAGAAGATCGATCAGAAGAAGTTCTGCAGAGAAGTACGGAGGGAGATGCTGAGTCGTGCACGGATGGGTATTCGTTCACTTTTGTTGGAGCAATTGACGTTTCTGTGCGCCCGGCGCTAAGCATTCCTCGGATATATTCTTGGGTTTCTGCAAAAGTGCAGGCCCAAAGATCTGTTTACCGATCTGGTTATAATATGACCGACATAGTTCAAAAGATGACCAGTCCTAGGCGAGGTATTTGGACTGCTAAAGGGATGAAGGATTCGGAACATGCAGCGATCTGGCCTTCCGAGCTTAAGTTCGTTATGTATGATGTCGTTATTTCTACCATGCATATTCGCCCGCCTTTTACCTCATTTCAACAAACTGTGCTTGCTGTCTTGGGTCTTGCTCCAGCTCAGCTTCATCCGAACGGTTAGGCCTTCATCCGAGCATTTGAATTGATCTGCATCCATCTTAAGAGACTGATCTCCAGAGATTTGTTTTTCAATCTCTTCGAGATTAATCGGAACAAAGACAAAACCTCTGGAGGTCACGAACACGTCAGTTTAAGGTCGGCGAGAAACAGGTGTGTCTTCCGACTTTATTCTGATTCTTTGAAAGGGAATTGGAAAGACAAGTTTTACTTTGTGAAGCCCGTTGACGAGAAAGCAATAAACTACGTAGGCTCACACAGTGCTGATGGCAGGTCTTTGGTGTCGACCAAGTTTCCCCTGGGTTGGAGTCTTACTCACGACAACCGCACGCCTAAGTCGTATAAAGTGGGCAATGCTAGGTTGTTAGAGGAGGATAAGAAGACTAAGGCGATCATGCTCGCGTGGGCGGAGCTGATTCCTTATACGAGAGAAGATTGGAAGGGATTCCACTAGGTCAGGGTTGCCACTAGGTCGGAAGTCATTCAAGTGTTAGGTAGCCACGGTCGCTTGTTTGCGTGTTTTATTTTTCTTTAATTTCTTTTTTCAAGTTGCCTAAGTCGTTCCTGATGCTTAAAATTTTGCAGATAACATGTCTAGGGATGATGAGATAGACTTTGATTGGTTGACTGCAATGGCCGAAGGTGCCACCAATGTCAGGGCTATTAACATTGGTACCCCCGGGACTCCCTACGCCAATGAAGCTCTCAATGCAACCCCGGTCTGAACTGTCAATCTGCGAGAATCGGGGACTGAGTTTGTGGATCTGGAGATATCTGAAGGTGGCCTGGATACTCAAGGTCGTCAAAAGAATGTGGCTGAAACAAGTCGCCCTCCTCAAAGTGACCTTCCTCCAAAGGTTGTGAAGAGGAAACCTTCTGCATTTGGTGGTGAAACTAAGTCTTCCAAAAGGCACAAGCCTAGTGGGCACAAGTTTAGTGGGTCAAAAAGGCATAGGTCTTCTTCCTCCCTTCCGGTAGACTCCGAGTTTGCCAAAAGCAACTATGAGATCTTTGTCTCTGATCCTGTGTCTGCTTCACTGAATGTCTTTCAACATTTGTCCGATGTTGTTAAGTCTCAGAAGGAGGAACTGGAGACTCGTGCCAAAGGTAATTCTTCTCTCCGATCTTTTTATTTATCAGGTTCATGTTTTATCGACTTGTAACTTATTCCGTGGATTTGTGTTTCAGCTGTTGAAGAGGCTCGCGATCGGGAGAAGGAGACGGGATGAAGGCTGAAAAGAAACTGCAGGAGGTCCAGAGTTCCTTGGTCAGCATTAAGAGCGAGCTGAAGTAGCTGGAGAAGTTCCGGGATGACCTTTTTAAGGAGAAAGATAAGAAGACCGAGAAAGTTGCAGGGCTGCAGGAAAAAATCCAAGGTCTTGAAGAGAACGAACAAGATGCTGAGATCGAGGTTCGTAACCTCAAAGACCGGATTTCCGAGCTTGAAGGCTTTCTTAAGAAGGCTGAAGAAAACAATGCTTCCAGTTCCGACCCTGGGGGCGGATTGCAGAACTTGAGAGGCTGCTGAGTGAACAACAAGCTGAAACAGCCAAGTAGAGAGAAAATGCAAAAAAGGCTGCCAGCTATGCCCTCTCCATGCGCGAAAAAGTCTTTAAAGAAGCTCTCCAACTAGTCATCCTTGTGAACCCCGGATTTCAGCATTTCAACGGGGTATTTGATGTGAATCATGACGTCCAGAACAGGGAGATTGGGAAGGTTGACAAAGCAACCAAAGCCCGGACTGTTGTGTACCCTCCTCCTGCTTCTAATGTTTAGGCGTCTCTGGAAACTTACGATTTTTTGAAAAAGTTCCTGGTTTATACCGAGAGAAGAATCGTTACAAGTAATATTAAAACGGTAAGACCGAGTGTCGAACTCAGGGATTGCGATTAATTATCAATTTAATATTAAACTCTAAAATATTCAAAAGTTCCAGGACAGGGAAACTTGTTAGCTTTTCGGCAAGTGTACCGAATCGTTACAAGTAATATTAAAACGGTAAGATCGAGTGTCGAACTCAGGGATTGCGATTAATTATCAATTTAATTAATTACTAAAATATTCAAAATAAGGAGTGATAGATAGTAACTGAAAAAGATTAAATGTGAGAATAAAATGCGAGAGTAAAAGTGGTTAGTAATCGAATCCTCTCCCCTAGGCTATCATGCACTATACCATTGATCAATCCTAATTTAATTACCCATTAAAGATTCAATTATCATCACTAAACAAAGCATTAAACACAAAGAATTAACGGAATTCATGAGAGTAACGTCATATTCCTATAATCATCACACTCATGACCTTAAACCCCAATTTCCGGAAAACATAACCAATCTCCCAATGGTGAAAGTAAACCCTAATTCATTACAACAACAATAATTATTGTAAAGCAATAAGAACGGAGGTAAAGGCAATTTTAAAAGGATAACTAAATTGTATTGATCATAACAATGGAATCACATGATAGTTTTGGAGAGATTGATCTCCTCCTAACCATAAGAAATTTAGCTACTCATGTTCAAAGTATTGAAAGATAAGATAAAAGAGAAGTTACACAAAGATGAGTGCATTGGATCCTTCAATTCCTTGTTCCCAAGTGTAGAGAAGCTCCAATTCTTCTCCTTTTTCGCAGCTCCAAACCTCTTTTTCGCAGCCAAGACCAAAAGTGCCCTAATTTTCTGATTTTTGGGCTTAAATACTAAAATCTGCAGTCCATCGCGCGGCGGTGCGATTCTGTCGCGAGGCGATGGGCAGATTTTTTGCCTTGATCGCGAGGCGATAGAGACCAGAAACTTTTCTTCTGTTTTCTGCTGCGTTGCTAGGCAAGCTGTCTGGTTCGCTAGCCAACGAAACATCAAATTGAAGATTTTGTCTTACTACAACCATTTGAAAAGAGGGTAACAACTTACAAATCAATCCTAGTGACATCAATTGTAATCTAAGTTATTTCCCATGGAAATTAACAAAAAAAACACATAAACACTCGCATTATGACTGTAAAACTGAGCAACGGTATACATATGACCATGAGTCAACACAACCCCAAACTTGGAGTTTTGCTTGTCCTCAAGCAATCATTCAATTCAGGCTGTGGCAATTTTTTTATTCAGCTTTCACACTTTTCGCACATACCATTAGATACTTCCACACATCAACAACCATCATCTAGAATAGTATCAAATGATTAACAGGACAAATTAAATTGGAAAATACAAGATCATATAGAGGCAAGCCTTCTCAAGTTCTCTCTTTTCACACATCTCACCAATTTGTCTCTCTTCTCAGAAGTGTATAAGGTAATCACTCAATTCACAATACATGCATCATTGTTTCATAGGCTTGAACAAGTTCTAAAAAAGTCCACACAAAATGATATGCGCACACACTATTCGAGGACTTAAGGGTTGTAATGGGGCTTAGGTAAGGGTGGATATTATTTGGGTAAGTAGGTTCAACACTTGGAGTTAGACACAATTCTCTTTAGTCTCAAACTTTAAGCAGTCTCACCACTCACAATTTTCCCCCAACAAAATTTCACAAGAGAATTTTTTTTTTGTATTATCTTTTTTTCTTTTTTTTTTATTTAATATATGTATATGTATTTTTTCTCTCTCTTGTATATACCACCCCAAACTTAAATTGTTGCTATTCCATGAGCAACCCCAAACTTAGATATTTCCCACACTTGCATACATGTTTCTGTCTAACTCCAAGTCAATAGAAACAAACTTTGAATTTAGTTTGCTTGGTGTGGTTTATGTCAGAACAAAATAAAACAAACATTTAGGCTCAAAGGGGCTAGCAAAGGATAAATAATTATGAGGTGGTTTGAAAGGCTCTGGGTTTCCAAGAAAAATTGCCTCAGTGTGTGTATAAATCAAATGTAAGACAATTAAGCACAAGTTCAAGTTCTGCAGAATAATACATGCAAGGAATGCCCACATAGTCAATCATTTATAAGTGTTTAGGCTCAAACCTCACAGCTGGGATTTTAAGAGGTTGAACTATCAAAAGCTTGCCAACATATGATCTAGATTTTCCTCAATATTTATCCTAACCAAATGACAATGCATGATGCTTAATGATTCCAGCAGTTGAAGTCAAAGTGATCAAATGGTAATATGCAAAAAAAAATATTAGAGCTACACAACCACAAGCATCATCATCATTGAGAATGCTGCTATGAGTTCAAAGTTGTGGTGCATCATAATCAATGTAACAGTCATATCAGCATAGTACAGACCAAAATGCAAAATGTTACCTCTACCATGGGTTGCCTCCCAAGAAGCGCTCCTTTACCGTCATTAGCTTGACGATGCAATTCCACTATCAAGGTGGAATATATGACACAAAGAACACATCATCCTTCTTCTTTCGTTTATGGGGCAAGAACTTCATGAACTTGAAGTATAATTGCAGATGCTTCCATACCCTCTCAAGGTGAAGGATGACAAACAAGGCATAGAAGGAGCATAAATATCGACCAAGCTCTTCACTTCTATCTTCCTTACTGCTCGAAAGACGAGTAGGGAAAATGATTTGTTGGGTTATTTCTTGTTGGATTTTCGCACCTTCCCAACATTGGGAATTTTGAGCTTCCCTCCAAACTATATGATCCTCATGTTCAATCTTTTTTTCTTCCTCATCTTTCTTATTCTCCCAAGATTCTTCTTTTGTTGAGGCATGTTCTTCTTGTTCTACATTTGTAGTAAAATAAAACTCCTTACAATTTCCATCCAGATGATACCTCCCACAAGAATCACAACGCGAGTGATGTGGTTGGTCAATATGTAGCTCAAGAAGTTTTATATCCGCTAACCAGTGAAAATTTCCCATAACAGTTGTCCACTCTGGCTCACAATTACAATACACAAGATCCTTCCCACAAAGATCACAATAAGTGTATGTCACACAATTTCCATTTAAATGAGGTTCTCCACAAAAATCACAACGAAGTGACTGTAGTGTGGACTCCATGCTTTATAGAGATTTCACCTGGCTTTCATAGAATCAACGGAGTGGTAGTAATAAAGAGAATAAATAAAAATAAAAATAAAATAACCGAAAAAAAAATTCAATCTAGTAACTAAAGATTAAATTGATAAAAATTAGCAATCCCCGGCAACGGCGCCAACAACTTGTTAGCTTTTCGGCAAGTGTACCGAATTGTTACAAGTAATATTAAAACGGTAAGACCGAGTGTCGAACTCAGGGATTGCGATTAATTATCAATTTAATTAATTACTAAAATATTCAAAATAAGGAGTGATAGATAGTAACTGAAAAGATTAAATGTGAGAATAAAATGCGAGAGTAAAAGTGGTTAGTAATCGAATCCTCTCCCCTAGGCTATCATGCACTATACCATTGATCAATTCCAATTTAATTACCCAATTAAAAGATTCAATTCAATTATTAAAGATTTAGGACAATCCCTTGCCTCAAAATCCCTTTTATCTAATGGGAAACCTAATTCCTTAAGTGTATCACCACCAAACAAAGCATTAAACACAGAATTAACAGAATTCATGAGAGTAACGTCATATTCCTATAATCATCACACTCATGACCTTAAACCCCAATTTCCTGAAAACATAACCCATCTCCCAATGGTGAAAGTAAACCCTAATTCATTACAACAACAATAATTATTGTAAAGCAATAAGAATGGAGGTAAAGGCAATTTTAAAAGGATAACTAAATTGTATTGATCATAACAATGGAATCACATGATAGTTTTGGAGAGATTGATCTCCTCCTAACCATAAGAAATTTAGCTACTCATGTTCAAAGTATTGAAAGATAAGATAAAAGAGAAGTAACACAAAGATGAGTGCATTGGATCCTTCAATTCCTTGTTCCCAAGTGTAGAGAAGCTCCAATTCTTCTCCTTTTTCGTAGCTCCAAACCTCTTTTTCGCAGCCAAGACCAAAAGTGCCCTAATTTTCTGATTTTTGGGCTTAAATACTAAAATCTGCAGTCCATCGCGAGGCGGTGCGATTCTGTCGCTAGGCGATGGGCAGATTTTTTGCCTTAATCGCGAGGCGATGCGTGCTGGTTGCGAGGCGATAGAGACCAGAAACTTTTCTTCCATTTTCTGCTGCGTTGCTAGGCAAGCTGTCTAGTTCGCTAGCCAACGAAACATCAAATTGAAGATTTTGTCTTACTACAACCATTTGAAAAGAGGGTAACAACTTACAAATCAATCCTAATGACATCAATTGTAATCTAAGTTATTTCCCATGGAAATTAACAAAAAAACACATAAACACTCGCATTATGACTGTAAAACTGAGCAATGGTATACATATGACCATGAGTCAACAGCGTCTCTGGAAACTTACGATTTTTTGAAAAAGTTCCTGGTTTATACCGAGAGAACCTCTAGCATAAACCCGGAACTTTTGGGGTGGCCTATTTTTGTAATGTATTTGAACTTGAGGGCTAGGCCGTATCTGGGGTTAAATTGTAACCGTTTTAACTTTAATCGGTGCCGTATCTTTATACTTGGTTTTTCTTTTTATTGTCTACATACGTGTGTATGCTTTGCAAATATCTCGTTTTCATATTATCTGTAAATAAGTTGAACGCACTGATGTTGCCTGTCGACGAGCTTAATCTAGGCTCGTCCTGTTTTTACTCGCCCTTGGATAGGCTAAGGATAAACCTTTAATGGATCTTTGAGGGTCGTAGGAGACCTTTATAAGATTGATCCTAAGGAGAGTTTACCAGGACTCGGCACAGATTTAACTCGTCTGTTAGGGTTCTTGGCTACTAAGGCCAATGGTCGGTCTAAGGATAAATCCTTAAAGGACCTTTCAAACCTTCTGGGGTAGTTTACCAGGACTCGGCCCGGATCGAACTAGCCCCTAAGGGTTGCGACAAGCTTGGTCGCGTTGGGAGATCTTGTAAGATCGGTCCCAAGTAGTCTCTCCTGAAGAGGGAGATTCAGTTTCAAACATTATTACTTTGATAGAATCAAAAAGATATAAGTGTGAAATGTAGGCATTGTTGCCGTTCTTGACTAATGAAGATAATATATGTTACACAAAACTGGCACGCTCAAACAGTGGTGCCCTTATACATTTTGCTAAACGTAATAGCTTTTCAATTTTGTGGCGTTCCAAGTTCGGAGGATCTCCTTTTTATCTAGCGTCTCTAACTTGAAAGCACCAGTACCGGTCTTAGATCTAACCCGGTATGGTCCTTCCCAATTAGGTGCTAACTTCCCTTGGGTTGCATTTTTTAATCCAACGTCGGCTCATCGAAGCACTAGATCACCGGGTTCAAAATCTCTAGGAACGACCTTAGCATTGTACCGGGTCGCAACTCCTTGTTTGATAACGGCCTCTCTGAGAGAGGCTCGCCCTCTTACCTCATCGATGAGATTGAGGTCTTCTCTTAGAGCTCGGTTGTTTTCAGCTGAAGCCTTGGGGTTAGCTGTTCTCCAACTTAGTTCGCCGACTTCCACAGGGATGACTGCTTCGCTGCCATAGGAGAGCCGGAACGACTTTACTCCCGTTGAGCTTTGAGGAGTGGTTCTGTAAGCCCAGAGGACATACGGCAGCTCTTCTACCCAATTCCCCTTTGCGTCGTCTAGTCGCCTTCTCAAACCATTAAGGAGTACCTTATTGGCTGCTTCTACTTGTCCGTTTGTTTGCGGATGTTTGTTGCGTAGAAACGTGTGATTGTTTCTTGTGCAAGTGTACACAATCACAATAAGTAATACAGTGAATAAGTGAGATCGTTCCCACGAGGATTAAGTTGTAAACAAATGTTTAATCAATGTAACAAATAGTGATTTGGGTAAAAAGTAAATGACACACAATTTTGGGTAACAAACAATAAAGGTAAAAAGTATCAGCGTAATGAAAATCAGATTTGGGAGAAGTTGAGATGCAATACTTCAATAAATCCATTAAAATGCTCAAAATGCTATGCTAAGTGCTGCAGCACTAGGTGCTGCTGCAATTGTGCATTATTCCTAATGCTTAACACTAGGCTTTAGTCCTCCCAAATTATTTCCCTAGGTCAGAAAGGATTATTTCCCTAGGCTACTGGAGAACAAGCAACTTTACACCTAAGTGTTGTACCTCATGGCTTATGCCTCTCCTATTCCTAGGACTCAAGCAAGGAACAACTATATTCCTATAGTGCAACATACCATGTCATCTTGTGAGATATAAATACAAACCATTCCTGTGAATGTATTTCTACTTAGATTAGACGGCCAACCCTAAGCTAAGATGGATGTAGTAAAACACACAAGATAAAGTGCTCAACACAATAACATAAGCATCAAGAACAAATTAACTTCATTAAATTCATAATAGCATCCCAACTACAGAGGTTTAGCTCATATTGAGCTTACACAACATTACAACTAAACTAAACATCAAGGGAAGTAGGAATTTCATACTAAAACCCGAGAAGAGAAGTTCAACTACAAGTTTTGATACTGAGATAGCTTCAATGGTGATCCACCTAGCGATTCCAGCTCTCAAAATGTAGCTCCTTCGAAATTGAAGTAGTTCCAGTATTGCTGCAGCAATCAATATTCCAGCAACTGATTCTAAGTAACAATGGAGGCACGGAATCAAGAGGCTATTCCTATACCTCTGAAATTCGGCTTAACCTAATTCTGAGAATGTGGTCCTTTATATAGAGGAGGCTAGGGATGACAGGTAACCCTAATTGGGGAGGCGCCTTTTGTCCTTTAATGGGGGCAAAAGGTCCTTTTTGCCCAAATCCCTAGGTCACCAACGAATATTCCATGAATGGCACGCACACCCACGTCTGGAGACAGCTGACAGGTGTCCTTTCAAATATTTCCGTGTTTCCTATTGCTTTCTCTCTCATGTTGTGTAATTTGGCATTGCTGCCACAATAAGTGCTGTAGCAATTAAACAAACGCAGTAGACCACAATTTGGGCACCAAAGTGCCCATTATAACAAAATAAAGCTTGCACCTTAAATTATTCTAAACTAACATATTTACAACATTTAATCACTAAATTGCTTGCGAATAATCAATGATTTAAGCTTGAAATAAGAGGTAATAACAATCATATTTGATTGTTATCACACCCCCAAACTTGAACCATTGCTTGTCCTCAAGCAATGACACTTGACAAAGACAAGCACTATACCAGCAAACAAACCAGATAGTTGAATTATTCATAAAGGCACACAACAGAATATTAAGATGAGCATAAAACTTTCAGATTGGCCACTCAACTTGCAAGCCCACTTAATAGTAAGTTTCCTAAATTACTCCTGCTCAAAAGTGTGTGTGTGACACTTAACTCAGTTCAGAACATAGCAAGGTTCAAAATTTCACTTAGCTAAAACTAGAGAGGCTTTCTTTTGAGATTGCCAAAGATGTTTCAAAACTAAGGGTAGACTAACAATTCAGCACAGAAAGAGCGGATAAGCATGACAAAGGGCTTTGATTTAGCAATTCAGAACTCTAGGCCAGTGCACTTATCACAACTTGACTGAAGTGCTGCAGCAACAGTTGTTGCAGCAATACAACTAAAACAGAATTCAAAAACAAACAATACTTGACACATGTGTTGCATTGCCCTTATTCTTTACATTTCTTTTTCTCAGCATTTTGCTTGCTTTCTTCTTTTTTTCTTTTTTTTTTCAATGGGCAATGACAACAATTACACATATTTACAACTTTGGTGCTTTATAACACAACACAATACATAATGCACTTAATTTGATTACTTTCTAAACTATGTGCACTTGGCCTAATTCCATTCTTTCATGTTTTGCCTTAATATAGCTCAAAGAACCCCCAAACTTAGTTTCTTATGCTACCCTAAGTTTTTAGTAAAAATTTAGCAATTCTCTAGGTCTACCAACAACTAGCTTAGCTTCAGATCATTTCTAATTCACTAAGTCTTTTCTAAGTTTCATGCAAAAGTGTAGGAACAGGAGCAATAGAGTTCACTCACAAACAGGGGCACTGATCACTCATTTCTCACCATTTCATCACTAAATTTTGCTCAACTTAACTTCTAAAATTTAAAATTTTCATTCAACTAACTAATAAACATGCTAGTACAATACATAGACCATAGGTCCTCCCCCCTACTTAAGACCTTGCAGTGCCCCCACTGCTCATGAAATATAAGGGAGAGACCTATTTAAAAGCAAAACAGAAGTAAAAACAAACAAACACAACTATTGACTGGAAACACAAACATAACACATTCAACAATTTTATTCAACTTGAAAGACTAACAAGACAGAATTTAAAAGACAGAATTTAAAAGATAAAGGTGCAGGAACTCCTGATAGGCCAAGGTATTCTTTTGGTGTAATTCAAGCTTCCTTTCGGAATGCAAGAATGTGTCTCGAAACAATGATCAAACCTATTCTCATGGTTGATCATCGCAGAGACCCATTAAGCACAACCTTATTGTCCCAAGGCTAGCAATGCTATTCTCATGCTTTGCTTTGCCTTGTCTAATTCCATTTGTTCCAATATCAAACTTCACCTCTCGGTACTTCGTTTGATATTTGTTTTATAAAATTCAGTTCTATGGAATTAGATTAAAATTGAAGTTCTAAATAAGATAGAGTTTAGTCTTGGATTTGTTTAGGGACCCATCATTAGATTGTGTCCCACAATCCCAAGACTAAAGAGGTCTACTCACACATGATCATAGTAGACAAGGGAGTAGAAGAGAATGACATAAAAGAAAATGACATAAAGATAAATAACAGAATGTAAATGACAAGAATATAAACAGAGCGATAAAGAACTGAAATGTAAAGTGCTGGAAATGTAAAGACCAGAAATTAAAATTGCAAGAAAGTAAAGAACATGAAAATAAAAGAGCAAAAGCTTAAGAAAATTGCAAGAACTTAGATTAAACTTTGGAGTGAGATTACAAGTATGCTAAGGTACCATTACAGCTGAAATGAGGTCCTATTTATAGCCTACGATCAGTAGACAAAGGATTAAATTCGAATTACAAGCCATAATGAAAGAATTGGAAGAGTTTTGTAACATTTTTAGCTTCAGATAAAGGTGCACGGACCATGTTGCTGGGGTGCACGGACCGTGCGTGCCGTAAAACTTGTAAAATTCTGATTCAGCACAGGGAGCACGGACCATGCGTGTAAGGAGCACGAACCGTGCGTGGTCTTCATACTCTCCAACTTCTGCAACGTACAGTGCACACGGACCATGCTTGTGGTGCGCACGGACCGTGCGTGTCTTGAGTCTTTTCAACTACTTTCTGTAATAGTGAGCACGGACCGTGCGTGAACACTTAATTCTTGGATTCATTTGCTTGATTTTGCTCCTTGGTCCTTGAACTTTTATTCTTTGCCTTTAATCACTTGAATTTCTTCCATTCCTTCATTATTTGATCCTGTAAATAGAAACCAACATTTTGTAGTAAAATAGCTCCAAATCAAAACTAAAATTCTACAATTTTTATTTAATTCAAATACTAAAAACATAGTAAAATAAGACTTATCAAACTCCCCCATGCTTGAATCTTTGCTTGTCCTCAAGCAAGAACAATCAAAACTTGCAGCACAAATTAGTAGAAGCATTTTTCATTTAAAGCTCAATCACTTTTTTTTTGCAAAGGCTTTGTTCTCAGGGTATACTTATCACACTTCTCTATGCTTTTCATGAATTTTTCAACCCAACAACTGCTCCAAGTGAGTGTGTGCACTCATAGGTCCGGTCCAGTTACCAAGATAGTCACAAAAGTTTCGCTTTTGCCTTACTTAGAAATAGCCTTCCTAGATTGTGCTTCACTTGATTACAAAGATAAAACATATTTTACAATTGATCCACATTTTGTGGTCAGGGCACACTTGAGATTTTTCAGTTGCTTTACTTTTTGAATTCTCCAATCAGCAAAAACAGCCTAGTTTAGATATATTACCCTGACTTCAGGGCATACTTTTGATTTTTCAGCTGTTCCGCTTTTTGAAATTTCTACTTAGCAAAAACAACCTAGTATATGTATATTACCCTGACCATCTTGCTTGATTTCTATTTTACTTTGTTGTATCAAGTTTAGCACAATTGTTGGCTGACTAAAACAAGCTCAGCTTTTACTAGCTTTTGAACTATTGACTTCCTTTCAAAACATAGAGTTTAAGTGTAAAAACAGATGTGAGTTTAGAAAACAATTCAAGCAAAATTGTGCTTACGTTTACAAATTCATCATAGAACTTAGCCTTTATTTTTTTCTTTTTTTCTTTCTTTTTCTACTAATAAGCGCTGCATCAAAACATTTATCTCAATAAAACAGCAACAATACAAAGCATGGGAAAGAAATCCAGTCTCAACACTTATAAGAAAACAAAATGACAGAAATTAAATAACAAAGGGTAAAGTACCCCCCCATGCTTGGACCAGACATTGTCTTCAATGATATAAAATTAAAAACACATGAGAGGGGTAAAGAAAGCTCAAATTGACTAGCATTTGTAGCTTTTCTTCTTATTCCAGCAAAATAAAACAAAGGTAAACCTGTGGGTTGCCTCCCACGCAGCGCTCTTTTAACGTCATTAGCTTGACGCTTGTCTTTCAATACCTCAACCTGGATCTTTTTTCGCAAGAGGTGCTGATTTTTCTCCAACTAAGGCTTCAATGCCCAAGTTTTTAATGGGAGGGTTTCATCCAAAAATTTGTCATCAGTTTGAGTTTTCTCAGCCACATTTTCATTCTTCCTTTTTATGAAACCTGTTTTCATCCCATCATTTGAATATGGCTCCAAAATGCATTCTTCCACACAATGGTATATTATATCAACCCTGCAACAAGAATCCTCAAGAGAAGGGCTTTTCATAAGGTTAGCAAAATCAAATTCAATTTTCTCCTTACCCACATTAAGAGAAAGTTTACCATTTTTAACATCAATGATGGCCCCAGCTGTAGCAAGGAAAGGTCTCCCCAAGAGAATTGGAACTTGGGAGTCCTCTTCCATTTCCATTACCACAAAATCAGCCGGTATATACAATTGTCCTACCTTGATAGGAACATCCTCTAAAATTCCAATCGGGTATTTGATGGAACGGTCTGCTAATTGCAAGGACATCTTTGTGGGTTTGAGTTCACCTATGCCTAGTCTCTTACAAATGGATAGGGGCATTAGACTCACACTAGCTCCTAGATCACACATGGCTCTTTCAATACTCTCACTACCAATAACACATGGAATGGAAAAGCTTCCAGGATCTTTGAGCTTAGGAGGCAATTTATTTTGTATGATAGCACTACATTCTTCTGTCAAAGCTATTATCTCATTGTCATCTATTTTTCTTTTTTTAGACAAAATCTCTTTCAAAAATTTAGCATAAGATGGCATTTGAGACAAAGCTTCAGTGAAAGGAATGTTTATGTAGAGCTTTTTCAAAAGATCCACAAATTTTTTAAATTGCTCCTCAACTTTAGATTTGGCTAATCTTTGGGGGAAGGGTATGGGTGGTTTGTATGGTGGTGGAGAGACATAAGGTTTTTCTTTCTCTTCTTCGACCACCTCACTTTGTTCATTTTCTTTCTCACTCACATTTCTCTCATTGGTGCCCTTTGGTTCCTCTAATTGTTTTCCACTCCTAAGTGTGACAGCATTTATTTGGGCATTAGGATTTGGTTCTGGCTGTCCAGGGAAGTTGCCGGTGGTTCTAGAGGATGAAGCGACTTGTTGAGCCACTTGAGTGATTTGATTTTCAAGCATTTTATTGTGTGTGGCTATGGAATCAACCTTTGATGTTAACTTGATAAGAGTATCATTCAAAAAAGAAGTTTGATTTTTGAACTCTTCATTTTGCTTAGTTTGAGTTAACACAAAGTTTTCCACATAATTTCCAAGTTGGATTTTTGAGGACTTTTTTTGAAAGTTTTGAAAACCGGGTGGTGTTCTAGCCGCTGGTTGAAAAGAGGGGTTGGATGGAGGATTCTTATAAGAAAAATTTGGATGATTCCTCCATCCGAAATTATAAGTGTTTGAAAAAGGATCCCCCTTTTGAGCATTAGATTGTTCAATAACATTAACAGACATCCCTAGTTGGCATTCAACACCAGTGTGGCCAACAACACCACAAATTTCACAGGGTGGTACAGAAGGAGTAGAAGGTGAAATAGCATTTACACTCAGCTTATCAAATTTAGCAAACAATGCATCTACCTTAGAAGCTAAATGATCAAGAGTAGAGTCTTCATACTTACCTGGCTCTTTCTTTGATGGAGGTGTAGCAGTGATGGCTCTCTCACCTGTCCACTGGTAGTGATTTTGAGCCATGTCTTCAATCAGTGCATAAGCCTCTTCAATGTTCTTGTTCATTAGAGCTCCACTCGCAGCAGCATCCACGGTCATTTTTGTAGTGTAAAGCAAACCATTATAGAAAGTGTGTATGATCAACCACTTCTCTAGTCCATGATGGGGGCATAGCCTTAGCATTTCTTTGAAACGCTCCCAAGCATCATAAAGAGATTCCCCATCATTTTGAGTGAATCGTGTGATTTGATTCCTCAATTGAGCGGTTTTGCTTGGGGGAAAGAATCTAGCAAGGAATGCTTGCCTTAGTTGATCCCAAGTTGTGACAGATTCATTAGGTAATGAGTGAAACCAAGCTCTAGCTCTGTCCCTCAATGAGAAAGGGAAAAGTTTTAGCCTTATAGCTTATGGAGTCACTCCATTTAATTTTAGAGTGCCACAATATTCAAGAAAAATAGAGAGATGAAGATTTGGGTCATCAGTAGCAGTACCAGAGAATTGGTTCTGCTAGACCATAGAAAGCAAAGAAGGTTTAAGCTCAAAATTGTTTGCATCAATATTAGGATGCACAATAACTGCATGTGGCTCAGCCGTAGAAGGCGTAGCATACTCTTTAAGAGTACGATTTGGATTAGCAGCCATTTCTTCGTTATTGCGCAGTTCTCTCCTTCTTTGGTGTAAGAATCTTTCAATCTCAAGAATTGGTTGAACAATATCTTCGAGATTTCGGACTCTTTGCATTCAAGAATGAGAGAATCCAAAAGAAAAGTAACAAAATAAAAAAAAAAAGAAATTTTCAGTCTAACCGGTACCAAAAGGTTGATTAATATCACTACTCTCCGGCAACGGCGCCAAAAAACTTGATAGGCCGCAAGTGCACGGTTCTATCGCATAATAGAAAGTATCGATCCATAGGGAGTAATTTGCGATTACTAATCTAATTTTCGATGTTGATTAGCTGAAAGGAACCGTTTAAATAAAGAGAGTATTTTTTTGTTTTGTACAATTTAGAATAAAAGACGCCTTGGGATCATGGTTAGACCACAATGATGGAAATAAACAACCCTTTAACTATTCTCTATCTTATTTTGATATTGTTTTTAAGGACAAGGTATTCTTTTGGTGTAATTCAAGCTTCCTTTCGGAATGCAAGAATGTGTCTCGAAACAATGATCAAACCTATGCTCATGGTTGATCATCGCAGAGACCCATTAAGCACAACCTTATTGTCCCAAGGATAGCAATGCTATTCTCATGCTTTCCTTTGCCTTGTCTAATTCCATTTGTTCCAATATCAAACTTCACCTCTCGGTACTTCGTTTGATATTTGTTTTATAAAATTCAGTTCTATGGAATTAGATTAAAATTCAAGTTCTAAATAAGATAGAGTTTAGTCTTGGATTTGTTTAGGGACCCATCATTAGATTGTGTCCCACAATCCCAAGACTAAAGAAGTCTACTCACACATGATCATAGTAGACAAGGGAGTAGAAGAGAATGACATAAAAGAAAATGATAAAAAGATAAATAATAGAATGTAAATGACAAGAATATAAACAAAGCGATAAAGAACTGAAATGTAAAGTGCTGGAAATGTAAAGAACAGAAATTAAAATTGCAATAAAGTAAAGAACATGAAAATAAAAGAGCAAAAGCTTAAGAAAATTGCAAGAACTTAGATTAAACTTTGGAGTGAGATTACAAGTATGCTAAGGTACCATTAAAGCTGAAATGAGGTCCTATTTATAGCCTAGGATCAGTAGACAAAGGATTAAATTCGAATCACAAGCCATAATGAAAGAATTGGAAGAGTTTTGCAACATTTTTAGCTTCAGATAAAGGTGCACGGACCATGCTGCTGGGGTGCACGGACCGTGCGTGTCGTAAAACTTGTAAAATTCTGATTCAGCACAGGGAGCACGGACCATGCGTGTAAGGAGCACGGACCGTGCGTGGTCGTCAAACTCTCTAGCTTCTGCAACGTACAGTGCGCATGGACCATGCTTGTGGTGCGCACGGACCGTACGTGTCTTGAGTCTTTTCAACTACTTTTTGTAATAGTGAGCACGGACCATGCGTGTAGTAGGCATGGACCGTGCGTGAACACTTAATTCTTGGCTTCATTTGCTTGATTTTGCTCCTTGGTCCTTCGACTTTTATTCTTTGCCTTTAATCACTTGAATTTCTTCCATTCCTTCATTATTTGATCCTGTAAATAGAAACCAACATTTTGTAGTAAAATAGCTCCAAATCAAAACTAAAATTCTACAATTTTTATTTATTTCAAATACTAAAAATATAGTAAAATAAGACTTATCAACTCCTCATTTAGTTCTTGGGCTCTGCCTTGTTGCTGTTCCTCTTCTTACTGGCCTCTTGACTCTAGGTGATTTAATCACAGGGGCTTCTGGTGCCGTTGGGGTTTCTGTTGCTGCAGCACTGGACCTGCATCTGCAACAGCAGGGCCAGCAGCAGAAACACTTGCCTTCTTTTGGGCAATCACAAGGTCCAGAGCAGCCTTTGATCTCTTTTCATACTCAGCCATTTTCTCAGCTTCAATTGCTGCAGCATCTTCAATTCCCTTCAGCACTGATTCGACAGCAGCAGTAACAGCAGCGTCTTCCTCAGCAGTTACATCTTCAACATTCAGCTCAACATCTTCAGGCACGACAGACATCTTCCTCCTTTTGGGGGCATGCTTGGTTCTTGTTCTCTTAGAGGGTGAGAACACAGGGCTTTCAGCATCAGCATTAGCAACTTCAGTTGCTGCAGCAACAGATACATCAGCAGCTTCAGGCACTTTTTCTTGTTGTCTTTCTTGGGGTGGATTTATGGGTTGTGGTGGTTGATTTTCTGGGAGTGGAGTGGTGATGGGGGTTGATGGTGGTGGAATGGTAGATGGGGTGGCTAACTTGGCAGTTTTGCTGTTAGGGGGTAGGTCCATTTCAAGATTAATTGCATCTGCAAACTCATCTGAACTGTTATCTTCAAATCCTTCTCCCACCAGTGAGTCATCCTCTTCACTATTATCCTTCCTATTCAATTATTTCATTATCTCTCTGTTTTCTTCTTTTTCCCCTTCACTCAATGTTTCATCAGTCTCAGAATTAAGAAGCTCTTCTTCTTCTTCACGCACCTTCTTCTTTCCCTTTTTCACTTCCTTCCTCTTTCTCTTTTTCTCAACTACTTGCTCTTGCGCATCATCATCAACTCCAACATCTTCAAACAGGTCTTTATCAATTACCTCTTCATCGAGTACCCACTCAGGAAAAGAAGGTGCTTCAACTCCAATATCAACTTGCAAATTTGCAGCAAACAAGGCCTTCAACCACTTCTGCTGCTTCCTCATAAACTCCCAGACAGAGCGCTGTTGTAGCATGAGCTGCGGCAGCATGGTGGGATCACCAGATGCTGCAGCACCCTTAGGCTTTGATTTCAGAACAGTAGGGAAGGCAGCAAGAGGGAAGCCTTTCTGCTCCCTCTTCAATTCCACACCAGCTTTAATGCAAAGATCAGTAATTAAGCAAGGAAAGAAAAGATACCCAGCAGTTTTGGAGTGACAAATGAGAATCTGTCTTGAGATCAGCCTTCCAATATCAACATCCTTTGCTCCCAAAATTGCATCCAGTAGCATCATCCTTTCTTTTTCTACATTTGTTGTGTGGGAAGTGGGCAGCAGAGTGTGCTTGATAAAGTTGAACCATACCATATCTTCATGGTTGAGGTTGCTTCTCTTGACTTTGAATTCGTTGGCACTGCAAGGCTCCCATGGAGTGCCAGGGATGGTGATATTTTTCTTCACAACTTCCATCTCTTTCTTGCCCCATTTTTCAAAAATTTTGTCAAAGGTGAGGCCATGGTAGCTCAAACCTAGACATTCATTGATCATCATTGAGTCGAACTTGATGATCACTCCTCTGACTTCTGAAAAGAATTGTGGCTTTCCATCTTTTTCTGGTGCAATCCCCGCATAAAACTCACGGACAACAGAGGGATAAAAGTAGGAAGGGTGCTGCACCAACCGCTCCCACCCAAGTGCTTTCACAATGGTTGTGAACGCATCGGGTGCATCTTGCAACACGAAACCTCTCTCTGCCCAGAAGTTCATGGCAGAGAACTTCTCCTCACCAGTGACTTCTTGATTCTTCATGCTCTTTCGCCTGATTTGGCTGGATTCTCCTAGCCCAGATGTGGATTGGCGCTTTCCAGATGATTTTGCAGCACTAGCCTTGGTTCTCACCATTATTGATCACAAAAATTTTAGGGTAAAACACGAAGGTGAATGGGATTTCTGGGTTGGTTTGAGAATGGAGGGTTTACTGTTTGGAAGGTTTCAACTCTTTAATGCAATTGAGAGGAATTTGTGGGAAGATTGTGGAGAGAGTGGGTGGTTAAGTAGATGAGTGATGCGACGGTTTTGAGGTGAGGCGTTTCTCATTAATGAGATAGCCGTTGGATTAGAAGAGAGGTGTATGGTGGATGCTGGTTGAGTGGACGGATACATGACTGATTGGACAACACACTGTCACCGCAATCAGACCTTGGGTGAATAACTGCCATTATTTTATTTTTTTCCTTAACTACTCTCTATTGCTGCAGCAACGTTGCTGGAAGCAATGCTGCAGCACCAACTGCTGTCACACCCTCAAACATCAACTTGCTGAAATTTAATTCCTGCAACAAACACCAAAACAAACAAAACAACTAATTTATTAGATTAAAAACCCTGGGCTGCCTCCCAGTAGCGCTTGGTTTAAGAGTCCTCAGCCAGACTTCCTTCTTAGATCATGGGTCTTGGATCATGGTGATGAAACTGCATCTCACCACTGGTTCACCATAGTATTTCTTTACTCTTTGCCCATTAACCTTGAATGTATTTCCACTTGACTCATTATACAAATCCACAGCTCCATGAGGGTACACCTTTGCCAATTTGAATGGCCCAGACCACCTAAACTTGAGTTTTCCAGGGAATAGTTTAAGTCTTGAGTTAAACAATAACACTTGGTCACCTTCCACTAATTCCCTTTTTTGAATCTTTTTATCATGCCATGCCTTGGTCTTGGCCTTGTACAATGCTGAGTTCTCATATGCAAAGTGCCTCATCTCTTCCAATTCATTCAATTGTAATAGCCTAGCTTCCCCTGCCTTTGTATGATCAAAATTGAGCTTTTTGATAGCCCAATGTGATTTGTATTGAAGCTCCAAAGGCAGATGGCAAGCCTTGCCATACACAAGTCTGTAGGGTGACATTCCCAAAGGAGTTTTGTAACAAGTCCTATAGGCCCATAAAGCATCATCAAGATGATTTGACCATTCCTTTCTGGTAGGCCCTACCATTTTCTCCAACATTCTCTTGATCTCTCTATTAGACAACTCTGCTTGACCACTTGTTTGAGGATGATATTCTGTTGCAATCTTGTGCTTAACCCCATACTTGGCCAAGAGATTTTCAATCAATTTGTTGCAAAATTGAGAACCTTCATCACTGATTATTGCTCTCGGAGTTCCGAACCTTGTAAAAATATTTCTCAATAAGAACTTGCTAACAGATTTTGCATCATTGTTAGGTAAAGCAACTGCTTCAACCCACTTTGATACATAATCTACAGCAACAAGGATGTAAGAGTTGCCAAAAGAGGGAGGAAAAGGTCCCATGAAGTCCATCCCCCAAACATCAAAGAGTTCAACCTCTAAGATGTTTGACAATGGCATTTCATTTTTATGTGATATATTCCCACTCCTCTGGCAATTATCACATTTCTTAACAAACTCATGAGCATCCTTGAAAATTGTAGGCCAAAAATAACTCGATTGAAACACTTTTGCTGCTGTTCTTAAACCTCCAAAGTGTCCTCCATATGCTGCAGAATGGCATTGCTACAGCACTCCTTGTTGTTCTTCATCAGCCACACATCTTCTTAGTAACTGATCAGGGCACTTCTTATACAGATAAGGTTCATCCCAAAAATACTGCTTGATTGTGTGGAAAAACCTCTTCTTTTGCTGATAATTCAAATCACATGGCACCACTTTGCTTACTAGGAAGTTGACATTGTCTGCATACCAAGGTGTGCAGCATCAGGTGCTGCAGCAGCAACAGCTAACAATTGCTCATCAGGGAAGCTTTCCTTGATTTCTCCAGAATGATTACCTGCACTATCACCTTCCAATCTAGACAAATGATCAGCAACTTGGTTCTCCACCCCCTTTTTATCTTTTATTTCCAAATCAAACTCTTGGAGGAGTAGAACCCATCTTATTAGCCTAGGTTTTGCATCTTTCTTAGCAATCAAAAACTTAGTGGCAGAGTGATCAGTGAAAACAATTACTTTTGTGCCAACTAAGTATGATCTAAATTTATCAAATGCAAAAACCACAGCTAATAATTCTTTTTCAGTGGTAGTGTAATTTAATTGAGCTTCAACAAGTGTTTTGCTAGCATAATAAATAGAATGAAAGACTTTATCATACCTTTGGCATAGGACAGCACCTATGGCATAATCACTAGCATCACACATGAGCTCAAAAGGCTTGCTCCAAGCAGGAGTCACTATCACTGGGGTAGTAACTAGAGCATATTGAAGTTTCTGGAATGCTGCAGCACATGAGTCATCAAACACGAATGGAGTGTCATGCTGCAGCAACTGACAAAGTGGCTTTGAAACTTTTGAGAAGTCCTTGATGAACCTCCTATAGAATCCTGCAAGTCCCAAGAAACTTCTAACACCCTTGACATTTGTTGGAGGGTGCATCTTCTCAATCACTTCAACCTTGGTTTTGTCAACCTCAATTCCCTTCTTTGAAATTTTGTGTCCCAACACAATACCTTCTTGGACCATGAAGTGGCATTTTTCCCAATTCAAGACCAAGTTGGTTTCTTCACATCTATCCAGAATCTCTTCTAAGTTGTCAAGGCACATTTGGAATGTTTCCCCAAAGACATAGAAATCATCCATAAATACCTCCATGGATTTTTCAATAAAATCAGAGAAGATTGACATCATACACCTTTGAAATGTTGCTGGGGCATTGCACAACCCAAATGGCATTCTTCTAAAAGCAAAAGTACCATAAGGGCAAGTGAAAGTTGTCTTTTGTTGATCTTCAGGCACTATGGCTATTTGATTGTAGCCAGAGTAACCATCCAAAAAGCAATAGAATTCCTTGCCAGCAAGTCTATCAAGCATTTGGTCTATGAATGGTAGAGGGAAATGATCTTTTCTTGTAGCCTTGTTGAGTTTTCTATAATCCATGCAAATCCTCCAACCAGTAACTGTTCTTGTGGGAATAAGTTCATTCTTCTCATTGGCTACCACTGTGACCCCTCCTTTCTTTGGAACACATTGCACAGGACTCACCCATGCACTATCAGTGACAGGATACACAATGCCAGCATCTAACCATTTGATAATCTCCTTTTTCACCACTTCTTTCATGATAGGATTTAGTCTCCTCTGCCCCTCAATGCTATTTTTAGCATTTTCATCAAGAATGATCTTATGCATACAGATGGTAGGACTAATCCCCTTTATGTCAGCCATTTGCCACCCAATTGCCTTCTTATGCCTCTTTAGGGTATTAATGAGATCATGCTCTTGACTACTGGATAGGTCAAAAGCAATGATCACAGGCAATGTATCACCTTCCCTTAAATAGGCATATTTCAGGTGCTTGGGTAACTCTTTTAATTCAAGCATAGGAGGTTTTTCAATAGAAGGCACATTCTGTTTGAGATTGGAATCCCATAGATCAAGAGATTCATAATGCTACTCCATAATTCCTTCACCTCAGCCTCCTTGTGCACAATACCTTCTTCCACAAGTTCACTCTTATCAATCTCAGAAAGAGCCTTCACTAGATGATCACTTTGCTTGTGGAAGTGTTGTTGAACCACAGAATCAAGAAACATTACAAAAGAGCACTCCTTAGTTCCTTGGTCAGGGAACTTGAGAGCATTCAACACATTAAACTTAATCTCTTGATCATTGACTCTCATAGTCAATTCTCCTTTTTGCACATCAATTAGAGTCTTTCCAGTAGCCAAGAAAGGTCTTCCAAGAATTATAGGTACTTCCTTATCTGCAACAAAATCTAAAATTACAAAGTCAGCAGGAAATACAAATTTATCAACCTTTATCAGAACATCCTCAATAATTCCTTCTGGATGAGCAACAGATCTATCAGCAAGCTGTAGGGTAACAGTTGTAGGTCCGGCAACACCTATACCAAGCTGATCAATGATAGACTTAGGCATCAAATTGATGCTTGCACCAAAGTCACAAAGAGCTCTGCCAGTATAGTTTTCACCAATCGAGAATGGGATAGTGAAACTGCCTGGATCCTTCAACTTGCTTGGAAGCTTGTTCTGCATGATCATACTACACTCTTCTGACATAGCTACTGTTTCAAACTCCCCAAGTCTCTTCTTTTTGGAAAGCACATCTTTCATAAACTTTGCATAATTGGGCATTTGTTGAAGTGCTTCTACCAAAGGAACATTGATGTGAAGTTGTTTAAGCACCTCCAGAAATTTGCCAAATTGCTTATCTTGTTGTGCCTTTTTCAACCTTTTAGGATAAGGTGGATCAGGCAAAACTTGATCAGCAATCTTTGATGGAATTGCTGCAGCATCAACTGTGACAGCTTTTGGTGCTTTTTGTTTCTCTTTTTTATCTTTTTCTTTTATTGCATTTCCATCACTAGAATCAGTAGATGGTCCTTTCAAGTCCTTCCCACTCCTTAAAGATATAGCCTTGACTTGTTCCTTTCCTTTAGAAGATGTTGGTTCAGTAGTAGAAGGCAATGCTCCACTAGGTCTTGGGGTCAGGGCAGTGGCTATTTGACCAAGTTGATTCTCCAAGTTCTTGATTGCAGCTCCTTGGGTTTGATACTGACTTTTAGTTTCATTCATGAAAGCTTTCAACATAGTTTCCATAGAGCTTTCTTCTTTTGCCTTGGATGGAGCAGGTGTTCCCGATGGTGTTGCAGGAGCTGTAGCAGGTGTTGCATTGTTGCTCCATTTGAAAGTAGGATGGTTCTTCCACCCAGGATTGTAAGTACGAGAATATGGATTATTGTTCTTGTCATATCCCACATAGTTGACTGAAATAGGGTTTGCAGGGCATTCCTCATACAAATGGCCTCCTCCACAGTACACACAACTAGTAGAACCCACTGGTACTTGTTCAATTGCTGCTACCTTAGTTTCTGGTACAGATTCAGTTGGTGCAGCAGGTGTTGCTGCAGCAGGTGTTGCACTCATATTTTTGATCATGTTGGACAAAGATGCAACCTGAGCAGATAAAGCAGTAACTTCACTCACTTCATGCATACCAGCAACTTTCTTTTGAGCACTAACCCTGGCTGTTGGCCACTGATAGCTATTTGCAGCAATAGTTTCAATAAGATCATAAGCATCTTGGTAAGAGCCATTCAGCAAGACTCCTCCAGAAGAAGCATCAAGCATCAGTCTAGTTTGAGGTTCCAAACCATTGTAAAAAGTTTCCATTTGAACAACCACAGGCAACCCATTATGTGGACATTTTCTTAACAATTCTTTGAATCTTTCCCATGCTTCAAACAAAGTTTCAAATTCATTTTGTCTAAAACATGTAATTTCAGTTCTCATCCTGGCATTCTTGATAGGTGGAAAATATTTTGTCATAAATTTTTCAGCCATCTCATTCCAAGTAGTGATAGAGTTAGGTTCCAAAGAATTTAACCAAACCTTAGCTCTATCCTTCAAGGAATAAGGGAAAAGTTTAAGTTTAAAAGCATCATCACTTACACCAGGGAGAATGAAATTACTACAAACTTCTACAAATTGTTTTAAATGCAAATATGGGTCCTCAGTAGGTCCTCCACCAAATTGCCCTATTGTTTGAAGCATTTGAAACATCATAGGCTTAAGTTCAAAATGATTTGTAGTGTTCCCCCATGATTAGAAGGTGGTGGTGTAGCCATATTGACAGCTCTTCCCAAAGAAATCAGACCAGAATGGTCGTGTCCCCTTCCCAAAGCTCTAAACAGTCTTTCTATCTCAGGATGAAGTTGATATTCTGGTGATCTGCGTCTGTACATATGCTGCAGCAATTAACTTACTGAAACAACGAACAACAGAGCACCAGAATTAGCAACAAAAGAAATCACTAAATTGCCAGTTAATTAAACAGTGTTTAACTAATTAATCCCCGGCAACGGCGCCAAAAACTTGTTGCAAAGAAACGTGTGATTGTTTCTTGTGCAAGTGTACACAATCGCAATAAGTAATACAGTGAATAAGTGAGATCGTTCCCACGTGGATTAACTTGTAAACAAATGTTTAATCAATGTAACAAATAGTGATTTGGGGTAAAAAGTAGGGTAAATTACACCAGAGGTCCTTTAAGTTATTTAATTGTAACAAGTTGGTCCTTTAAGTTTTTTTAGTACCACTTAGGTCCTTTAAGTTTTTTAATTGTAACAAGTTGGTCCTTTAAGTTATTTTGTACCACTTAGATCCTCTAAGTTATTTTATTTGTAACAATTTGGGGCCGCAAAATGTAAGTTTTTTGGCATTTAAAAGTTATAATTAAATAACATAAAGGACCAAATTGTTACAATTGAATAACTTAAAGGACCTAAGTGGTACGAAAAAAACTTAAAGGACAAACTTGTTACAGTTAAATAACTTAAAGGACGTAAGTGTTACGAAAAAAACTTAAAGGACCAACTTGTTACAATTAAATAACTTAAAGGACTTCTGGTGTAATTTAACCTAAAAAGTAAATGACACACAATTTTGGGTAACAAACAATAAAGGTAAAAAGTATGAGGGTAATGAAAATCAGATTTGGGAGAAGTTGAGATGCAATACTTCAATAAATCCATTAAAATGCTCAAAATGCTATGCTAAGTGCTGCAGCACTAGGTGCTGCCGCAATTGTGCATTATTCCTAATGCTAAACACTAGGCTTTAGTCCTCCCAAATTATTCCTAATTCAGAAAGGATTATTTCCCTAGGCTACTGGAGAACAAGCAACTTTACACCTAAGTGTTGTACCTCATGGCTTATGCCTCTCCTATTCCTAGGACTCAAGCAAGGAACAACTATATTCCTATAGTGCAACATACCATGTCATCTTGTGAGATATAAATACAAACCATTCCTGTGAATGTATTTCTACTTAGATTAGACGGCCAACCCTAAGCTAAGATGGATGTAGTAAAACACACAAGATAAAGTGCTCAACACAATAACATAAGCATCTGGAACAAATTAAATTCATTAAATTCATAATAGCATCCCAACTACAGAGGTTTAGCTCATATTGAGCTTACACAACATTACAACTAAACTAAACATCAAGGGAAGTAAGAATTTCATACTAAAACCCGAGAAGAGAAGTTTGTAACACCCCAATTCTACCCAATAATACTATAAATCAGAGTGCGGAATTTTCAACATAAATATTGGAGTGCTACGCTTACTTCCCAACACAAACAATATAATTCATTCATGGTAAATTCAATTTGAAGCAATCTTAACAATCCTTGTCCATTTGGCAACTCAAAATCAACAATTTGCTTAATAGAAATAACTTCGAGTTTAACAAATATTGCAACCTAAATGATAAAGGAAAAAAAACAGCGTTCAATCCCCCCGAGTGTTACGTATCAGAGTGACGACACCGACTCATCTAAGGAAGGGTCACCGCCTTCATTCGCGACTACCTGCACGTTACCACATAGGGGTAACATTCAAACAGAAGGGGTGAGATATCGAACTATATAAGAGCATGTATGAAGAACAATATGATAGGTCAGGTACTATAGAATTACACATATCATCAATAAAATCCTCAATAGAGTCATCAATAGAATCATCGAAGTGCAATGCGGAATGCGACTCAACTGTGCATATGCATGTGGTACCATTAGAGCAAAACTCCTGTCGTAAAAATCGTCGTTGCCAGTAAATAGTGGCTCACAGGGCATAGCCCTCATCGTTCACGTCGTAAAGCAAATGCAAAGGTATGCGACACAATGTGAATGTACAAGTAACGCTAATCACAGTCACACAATCGCACGACAACAACACCAAAACGTCATGGCGGGCATAGGCCTACAATTTACTATCTTTGCCAATAAATAGAGGCAAATCAACTTTTACAACTTCACCTGCAATTTACCACATTTTCGACAAGGTATTCAACGCAACAATTAACCACAACAGCAACTGTGGCAACAATATTGACAAAGCAGCAACATCAACAGCGCAAAACAGCAAGAATAGCAACAACACAGCAGCAAAACGTAACAGCAATGACAACAATAACAGAAAAACCGCAACA
Organism: Astragalus glycyphyllos; assembly: GCA_963573325.1. Lineage (NCBI taxonomy): Eukaryota > Viridiplantae > Streptophyta > Magnoliopsida > Fabales > Fabaceae > Astragalus > Astragalus glycyphyllos. The sequence goes on from OY754308.1 coordinate 19,700,170, forward strand.
ACTTTAACAGCAAAACATCAACAGCATTAACAGCAAAACAGCAACAGCATTATCAGCAAAACAGCAATAGCATTAGCAGCAAAACAGCAACAGCATTACATCAAAACAGTAACAGCATTAACGTAACCATCAATTCAATTACGAAAATTATTTATAATTCTTACTAACGAGTTATCTATATTCCTATCTTTTTCTTTTGATTATAATAGTGAAAACCTTAATCCAACAAAATTACAATTCGATTTAATTAGAACTAACGACATAGGAATTCAAGCACACACGGTCAATTCATCAAACATTTCTCATACGATATATATATATATATATATATATATAACTACGCAACATACACAGAGGCAATCTATAATAAACCCCAAACCCCGCATACGATCCCTCATATACGCTATTATAGAATTCGAACCCACCTTTACCTCAACTATAGTGGCGCAAACTCCCTCCTAGCCTCGTTCGACGATTCTCCGAATACGGCGACTCCCCTGCGATTGTAACGACGCGTGACGATCACGAACGTAGAGAATTGCAATGAAAATCAACCCTCCCAATCCAATCCTAGGCTAGAGCTCTTGAAAATTGAGGCTTTTGTGTAACTTACAAGTGAGAGGAAGAAGGAGAAGAAGGGAAAAGATGGCGGCTGCGCAAAAAGACCAGCCCTAGCGCATATTTGCGCTATATTTATAAGGAGGAGTGGCGCACAAGCGCCTTCCTGCGCAAAGCTGCGCACTAGACACGCTGCTAGGGTTGCGTGAGCGCTGCGCCCTCGCGGTGCTAAGCCCAATGCTATTTTTAACTGGCCCACGACACATGATTATCATCTAACTCATTTTCAACATAGCTACTAGGCTCATAATTTCAATTCTTACAATTATCCTACGGCAATCCAACTTCGAAGTAATTTGATTAAATTTTAGGGCGTTACAACTCTCCCCCACTTAGAATATTTTCGTCCTCGAAAATTTACCTGATTCGAACAACTAGGGATAGGACTCCCGCATCTTGCTTTCCAACTCCCATGTCATGCTCTCTCCGCCAGCTCCTAACCAGACTACGTTCACCAAGGCGATCTCTTTGCCTCTTAGAGTCTTCGTCTCACGGACCGCGATTCGTACAGGCATCGTCTCCACAGTGAGGTTATCCCGTACTTGCACATCATCCATATGAATTACATGAGATGGATCTGGAATATACTTCCGAAGTTGTGACACATGGAACACATCATGCAAATTCGAAAGATTAGGCGGTAAGGCCACTCTGTAAGCTACATTCCAACTCTTTCCCTGATCTGATACGGACCAATGAATCGAGGAGTAAGCTTCTTAGATTTCAGAGCACGTCCAACACCAGTCACAGGGGTGACTATCAAAAACACATGATCACCAGCTTGAAATTCCAAATCCTTCCTTCGCTTATCATGGTAACTCTTCTGTCTACTTTGTGAAGCTTTCATCTTTTCACGATTCAACTTCACCTTCTCAGTCGTTTCTCGAACAATTTCAGGTCCAAGCACTATACTCTCTCCAGATTCATACCAACACAAAGGGGTTCTACACCTTCGACCATACAATGCTTCGAAAGGTGCCATCCCAATACTAGAATGATAACTGTTATTATAGGTAAACTCTATCAACGAGAGATGGGTATCCCACAAACCTCCTTGCTCAAGAATACACGCTCTCAACAAATCCTCCAACGATTGAATAGTCCTCTCTGTCTGACCATCCGTCTGAGGGTGATACGCTGAGCTCAATTTCAACTTAGAACCCAACGCCTCTTGCAAACTCTTCCAGAAATCAAAAGTGAACCTAGGATCTCTATCCGAAACGATACACATAAGAACACCATGCAACTTTACAATCTTTTGGAGGAAAATCTCAGCCAACTTCGGTACCGGATACGTGATATTAATAGGTATAAAATGAGCCGACTTCGTCAGCCTGCCAACAATCACCCAAATCGCATCATGCCCTCTCACAGTATTAGGAAGCCCCGTCACAAAGTCCATTGAAATGCTATCCCATTTCCATTCCGGAATCTCTAAAGGTTGCATCAACCCCGCAGGCTTCTGATGTTCAACTTTTGACTTCTGACAAGTTAAACATGCATACACGAATTGCGCTACATCGCGCTTCATCCCAGGCCACCAGAACCATCTTCTCAAGTCTTCATACATTTTCGTAGCTCCTGGATGAATACTCAACTTACTTCTATGACTCTCTTCGAGAATTGCTTTCTTCATTTCCGCATCGTCAGGAATGCAGATTCTATTACGGTATCTCAACACACCTTGCGCATCCAACTCAAAATCGTTATTCTCAGACTGCCCGATTCCTACCGTCGAATCTACCAGTTTAACATCCAGTTTCTGAGCTTCTCTGATGCTATCTAAAAAGTCATTATTAATCTTCAACATCCCCAACATAACACTCTGAGGTGTCACTTCGCAAATCAAACTCATATCTCTGAACTGCTCAATCAATTCAAACTCCCTGACCATCATTGCCGACATGTGCAAGGTCTTTCGGCTCAAAGCATCAGCCACGACATTAGCTTTCCCTGGATGATAATTCAAACTGAAATCATAGTCTTTTAGCAACTCCAACCACCTCCGCTGTCTCATATTCAGTTCCTTTTGATCAAACAAGTACTGCAAACCCTTATGGTCGCTAAATACTTCGAATCTAGAACCATAAAGATAATGCCTCCAAATTTTCAGCGCAAAAACAACTGCAGCAAGTTTTAAATCGTGCGTAGGATAGTTCTTCTCATGAGTCCTCAACTGCCTCGATGCATAAGCAACTACCTTACCATTCTGCATAAGCACACCTCCTAAACCCATCTTGGAAGCATCACAGTACACCACAAAGGACTCTCCCGGATTAGGCAACGTCAAGATAGGAGACGTCGTCAATGTCTTCTTCAATTCGGTGAAACTCTCTTCGCAACGAGCGTCCCATATAAAGGCTTTACCTTTGCAGGTCAGCTGAGTTAAAGGAAGCGCCAACTTAGAAAAGCCTTCAATGAACCTTCTATAGTAGCCAGCTAATCCCAAAAAGCTTCTAATCTCGGTAGTCAACTTTGGAGTCTCCCATTGCAATACAGCATCGACTTTGGATGGATCCACCGCAATGTCGCCACCAGAAATAACGTGACCAAGAAAACTCACCTCCTTCAGCCAAAATTCGCACTTAGACAACTTTGCATATAACTTCTTGTCCCTTAAGACCTCCAATACCAATCTCAAGTGCTCTGCATGCCCTTCTTCTGTCTTAGAGTAAATCAAAATATCATCGATGAATACTACCACAAACCGATCCAAATAAGCATGAAACACACGGTTCATGTACTCCATGAATACTCCCGGCGCGTTAGTAACACCGAAAGGCATCACCGAATACTCATAATGCCCGTACGGAGTTCTAAAAGCCGTCTTTTGAATATCCTCATCTTTCACTTTAATCTGATGGTAGCCCGATCTCAAATCAATCTTACTGAATACTTGAGCATCCACCAATTGATCCATCAAATCGTCTATTCTTGGGAGTGGATACTTGTTCTTAATCGTCACTTTATTCAACTGTCTATAATCAACACAAAGCCTCATACTCCCATCCTTCTTCTTCACTAGCAACACTGGAGCACCCCACGGTGATACACTCGGCCTCACGAACTTCTTTTCAAGTAGATCCTCAAGTTGCTTCTTCAACTCGGATAATTCAGATGCTGACATCCTGTAAGGTGCCATAGAAACAGGTTTGGTACCAGGTACAAGATCAATAGCAAATTCAACTTCCCTCTCTGGTGGTACACTTGGAATCTCATCAGGGAAAACTTCAGGAAATTCGCGCACCACCTGCAACTCATCAATTATGGCTTAATTCTTATCAGATAGCGACGCCATCAGCGAGAATAGCTGAACTTCTTCCCGCATCAACTTTCGCAACTGTCCAGCAAACAACAAACCTGCCTCCTCCTCTTCGGGAGTGGAGAAACTCACAGACTTGCTAAAACAATTAATATGAACATAGTTATATTCTAACCAGTCCATGCCTAGGATCACATCCAATCAGCTTAACGGCAGACAAATCAGATCAACAATAAATTCTCTGTCGAAAATCGACAAAGGGCACTTAGAACACACAAGAGAAGTAGTCACCGACCCCTTAGCTGGAGTATCGACAACCATCTCCCTATTCATAGAAGACAACACAAGACCCAATCTTTTAACACATTCTGCAGCAATAAAACAATGAGTAGCACCAGTATCAATAATAGCTATTAGAGGAACACCATTAATGAAACATGTACCTCCAATAAATCCGTCGTTCTCAGTTGTCTGTGTCCCTGCCAGAGCGAACACTCTTCCACTAACTCTTTCTTTCTTTGGCTTCTGACATTGATTACTAATATGCCCTTCTTCGCCATAGTTGAAACAGACCTGCTCTTTGTGCTTGCACTCGGATGATTCGTGCCCAGTCTTACCACAACGAAAGCACCTCTTCACCTCAACCTTGCACACGTTACTCTTATGACCAGGTTTGCCACATTTGTAACATACAATACCAGCAGGGGCGTCTCCCCCACTAGTTCTCTTACCATCAAAACCTTTCTGCTTACCTTTACCAACTAGAGCATCATACGGCTTACCACGAGTCTGCTGCTTGCTCCTCTTCTCATTAACAATCTTATAGTGAGCATCGTTGTCCTCCTCATAGATCCTGCAACTGTCAATCAAATCGGAGAAAACACGGATCTTCTGATACCCAATTGCCTTTTTGATCTCAGGTCGCAGCCCATTCTCAAACTTGATGCACTTTGAAAATTCAGCAGTTGCTTCATTGTAGTGCGGATAAAATTTGGCCAACTCGACAAACTTAGCAGCATATTTAGTAACTGACAGGTTCCCTTGCTTCAGCTCAAGAAACTCAATTTCTTTCTTACCCCGAACATCCTCAAGGTAATACTTCCTCAAAAACTCCCTACGGAACACAACCCTAGTGATCTCTTCACCTGCAGCTTCCAATCTCTGACGTGTATCTAACCACCAGTCGTCAGCCTCTTCTGACAGCATATAAGTACCACAACGAACCTTCTGCGCTGGAGTGCAATCCATCACACGGAAGATTCTCTCAATCTCCTTCAACCAAGCCAATGCTCCATCAGGATCATACTTACCCTTGAAAGTGGGCGGATTCTCCCTTTGGAAAGTCGGCAAACTGCGAGATCCAGCATTCTCACCAGCGTTCTGTTGATTCTCCAATGCCTGAGCCATAGCGCCCAAAGCAGCAGCAATAGCAGCATCATTCCGTCCGGCCATTTCAGCTTATCCCTACAACACAAATTATAGTTTAGAACGAATAACAATACTTGATTGTTAATCGAAGCGATGACTCGACAACTTGGTCGGACAGACCCAACCATGCTTTGATACCACTAATGTAACACCCCATTTCTACCCAATAATACTATAAATCAGAGTGCGGAATTATCAACACAAATATTGGAGTGCTACGCTTACTTCCCAACACAAACAATATAATTCATTCATGGTAAATTCAATTTGAAGCAATCTTAACAATCCTTGTCCATTTGGCAACTCAAAATCAACAATTTGCTTAATAGAAATAACTTCGAGTTCAACAAATATTGCAACCTAAATGATAAAGGAAAAAAAACAGCGTTCAATCCCCCCGAGTGTTACGTATCAGAGTGCATGTGCATGTGGTACCATTGGAGCAAAACTCCCGTCGTAAAAATCGTCGTTGCCAGTTAATAGTGGCTCACAGGGCATAGCCCTCATCGTTCACGTCGTAAAGCAAATGCAAAGGTATGCGACACAATGTGAATGTACAGCAGCAAAACGTAACAGCAATGACAACAATAACAGAAAAACCGCAACAACTTTAACAGCAAAACATCAACAGCATTAACACAAAACAGCAACAGCATTATCAGCAAAACAGCAACAGCATTAACAGCAAAACAGCAACAGCATTACATCAAAACAGTAACAGCATTAACGTAACCATCAATTCAATTACGAAAATTATTAATAATTCTTACTAACGAGTTATCTATATTCCTATCATTTTTTTTTATTATAATAGTGAAAACCTTAATCCAACAAAATTACAATTCGATTTAATTAGAACTAACGACATAGGAATTCAAGCACACACGGTCAATTCATCAAACATTTCTCATACGATATATATATATATATAACTACGCAACATACACAGAGGCAATCTATAATAAACCCCAAACCCCGCATACGATCCCTCATATACGCTATTATAGAATTCGAACCCACCCTTACCTCAACTATGGTGGCGCAAACTCCCTCCTAGCCTCGTTCCTCGATTCTCCGAATACGGCGACTCCCCTGCGATTGTAACGACGCGTGACGATCACGAACGTAGAGAATTGCAATGAAAATCAACCCTCCCAATCCAATCCTAGGCTAGAGCTCTTGAAAATTGAGGCTTTTGTGTAACTTAGAAGTTAGAGGAAGAAGGAGAAGAAGGGAAAAGAGGGCGGCTGCGCAAAAAGACCAGCACTAGCGCATATTTGCGCTATATTTATAAGGAGGAGTGGCGCACAAGCGCCTTCCTATGCAAGCTGCACACTGGACACGCTGCTAGGGGTGCGTGAGCGCTGCGCACTCGCGGTGCTAAGCCCAATGCTATTTTTAACTGGCCCACGACACGTGATTATCATCTAACTCATTTTCAACATAGCTACTACGCTCATAATTTCAATTCTTGCAATTATCCTACGGCAATCCAACTTCGAAGTAATTTGATTAAATTTTATGGCGTTACAAAGTTCAACTACAAGTTTTGATACTGAGATAGCTTCAATGGTGATCCACCAAGCGATTCCAGCTCTCAAAATGCAGCTCCTTCGAAATTGAAGTAGTTCCAGTATTGCTGCAGCAATCAATATTCCAGCAGCTGATTCTAAGTAACAATGGAGGCACGAAATCAAGAGGCTATTCCTATACCTCTGAAGCTCGGCTTAACCTAATTCTGAGAATGTGGTCCTTTGTATAGAGGAGGCTAGGGATGAGAGGTAACCCTAATTGGGGAGGCGCCTTTTGTCCTTTAATGGGGGCAAAAGGTCCTTTTTGCCCAAATCCCTAGGTCACCAACGAATATTCCATGATTGGCACGCACACCCACGTCTGGAGACAGCTGACAGGTGTCCTTTCCAATATTTCTGTGTTTCCTATTGCTTTCTCTCTCATGTTGTGTAATTTGGCATTGCTGCCACAATAAGTGCTGCAGCAATTAAACAAACGCATTAGTCCACAATTTGGGCACCAAAGTGCCCATTATAACAAAATAAAGCTTGCACCTTAAATTATTCTAAACTAACATATTTACAACATTTAATCACTAAATTGCTTGCGAATAATCAATGATTTAAGCTTGAAATAAGAGGTAATAACAATCATATTTGATTGTTATCAATGTTCTACCGATGTGAAATAACGTTTAATTTTAAAGTCGGTCATCATCTTCTTGAAGCCTTTGTCGGCAAACTGTGTTCCGTTGTCGGTTATGACGACCTCGGGGATCTCGAACTTACTCATGATGTTCCTCTTGAAGAATTTGATGCAGTTCTTTGCATTGATTGTGGCCAGGGGTTCTGCCTCGATCCACTTTGTGAAATAATCAATTGCCACAACGAGAAAATTTTTGTGACCCGGTGCAGTTGAAAACGGTCCCAAAAGGTCTATCCCCCACTAAGCGAAAGGCCATGTTAAGGATAGGCAGCTTAGCTCGGTAGGAGGGGCGATGTGGACGGTGGCGTGGACCTGACATTTCTTGCATCTTTTTACGTAATTTTTAGCATCGCTTTCCATAGTCGGCCAATAGTAACGTGCACGAAGAGCCTTCCGAGCTAGGGATCGGGGACCGAGGTGCTGGCCGCATATTCCCTCATGAACCTTGGCTAAAACGTAGTCTGCTTCTTCCCCTTCGATACATTTTAATAGTGGTGAAGAGAGGCTACTCCTGTATAACATTTCGTCTATAACCGAGTAAGCCGAGGCTTTTCTTCGGATGACTTTGGCTTTAGCTGAGTCCAATGGTTCGATCCCCGCATCAATGTATTCTAAGATTGGAGTAATCCAACTCTGGCTTTCCTCAATCACACCTATCGTGGAAATGAAGATTTGTTCAAGTAGAATGCTGGGTTTTAGGAGTAATTCTTGGATGACTATCTGGTGATTTCCGGGGACTTTTGTGCTGGCGAGTTTTGACAGGATGTCCGCCCTTTGATTGTCTGTTCTAGGGACGTGTTTAACCTCCGCCGCTTTGAATTGGGTCAGTAACTCCCGTATTCGAAGCTGATATTTTTGCAAGGTTGGATCTTTGGTCTCAAACTGATTGTTGATTTGTGAAACGACTAGGAGTGAGTCAGTGTGTAGTTTGACATGAGTGGCTTGGAGGTCAATAGCTAACCGTAGACCTGCAATGCAGGCCTCGTACTCTACCTGATTGTTAGTAGTGTGGAAACCGAAAGTGAGGGAGACTTTGATGACAACGCCCTCCGGGCTTTCCAACATCAAACCCGCGCCGCTCCCTTCAGGATTGGAAGATCCGTCTACGTGTAGGATCCAAACGTCGTTGACAGGGTCAGCGGGAATCATTTCAGCCACAACATCTGCTAAAACTTGGGCCTTCATTGTTGTCCGAGATTCGTACTTGATTCCGAATTCAGAGAGTTCAACCACCCATTTAATCATTCATCCGGCCAGATCGGGTCGATGAAGGATCTGTCTAATTGAGTAGTTTGTTCACACGACTATCGGGTGTGCCACAAAGTAGTCGGAGGTGTCGAGCTGCTACTATCAAAGCTAGGGCGATCTTTTCAATTTTTTGGTATGACATTCGGGTCCCTGGAGAGCTTTGCTTACAAAGTAAATAGGGCTCTGACCCGCTTCAGTTTCCCGAATTAGAACTGCGCCTAGAGCCTCTTCTGAGATTGCTAAATATAAGTATAATGTTTCCCCTTTATTTGGGCGAGTTAGGATTGGAGGTTCGGAAAGTGCTTTCTTGAGCTGATTCAAGGCTTCATCTTTCTCGTTCGTCCACTTTAATTCTGCTTCTTCCTGCTAAAAAATGAGATAAGGCGGCGATCATGCGGTTGAGCTTCTGGACTTCCTTTTTCGTAGTCGGTGTTCGCATTTCGGCTACGGACCGACACTTGTCCGGGTTTGCTTCAATTCCTCTTTCTGTCAAATAAAAACCGAGGAACTTTCCCGCTCGTACTCCGAATGTGCACTTCTCCGGATTTAACCTCATGTTGTTCTTCCTGATCTCAGCGAAGATCTCTCGAAGGTCGGTCACGTCAGTGCTTTCCAACTCACTCTTTGCTATCATGTCATCAAGATAAACTTCAACGGTTTTGCCTTTCTGCCTTTGGAAGACTTTGTTCATCATTCTTTGATAAGTGGCACCGGCTTTTTTTGATCCAAAAGGCATAACCTTGTAAGCGAAGTTACCTTAGTCGATCATAAAAGCAGTTTTCTCTTGATCGGGAGGGAACATGGCGATCTGATTATAACCGGAATAGGCGCCCATGAAGGATAGTATGCGAACCCTGATGCGTTATTTACGAATCGATCAATGCTTGGGACAGGAAAGGCATCTTTTGGACATGCTCTGTTTAGGTCGGTATAATCTATGCACATGCGCCATTTACCATTACTCTTTTTGACCAGAACCGGGTTTGACAACCAAGTTGTATACTTAACTTCAGCTATGAAATTTGCTTTGATTAAATCACCCACAGCTTTTGCGGTTGCCTCCGTCTTTCCCCCACTCTGGGCCCGCTTCCTTTGGGACCCATTTTACCTCCGGATTAACGGCGAGTTGGTGACATGCAACTTCCGGCGGGATTCTGGGCATGTCTTCGGCCGACCAAGCGAACAGATCGGCATGATCTTTTAAGCACTGAGTGAGGTCCTTTTTCACTTCGTCAGAAAGGTCTGCCCCAATTCTGACTGTTTTTTCTGGGTCATCTCCGAGCTGTATACCGATTGATTCCCCATCCGGTTAAGGCCTTCTCATTTTCTTTTTGAGTTCTTTGGCCAACTCATCGTCATCTTCCTCTTCCGAGCTGTCAGGGTCGTATCTTGCATCCAAATCAGTCAGGTTAACTTCAGTGGCTTTTTCTCCAAATTTTTCCTTTTTGCTTACATCAGGGGTAACACCTTGAAGCGGACTCCAGATCGGCTTTTAAGGTAATTACCTTTTTGCATAGGGAGTGGAATTTCATTTTTAGGTGAGTGGTGGAGGTTACTGCTCCGAGCCTCCTCAAAGTTGGCATTCCAATGATGCAATTGAAGATTGTCTTACAAGGTAGGATGAGAAATTTTGTCTTAACAATCCTCACTAGGGGCTCTTCCCCGTAGGAAACCATTAGTTCCAGGTGTCCAAACCTCGGTAAGGGACGATGTCTTCTTTGTCGATCCCCATTCTTTCAACCAGATCGAGGAAGATAATGTCGGAGGAACTTCCTTGATCGATTAAGATTCTCCTAATCTCCTTATTAGCAATCACGGCCGTAACTGGGAGTGGTACGTGTTTGTTAGGTTTTCCGTCTAGAAGATCTTCATCTCCGAAAGATAGAGGGGGTCGACTTGAGGTAGTCGATGCAGCCGAGGTTGATGCTACATTAAGCAGCTCTTTCCACTTCGTTTCATTGTTTTTCCCAATTCTTCGTGGGAGAAACCCCCTGCGATCATCATCATACGGACCGTCCTTTTGATTTTCCTGAATCAGGCTCGTCATTGTCGGAGCTGGCCTTACTTTTTCCTTTTGATTTGGCTCCTTCGACCCTCTCTTCTTTTACTTCTCCCCCTCGGTAACCGAGTATCTTTACATAACTAGCCAACTTTCCCTTCTTGATCATATCTTCGATGTCGTCTTTTAGGGTGTTACAGTGGTTAGTATCGTGGCCGTTACTCCGGTGATACCTGTAGTATTTGTTGGAACGTTGGCCCGGCCTATGGGGAAGTTGTATTGGAAGCGTCTCATCTTTAAATTCCTTGTTCCAACACTCGCCGAATAGTTGGGCCTGAGAGACATTGAGTTCGGTGTAACACTGATGACGATTCCGAGGTCGGGTATCCCTGTTGCCTCGGTTGCCATTTGGTCGGTTATCGCTTCTTTGTTCCTTTTCGTTCCGAGGTCTTAATGATTCGACCTGTGGTGCTCCTTTTTTAACCATGGCGCTTTCTTCTTCGTTGATGAAACATTGGGATAGTTGGAGGAAGTCTTGGAGGTTTGTCAGTTCCCACGTGTTGATGTATTTCTTCAACGGGCTTCTGGGGCGTAACCCCATTCCCATGAAATAAACTCGGAAAGCGTCGTCAAGATTCCGGACATGAACCGCTTCTTTGTTAAACATTTCTATGTACTCCCTTAGAGACTCGGTCTCCCCTTTTACTATTACAACGAAATAGACAATTATCAGAGTCACCTCGAAGGGCGCTACATTTTTCACCATTTTAAAAAAAAAACACCATTTATTCCAAAAAAGAATCTCCAAAATAATTTATATAAAAGAAATCACCAAGCAGCGGAAATATTAACCAGTTTAAACATCTCCAGAATTAACAATTAAAGACATCTCCAAAATTAATTAAAACAATTTCCAATAACTAAAATAATAGTTCAAAACGATAACTAACGACTCCCCGGTGCTACATATCAGAGATGACACAGACCCAAACGAGAGAGGAAGCAAAACCTAGCAATTCCTCCACGAGCACTAGCGATCACCTACAGCGTTGCCGCATGAGAGCAACATTCCAAGCAGAAGGGGTGAGTCTAACAGAGGTAATAAGCAGATGATAAGAATATGCTAGCATCAGGTAACTACAGCAACACAATACAATTACACCATATCACAGCACCAGATACCAAAGGAAAAGTCCATTTGATAGTGAACCACCAAAGTTATAACATTCATAGACAATGGGATGATATGCAACCCCTCCAGTGGGCATATGCATGCGGTACCGATCACCAAAATGAGCCACGACGGGCATATCACCAATAAACACCAGAGGCAGATCCTATACCACCAAAACATGCATATGACAATGCGACACCATGATTATGCACCAACTCACCATAACAAGTATTTAAAATAAATACTATATCACCAGAATCAAAACAAATGATTTCACCAAAAATAGCACCAAGTTGTAGCATCACAGCTACCACTAAACTCTCCTGAGCATACCAGCACCGCACCTGAAATATTAACACCAGACGGCTCCACAACGCGGACATAACGCACGCACACCACGCACAAGACTGTCGCACAGCGCCTAGGCACATCGCACCTACTTCAGCGAATTAATTAAAATAGCAAACGACATCGGATTTCAACAAATAAATACTTGTTGGAAAGCCCTATGGGTCTGGTTATCATCCCTAAGTTCAGTTTTTGAAGGAGAGTGTCCAATAGGTACAGTTTTCGAAAAGCACACAGGCTAGTTGCAAAAGAGGACAGTTTCTGTCCTTCAAATTCAAGCAATTCCAAAGTGACCAAAACTCAATCAAATTGCATGAAACTTGTGCATAAACTGGGGCAAATTTTGTCTAGTTTTCAAAGAAATTGGATTCGTTCGAAAAGGAATTATTTTGAAAACGTGGTAACCAAAACACTGACCCTGTGTCCAGATTGTTTCCAGAATCTTACTCTAACTTGTGGAATTCATATCTCGAGCTACACAACTCTAAACGCAACCAAACCAGTGCCAAATTAACAAGCATTAAGTCTATTTTCCAGAAAAAAAAACCTCATAATTTTTTGGTCAATACAACGTTCCCAGTCACCGAAATACCGAATCTATACCCAAATCTTTTCCAGAATTTTAACCTAACTTGTATCGCCTATAACTCGAGCTATACAACTCCGAATTTGACGAAACCAGTGCCAAAACGACCGGCGTTAAGTCTATTTTCAAAACAAATCAACCTCATAATTTTTGGATCAACCAAACAGCGCCAGTTTTAGAAAAACCGAACCTGTGTCCAGAATCGCTAAATTGCCAAACACCAAACCCTAACGGCAACGACACCGCAACCACCACAACAAAAACGACAATTCGACAACGCGACAACAACAATCAACCACGCACAGAAACAACAAAAACACGAACAATAACAACACCATCATCGTGATACAACAATCACGCAACAACAAATAACGAAACAAATCACAATAACGTGCAATAATCATCAAAGCACCAATCTCAACGAAAACACGATATGCAACAACACGAACAATTCAACAAAACCCTAGACTACCCACACATAATTATCATCAACCCATTATCAAGGTTAAGCCCACCCTTACCTCGAATAACGTAAGTTCCGGAACACGACGAACGAGACACAAACAAAACCACAGCAACACGAACGATCTCCTTTTGAAATTCTTCGCGAAACCCTCCTCTTCTCTCCCTCTTTGCGCCGCGTGCTCTCTCTCTCACTCTCACTTTCGTTTTTCTTTTGCTTGCTGCGAATGAGGGTTTGGCTTAAACCCCCAGGGTTTAAGTTCAGGGCTCAGTAAACACTGGGCTCTCTACGTCACCACCTCCTTTACTCGTTTCACCTCCTACGCATATAAAATATTAACCTTTTAATTTATCTATATCCCGCCTCCAAATTATTTTAATAATTCAATCAACTATTTTAATTAAATTATTTCCGGGGTGTTACAACCCTCCCCCACTTAGAATCTTTCGTCCTCGAAAACATACCTGATTCAAACAGCTCCGGATAGGACTCTCGCATCTTGCTCTCCAACTCCCATGTCATGCTTTCACCAGCAGCTCCTAACCAGACCACTTTCACCAGGTTTATCTCTTTGCCACGTAAAGTCTTCACTTCACGATCTTCAATTCGCACAGGCATTGTCTCCACAGTGAGATTATCCCGCACATGCACATCATCCATCGGAATCACATGGGACGGATCCGAAATATACTTCCGAAGTTGCGACACATGAAATACATCGTGCAAATTCGAAAGATTAGGCGGCAAGGCCACCCTATAAGCAACATTACCAATTCTCTCAGTGATCTGGTACGGTCCCATGAAACGAGGAGTCAACTTCTTTGTCTTCAATGCACGCCCAACACCAGCCATAGGCGTGACTCTCAAAAACACATGATCACCAGCTTGGAATTCTAAATCCTTCCTTCTCTTATCATGATAGCTCTTCTGTCTACTCTGCGACGCTTTCATTTTCTCACGGATCAATTTCACCTTTTCAGTAGTCTCTCGAACAACCTCGGGTCCAAGAACAATACTCTCCCCAGATTCATGCCAACACAACGGAGTCCTACATCTCTGACCATACAATGCCTCGAACGGTGCCATCCCGATGCTAGAATGGTAACTATTGTTGTAAGTAAACTCGATCAACGGAAGGTGAGTATCCCACGCACCTCCCTGCTCAAGAACACAAGATCTCAACAAGTCTTCCAACGACTGAATGGTCCTCTCTGTCTGCCCATCAGTTTGAGGATGATAAGCTGAACTCAACCTCAATTTAGAACCCAACGCTTCTTGCAAACTCTTCCAGAAATCAGAAGTGAACCTAGGATCTCTGTCAGACACAATGCACAAAGGAACACCATGCAACTTCACAATCACCTGAATATAAATCTCTGCCAATCTCGACACCGGATACGTGATATTGATAGGAATAAAATGAGCAGACTTCGTCAATCTATCCACAATCACCCAAATCGAATCGTGCCCCCTCACAGTATTAGGTAACCCTATCACGAAATCCATAGAAATACTATCCCACTTCCATTCCGGAATCTCCAACGGTTGCATCAACCCAGCAAGCTTCTGATGCTCAACCTTCGATTTCTGACAAGTCAAGCAGGAATACACAAACTGCGCCACATCACGCTTCATACCAGGCCACCAAAACATCTTCTTCAGATCCTGATACATCTTTGTAGCTCCCGGATGGATACTCAACTTACTCCTATGACCTTCTTCTAAAATTGATCTTTTCATCTCCTCATCATCAGGAATGCAGATTCTTCCACGGTACTTCAATACATTCTGCGCATCCAACTCAAAGTCTTTATTCTCGGATAGATCAATCCCAACCATCAGGTCAACTAATTTAACATCTAACTTCTGAGCTTCTCGAATGCTAGCCATGAATTCATTATCAATCTTCAATATCCCCAATCTGACACTCTGAGGCGTCACTTCACAAACCAAACTCATATCCCTGAACTGCTCAATTAATTCGAGTTCTCTAACCATCATTGCTGACATATGCAACGTCTTTCGACTTAAAGCGTCAGCTACCACATTAGCCTTTCCCGGATGATAGTTCAAGCTAAAGTCATAGTCTTTCAGCAACTCCAACCATCTGCGCTGTCTCATATTCAACTCTTTCTGATCAAACAGATACTGCAAACCCTTATGATCACTGAACACCTCAAACCTCGAACCATACAGGTAATGTCTCCAAATTTTCAACGCGAACACAGCTGCAGCAAGTTCTAAATCATGGGTAGGGTAGTTCTTCTCATGAGACCTCAACTGTCTCGACGCATAGGCAACTACCTTACCATTCTGCATAAGCACACCTCCCAACCCCATCTTGGAAGCATCACAATACACCACAAACGACTCTTCCGGATTAGGCAACGTCAGAACAGGAGACGTCGTCAATCTCTTCTTCAATTCTTTGAAGCTCTCTTCACAACAGTCATCCCAGATGAAAGCTTTACCCTTGCAAGTCAACTGAGTCAACGGAAGTGCCGACTTCGAAAATCCTTCTATAAACCTCCTATAGTAACCTGCCAGACCCAGAAAACTTCTAATCTCAGTAACTGACTTCGGAGACTCCCATTGTAACACGGCATCAACCTTAGACGGATCCACGGCAATTCCATTCCCCGAAATAACATGACCCAGAAAGCTAACCTCTTTCAACCAAAACTCACACTTAGACAGCTTCGCATATAATTTCCTGTCCCTCAGAATTTCCAATACCAATCTCAGATGTTCTGCATGCTCCTCTTCTGACTTAGAATAAATTAGGATGTCGTCAATGAATACCACCACAAACCGATCCAGATACTCACGAAAGATACGATTCATGTACTCCATGAACACTCCCGGCGCATTATTCACACCGAAAGGCATCACGGAATACTCATAATGCCCATAACGGGTTCTGAAAGCTGTCTTCTGAATGTCTTCGTCTTTCACCTTGATCTGATGATAACCCGATCTCAAATCTATTTTACTGAACACCTGAGCACCCACCAACTGATCCATTAAGTCATCAATCCTCGGAAGCGGATACTTGTTCTTAATAGTCACCTTATTCAGCTGCCGATAGTCTACGCACAACCTCATACTACCATCTTTCTTTTTCACCAACATCACTGGAGCTCCCCACGGCGACACACTTGGCCTCACAAATTTCTTTTCAAGCAGATCCTCGAGTTGCTTCTTCAGTTCTGACAATTCAGATGCAGACATTCTATACGGTGCCATAGACACAGGTTTAGTATCAGGTACCAGATCAATAGCAAACTCAACCTCTCTCTCTGGTGGTACATCCGAAATCTCGTCGGGAAAAACCTCAGAAAACTCTCCCACCACCTGCAACTCATCAACCTTCACTTGGCTCTCAGCAGACAATGACGCCATTAATGAAAACAACTGGACGTCTTCCCTCATTACCCTATGCAACTGACCAGCAGACAACAAACCAGACTCTTCCTCTTCAGGAGAAAAGAAACTCACAGACCTTTCATGACAGTTGATATGAACATGGTTATCAACTAACCAGTCCATACCTAGAATAACATCCATTCCGCTCAGCGGCAAACAAATCAAGTCAACGAGAAAATCATTACCGAATATCGATAAAGGGCATTTAGCACAAACAACCGAGGTAGTCACCGAACCCTTAGCCGGAGTATCGATAACCATCTCCCTCAACATAGAAGATAAAACAAGATCTAATTTCTCAACACATGCAGTAGCAATAAAACAATGGGTAGCACCAGTATCAATAATAGCAATAAGAGGAGAATTATTAATATAGCATGTACCTCTGATCTCATTCACTGCATCTGATCCCGCCAGAGCGAACACCTTCCCAACGGACCTTTCTTTCTTCGGTTTAGGACACTGAGTGCTGATATGACCACCCTCACCACAGTTGTAGCATAACACATCCTTTCGATCACAGCTAGACGCCATATGACCCTCTTTACCACACTTGTAGCACTTCTTCACGTCACCTGGACAGTCAGGACGCTTATGACCGGGTTTACCACACTTGTAACATACCACACTAGCAGCAGCATCTCCCCCACTAGGTCTCTTACCCACAGCAGTTCTCTGATTGCCCTTACCAGCTGGAACCTCATACGGCTTCCCACGACTCGAGAAATTCTTCTGCCTATCCCTCATGACTCTAGAATGAGCATTACTGTCTTCCTCGAAGATTCTGCAGCTGTCAATCAACTCCGAGAACACCCGAATTTTCTGATACCCTATCGCCTTCTTGATATCAGCCCGCAACCCATTTTCAAACTTGATGCATTTGGAGAATTCAGCACCAGCCTCACCATAATGTGGATAGAACTTCTCCAATTCAATGAACTTGGCAGCATACTCAGTCACCGACATATTACCCTGCTTTAGCTCCAGAAACTCAATCTCTTTCTTCCCACGGACATCTTCAGGATAATACTTTCTCAGAAATTCTCTGCTAAACACAGCCCAAGTGACCTCTTCATTCACAGTCGCCAACCTCTGCCTCACCTCCGACCACCAGTCATCAGCCTCCTCTGCCAGCATATGAGTACCATACCTGACTTTCTGCGCCTTAGAGCAATCCATAACACGAAAGATTCTCTCCATCTCTTTCAGCCACGCCAAAGTACCATCAGGGTTATACTTGCCCTTAAAGGTAGGAGGATTCTCCCTCTGAAACGTAGCCAAACTGTGCGACCCAGCATCACCAGCAGCACCTGGGTTATTCTCCACAGCTTGAGCCACAGCCTGCAAAGCAGCAGCGAGTGCAGCATCGTTCCGTCCTGCCATCTCAACCTAACACTGCAACAGAAACTATAATCAGAAACGAGTAACAATTACTCAAGTGTTACTCGACTCGACGACTCGACAACTTGGCCGGACAGACCGAACTGCTCTGATACCACTAATGTAACACCCCCCTTTTACTATTACAACGAAATAGACAATTATCAGAGTCACCTCGAAGGGCGCTACATTTTTCACCATTTTAAAAAAAAAACACCATTTATTCCAAAAAAGAATCTCCAAAATAATTTATATAAAAGAAATCACCAAGCAGCGGAAATATTAACCAGTTTAAACATCTCCAGAATTAACAATTAAAGACATCTCCAAAATTAATTAAAACAATTTCCAATAACTAAAATAATAGTTCAAAACGATAACTAACGACTCCCCGGTGCTACATATCAGAGATGACACAGACCCAAACGAGAGAGGAAGCAAAACCTAGCAATTCCTTCACGAGCACTAGCGATCACCTGCAGCGTTGCCGCATGAGAGCAACATTCCAAGCAGAAGGGGTGAGTCTAACAGAGGTAATAAGCAGATGATAAGAATATGCTAGCATCAGGTAACTACAGCAACACAATACAATTACACCATATCACAGCACCAGATACCAAAGGAAAAGTCCATTTGACAGTGAACCACCAAAGTTATAACATTCATAGACAATGGGATGATATGCAACCCCTCCAGTGGGCATATGCATGCGGTACCGATCACCAAAATGAGCCACGACGGGCATATCACCATTAAACACCAGAGGCAGAGCCTATACCACCAAAACATGCATATGACAATGCGACACCATGATTATGCACCAACTCACCATAACAAGTATTTAAAATAAATACTATATCACCAGAATCAAAACAAATGATTTCACCAAAAATAGCACCAAGTTGTAGCATCACAGCTACCACCAAACTCTCCTGAGCATACCAGCACCGCACCTGAAATATTAACACCAGACGGCTCCACAACGCGGACATAACGCACGCACACCACGCACAAGACTGGCGCACAGCGCCTAGGCACATCGCACCTACTTCAGCGAATTAATTAAAATAGCAAACGACATCGGATTTCAACAAATAAATACTTGTTGGAAAGCCCTATGGGTCTGGTTATCATCCCTAAGTTCAGTTTTTGAAGGAGAGTGTCCAATAGGTACAGTTTTCGAAAAGCACACAGGCTAGTTGCAAAAGAGGACAGTTTCTGTCCTTCAAATTCAAGCAATTCCAAAGTGACCAAAACTCAATCAAATTGCATGAAACTTGTGCATAAACTGGGGCAAATTTTGTCTAGTTTTCAAAGAAATTGGATTCGTTCGAAAAGGAATTCTTTTGAAAACGTGGTAACCAAAACACTGACCCTGTGTCCAGATTGTTTCCAGAATCTTACTCTAACTTGTGGAATTCATATCTCGAGCTACACAACTCTAAACGCAACCAAACCAGTGCCAAATTAACAAGCATTAAGTCTATTTTCCAGAAAAATAAACCTCATAATTTTTTGGTCAATACAACGTTCCCAGTCACCGAAATACCGAATCTATACCCAAATCGTTTCCAGAATTTTAACCTAACTTGTATCGCCTATAACTCGAGCTATACAACTCCGAATTTGACGAAACCAGTGCCAAAACGACCGGCGCTAAGTCTATTTTCAAAAACAATCAACCTCATAATTTTTGGATCAACCAAACAGCGCCAGTTTTAGAAAAACCGAACCTGTGTCCAGAATCGCTAAATTGCCAAACACCAAACCCTAACGGCAACGACACCGCAACCACCACAACAAAAACGACAATTCGACAACGCGACAACAACAATCAACCACGCACAGAAACAACAAAAACACGAACAATAACAACACCATCATCGTGATACAACAATCACGCAACAACAAATAACGAAACAAATCACAATAACGTGCAATAATCATCAAAGCACCAATCTCAACGAAAACACGATATGCAACAACACGAACAATTCAACAAAACCCTAGACTACCCACACATAATTATCATCAACCCATTATCAAGGTTAAGCCCACCCTTACCTCGAATAACGTAAGTTCCGGAACACGACGAACGAGACACGAACAAAACCACAGCAACACGAACGATCTCCTTTTGAAATTCTTCGCGAAACCCTCCTCTTCTCTCCCTCTTTGCGCCGCGTGCTCTCTCTCTCACTCTCACTTTCGTTTTTCTTTTGCTTGCTGCGAATGAGGGTTTGGCTTAAACCCCCAGGGTTTAAGTTCAGGGCTCAGTAAACACTGGGCTCTCTACGTCACCACCTCCTTTACTCGTTTCACCTCCTACGCATATAAAATATTAACCTTTTGAATTTATCTATATCCCGCCTCCAAATTATTTTAATAATTCAATCAACTATTTTAATTAAATTATTTCCGGGGTGTTACAACCCTCCCCCACTTAGAATCTTTCGTCCTCGAAAACATACCTGATTCAAACAGCTCCGGATAGGACTCTCGCATCTTGCTCTCCAACTCCCATGTCATGCTTTCACCAGCAGCTCCTAACCAGACCACTTTCACCAGGTTTATCTCTTTGCCACGTAAAGTCTTCACTTCACGATCTTCAATTCGCACAGGCATTGTCTCCACAGTGAGATTATCCCGCACATGCACATCATCCATCGGAATCACATGGGACGGATCCGAAATATACTTCCGAAGTTGCGACACATGAAATACATCGTGCAAATTCGAAAGATTAGGCGGCAAGGCCACCCTATAAGCAACATTACCAATTCTCTCAGTGATCTGATACGGTCCCATGAAACGAGGAGTCAACTTCTTTGTCTTCAATGCACGCCCAACACCAGCCATAGGCGTGACTCTCAAAAACACATGATCACCAGCTTGGAATTCTAAATCCTTCCTTCTCTTATCATGATAGCTCTTCTGTCTACTCTGCGACGCTTTCATTTTCTCACGGATCAATTTCACCTTTTCAGTAGTCTATCGAACAACCTCGGGTCCAAGAACAATACTCTCCCCAGATTCATGCCAACACAACGGAGTCCTACATCTCTGACCATACAATGCCTCGAACGGTGCCATCCCGATGCTAGAATGGTAACTATTGTTGTAAGTAAACTCGATCAACGGAAGGTGAGTATCCCACGCACCTCCCTGCTCAAGAACACAAGATCTCAACAAGTCTTCCAACGACTGAATGGTCCTCTCTGTCTGCCCATCAGTTTGAGGATGATAAGCTGAACTCAACCTCAATTTAGAACCCAACGCTTCTTGCAAACTCTTCCAGAAATCAGAAGTGAACCTAGGATCTCTGTCAGACACAATGCACAAAGGAACACCATGCAACTTCACAATCACCTGAATATAAATCTCTGCCAATCTCGACACCGGATACGTGATATTGATAGGAATAAAATGAGCAGACTTCGTCAATCTATCCACAATCACCCAAATCGAATCGTGCCCCCTCACAGTATTAGGTAACCCTATCACGAAATCCATAGAAATACTATCCCACTTCCATTCCGGAATCTCCAACGGTTGCATCAACCCAGCAAGCTTTTGATGCTCAACCTTCGATTTCTGACAAGTCAAGCAGGAATACACAAACTGCGCCACATCACGCTTCATACCAGGCCACCAAAACATCTTCTTCAGATCCTGATACATCTTTGTAGCTCCCGGATGGATACTCAACTTACTCCTATGACCTTCTTCTAAATTTGATCTTTTCATCTCCTCATCATCAGGAATGCAGATTCTTCCACGGTACTTCAATACATTCTGCGCATCCAACTCAAAGTCTTTATTCTCGGATTGATCAATCCCAACCATCAGGTCAACTAATTTAACATCTAACTTCTGAGCTTCTCGAATGCTAGCCATGAATTCATTATCAATCTTCAATATCCCCAATCTGACACTCTGAGGCGTCACTTCACAAACCAAACTCATATCCCTGAACTGCTCAATTAATTCGAGTTCTCTAACCATCATTGCTGACATATGCAACGTCTTTCGACTTAAAGCGTCAGCTACCACATTAGCCTTTCCCGGATGATAGTTCAAGCTAAAGTCATAGTCTTTCAGCAACTCCAACCATCTGCGCTGTCTCATATTCAACTCTTTCTGATCAAACAGATACTGCAAACCCTTATGATCACTAAACACCTCAAACCTCGAACCATACAGGTAATGTCTCCAAATTTTCAACGCGAACACAGCTGCAGCAAGTTCTAAATCATGGGTAGGGTAGTTCTTCTCATGAGACCTCAACTGTCTCGACGCATAGGCAACTACCTTACCATTCTGCATAAGCACACCTCCCAACCCCATCTTGGAAGCATCACAATACACCACAAACGACTCTTCCGGATTAGGCAACGTCAGAACAGGAGACGTCGTCAATCTCTTCTTCAATTCTTTGAAGCTCTCTTCACAACAGTCATCCCAGATGAAAGCTTTACCCTTGCAAGTCAACTGAGTCAACGGAAGTGCCGACTTCGAAAATCCTTCTATAAACCTCCTATAGTAACCTGCCAGACCCAGAAAACTTCTAATCTCAGTAACTGACTTCGGAGACTCCCATTGTAACACGGCATCAACCTTAGACGGATCCACGGCAATTCCATTCCCCGAAATAACATGACCCAGAAAGCTAACCTCTTTCAACCAAAACTCACACTTAGACAGCTTCGCATATAATTTCCTGTCCCTCAGAATTTCCAATACCAATCTCAGATGTTCTGCATGCTCCTCTTCTGACTTAGAATAAATTAGGATGTCGTCAATGAATACCACCACAAACCGATCCAGATACTCACGAAAGATACGATTCATGTACTCCATGAACACTCCCGGCGCATTATTCACACCGCAAGGCATCACGGAATACTCATAATGCCCATAACGGGTTCTGAAAGCTGTCTTCTGAATGTCTTCGTCTTTCACCTTGATCTGATGATAACCCGATCTCAAATCTATTTTACTGAACACCTGAGCACCCACCAACTGATCCATTAAGTCATCAATCCTCGGAAGCGGATACTTGTTCTTAATAGTCACCTTATTCAGCTGCCGATAGTCTACGCACAACCTCATACTACCATCTTTCTTTTTCACCAACATCACTGGAGCTCCCCACGGCGACACACTTGGCCTCACAAATTTCTTTTCAAGCAGATCCTCGAGTTGCTTCTTCAGTTCTGACAATTCAGATGCAGACATTCTATACGGTGCCATAGACACAGGTTTAGTATCAGGTACCAGATCAATAGCAAACTCAACCTCTCTCTCTGGTGGTACATCCGGAATCTCGTCGGGAAAAACCTCAGAAAACTCTCCCACCACCTGCAACTCATCAACCTTCGCCTGGCTCTCAGCAGACAATGACGCCATTAATGAAAACAACTGGACGTCTTCCCTCATTACCCTATGCAACTGACCAGCAGACAACAAACCAGACTCTTCCTCTTCAGGAGAAAAGAAACTCACAGACCTTTCATGACAGTTGATATGAACATGGTTATCAACTAACCAGTCCATACCTAGAATAACATCCATTCCGCTCAGCGGCAAACAAATCAAGTCAACGAGAAAATCATTACCGAATATCGATAAAGGGCATTTAGCACAAACAACCGAGGTAGTCACCGAACCCTTAGCCGGAGTATCGATAACCATCTCCCTCAACATAGAAGATAAAACAAGATCTAATTTCTCAACACATGCAGTAGCAATAAAACAATGGGTAGCACCAGTATCAATAATAGCAATAAGAGGAGAATTATTAATATAGCATGTACCTCTGATCTCATTCACTGCATCTGACCCCGCCAGAGCGAACACCTTCCCAACGGACCTTTCTTTCTTCGGTTTAGGACACTGAGTGCTGATATGACCACCCTCACCACAGTTGTAGCATAACACATCCTTTCGATCACAGCTAGACGCCATATGACCCTCTTTACCACACTTGTAGCACTTCTTCACGTCACCTGGACAGTCAGGACGCTTATGACCGGGTTTACCACACTTGTAACATACCACACTAGCAGCAGCATCTCCCCCACTAGGTCTCTTACCCACAGCAGTTCTCTGATTGCCCTTACCAGCTGGAACCTCATACGGCTTCCCACGACTCGAGAAATTCTTCTGCCTATCCCTCATGACTCTAGAATGAGCATTACTGTCTTCCTCGAAGATTCTGCAGCTGTCAATCAACTCCGAGAACACCCGAATTTTCTGATACCCTATCGCCTTCTTGATATCAGCCCGCAACCCATTTTCAAACTTGATGCATTTGGAGAATTCAGCACCAGCCTCACCATAATGTGGATAGAACTTCTCCAATTCAATGAACTTGGCAGCATACTCAGTCACCGACATATTACCCTGCTTTAGCTCCAGAAACTCAATCTCTTTCTTCCCACGGACATCTTCAGGATAATACTTTCTCAGAAATTCTCTGCTGAACACAGCCCAAGTGACCTCTTCATTCACAGTCGCCAACCTCTGCCTCACCTCCGACCACCAGTCATCAGCCTCCTCTGCCAGCATATGAGTACCATACCTGACTTTCTGCGCCTTAGAGCAATCCATAACACGAAAGATTCTCTCCATCTCTTTCAGCCACGCCAAAGCACCATCAGGGTTATACTTGCCCTTAAAGGTAGGAGGATTCTCCCTCTGAAACGTAGCCAAACTGTGCGACCCAGCATCACCAGCAGCACCTGGGTTATTCTCCACAGCTTGAGCCACAGCCTGCAAAGCAGCAGCGAGTGCAGCATCGTTCCGTCCTGCCATCTCAACCTAACACTGCAACAGAAACTATAATCAGAAACGAGTAACAATTACTCAAGTGTTACTCGACTCGACGACTCGACAACTTGGCCGGACAGACCGAACTGCTCTGATACCACTAATGTAACACCCCCCTTTTACTATTACAACGAAATAGACAATTATCAGAGTCACCTCGAAGGGCGCTACATTTTTCACCATTTTAAAAAAAAAACACCATTTATTCCAAAAAAGAATCTCAAAAATAATTTATATAAAAGAAATCACCAAGCAGCGGAAATATTAACCAGTTTAAACATCTCCAGAATTAACAATTAAAGACATCTCCAAAATTAATTAAAACAATTTCCAATAACTAAAATAATAGTTCAAAACGATAACTAACGACTCCCCGGTGCTACATATCAGAGATGACACAGACCCAAACGAGAGAGGAAGCAAAACCTAGCAATTCCTTCACGAGCACTAGCGATCACCTGCAGCGTTGCCGCATGAGAGCAACATTCCAAGCAGAAGGGGTGAGTCTAACAGAGGTAATAAGCAGATGATAAGAATATGCTAGCATCAGGTAACTACAGCAACACAATACAATTACACCATATCACAGCACCAGATACCAAAGGAAAAGTCCATTTGACAGTGAACCACCAAAGTTATAACATTCATAGACAATGGGATGATATGCAACCCCTCCAGTGGGCATATGCATGCGGTACCGATCACCAAAATGAGCCACGACGGGCATATCACCATTAAACACCAGAGGCAGAGCCTATACCACCAAAACATGCATATGACAATGCGACACCATGATTATGCACCAACTCACCATAACAAGTATTTAAAATAAATACTATATCACCAGAATCAAAACAAATGATTTCACCAAAAATAGCACCAAGTTGTAGCATCACAGCTACCACCAAACTCTCCTGAGCATACCAGCACCGCACCTGAAATATTAACACCAGACGGCTCCACAACGCGGACATAACGCACGCACACCACGCACAAGACTGGCGCACAGCGCCTAGGCACATCGCACCTACTTCAGCGAATTAATTAAAATAGCAAACGACATCGGATTTCAACAAATAAATACTTGTTGGAAAGCCCTATGGGTCTGGTTATCATCCCTAAGTTCAGTTTTTGAAGGAGAGTGTCCAATAGGTACAGTTTTCGAAAAGCACACAGGCTAGTTGCAAAAGAGGACAGTTTCTGTCCTTCAAATTCAAGCAATTCCAAAGTGACCAAAACTCAATCAAATTGCATGAAACTTGTTCATAAACTGGGGCAAATTTTGTCTAGTTTTCAAAGAAATTGGATTCGTTCGAAAAGGAATTCTTTTGAAAACGTGGTAACCAAAACACTGACCCTGTGTCCAGATTGTTTCCAGAATCTTACTCTAACTTGTGGAATTCATATCTCGAGCTACACAACTCTAAACGCAACCAAACCAGTGCCAAATTAACAAGCATTAAGTCTATTTTCCAGAAAAATAAACCTCATAATTTTTTGGTCAATACAACGTTCCCAGTCACCGAAATACCGAATCTATACCCAAATCGTTTCCAGAATTTTAACCTAACTTGTATCGCCTATAACTCGAGCTATACAACTCCGAATTTGACGAAACCAGTGCCAAAACGACCGGCGTTAAGTCTATTTTCAAAAACAATCAACCTCATAATTTTTGGATCAACCAAACAGCGCCAGTTTTAGAAAAACCGAACCTGTGTCCAGAATCGCTAAATTGCCAAACACCAAACCCTAACGGCAACGACACCGCAACCACCACAACAAAAACGACAATTCGACAACGCGACAACAACAATCAACCACGCACAGAAACAACAAAAACACGAACAATAACAACACCATCATCGTGATACAACAATCACGCAACAACAAATAACGAAACAAATCACAATAACGTGCAATAATCATCAAAGCACCAATCTCAACGAAAACACGATATGCAACAACACGAACAATTCAACAAAACCCTAGACTACCCACACATAATTATCATCAACCCATTATCAAGGTTAAGCCCACCCTTACCTCGAATAACGTAAGTTCCGGAACACGACGAACGAGACACGAACAAAACCACAGCAACACGAACGATCTCCTTTTGAAATTCTTCGCGAAACCCTCCTCTTCTCTCCCTCTTTGCGCCGCGTGCTCTCTCTCTCACTCTCACTTTCGTTTTTCTTTTGCTTGCTGCGAATGAGGGTTTGGCTTAAACCCCCAGGGTTTAAGTTCAGGGCTCAGTAAACACTGGGCTCTCTACGTCACCACCTCCTTTACTCGTTTCACCTCCTACGCATATAAAATATTAACCTTTTAATTTATCTATATCCCGCCTCCAAATTATTTTAATAATTCAATCAACTATTTTAATTAAATTATTTCCGGGGTGTTACAACCCTCCCCCACTTAGAATCTTTCGTCCTCGAAAACATACCTGATTCAAACAGCTCCGGATAGGACTCTCGCATCTTGCTCTCCAACTCCCATGTCATGCTTTCACCAGCAGCTCCTAACCAGACCACTTTCACCAGGTTTATCTCTTTGCCACGTAAAGTCTTCACTTCACGATCTTCAATTCGCACAGGCATTGTCTCCACAGTGAGATTATCCCGCACATGCACATCATCCATCGGAATCACATGGGACGGATCCGAAATATACTTCCGAAGTTGCGACACATGAAATACATCGTGCAAATTCGAAAGATTAGGCGGCAAGGCCACCCTATAAGCAACATTACCAATTCTCTCAGTGATCTGATACGGTCCCATGAAACGAGGAGTCAACTTCTTTGTCTTCAATGCACGCCCAACACCAGCCATAGGCGTGACTCTCAAAAACACATGATCACCAGCTTGGAATTCTAAATCCTTCCTTCTCTTATCATGATAGCTCTTCTGTCTACTCTGCGACGCTTTCATTTTCTCACGGATCAATTTCACCTTTTCAGTAGTCTCTCGAACAACCTCGGGTCCAAGAACAATACTCTCCCCAGATTCATGCCAACACAACGGAGTCCTACATCTCTGACCATACAATGCCTCGAACGGTGCCATCCCGATGCTAGAATGGTAACTATTGTTGTAAGTAAACTCGATCAACGGAAGGTGAGTATCCCACGCACCTCCCTGCTCAAGAACACAAGATCTCAACAAGTCTTCCAACGACTGAATGGTCCTCTCTGTCTGCCCATCAGTTTGAGGATGATAAGCTGAACTCAACCTCAATTTAGAACCCAACGCTTCTTGCAAACTCTTCCAGAAATCAGAAGTGAACCTAGGATCTCTGTCAGACACAATGCACAAAGGAACACCATGCAACTTCACAATCACCTGAATATAAATCTCTGCCAATCTCGACACCGGATACGTGATATTGATAGGAATAAAATGAGCAGACTTCGTCAATCTATCCACAATCACCCAAATCGAATCGTGCCCCCTCACAGTATTAGGTAACCCTATCACGAAATCCATAGAAATACTATCCCACTTCCATTCCGGAATCTCCAACGGTTGCATCAACCCAGCAAGCTTTTGATGCTCAACCTTCGATTTCTGACAAGTCAAGCAGGAATACACAAACTGCGCCACATCACGCTTCATACCAGGCCACCAAAACATCTTCTTCAGATCCTGATACATCTTTGTAGCTCCCGGATGGATACTCAACTTACTCCTATGACCTTCTTCTAAATTTGATCTTTTCATCTCCTCATCATCAGGAATGCAGATTCTTCCACGGTACTTCAATACATTCTGCGCATCCAACTCAAAGTCTTTATTCTCGGATTGATCAATCCCAACCATCAGGTCAACTAATTTAACATCTAACTTCTGAGCTTCTCGAATGCTAGCCATGAATTCATTATCAATCTTCAATATCCCCAATCTGACACTCTGAGGCGTCACTTCACAAACCAAACTCATATCCCTGAACTGCTCAATTAATTCGAGTTCTCTAACCATCATTGCTGACATATGCAACGTCTTTCGACTTAAAGCGTCAGCTACCACATTAGCCTTTCCCGGATGATAGTTCAAGCTAAAGTCATAGTCTTTCAGCAACTCCAACCATCTGCGCTGTCTCATATTCAACTCTTTCTGATCAAACAGATACTGCAAACCCTTATGATCACTAAACACCTCAAACCTCGAACCATACAGGTAATGTCTCCAAATTTTCAACGCGAACACAGCTGCAGCAAGTTCTAAATCATGGGTAGGGTAGTTCTTCTCATGAGACCTCAACTGTCTCGACGCATAGGCAACTACCTTACCATTCTGCATAAGCACACCTCCCAACCCCATCTTGGAAGCATCACAATACACCACAAACGACTCTTCCGGATTAGGCAACGTCAGAACAGGAGACGTCGTCAATCTCTTCTTCAATTCTTTGAAGCTCTCTTCACAACAGTCATCCCAGATGAAAGCTTTACCCTTGCAAGTCAACTGAGTCAACGGAAGTGCCGACTTCGAAAATCCTTCTATAAACCTCCTATAGTAACCTGCCAGACCCAGAAAACTTCTAATCTCAGTAACTGACTTCGGAGACTCCCATTGTAACACGGCATCAACCTTAGACGGATCCACGGCAATTCCATTCCCCGAAATAACATGACCCAGAAAGCTAACCTCTTTCAACCAAAACTCACACTTAGACAGCTTCGCATATAATTTCCTGTCCCTCAGAATTTCCAATACCAATCTCAGATGTTCTGCATGCTCCTCTTCTGACTTAGAATAAATTAGGATGTCGTCAATGAATACCACCACAAACCGATCCAGATACTCACGAAAGATACGATTCATGTACTCCATGAACACTCCCGGCGCATTATTCACACCGCAAGGCATCACGGAATACTCATAATGCCCATAACGGGTTCTGAAAGCTGTCTTCTGAATGTCTTCGTCTTTCACCTTGATCTGATGATAACCCGATCTCAAATCTATTTTACTGAACACCTGAGCACCCACCAACTGATCCATTAAGTCATCAATCCTCGGAAGCGGATACTTGTTCTTAACAGTCACCTTATTCAGCTGCTGATAGTCTACGCACAACCTCATACTACCATCTTTCTTTTTCACCAACATCACTGGAGCTCCCCACGGCGACACACTTGGCCTCACAAATTTCTTTTCAAGCAGATCCTCGAGTTGCTTCTTCAGTTCTGACAATTCAGATGCAGACATTCTATACGGTGCCATAGACACAGGTTTAGTATCAGGTACCAGATCAATAGCAAACTCAACCTCTCTCTCTGGTGGTACATCCGGAATCTCGTCGGGAAAAACCTCAGAAAACTCTCCCACCACCTGCAACTCATCAACCTTCGCTTGGCTCTCAGCAGACAATGACGCCATTAATGAAAACAACTGGACGTCTTCCCTCATTACCCTATGCAACTGACCAGCAGACAACAAACCAGACTCTTCCTCTTCAGGAGAAAAGAAACTCACAGACCTTTCATGACAGTTGATATGAACATGGTTATCAACTAACCAGTCCATACCTAGAATAACATCCATTCCGCTCAGCGGCAAACAAATCAAGTCAACGAGAAAATCATTACCGAATATCGATAAAGGGCATTTAGCACAAACAACCGAGGTAGTCACCGAACCCTTAGCCGGAGTATCGATAACCATCTCCCTCAACATAGAAGATAAAACAAGATCTAATTTCTCAACACATGCAGTAGCAATAAAACAATGGGTAGCACCAGTATCAATAATAGCAATAAGAGGAGAATTATTAATATAGCATGTACCTCTGATCTCATTCACTGCATCTGACCCCGCCAGAGCGAACACCTTCCCAACGGACCTTTCTTTCTTCGGTTTAGGACACTGAGTGCTGATATGACCACCCTCACCACAGTTGTAGCATAACACATCCTTTCGATCACAGCTAGACGCCATATGACCCTCTTTACCACACTTGTAGCACTTCTTCACGTCACCTGGACAGTCAGGACGCTTATGACCGGGTTTACCACACTTGTAACATACCACACTAGCAGCAGCATCTCCCCCACTAGGTCTCTTACCCACAGCAGTTCTCTGATTGCCCTTACCAGCTGGAACCTCATACGGCTTCCCACGACTCGAGAAATTCTTCTGCCTATCCCTCATGACTCTAGAATGAGCATTACTGTCTTCCTCGAAGATTCTGCAGCTGTCAATCAACTCCGAGAACACCCGAATTTTCTGATACCCTATCGCCTTCTTGATATCAGCCCGCAACCCATTTTCAAACTTGATGCATTTGGAGAATTCAGCACCAGCCTCACCATAATGTGGATAGAACTTCTCCAATTCAATGAACTTGGCAGCATACTCAGTCACCGACATATTACCCTGCTTTAGCTCCAGAAACTCAATCTCTTTCTTCCCACGGACATCTTCAGGATAATACTTTCTCAGAAATTCTCTGCTGAACACAGCCCAAGTGACCTCTTCATTCACAGTCGCCAACCTCTGCCTCACCTCCGACCACCAGTCATCAGCCTCCTCTGCCAGCATATGAGTACCATACCTGACTTTCTGCGCCTTAGAGCAATCCATAACACGAAAGATTCTCTCCATCTCTTTCAGCCACGCCAAAGCACCATCAGGGTTATACTTGCCCTTAAAGGTAGGAGGATTCTCCCTCTGAAACGTAGCCAAACTGCGCGACCCAGCATCACCAGCAGCACCTGGGTTATTCTCCACAGCTTGAGCCACAGCCTGCAAAGCAGCAGCGAGTGCAGCATCGTTCCGTCCTGCCATCTCAACCTAACACTGCAACAGAAACTATAATCAGAAACGAGTAACAATTACTCAAGTGTTACTCGACTCGACGACTCGACAACTTGGCCGGACAGACCGAACTGCTCTGATACCACTAATGTAACACCCCCCTTTTACTATTACAACGAAATAGACAATTATCAGAGTCACCTCGAAGGGCGCTACATTTTTCACCATTTTAAAAAAAAACACCATTTATTCCAAAAAAGAATCTCCAAAATAATTTATATAAAAGAAATCACCAAGCAGCGGAAATATTAACCAGTTTAAACATCTCCAGAATTAACAATTAAAGACATCTCCAAAATTAATTAAAACAATTTCCAATAACTAAAATAATAGTTCAAAACGATAACTAACGACTCCCCGGTGCTACATATCAGAGCTGACACAGACCCAAACGAGAGAGGAAGCAAAACCTAGCAATTCCTCCACGAGCACTAGCGATCACCTGCAGCGTTGCCGCATGAGAGCAACATTCCAAGCAGAAGGGGTGAGTCTAACAGAGGTAATAAGCAGATGATAAGAATATGCTAGCATCAGGTAACTACAGTAACACAATACAATTACACCATATCACAGCACCAGATACCAAAGGAAAAGTCCATTTGACAGTGAACCACCAAAGTTATAACATTCATAGACAATGGGATGATATGCAACCCCTCCAGTGGGCATATGCATGCGGTACCGATCACCAAAATGAGCCACGACGGGCATATCACCAATAAACACCAGAGGCAGAGCCTATACCACCAAAACATGCATATGACAATGCGACACCATGATTATGCACCAACTCACCATAACAAATATTTAAAATAAATACTATATCACCAGAATCAAAACAAATGATTTCACCAAAAATAGCACCAAGTTGTAGCATCACAGCTACCACTAAACTCTCCTGAGCATACCAGCACCACACCTGAAATATTAACACCAGACGGCTCCACAACGCGGACATAACGCACGCACACCACGCACAAGACTGGCGCACAGCGCCTAGGCACATCGCACCTACTTCAGCGAATTAATTAAAATAGCAAACGACATCGGATTTCAACAAATAAATACTTGTTGGAAAGCCCTATGGGTCTGGTTATCATCCCTAGTTCAGTTTTTGAAGGAGAGTGTCCAATAGGTACAGTTTTCGAAAAGCACACAGGCTAGTTGCAAAAGAGGACAGTTTCTGTCCTTCAAATTCAAGCAATTCCAAAGTGACCAAAACTCAATCAAATTGCATGAAACTTGTGCATAAACTGGGGCAAATTTTGTCTAGTTTTCAAAGAAATTGGATTCGTTCGAAAAGGAATTCTTTTGAAAACGTGGTAACCAAAACACTGACCCTGTGTCCAGATTGTTTCCAGAATCTTACTCTAACTTGTGGAATTCATATCTCGAGCTACACAACTCTAAACGCAACCAAACCAGTGCCAAATTAACAAGCATTAAGTCTACTTTCCAGAAAAATAAACCTCATAATTTTTTGGTCAATACAACGTTCCCAGTCACCGAAATACCGAATCTATACCCAAATCGTTTCCAGAATTTTAACCTAACTTGTATCGCCTATAACTCGAGCTATACAACTCCGAATTTGACGAAACCAGTGCCAAAACGACCGGCGTTAAGTCTATTTTCAAAAACAATCAACCTCATAATTTTTGGATCAACCAAACAGCGCCAGTTTTAGAAAAACCGAACCTGTGTCCAGAATCGCTAAATTGCCAAACACCAAACCCTAACGGCAACGACACCGCAACCACCACAACAAAAACGACAATTCGACAACGCGACAACAACAATCAACCACGCACAGCAACAACAAAAACACGAACAATAACAACACCATCATCGTGATACAACAATCACGCAACAACAAGTAACGAAACAAATCACAATAACGTGCAATAATCATCAAAGCACCAATCTCAACGAAAACACGATATGCAACAACACGAACAATTCAACAAAACCCTAGTCTACCCACACATAATTATCATCAACCCATTATCAAGGTTAAGCCCACCCTTACCTCGAATAACGTAAGCTCCGGAACACGACGAACGAGACACGAACAAAACCACAGCAACACGAACGATCTCCTTTTGAAATTCTTCGCGAAACCCTCCTCTTCTCTCCCTCTTTGCGCCGCGTGCTCTCTCTCTCACTCTCACTTTCGTTTTTCTTTTGCTTGCTGCGAATGAGGGTTTGGCTTAAACCCCCAGGGTTTAAGTTCAGGGCTCAGTAAACACTGGGCTCTCTACGTCACCACCTCCTTTACTCGTTTCACCTCCTACGCATATAAAATATTAACCTTTTAATTTATCTATATCCCGCCTCCAAATTATTTTAATAATTCAATCAACTATTTTAATTAAATTATTTCCGGGGTGTTACATATCCCTGTTGCCTCGGTTGCCATTTGGTCGGTTATCGCTTCTTTGTTCCTTTTCGTTCCGAGGTCTTAATGATTCGACCTGTGGTGCTCCTTTTTTAACCATGGCGCTTTCTTCTTCGTTGATGAAACATTGGGATAGTTGGAGGAAGTCTTGGAGGTTTGTCAGTTCCCACGTGTTGATGTATTTCTTCAACGGGCTTCTGGGGCGTAACCCCATTCCCATGAAATAAACTCGGAAAGCGTCGTCAAGATTCCGGACATGAACCGCTTCTTTGTTAAACCTTTCTATGTACTCCCTTAGAGACTCGGTCTCCCCTTGGACGATTGATGCCAAAACATTTTTATTTTTTGGTTTGCTTTTGGAATGGGAGAAATTAGTTGAGAAGAATTTCGCTAATTGGTCCCAGGAAGAAATCGTGTTTGATTTGAAGGTCTCACACCATTCCGAGGCCATTTTGTCCAACGTCAAAGGAAAAATCCGGCATTTCATTTCCATTGGTACATTCCGATATTGCATTATTGTGTCGAAATAACTCAGATGTCTGTCCAGATCGCCCGATCCGTCGTAGGTCTTTAAACCTTCCGGTGGCTTCTCTAGGTATTTGGGTACCGGATAACGGTCGATCCTTTCTCCGAAAAGGCCCTTGCGCTTGGTTACTTGGCCCCGAGGTGGAGATCGATGTCGATGATGAGGGTCGGGGTGCCTATTGTCCTGGGGTTGATATTCGCGAGGTGAATTTTCCCTGCTTCGAGATCGTCTCCTGGGAGAAGAAGATGCTAGTGAAGAATGAATCCGAGGCGAGTAATCGTCCTCTACTTCTTCAATGTATAGCTTGGCTGGAGGAGAACGAGAATCATTCCCTCGGAGCCGGCGAGGTGGAGAACGATGGTTGTGACGCCTTCTTGGTGGAGATCGGTGGCGTCTGCGAGCCGGATTTCTTCTTTCAGGAGAGTCTGGGTCAGGTGAAACCTGATCCGGGATATTGCGGGCCCGGAGATCTGCAACTTGGCCTTTGAGTTCTGTAAACCGGTAACTCCTCACCTTGTTCACTGCTTCATGTCGGTTTAGCAGTAGGACGAGCTGCTGGACAGCGTCGGCCAGGACTGGAAGTGTTTGTGGAGGAGGGGGAGGAAGTCGGTTCCTTATGGAACTTCCTCCCACTTGGATGAAATTCGGGATTTCACTCTGAATCTGCGCTTGCGTAGAATTTGGAAGGTCCTCAACGTATTCTTTTGAGGTCGGTTGTGGTTCGGCCTGCTGGGGGATAACTGGACGCGTAACTGGCTTGGTGGATGTGCCTACCGCGAGGCTATTCGCATTCGAACGAAGGTTTCGAGTCGTCATCGATCAAGGTGGTGGGAGAGGATCTTGAGCGTAAGATCTCCCACTATGGTCGATAAAATGTTCTGCACGATACTTCCGACCTAGGAAGGCGGTCCGAGGTAGTTAGTGGTGTGTCCTTGATCAACGTGCATTGTCTGATCCGAGCTGGGGTGGTACCTGCAAAGCCACTCCGACGATCAAGTCAGTGAGGTAGTCTTAGCAGTGTAATAAATGTGAGATTGCTTACCTTTAATGTGGCATTGAATGCAGTATTTATAGATGGTGGTAGGGTTTGACCTAATGAATCAAGACCGTCTGATCTTGTGGTTTGATATGAACCCTTAAGGTTTGGATCTGTTTCTGGGTTTGGGCCCTTGGATATTGGGCCCTTCAGGGGTGCAAATAGAAGCTAGAAAAGGGGTGCATATAGTAAAAAGTCTCACCATAACAGATAGTGATAGTGAAAGAAAGCTTGTGTCAGCATATTCTTTGTTTACTCTCAGAATTAATCAGTGGTGATCATTAATATTTGTTTCTCAGATACTTAGCACATTACAAACATGAATTTTCTGAAGGAAAACTTATGAAAATAGTTTTTCAGAAAGATATTGTGTAAACAAAGTAATGTGTGAAAAGTTATGGCAGAAGATTTTAAGTACTACTTAGATGCATTAAACAACTTGTGCACATGTATGAAAGACATTGCAATTTTACCTCACTTTTCTTACCCTTTTCTTCTAAGATTGCCAGTTTTGCAAGATTTATGTATTGGAAGCGTTTTGATGGATTGGATGAAGAAATTGCTTCTGACGTTCCAATTTTCCTTCATATTAAATTCTTGCTCATCTCATTCCAAACTTTGGGCTTGCTTTCCCTTTTTGGAGTTCATCTCCATCAATAGTGACTTATTTAAGGGCTTATTATATATTTTGTTCAGTGATATGTAAGCCTTTTTTGCATCTGCTAATTTATTGCTTCTACTGGTTGATTTCGTCTCTTTTCAGTCATCAGCAGGAGTGTTCCATGGATTTCATCTTTGATGACTGTATTCTCTAAACACATCATACATGTACACGTGTATCTTCTGAAGATTTGAATTGTCTAAGTATTTGATTAGCCTTTTATGCACATTTTGTTGTTGCATCTTGTGTCACTCCAAGTATGAAGAGCTTTTGCATATGTCATGCCCTGACCATAAGATGCTTCAAGTGATATCTCATTGTTGTTCAAGAGTCCTTTTTTATTCAAATCTTAGGTATATTGTTTCTTCTTCTTCTAACACTGAGAAGCTTCTGGCTAAAACAACTATTGTCATAGGAAGATCCTTACTGATGAGCTTCGCAAGCTGCTGAAGGTTGTCTTCTTACAAGATAGATTTTCTCAGCTTATTAAGCCATTATGAAGTTCATCTTTCCTTTCTCATTGAATTCCAAAGTCATGAGGGAAGTGCTTGTTGGACTTCTTCTTTATTGAAGAACATATCTTCTCATGCCCGAGAAGCTTTTGATCTATTTTCATGTCTTCTTTCTGATCATCATTCAATCCTTTATTTAGACATACGATGATGTCTTCTCAATGTAGGCTCTTT
Organism: Astragalus glycyphyllos; assembly: GCA_963573325.1. Taxonomy (NCBI): domain Eukaryota; kingdom Viridiplantae; phylum Streptophyta; class Magnoliopsida; order Fabales; family Fabaceae; genus Astragalus; species Astragalus glycyphyllos. The sequence continues at coordinate 19,737,284 of OY754308.1, forward strand.
CTTCATGAAGTTCTTCTTGATGTATTGAAACACTTTTACTTTTCATTTAATATGTGTTCTGATATACCATCATAGCCTTTCTACAGATCATTCTCTTGCTTAGTAGATATCTTCTTGAGTTGTGAGTGATTATGCCCTATAGATTAGTCAAGAAAATTAATTAGACCCACAATGGATCAAACAACTTAACCACTTGTAATAATGGTTTGTTTTCATCAAAAGTGGTGCTAGGGAATTTTCTTCAACACTTTGACTCCAATTGACTTCACATCTTATCTTCCTATTCATGCTGCACGATAAACCAGCTTGATCTCTTGCGAGAAGATTGATCTTCACTCTCAAATCATCTCATCTTCTCTACACCATCCTGTACCTAAGAAGGTACCTATACTCTCCATACATGTCTTGTATATCTTCCTTGTACTTTGACCTTCTCTCTTCAATCAATATCTATATGCATACATTTGAATGTCAAACTCAAAAGATAGATTCAATCTTCTGATGCTCTCATTGTGCTACTCTTAAGAAAGACAGAATAATCTTCTTACCTAGTAAATATTTGGATGATAAAAATAAAAAAATTTAAAAATGGTCACAATTCAATCCCCCTTTCTTGTGACTCCGGTTGACAATACATTTACTTTCACATCTTTGGTCAACACACAACCAAAGGGGGCATACATCTACTCCCGCTGAGGTCCCCTTGTACAAATGCTTTCCATCCTCAAATCACTACCATGAAGTCAAATAGGCGCTGGAAATCAAAATACCACCCTTATCCAATGGTCATAAAACAAACCGCATTTCTTGCATTTCCGCCTATAAATACATGTTAAGTGACTAAGTTACACAAGAAGCGGGGGTTGAATTGTGTGCCCTTTTAAAACTTTGTTCCTGAAACCTTCTCAAGCAGAATATTCTCAAGACAAACTTGGGATTGAGAAGGTTAAAGTTAGTTTCATAAACAAGCAACCAATGTATATAATGTCTGATGAGTAATAGGGATAAGTTAAACAAACTTTAGTTAGTAAGAGAGTTGTTTTAATCAAACTAATCAGATTATGAAAAAAATTAAGTATTAGTATGAAAACTGTCTAGTGAAGGTTGAATGAATTAACCTTCACAAGTATAATGCAAGTTGGTAGATAGTATGGAAAGCAAGTAAATAACACAGTAGAGTTATAGAGGTTCACCCAACAATGGCTACGTCCTCTCCCCACTTCCAAGTGAGTATTTCCACTATTTTCCAAATAGCCTTTACACTTGCTTTTGCTTAACCACAAAAGACTTTGACAACCCTTGGCTTTTGATCACATAGAAAAGCGTAGCAACAACACTTGCTTTTGATCAACACACAAAAGCAACGTGCTCTCTTACACAGCTACACCAAGCTGCTCTTAGAAAACTCTCCCTAGTTTCCTAAAGGATTTCTCTATCAAGTAGATTGTCACCAACACTCACCTCTCTCTAGGTAGTTTGATAGAATACTCACTAGATAGCTCTTTACAATAAAAGGTTTGGGTTTTGGGATATAGAATAGCTTGAGAATAGAATACACTAAGTGTTTACAACAACGTATAACAAGCTAACACACACTCTATAAGAAAATCTCAGATCTGAGTAACTTGAGTGTGGGATGAGTAGGTTGGATGAACTTTGTGAAGCTTTAATTGTGTAGGTTCCAATTCACTCTCATGATTTGTGACTTCGAATTCCAGCCTTTAAATAGCCATGGGATATGAATATACTCGTTGGAAACTTGAATATAGCTGTTTGGAGATGTCCATTGGTCCATAGGAATGACTAGATGAAAGGGTCCAATGCTGACAGCTTTTGAAGCTTCACAAGCTGACAATTGTACCTTAAGCTTACTTTTCAACCTTCACATGCTGGCACAGTCCTTTTCCTTCAGTGTTCTGTGTTATCCTTAGCTGGGTTGTACTTCAAAAGCAGACATAACAGCTGTACACAAAACTTCACGTTCTTTATACCTTAAACACCTTTTGTTTGGCCTAGGAATAATCAAGGAGTTTTGATCAGTGCATTTTGATGCACATTCTTCCATGTTTGTACTTATGCATTTCTATGTTTTGCTTTGTTTACTTTTATGTTTTATAATGTTTTTCTAATTTAGTTTATTTTTGGTTTAATTTGATTTCCGTTTTTTATTTTCAGCTTTAGCAGCTTTCACGGAAAAATTCATAACTGGAGCTACGAGTATCAGATTGATGCGTTCTAATATGCGTTGGAAAGCTAAGAGAAAGAGCTACAACTTTAATGTTGAAGCCAGAAGATGATTCGGACTGTAGCAGGCTTGAATAATTCGTTGAAGTTGCAGCATTAGATATTTTTAAGTTTTGGTCGATTTTGGGCAGGGTTTTTTATGTTTTTGACCCAGTTGGGTTATGACCCGAATTCCTTGTTTTCCATTATACCTAGGCAGCCGTTTACTGTTCAGGGATCGAGTTTACGATTCACGAAATATTTTGGAAGCTTTTGTACGAATTCTCATGGAGAACTAACCGATCCAGACAATTTGCTGTATTCAGGTTCCGGCACCTTGAGATTTTAGTAATTATAATTCAGGTTCTCTACTCCTTTCAATATAAATCTATGTCTCTTGTTGCTTAATTTGATTTACATAGGTTATATTGGTTTAATTCGATTGATTGTATGATCCTAACTATAGTCACGTTATCGTTTGCTTAATTCGTTATCGTGTTCGTTTAATTCATGTTTGCGTAATTCAAGAAACTTAATCCCGTTTGCTTAGTTCGGATAATAGGAACATACAACTTATACTATCAATTGCGCTTGTCAGTTGATATTATAGTCGAATAGGAATACATAATTTGCGGTTGGAATTACGACAATCGATGATAGGCAGGAACCGAATCAGTAAAATGATTTTTAAACTTATTTGATAATCACATAATTACTCTATTTGTTAATTCGAACCTTAAACCAAACACCCCCTAATTCGATTTCAGTTGGTTAATTATTATACAAGAATCCTTGAGAACGATATTCGAGTTGTCGTTACCGTATACTATATTTTCGAAATACTCGTTTTTGATCCGTGCGCGACAGCTGATCAAATTGGCGCCGTTGCCGGGGAATCTTGTCGTTATTAACTAATTTTAGAATCTTAGGTTTAGTGTTCTCGCGTCTAGGCCCTAGTTTCGTCACGGTTTTAGCCAAGTCGCGTTTTAGAGTCAAAAAAAAAATTTAGCTTTTGGGAAAATTGCGTCCTATTAGAAATCTGTTCCGGGCATCTGTAGCAGAAAAATTCCAGGCTCATTTGTCCCCTACTCTGGAAGAGTTACGAGACTTCGATTTCAAATCGCCAAATTCCTCTTTTTTCTATTTTTTATGAATTATTTACTGTTTTCATAGAGTCGGAAAAATCCAAAAAAAAATTCTAAAATTCTTATTTCATCTAATTAGATCAAAATTTGTTTTTCTTTTTTTCTGAATTTTTTTTTAATCGATTTCCTTCATGGTGTTTGTTTCTGCCTTATAGGGACACTGTTGGCATTTTCACGATTGTTGCTGCATTGCTGTGCATTAGTCCTGGCTACTAGGTCTTCTTGTTCTGATTTTTTTGATTTCGATCCTGAGGTAGAAAGAACTTTGCATACACGTCGTAGAGTAGTTCAGGCTAGCAATAGCTCACCACCCACAATTGTGTCTGATTCTGATTCGGATTATTTTCATAACTTGTTTGATTCCGATTCTGAATTTGTTTTTGAAATGGCTGACCAAAGAACTTTAAGGCAGTTGGTTGCCCCTGATGTGAATTATAACGGTTTATGCATTGAGTATCCTGATGCTGATGCACCTTTTGAACTAAAATCTGGTTTAATACACTTGTTGCCAAAGTTTAATGGTCTTGCAGGTGAGGATCCGCATAAGCATTTGAAAGAATTCCAGGTTGTGTGTTCTACACCATTGAGGCCTGAAGGAATCACTGAAGATCACATCCAGCTCAGAGCCTTTCCATTCTCATTGCAAGGTGCGGCAAAAGATTGGATATATTACCTTGAACCGAATTCTATCACAAGCTGGAATGCTCTGAAAAGAGTGTTCTTAGAAAGATACTTTCCTACCTCCAGAGCTGCGTCAATCAGAAAAGATATATGTGGTATTAGACAGGATAATGAGTCACTAGCTGAGTACTGGGAAAGATTTAAGAAGTTAGTTTCAAGTTGTCCTCAACACCAGATCACTGAACAATTACTCATCCAATACTTTTATGAGGGATTGTTACCGATGGATAGAAACATTCTTGATGCTGCTAGTGATGGAGCACTTGTTGACAAAACTCCAGCTGCTGCCAAAGCCCTTATTGAAAATATGTCTCTCAACTCCCAGCAGTTCACCACTCGAAACAATTCTGTTCGGATCAAGGGTGTGAGTGAGATTCAGGTTTCTTCCAACAAAGCTTTAGAAACCAGAATTCGTGAGCTTACTTCTTTAGTGAAACTGTTAGCAGTAGGCAAGACTCAAGCAACAAACTTCTGTGGTATTTGTACTTCTCCTGAACATCCTACCGATACATGTCCCATTTTGCACGATGAGTCTATCACTGAGTTGCCCCAAACCTACGCAGCAAACCTTTACAATCAAGGAACAATCAGAACCGGTACAACACTCCTGACCTGTCCACTAACAAATACCACCCCGATTGGAGGAACCATCCAAACCTTCGATATGGAAACCCACAGTCCAGCCAACAACAGAACCCTCCCCAAGTGGCTGCCCCTGCACCTTTCGAACCTTCCTTAGAGGACCTTGTCAAACAAATGGCTGTAAACAACCTCCAGTTCCAACAAAGAACTGATTCTAGCATTCAGGCCTTGCATACACAGTTTGAACAGCTTGCTACTCAAATGAATGCCATACAAACCCAAGGATCAAACCAACTTCCTGCCCAGACAGTTGTGATTCCAAAAGGTCCTGCTAATGTGAGTGCAATTTCCTTGAGATCCGGCAAAGTCACAGAAACAGCCCCCGAAAAAAGTAAAAACATTCTTGAGGTAACATCTGAGCCTTCTTCATCTGAATCTGAACCTTCTTCTGTTGTGGTAGAAACTGAAAAAATTAAAGAAAAGGAGTATGTACCACCAGTCCCCTTCCCACAAAGAGTTCGGAAAAATAAAAGGATTGAGGTGGGAGACAAAGAGAAGGAGATCTTGGATGTTTTCAGAAATGTTGCGGTCAACATTCCGCTTCTTGATGTAATTAAGCAGGTTCCGAAGTACGCCAAGTTTTTGAAAGATTTGTGTACCAACAAGAGGAGGATGAAGGGAAGTGAAAGAGTCAACTTGGGAAGAAATGTTTCTGCTTTCATTCAGCATAAGCCTTCATCTGAAAAAGCTACAGGCGAGCAAAATGTTTCAGCTCTCACTCAGGTCATGCCACAAAAATGAAAGGATCCAGGAACTTTTACTATTCCTTGTACCATCGGGGATAGTAAATTCGAGAATTGCATGCTTGATTTAGGAGCTGGCATTAATGTTATGCCTACTTCTGTTTATAATAACCTTAATCTTGGTCCTTTGCAGCATACAGGTTTAATCATTCAGCTGGCGAACAGAAGCAATGCCCGCCCCACCGGAGTGGTGGAAGATGTCCTTGTTCAAGTTAATGACTTAATTTTTCCCGCAGATATTTATATTCTGGACAAAAATTGATGTTGATGATGGAACCATGTCCATGGAATTTGGTGACATTGTCGCGAAATTTAACATTTTCGATGCTATGAAATATCCCTTGGAAGAGCATTCCGTTTTTCATATTGAATTGATCTGAGTTGGTTGATGACACTTGTTCTGAATTGTTTTCACTTGATTTTCCATCTTTATCTGGTTTTGATGATGTTTACTCATGTGATGATTGTACTGACACTAACCTTTGTGTTGTATGTGCTGAGATTGGTGCTGCCTTGCAGGGTAACATTTTTTCTACAGGTGAAGTTGTCGATGAAGCTGTTTATGCAGTTGAAGCTCTCGACACCCTGGCTGCCCCAAGCACTCCATCCATTGAGCAACCACCTTCCCTGGAGCTGAAACAACTCCCTGCAAATCTGAAATATGCTTATTTAGAGAGTAATGAAAAACTCCCGGTTATAATATCTTCTAACCTTGATTTCGATCAAGAAAGTAAGCTTTTGCAGGTTTTGAGGAAGCATAAAAAGGCGATTGGGTGGACATTGGCTGACATCCCAGGTATTAGTCCCTCAATGTGTATGCACAGGATTTTACTTGAGGATGGTGCTAAAACAGTAAGGCAGCCCCAAAGGAGGCTTAATCCTTTGATCCTCGATGTTGTGAAGAAAGAGGTAACCAAACTCTTGCAAGCAGGTATCATTTATCCTGTCTGTGACAGTAAATGGGTAAGCCCAGTGCAGGTCGTACCTAAGAAATCTGGACTCACAGTGGTGAAAAATGAAAAGAATGAACTTGTTCCCACTAGAGTTCAGAACAGTTGGAGAGTTTGTATTGATTACAGGAGATTGAACCAGGCTACTAGAAAGGATCACTTTCCTTTACCGTTCATTGACCAAATGCTTGAACGGCTCGCTGGTAAATCACATTACTGTTTTCTTGATGGTTTTTCAGGTTACTTTCAGATTCATATTGCACCGGAAGATCAAGAGAAGACCACTTTTACTTGTCCATTCGGTACTTTTGCTTACAGGAGGATGCCTTTTGGTCTTTGCAATGCTCCTGGCACTTTCCAGCGATGCATGATTAGCATTTTTGCTGATTTTATTGAATATTGCATGGAAGTTTTTATGGATGATTTCACTGTTTATGGTTCTTCTTTTGATGCATGTTTGAGCAGTTTGAATATGGTTTTACAGAGATGCATCGAGACTGACCTTGTTTTAAATTATGAAAAATGCCATTTTATGGTTGAGCAGGGAATTGTTCTTGGTCACATAATTTCTGAAAAAAGGAATTTCTATTGACCCTGCTAAGATTGATGTGATTTCTACACTGCCTTACCCTTCTTGCGTTCGCGAGATTCGTTCTTTTCTTGGTCTTGCAGGTTTTTACAGGCGTTTCATCAAGGATTTCAGCAAGATAGCTCTTCCGCTGTCAAACTTGTTGAAGAATGACGTCACTTTCAACTTCGATGACAAATGCAAGCAAGCGTTTGACTTCTTGAAGAAAGCATTGACCTCCGCTCCCATCATCCAGCCCCCTGACTGGACCCTTCCTTTTGAGATTATGTGTGATGCTTCTAATTATACGGTTGGGGCTATCCTTGCACAAAGAGTTGACAAGGCTGCCCATGTTATTTATTATGCTTTTAGGACTTTAGATTCTGCACAGTCAAATTACACCACCACTAAAAAAGAACTTCTAGCTATTGTTTTTGCTCTTGATAAATTCAGATAATATCTGCTAGGTTCCAAGGTTGTTGTTTTTACTGACCATGCAGCTTTAAAGTACTTGTTGAAGAAGCCGAAAGCAAAACCGAGATTGATTCGGTGGATGTTGTTGCTCCAAGAGTTTAATGTAGAGATTAAAGACAAAAGTGGAGCTGAGAACTTAGTGGCTGATCACTTGAGCAAGATAGAGAGAGATGAAGATCCTTTTCCCATTCAGGATGACTTTCCTGATGAGCAGCTTTTACTTTTGCATGGGATCACCCATTGGTCAGCTGACATTGTTAATTATCTTGTTGCTGGTGTTTTTCCTACAGGTGCATCTAGGTCTCAAATTCACAAACTCAAGAGTGATGCCAAGTATTATGTTTGGGGTGATCCATATCTTTGGAAGTTTGGTAGTGATCAGGTAATTAGGAGATGTGTCCCCGACTATGAGATTGAATCTATTTTGAATTTTTCTCATGCATCTCAAGTCGGGGACACTTTGGTCCTCAAAGGACTGCAAGAAAAATCCTAGACTCAGGTTTCTATTGGCCCACTGATTTTAAGGATGCTTATGAGACTTACCTCACTTGTAAAGAGTGCCAGATAGCAGGTACAGCCATCACTCGTAAGAGTGAAATGCCTCAGCAACCTATGCTTTTCTGTGAGGTATTTGATGTATGGGGAATCGACTTCATGGGTCCTTTTCCTATATCATTTGGTTTTCTCTACATTTTACTTGCTGTTGATTATGTTTCAAAGTGGGTAGAAGCTATCCCCACTAGGACTAATGATTCTAGAGTTGTTGCAGATTTTTTCAGGTCTAATATTTTTTGCAGGTTTGAAATACCGCGAGCTATCATAAGTGACCAAGGTACTCATTTCTGTAACCGCACCATGGAAGCTTTGCTCCCCAAGTATGGAGTTGTGCACAAAGTCTCTACTTCATATCACCCACAAACTAATGGGCAAGCTGAGATCTCAAACAGAGAGATCAAACAGGTTTTAGAGAAAATGGTGCAGCCAAACAGGAAGGACTGAAGCCGCCGTCTAGAAGACGCACTTTGGGCTCAAAGGACAGCTTTCAAGACACCCATAGGGATGTCTCCTTATCGACTTGTTTTTGGTAAGGCATGTCATCTTCCTGTAGAGATAGAACACCGTGCTTATTGGGCGGTGAAAAGTTGTAATTTGGAGATGCAACAAGCGGGTATTGAAAGAAAACTCCAATTACAACAGCTTGAAGAGCTTAGGCTAGAGGCTTATGAAAGCTCTAGGATTTATAAAGAGAAAACTAAGCACTTCCATGATAAGATGATTTCTAGGAAGGAATTCTCTGTGGGCCAACAGGTTTTACTGTTTAATTCCCGCCTTAAGCTTATGGCTGGGAAACTTCGATCCAAATGGATTGGCCCTTTTGTTGTTACTAATGTTTTCCCTCATGGTGTAGTAGAGATTAAAAGTGCAGGTACTGACAAAGTTTTCAAGGTCAATGGGCAGCGCCTAAAGCTATTCCATGAAAGTTCAGCGCCTGAAGATGCAAACATAGAGGAGCTTTCTTCGGAAGCGCCCAACTACACTGTAACTTGATCAGGGAGTTCTTTTTTCCTTCTCTCTACTTTCATAGTTATGTCCTTTCATTGAGGACAATGCTTGTTTTAAGTGTGGGGGAGGGAATCATTTGTTTTCTTTGCTTTTGTTCGTTGTTTTGTTTTGTTTTCAGTTATTATAAAAAAAAAATGCATCTTTTTGAAAGTTTTGGGTTATAGATTAATCTGAGTTTTGGGTTGTGGAGACTTGGGAAAAGTTCACAAGATCGGTATCGTCTTAACACCGTGAGTCTCCTGCATATGGAAATTAATTTGAATCCTTATTATGACATAACCTTGAATTCCCATTCTCTGACAACTCTTGAGTAGTTTATCTTTGCAGTCGGCACCATCTCACACACGCTCTATGTAAGGAAGCCGATGAAAATAAGTGAGTGATCCAAGTTTTAAAAAAAAGAAAGAAAAAAAATAGGGAATGTTCCTTCTAAGTTTGGTGACCCTCACCCGGTCACGTAACCCAACGGTCGTAGAACCTACACAAAAAAAAAAAAAGGGATCCCCGTTGTTAGTTGGTTCAGAGGTTTCTGGTGCTGAACTTAGTAGGGCGGATTACGGTCCGATCCCCCGTAATTACAATTGGGTAAACAGGGGGTTATGCCACTTAATTCCAGAACCCCATGCAAAAAGGATCAGAGTCACTAACCGGTAGCCTTACTATGAGTGTGTGGAGATAACGGGCTTAATGTGATTGCGCCAGAATGAAAAAGAGGAAAAAGGAGGATGGGTAAGTTAGGCTTAGGCATAATAACATGATTCAGATTGGTTTGTGTATTCAGGAGGCTTATGATTGCACAATTGTGGATTAGTGTTCCTACGATATCCTTAGTGTGCAAGATTAGTACCTATCGATGCATTCTTAACTGAAGAAAAGTTTGTGGCCTGGAATGAGTAACTGATGATGCTTGTGTGTTTCCTGAGTTTTTATTTTATTTTGCTCGGAGTGCAAAAGTTCAAGTGTGGGGGAATTTGATCAGTGCATTTTGATGCACATTCTTCCATGTCTGTACTTAAGCATTTCTATGTTTTGCTTTGTTTATTTTTATGTTTTATAATGTTTTTCTAATTTAGTTTATTTTTGGTTTAATTTGATTTCCGTATTTTATTTTCAGCTTTAGCAGCTTTCACGGAAAAATTCATAACTGGAGCTACGAGTATCGGATCGACGCGTTCTAATATGCGTTGAAAAGCTAAGAGAAAGAGCTACAACTTTCATGTTGAAGCCAGAAGATGATTCGGACTGTAGAAGGCTTGAATAATTCGTTGAAGTTGCAGCATTAGATATTTTTAAGTTTTGGTCGATTTTGGGCCGGGTTTTTTATGTTTTTGACCCAGTTGGGTTATGACCCGAATTCCTTGTTTTCCATTATACCTAGGCAGCCGTTTACTGTTCAGGGATCGAGTTTACGATTCACGAAATATATTGGAAGCTTTTGTACGAATTCTCATGGAGAACTAACCGATCCAGACAATTTGCTGTATTCAGGTTCCGACACCTTGAGATTTTAGTAATTATAATTCAGGTTCTCTACTCCTTTCAATATAAATCTATGTCTCTTGTTGCTTAATTTGATTTACATAGGTTATATTGGTTAATTCGATTGATTGTATGATCCTAACTATAGTCACGTTATCGTGTTCGTTTAATTCATGTTTGCGTAATTCATGAAACTTAATCCCGTTTGCTTAATTCGTATAATAGGAACATACAACTTATACTATCAATTGCGCTTGTCAGTTGATATTATAGTCGAATAGGAATAGATAATTTGCGGTTGGAATTACGACAATCGATGATAGGCAGGAACCGAATCAGTAAATTGATTTTTAAACTTATTTGATACTCACTTAATTACTCTATTTGTTAATTCGAACCTTAAACCAAACACCCCCTAATTCGATTTCAGTTGGTTAATTATTATACAAGAATCCTTGAGAACGATATTCGAGTTGTCGTTACCGTATACTATATTTTCGAAATACTCGTTTTTGATCCGTGCGCGACAGCGGATCAAGTTTCTCCTTCATTTATTGCAAGATTCCAGCATTAAAAACTCTCTGGTTTTCAATAAATGCGAGCAAACATTTTTGTCACGTTGAGAAGCTTGATGTTCATGATCTTCATATTATGTTCTTCATCTTGTTCTTCAACCTTCACATTTCTGGATCTTACTTATAAATGTGGGGAGGAATTATCTATTGAAGGAAGAAGTAGAAATTATGCTGCTACTTGGTAGGGGAGGAATCATCAAAAGAGTTAGTTAAAGTTGCTGGTTGAGAAACATCTTGGAAGGGCCTTGGAGGTGGAAAGTTTGGTGGTTAAATGGTTGGAAGAACTAAAGGAATGACAAGTTCCGTAACCCATTGTTGATAAGCAAAATTCCTTTGAGCCTCAATTCTGTTTTCTTGTTGAAGACCACCAATACTAAGCATCAGGTCATTTTGATTCTGATCATCGTTGTTCTCTTCCTCAGTCACCTTTTCTTTTCCTTTGGAATCTCCTTTAGGTTTCTTTGAAGATGGTTCTGGGGGAAGAGATAACTTTCGTTTGGATGATTTTTTGACAGAGGTGATAAGGTCAGAAATAGTAGCCTCTGAGTCTTCTTCAGTAACGATGATAGGTTCTATACTCTTAGCACCAGGACCTTCAATGGGAGTGGATGAAGTTTGTCTAATCCTAGATGATCTTCGAGTGGGAGTTTGGGAAGATTTTGAGGACTTGGAGCCATGAGAGGATGGATTTGATGGAGGAGGAACAGGTTCTGTTTCTGTTGTGGGCTTCATGGTTTCTGGTTTTGGGTTTGGATTTTTTCTTACGTTGGGAGTTTTTGTTCTGACCATTAGAAAGAAAATGCAAGTGGTTTTGAAGACGAGGAGAGAAGAATGGAGGGAAGAGAAGAAATGAATTTTGGAGGAAGTTGTGTGGAGAGGGAGTGGGTGAGAAGAGAGGTTCCAAACTAGCCGTTATGATTTGACCAGGTTCAGTTATGATGGGACATAATTGTGATGTTTTTTCCTAGGGAGTTCACCCACGTGTGGTAACGGTTACTTAAGCCTTCAACCGTCCCTTTTTAAATTTTCCTTAAGTGAACCTTCACAAACCTTGTGAAGGTTGGAGTTTTTGACAAATCCTCTAGTCTTAAGGACATTCTAAAATGTGCAAGGCCTTTTTAATAAAATTAAAACTTTCTTCTAATAAAGGTTTTGTGAAAATATCAGCTAATTGATGCTTGGTATCAACAAAAATACAATATCTGGTCTACTGGCATTTAAATACAATAGGGAACCTATCATACTCCTGTATTCCTTCTCAGATATTGGTTTTCCCTCTCCATCCTTCTCAACTTGTGATGAAGGATGCATAGGTGTTGCCATGGTTTTTGCTTCATTCATTTTGTATTTCTTCAGAAGGTCTTTAATGTACTTTTCTTGAAAAATAAAAATACCATCATCAAGCTGTTTAATTTGCAAACCAAGGAAAAATCTTAACTCACCCATCATACTCATTTCAAACTCACTCTTCATAAGTAGGGGTGTCAAAGTGGATGGTTTGGATGGATATGGATTTGGATTATAATGGATGGATTGAAAAAGTCCATTTAAAAATTTATATCCATTAGGATTGTATCAAACAAATCCAATCCAATCCATCCATTTAAAAAAAAGTCATCCAATCCATCCATCAACCCATTTTTAATGGATGGGTATCCAATCCATCCAATAGGCCCAACTATTTATTTTTTTTTACCAATTAGGCCCAACTTTATATATTAATACATATATATATACATATTATATTATATTCAATAAATAAATAATTAAATAGGAAGTTGGTGGAGGTTGCAGCGGTGGCCGGCGGCGGAGCTCCGGCTACCCACGGTGGTTCCGACGGCGACGGTCCGGCGACTCGCGGTGGTTCCGGCAGCGGACAACAGTTGTCAACAGCGGCGGCGATGGTGGCTTCTATTTGTTTTTAAAATATATATATATATATATATATTTATATATATATATATATATATATATATATATTTGTTTCTGAATTTTTTAAAAAAAAACTTCTGGATTTTTTTTTTGAAAACTGAAATTTTTTTTAAAAAAAGCTGAAAAGTATTTTTAAAAATATTTTTTTGGTAAAAAAGTATTTGTTATAACTATCCAACGAATTTTGATTTTATATTTATTGGTAATCCATTAGATTTGAAAAAATTAATGGATGGATCACAACCATCCACAAATCAAGTGGATGGATCCAATCCAATCCATTTATTATTATTTTTTTCTAATGGATGGATTGGATGGATTTTGTTATGGATGGACCGGATATCCAATGGACAAATGGATCATTTTGACACCTCAACAAATCTTTGTCAAGAGGTTTTTTGAATAAAGTAGTATCTATTTTTCCTCTTGCAAAATCATTTTTGATCAAGAAGCTACTCAACCTTTCACATCAAGCTCTAGGAGCTTGCTCCTAGTGCCCATATAGAGCTTTGGTAAGTTTAAAAACATGGTTTCGCTTCTTTTGATCAACAAAACTAGGAGGTTGATTGACATAGACTTCTTCATTTAAGAAACCATTTAAAAAGGCACTTTTCACATCCATTTGAAATAGTTTGAAATTTTTGTGAGCAGCAAATGCAAGTAAAATTCTAATTGCTTCCAATCTTGCAACTGGAGCAAAAGTTTCATCATAGTCAATACCTTCCTGTTGATTAACCCTTGAGCAACAAAATCTTGCCTTGTTTCTCACAACCTTACCATTTTCATCTAGCTTGTTTCTGATCACCCACTTTGTTCCTGTGACAGTTTGATGTTTGGGAGGTGATACTAGATTCCACACCTCATTCTTTTCAAATTGTGAAACTTCCTCAGTCATAGCTTCTATCGATTACTCATCTTGTATGGCCTCATTGATAGATTTTGGCTCAATGTCAGATAGGAGTGTCACTCCAGCAGCATTGTCTCTGAATGATGTTCTGGTTCTAATAGGATCTAATGTCTTACCAATGATTTGGTCTTGAGGATGGTGAACTACCAATCTCCAACTTCATGGCATTTGAGAAGTTTGGTCAGAAGCTTCAGTGGCCTTATTTGAGCCTTGTGAAGGTTGAGAAGACGTGTCTTGCTTATCCTTCTCAACTGCATTTTCTGTTACTTGACCATCGTCTTTGCTAGTGTTGAGTTCATCAATATCAATCACTTCACCTGAACTGTTAGTTTCACTAAATATGACATGCATGCTTTCCTCTACAGTTTGAGTCCTAAGGTTATACACTCTATAAGCCTTAGAAGTTGTTGAATATCCAAGAAAAATTCCTTTATTAGGTTTGGAATCAAATTTTCCCAATTTGTCTTTGTTGTTCAAAATAAAACAAGTGCATCCAAACACCCTAAAATAGGAGATGTTGGGTTTTCTATTTTTCCAAATTTCATAGGTGGTTTTCTCAATATTTTTTCTAATGGAAACTCTATTTAAAATATAGCATGTTGTATTTACAGCTTCAGCCCAAATATATTTTTCAATATTTGCATCATTTAAAATAGTCCTTGCCATTTCTTGCAAGGTTCTGTTTTTTCTTTCCACAACACCATTTTGTTGTGGTGTTCTTGGGCAAGAGAAATTATGAGAAATTCTATTTTCATCAAAAAAGTTTTGAAAAGATATATTTTCAAATTCACCTCAATGATCACTTCTAACAGAGACAATATTTGTTCCTTTTTCATTTTGAACCTTTTTGAGGAAAACTTTAAAGGCTTCAAAAGCTTCATCTTTGTTTTTCAAAAATAAAACCCAAGTGAATCTAGAGAACTCATCAACAATCACAAAACCATATTTCTTTCCATTAAGGCTAGCAGTTTTAGTAGGGCCAAATAAATCAATGTGTAATAGCTCAAGTGGTTTTTAAGATGTGACCAAATTTTTAGATTTGAAACTTGATTTTACATGTTTTCCATGAACACATGATTCACACACTCTATCTTTTTCAAAGCTTACTTTAGGCAGCCCCCTAACTAGTTCCTTTTTGGATAGTTTTGAAATGGTTTGCATGCTTGTGTGACCAGCTCTTTTGTGCCAAAACCATTTGTCATTTTTTGAAGACATATGGCAAGTTTCTTGAGATAATTCATCAAGACATAGGCTATATAGATTTTTATTCCTAGATGCAGTAAATAACACTTTTTGAAAAGAGATTTCCTTAATAAAACATCTATCAGACTTAAAAGACACTTTATGACCACTATCACATAATTGACTAATGCTTGAAAGATTATGCTTCAAACCTTCTACATACTGAACATTTTTTATTTTGGGAGAAGATAAATTACGTATAGTACCTATACCTTTGATGTAAGCCTTGTCATCATTGCCAAAGACAACACAACCTCCATCAATTCTCTCCAGGGAGAGAAATTTATCATTTTCTCCTGTCATGTGCCTCGAACATCCATTGTCTAAGAACCACAGCTTTTTCTTGGATGCTAACAGAAGTTAATTGAGACTTAGGTACCTTGAATTTCTTGGGTCCTTCATAGTTAGTTTTCTTTAAATGATAATTCTTTTTAACTTTGAAACATGCAGAAATATCATGACCAAAAATTTTACATTATGAGCATCTCAATCTTGGTTTTCTAGCCTTTGAGACTTTCTAGAACTTTGTCCAATATGTCTCTTTCTAAGATCCTCAATCATGTTTTGATTTGAGATGGCCTTTACTTTAGTCATAATTGAGATTTTGTTTTTGAGAAGGTTGTTCTCATTTTCAAGATCAGACAAAGTTAATTTTGATATTTCTTTTATCATCTCAATGGACAGTGTGTGTTGTTCATAAATTCCAATGTGTGTGTGCCTAAGAGTATGAATGGTTTGAACCAAATGTTCATTTTGTATTTGAAGATCTTAATTCATTCTTTTAGCTTCATAAGGTTGATTTTTGAACATTACACATTTTTGAGATAAAGTGTTTGAATCAGCTAGTAAATTTTCAAAAGCATATTCAATTTCTTTGCATGATGCACAAAGTGGTTTAAAAGTGATTACCTCTTCTAGATCAGGATCTGCCATGAGACATGAGTTGGTTGATTTGGTTCTGATTCAGGATTGAAGTTCTCACTGGATTGTGAAGGTTCTTCAATGTCTGCCATAAGACAGAAATGAGCAGCCTCCTCTTCCTTTCTTGATTCAGATTCTTCAGAGTCATCCCATGTAGTTAGTAGAGCATTCTTCTTGGTGTTGAACCTTCTGGTGTCACCTTTGAGTTTTGGACATTCACTCTTGAAATGTCCAGGTTTGTTACATTCATAGCACACAGGAGGAGTTTTGTTTGAACTTTCTCCTTTTGATGTATCCTTCTTTAAGAAGGGTTTCTTGTTGTTCTTCCTGAAATCCCATCTCCTTAATCTTCTAGAGATAAGGTCTTTTGCTTCTGTTATAGCAGTCACTTTGGGTCTCCATACCTTAGGCAAGCATCTCAGAAATTTTCTAACTCTAGCTTGATTAGTGTAGGTATTCCCCAATGAGTTCAGATCATTTTTAATGGTTGTGAATCTGCTAAACATTTTTGAGATTGTTTCTTATTTCTCCATTTTGAATGTTTCAAATTTATGGATTAGGAGGTTGATCTTAGCTTCCTTGACTTGATAATTTCCTTCATGAGCAGTCTTTAATGCGTCCCATATTTCTTTGGCAGTTTGCTTCCCAGCTACTTTATTATATTTACTTCTACCTGAAGCACATGTTATAAAGAATTTAGCTTTAGAGTTAAGAAGTTCCATGCGTTTATCTTCAGCATTCCAGCTGGCTCTAGGCTTTGGAGTAGTTACTCCTTCAGCATATGTTGTAGCGGGAACATGGGGACCATCTTCAACAATTCCCCAGAGATCGGTATCTTGTGATTCCAGAAACAACCTCATTTGATCCTTCCAATAGTAATAATGTTCACCAGTGAATCCAGGAGGTCTGTTTGCAGAAGCTCCTTCAGGTCTGTTTGCAGAAGCTCCAACAGTAATAATCTTGTGTACCATGCAAAGTGTGCTCAGCCCTTAGAGGTGAGCTCTGATGCCAATTGAAGTGACTAAGTTACACAAGAAGGGGGGTTGAATTGTGTTCCATTTTAAAACTTTGTTCCCGAAACCTTCTCAAGCAGAATATTCTCAAGACAAACTTGGGATTGAGAAGGTTAAAGTTAGTTTCATAAACAAACCAATGTATATAACGTCTGATGAGTAATAGGGATAAATTAAACAAACTTTAGTTAGTAAGAGAGTTGGTTTAATCCAACTAATCAGATTATGAAAAAATTAAGTATTAGTAGGGAAACTGTCTAGTGAAGGTTGAATGAATTAACCTTCACAAGGTTTTGAAAACTTTCAGAAGTATAATGCAAGTTGGTAGATAGTATGGAAAGCAAGTAAATAACACAGTAGAGTTATAGAGGTTCACCCAACAATGGCTACGTCCTCTCCCAACTTCCAAGTGAGTATTTCCACTATTTTCCAGAATATTCTTAAGACAAACTTGGGATTGAGAAGGTTAAAGTTAGTTTCAAAACCAAACCAATGTATATAACGTCTGATGAGTAATAGGGATAAATTAAACAAACTTTAGTTAGTAAGAGAGTTGGTTTAATCCAACTAATCAGATTATGAAAAAATTAAGTATTAGTATGGAAACTGTCTAGTCAAGGTTGAATGAATTAACCTTCACAAGGTTTTGAAAACTTTCAGAAGTATAATGCAAGTTGGTAGATAGTATGGAAAGCAAGTAAATAACACAGTAGAGTTATAGAGGTTCGCCCAACAATGGATACGTCCTCTCCCAACTTCCAAGTTAGTATTTCCACCATTTTCCAAATAGCCTTTACACTTACTTTTTCTCAACCACAAAAGACTTTGACAACCACTAGCTTTGATCACACACAAAAGCCTAGCAACGCCAATTACTTTTCATCAACACACAAAATCAACGTGCTCTCTTACACAGCTACACCAAGCTGCTCTTAGAAAACTCTCCCTAGTTTCCTAAAGGATTTCTCTATCAAGTAGATTCTCACCAACACTCACCTCTCTCTAGGTAGTTTGATAGAATACTCACTAGATAGCTCTTGACAATAAAAGGTTCTGGTTTGGGATATAGAATAGCTTGAGAATAGAATTCACTAAGTGTTTACAACAATGTATAACAAGCTAACACACTTTATAAGAAAATTCCAGATTTGAGTAACTTGAGTGTGGGATGAGTAGGTTGGATGAACTTTGTGAAGCTTTAATTGTGTAGGTTCCAATTCACTCTCATGATTTGTGACTTCAAATTCTGGCCTTTAAATAGCCATAATAACTGAATATAGCCGTTGGAAACTTGAATATAGCCGTTTGGAGATGTCCATTGGTCCATATGAATGACTAGATGAAAGGGTCCAATGCTGACAGCTTTTGAAGCTTCACAAGCTGACAATTGTACCTTAAGCTTACTTTTCAACCTTCACATGTTGACACCGTCCTTTCCCTTCAGTGTTCTGACTTATCCTTAGCTGGCTTGTACTTCAAAAGCCGAAATAACAGCTATACACGAAGCTTCACAATCTTTATACCTTAAACACCTTTTGTTTGACCTAGGATTAATCAAGGAGGTCCTCCTTCATTTATTGCAAGATTCCAGCTTTAAAAACTCTCTAATTTTCAATAAATGCGAGCAAACATGTTTGTCACGTTGAGAAGCTTGATGTTCATGATCTTCATATTATGTTCTTCATCTTGTTATTCAACCTTCACATTTCTAGATCTTACTTATAAATCACTACAACAGAATTGTTAAAAAAGGGCGCACCCATTAGGGGCTTTTTTTAAAAAGCGCCCCTGAAGTCCATAATACGGAGGTCCTTTAGGGGCGCTTTCTAAAAAGTGCCCCTGATGCCCAAAATAAGCCCTCCGTATATTGGGCATCAGGGGCACTTTATAAAAAGCGCCCCTAAAGGCCCTTCGTATTTTGGACATCAGGGGCGCTTTTTAAAAGCGTCCCTAAAGGCCCTCCGTGTTTTGAGCATCAAGGGCGCTTTTAAAAAGCGCCCCTGATGCCTAATATTCTAATATTTTCGTTTCATACTCCCTCTCACTCTCAGTACTCGTCTCTTTCCCTCTTCTTTTTTTTTGACCAACTCTTTCCCTCTCACTCTCAGTCTCTCAGTCTCTCTTACCTGAAACCATGTTCTCTCACACTCTCCCTCTTCTCAGTCTCTTCTCATTTACAAAACTCAGTCTCTCTCACGCAAACCCTTACGCGAAACAGAAACAGTGAACGAGTTAATAACCACACCGTCAAACGCCCATTCCACCGTCATCGCCGTCAACAACCACGCCGTCATCGACACTGCTGCCTGTTCCGTCGGAGCTGTTGCCTTTTTCTGGTACGTTCCCATGCCTGTGCCATTTAAAATGTTAGGGTTTCTCTACTTTCTACTTTCTGGTATGTGCTTTTTGTTGCTTATTATAGTATGATATATTCTGGGATTTTGCTTTTGTATTATTGTGTGTTTGTTCTTTTATTATTACAATGATGAGAACAATAGCTTCTCCCTGAATATGGCATTTTGGGTATGCAAGCAAGGTGTTTGATATTAGTTGTTGTTGGTTGATGAAAATGAGAGTAGGGATGTGTTGCAAACTATAGGATACACCAGAAACAGGAAATTTTTTTTTTTAAAAAAAGCAATCAGGGGCGCTTTTAAAAAGCGCCCCTGTTGGTTTGAGGCGCTAAGACCAACAGGGGCACTTTTTACGAGCGCTCCTGATTGTGGGGTTGGCATCAGGAGCGCCAGATTCAGGGGCGCCCGAAAGCGCCCCCGATGGATAAAAAAAAGCGCCCCTGTTGGCTTATTTCTGTTGTAGTGAATGTGGGGCCACACTTCTTTTGAATTCTGGTCAATGTTTAGTTGACTTGGTCAACCTTTTGTGTTGACTTTTTGCGTTGACTCTTTGGTCAACCTTCATTTGACTTTGGTCAACCATCACATATGTTAACCTTCACATCTCATTTCTACCTTTGTATTTTTATGTTCTTTTCAGTTCAATGTAGTTTCACATTTTGCTATCTTTGAGGCTTGTTCTTCACACTTGAAATAAACACGTTAGATAAACATTAACAAGAAAACTTAATGTCTTACTAAGTTTGTATCATCAAAACATGGAAAGAGATTTTCATTCCAACAACATGCTCACATTAACACACCAGGTACACGTTTATTACTACATGTCGGCTTTTTGTCGGTGCTGACTTAGGCATTCGAGTGTGTGTAGGTACCAACCATCCCGCTGAATCAATGCGTCGAGGACGAACTCGTTATCGCCTCTAGAGCACTTTAATTAGCTTCTCAGCTTAGTGAACATCCCGGTCTAGCCTCCTCAATCGAGACCTGCTTCCAGTTTTGAACACTACTAGTATATTCTTTTTTTTGACAAAATATATTCTTGTTTTCTACTTAATACTACTAGTATATATATGTGTTTGCTGGTGTTTTTAGCAAACAATCACTAGTTTTATTAGATGGTTTGTGAGATCAAACTAGAAAAATCTCAAAGCAATTGCCTTTGAATTGCAAAAGTTTTTGTTTCAGAAAATGTAGAAAAGGGGACGATTTGCAAATGATTAACAGAATTGAAAAGAAAAGAAGCAGTAAATGGTGCAGGAATTGTAAAGAAAAGAAAAACAAATTGCATTGAATCATAAAAATGGTACACGATCACGTACAGCGATTCTTCCACTCGTTTTTCGCTCTGGCTTGGAAGTTAGAGTTTCAGGAATCGGGTGTGTATTGTGATTTTGCGACCTCTGTTTCTTCTCAGAAACAGTTATTTATACAAAGGAAAAGAGGGGGAAATTTGAATTAAGTAACTGCCTAACAATTTGAAAATAAGTAACTGCTCCTACTTTCGACCAAAACCGCTCTATCACGCTTCGACCAACTGCTAGTCTTCAACACATAACTGCCCTGATTTCTGTCTGTCGAAAGCCTGTGTCGATTTTCCTCTCTCTTGCTTTTGCTTCCCTGGAAACTTGTCGAGTTTACCTTACGCATGACCATTTTCTTTGTCGAAATAATATGGTCTTTGTGAAATAAATATAAGTCAGGCCATGTTGACCATCTTTAATGAAGCCTGTCGAAATTACAGGCTAACAAATTGCCCCCCAAAAATGTCTTTTTCGACTGAACTTGAGGAGGAAGAAGAGAAAGACATTTTTTGAATTCACCATCGGAATAACTTTGCACTTGAGTAAAATAGCTGTATACCTGATGTCACCACTGTTAAGTGTTGTTTCCATATTCAAACCTTGAACTTGAACAGCCTGTAAATTCGGCCTTTGACTATGTTTACTGATTCTCTGTTCTACCTTTGAATGGTTCCACCATTTTCTGTTACGTTAATAACGCCGTAATTAAAGTGATGCCTCACTTCTCGGAACGCCAAACTCGTAACCAACTGACGCTCTCTCATACTTCTCCTTATAAATAGAAGAGTTTTGTTTCTCATCTTCACCACTCCATGATTTTCTTCTTTTTCCTTTCCCGTTCCAGGATCATTCCCTTTGCTTTGAGTCTTCCGCGTAACCTCATCCCTCATAATTGCAGTGAGGTTGCCTGGAGATTCAAAGTGATGGTTTTTGATCTCTGCGAATTATGGCTTTGCTCCTTTTTTCTTCATGTCACTTGATCTTGCAACTTTCTGAGTTTATGCGGGAGACTCAAAATGGGAGCAGGAAGATTCATCAGGTGTTTTGCCTTGATGATGACTGCCTTCCTTAGGGACGTCAATATCTTCTCTCTGAAGGGCTTCCTGAGGTTTACCAAGCAAGGAAACGCCCTGTTGAAAGGCTTACAAGCCTAACGTGCAGACGAAAGAATGACCCCTCGAACGACGGGAAGCGACAACGTGGTCGAAGAAGACCACCTAAAAGAGAAGTTACTTGGTCGTAAAAGACCAACTGCAATCCAGCGTTTTATTTATGCCTAGTTTATTTACCCTTTCGGCACTATGTAATTCACAAATGCCTCCTTTGGCACATGTAACTTGGCAACATTATAATGAAATTTCTTCCATTTTATTCTTGAGCAATTTTTATTCTGTGCTTTCGACAATGTTTTGGCAACTTAAATGCCATGTTTTTACGCTTTCTTTATATTTATTCCAGCGTTATTTTAACTTCTTGCAACGTTGGCTTATACTTTTTCAAGTATTTGCCATTTATATGCAAAATTCTTTCATCAGCGCCAATCTCTTCGACCTCATATGCGCCGTTTGAATAAACTTGTAAAATTTTAAATGGTCCTTCCCAACTTGGGGACCACTTACCAAAGACTCTATCTTTTTTATCTATAGGCAATAGGACCTTCCACACTAGATCACCTGGATCAAAGGTTTTAGACTTAACCTTTTTGTTATAAGTTTTAGCTACCCTCTCTTTCTGTCGAATAAGCATATCTAAAGCTAATAACCTTTCTTCGTCTAAATCAACCAATTCATCAAGCATCATATTCCAATAATAATCAGAGGGAATCTCCCACTGTCTTTGAATTCTTGTTGATTGTAGACAAATTTCAACAGGCAACACTGCATCGTGTCCAAATGTTAGCCTATAAGGAGTAGTGTTGATAGATTCTTTGGGTGAATTTCGACAAGCCCATAATGCTTGATCAAGGGTATTATGCCAATTTTTTGGTTTCTGCCCAACATGTTTTTTAATCAAATTAATAATAACTTTATTGGCAGCTTCTACTTGACCATTGGCTTGCGCATAATATGGTGTCGAAGTTAATAACTTAAAACCAATTTCAGAAGCAAATTCTATCATTTTTTTACCAGTGAAAACTGATCCCTGATCTGTAGTAATGGTTTTTGGAATTCCAAATCTATAAATGATATGATTTTGAATAAACCTTATCACTGCTTCTTGATCAACATTGGTTAAAGGTATAGCTTCAACCCATTTGGTGAAGTAATCAATTCCCACAAGGATATATCTATGGCCTTTCGACGAAGTTGGCTTTATCTCTCCAATCACATCTAGAGCCCAACCTCTAAATGGCCAAGGTTTGACTATGGCATGTAATTCATTTGCAGGTACATGTTGTATCCCAGCATGCTTTTGACACTCTTGGCATCCCTTAGCAAATTCTATGCAATCTTTCAGCATAGTTGGCCAATACATTCCTTGTCGAAATAATAACCACTTCATTTTGTGGCCTACTTGGTGTGAACCACATGCTCCACTATGTGTATCAGAGACTGCTAAATATGCCTCATTTTCACTAAGACATTTTAATAGTACTCCTTCAGGAGTCTTTTTAAACAATTCGTTTCCAATTATCACATAGCTCAAAGCTCTGTATTTTACCTTTTTATTGGTATTTCTTGTGGGATTTTGCAAATATTCCGCAATAGGCCTTCGCCAATCATTATTGGTCAAATTGTCAAGAGCAAAAATTTCTGCTAAGTCAAAGTCACCAAACAATTGACGTTTTTCGACAACGACTAGTTCCTCGTTTGCGTTTGTTGCGTTTCCAACTTTTGGTGTTGACAATAGTGACGAAGAATAGTCATCAGAAATGATTTTATCCTTTATTTCGATTAACTCTTCCAGGCTTTGTTTTGAAACTTTATAACCTGAAGCAATTTGTGCCAATTCATTTGCCACTTGATTATCAATTCGTGGTAAATGTTCTAAGTGAACAGACTCAAATCTTTTTAACAAAGCATTGGCAACAACAAAGTATCTGATAAGGTGCTCTTTAATGCATTTGTACTCTCTTGTCAATTGTTTGACAACCAACTCAGAGTCACCTTTTATTTCGACATGACTTGCCCCCAGCTCAAGTAAGATTTCAAGGCCTACTATTAAAGCCTCATACTCAGCCTCATTATTGGAGCAAACATCTCGAATTTTAAACTTATACTTCGTTGGAATGTTAGTAGGAGATATTATTAAAATACCAATCCCAACTCCATGTTTATGGCTTGAGCCATCAAAGTACAACCTCCAAGGATATACGTCTACAAAACTTAATGTTTCTTCAACAACAGAATGGTCTACTATAAAATCAGCAACCACTTGTCCTTTAATTGATTTTAGAGGTTGATAAGTTAAGTTGTATTCTGACAAAGCCAAAGCCCATTTACCAATTCGGCTATGCATTATTGGTTTCGACAGCATATACTTAATAACATCAAAATGCGAATAAACAGAAACATCAGCTGGTCTTATATATTGCTTTAACTTTGTACACGAAAAATACAAACAAAGGCACAACTTTTCTATAGGAGTGTACCTCGTTTCGGCATCATTTAAGACCCTACTGAGGTAATAAATGGCTCTTTCGACACCACTATCATCCTCTTGTGCTAACATGCTACCTATTGTTCTATCAGAAGCTGCTATATACAATTTGAGCACTTTGTGTTTAATAACAGGCAACAAAATTGGTGGTTTCATCAAATAAGACTTGATTTCGTCGAAGGCTGCTTGATGCATTGGTTCCCATTTGAACTCTTCTTCCTTCTTCAGTCTTAACAATGGCGAAAAAACTTGTGTTTTGCCACTTAGATTTGATATAAATCTTCGAAGGAAATTGATTTTTCCCAGCAACGACTGAAGCTCCTTTTTGGTCGAAGGGGCCTTCGTTTCCATAATTGCCTTAGTCTTATTTTGATTGATTTCAATGCCTTTTTTGTGCACTATAAAACCCAAGAAATCACCTGCACGCACACAAAAGGCACATTTTAATGGATTTAATTTCAATCCATATTTCCTCATTCTTTCAAAAGAACGGCGAAGATGGTCTAAATGACCACTTTCTGAGGAAGATTTAACCACCACATCATCTATGTATACTTGCATAAAATCATCAATAAAATCATGAAACATAGAATTCATGGCCCTCTGATATGTAGCACCAGCATTCTTTAAGCCAAAGGGCATTACTACCCATTCATAAATACCCAATGCCCCTGGACATCTAAAAGCAGTTTTCGACACATCCTCTTCAGCAATGAAGATTTGATTATACCCAGAATAACCATCGAGCATACTAAGATAATCAAATCCTGCTGCTGAATCTATTAGCATTTCTGCCACAGGCATTGCGTATTCATCCTTGGGAGATGCATTATTTAAATCCCTAAAATCTATGCAAAC
This sequence comes from Astragalus glycyphyllos, assembly GCA_963573325.1. Classification (NCBI taxonomy): domain Eukaryota; kingdom Viridiplantae; phylum Streptophyta; class Magnoliopsida; order Fabales; family Fabaceae; genus Astragalus; species Astragalus glycyphyllos. Next base: position 19,762,458 of record OY754308.1, read on the forward strand.
TCTAAGAGTCCCATTTTTCTTTATTACAGGAACTATATTGGCTAACCATTCGACATACCTGGCAGTTCTGATGAATTTGTTTCTGAATAGCCTTTCGATTTCCTCTTTGATCTTAGCCAACACTTGAGGAGCAAATCTTCTTGGCACTTGCCTCACTGGTTTCTTCCCTGGTCGAATTGGTAATTGCATTTCGACTACTTCTCGACTTAACCCAGGCATTTCGTCGTAATCCCAAGCAAAGCAGTCTTTGAACTCCCTTAGCAATGTAATGACTTGGGTTTTTAGAGAAATATCAATATTTGCACTAATATAAGTTGGCCTTTTTATTGAGCCATTTCCCAAATCAACTTCTTCTAACGGATCATTATCATAGATACAGTCAAGTCTTTCATCTAAGACTATGCTATTTTCTTCATGTAACTTACTGGCTTCGACAGCCATTGTTTGTTGAATAATTTCGGCCTCCATAGCCGCTTTAAACTTGTTTTCGGCCATATAAGCCGTAATTTTGTCCCATGCATTGGGCACTGACATGAGAACATTTTCAAGAACCAGTGTTCCACCCCGTTGGTCGAAAAACACCATCAGGATAGACACTATCATCTCCCATTATTTCTCTTTCCCAAACAAAACCATAATTTGGGTCAAGATGAACTGAGGCAAAAACATTATCCGCAGGAACATATGCCTCATTAGAAGATGAACATGGCGCAATCTTCGCCATTTGTTTCTCAAAATTTTCCTTGGTAACTTGGTTCACATCAGCACGGAAGTAGCTCTGATCGGCTTCAACATACTCTACCAAACCATCTTCCTTCCACATTACTAAACGTTGATGCAAAGTTGAAGGGACAGCACCAACTCCATGGATCCACTCTCTACCAAGGAGTAAATTAAAATTCGCTTTAGAGGCTATCACTAAGAACAATGTAGTCCTCTTTATGGAACCAACAATTAAATCCACCTCAATGGCCCCCAAAGAATGGCCAGTTTTGCCTTCATAGTTGCTTAAAACAATGTTATGTGGCCTGAGGTCAGTATCGAACTTACCAATCTTCTTCAAAAGACCATGTGGCATCAAATTCACTGCAGCTCCACCATCCACTAACACTTTGTTAATTCCAACACCATTGACTTTGGCTTGGACATACAGGGGTTTCAAGTGGTTTTGCATACTCATATCTGGCTTCTCGAAGGTAGCCATTTGGTCTTCGACACAACCATTGTTCATCACATAGTAACACATTGGCTTATGATGAGCCATATCCTCTGTAAAATCCTCTTCAACGTCATTTGGTACTGTGATAACATCGTACTCAAGAGGCAGTATTGATACCACATTGCAAACAACGTCGAAATCATCTTCAGAATCATTAAAATCAGACTCCATGTCTTCATCCATGTCGAAATCAGCATTTCTTTCTTTCACTGTTGACAATGGAGGAAATATTCTTTCAAGAGCAGGCCTTCTTGGCTTTTCTGTTACCACAGCCTTGCCTTTGGCCTTATTCGCTGCACACACATGACTAGCAACATCAGCATTCCTCTTTGTGGCAACTTCAGCTTTGTGAACCACACTCTTCGCCACTATCATGCTGCGTGGAACTTGATTATTAGCCAAATGACTTGGAACCTGGTTAATGTCAAAGTGTGCCTTCTTCTTCTGTTGTCTTTGGTAACGACGCCACTGTGTTCTAGTCATAGGGTTCTTACCCTTATAGTTATTCTTATAATTAAACTTAATAGCATCAGTACCTGGCTTGACAGCTTTAGCACGTTGATTATTGGGCACCCACTCTTCGACAGGAGCACTAGCACTTGGGACAAAGGATTTACCTGTTGACAGCTTCAAATACCCTTTTGCTGAGGACTTCTCCCTAGCACATGGTCGTTTACTTGTTGAAGGCTTTGCTAACACATTAGCCTCATAGCCAGGAAGATCTCCTTTTGCAAAGTCAAATTTTTGCCTGTTATCAAGCCATTTTCTTTTGCGTTGTTGTTGATCCTGATAACCTTCGACAGCTTTAGCTGCTTCTTTATCGAAGACAGCACTGCACCTTGGGCAAAGCATAACTTCAGAGTTATTCCACTTACACCGATTGAGGAAATCTATCAATTCTTCCTCAGCCTTTGGATACACAGCATGTATCTTCCCATCATATTCTTTTAGGGTCACCTCCTGTTTCTTACCTTCAGCATACATAAAACCTTTTAATTTCTCGGTGGCAGTCTTGACACACTTAGGAGGGTCTGCCATTTGAGCATCCACCATGCCTACATCAGCTTCGACAGGTTCAGAGTACATAGCTTCAGCCTTAGGCAATGGATCAACATCAATCTGCATAGGAGCTTTCATTTTCTTATCAGCAAATTTGAGTCTTCCTTCGTCAACTGCTTTTTGCACAATATCCCTGAAGAGCACACAACGGTCAGTGTTATGTCCCAAAAAATTATGGAACTTACAATAACCCTTTTTCTTTCTTTGGTCAAGAGTTGGTATTTTAAGGCCTTTAGGCACTAATATTTGACCATCAGTTACTAAAAGATCAAAAATTTCATCACATTTAGTAACATCAAAAGTATAAGTCTTAGGCATAAATCTATCATTCTTAGGCTCTACAGGGTTATTCCCATTCGCAGGCCTTAATAATTTACAGGTATAAGGAGGACCAGGCTTAAGTTCAGCCACGTCTATCTCCTCTTCTTCGACATTACTATATGTAACGTCAAATTCTTCTTCGACATATGCCACTTTTTCTTTTTTATGATACCTATTCGATCTAGATTTTTCCTCTCTAAGCCTTTCAACTTGTCGAACTCTATCAGCCAAATGAGCCATATCTCGCAAATGAGATGTGTCTAATTTCTTTCTAATTGAGTAATCAAGGCCACCAGCAGCCATTTCGACAAGCTCATGTTCAGGGACTTGTGTGAAGCAACGAGATTTCAACAGCCTAAATCTGTTTAAGTAATCATCAATAGTTTCAGGCATTTTGCGCCGAACACTAGCCAATTCTTTAAGACTAATTTTCGACTGGCCCATGTAAAACTGTGCATGGAATGCCTTTTCTAATTGTCCCCATGTGAACATAGAACCAGGGGGTAAGGTCGTGAACCAAGTGAAAGCATTTTTAGTTAGAGAATTTGGAAAGTATTTCATCTTCAAATTCTCATTTTGTGCTAAGTCCCCAGCCTCAGTCAAGAAACGAGCAATGTGTTCGACTGTGGACTCATTTGTATCACCACCAAACTTAGTAAACTTGGAAACTTTCCATCCCCTTGGTAACTCAGTTTGTAATACGTATTCACATAATGGTGATACGAAGTTAGGCCTTTGTAAACCTATGTTAAGGCCATTTTGCGCCAAAATAGTTTCGACTAAAGTAGCTATATTGTTTTCTGCGCCAATATTGTGTTGTTGCACTTGTCGAACAACTTCATCAGCGTTCTGGTGTCTATTTACCAAAACTACTTCAGGGACGTGGTTTACTGCCCCTTGTAGTTCGCCTACAACTGTCGACGTTTCGACTGCAACTGCTTCTTGGGGGTTAACTGGCGACGCATTACCCGCAATAATAGGAACGTGCTTATTATTAACCGCTGGAACCCCAAAAAAGTCTGCAATCCTACTCATCTGATTTGCCAACATTTGGTAACTGTTATTGGTATTTTGAATCAAAGGATTGAAAACTGTACCAATTTGTTGGGTAAGCATATTAACCATATCGTGATTACTCTCGTCTACTTGCTGTCTTAAGGCCAATAAAGACGTATTGGTTAATGCTGGGGGATTTCGACCAAATACGCTCTCAGAAGAGACATGTGTAGGGGAAAAGGTCGAAATATGTGGCATTCCAGTAGGCATGCCATACATTCCCAAAGGAAATGGGGGTAGATGCACGTTATTCAAACGTGGGTCTAAACCGTTTCCCATTGCCATGTAAGGGCTATGAAGCCCTGCACTTAACGGCAAAGACATAGGCAGAGATGCCATTTCTGACTGCGTTGAACCAACATTAGTCATTGATAATGAAGGAACGGTTATCGACGATGATGGTCCTGCGCTAATGTTTGCAGAATCCATTGTTGTTCCTTGCCCTTGTGAAACCACAGGGTTGGAACTAGATGCATTATTCGTACCAGAACGAACCATTTTACCACTTCTTAAGTGCATACAACAGCAAATACAAATAAGAGAGTACGAGAATGAACAAAATCAAAGGCAAAGTCCCACTGGGCGTGCCAATTTGTTTGCTGGTGTTTTTAGCAAACAATCACTAGTTTTATTAGATGGTTTGTGAGATCAAACTAGAAAAATCTCAAAGCAATTGCCTTTGAATTGCAAAAGTTTTTGTTTCAGAAAATGTAGAAAAGGGGACGATTTGCAAATGATTAACAGAATTGAAAAGAAAAGAAGCAGTAAATGGTGCAGGAATTGTAAAGAAAAGAAAAACAAATTGCATTGAATCATAAAAATGGTACACGATCACGTACAGCGATTCTTCCACTCGTTTTTCGCTCTGGCTTGGAAGTTAGAGTTTCAGGAATCGGGTGTGTATTGTGATTTTGCGACCTCTGTTTCTTCTCAGAAACAGTTATTTATACAAAGGAAAAGAGGGGGAAATTTGAATTAAGTATCTGCCTAACAATTTGAAAATAAGTAACTGCTCCTACTTTCGACCAAAACCGCTCTATCACGCTTCGACCAACTGCTAGTCTTCAACGCATAACTGCCCTGATTTCTGTCTGTCGAAAGCCTGTGTCGATTTTCCTCTCTCTTGCTTTTGCTTCCCTGGAAACTTGTCGAGTTTACCTTACGCATGACCATTTTCTTTGTCGAAATAATATGGTCTTTGTGAAATAAATATAAGTCAGGCCATGTTGACCATCTTTAATGAAGCCTGTCGAAATTACAGGCTAACAATATGTTATCCTTGTAAAATCAAAATATTATTAGGGCAAGCCATGGGAGGCTACAATGTAGCTTTGACCCTGCACCCTTATCCTATGTTTGGATTTCATATTTTCCTAGGGTAATGTAGTTTTTGGGGGAATTAAAATATTTTAGTGTAAAATTATGTTCGGATTCTGTATATTTTTAGGGTAATGTATTTTTTCGGGGAAATTGAATCACTTTAATTTAAATCTTTAAACTGAAGTATTTTAATTCCTTAAAAATTATATATCCCCAAAAAAATACTCCAAACACACCCTTAAAAATAAAAGAATAATTACGTATGCAGACGTCATTCAAAGTGAGGACCATTTTCGGAACTTCCCTAAGGATAAAACCATTTATGGGCTTTCTTTCTCTTCTTTTTACATGTGCTTCCAATAGAAGCCCCTCTATGTGACCATTCGTTACAAAGCACAAAAGCATGTGTGCAACAACAAGCATCTTCTAAATATATAAACATATAAACACATTTATAATTCATTTTTCTGGTGTACATACACATTTAAAATAAACAAAATTTTGAAAAACAAAATATGATAGGGGCAGTGTGGGCCACCTTCTGACTTCCACTCATATATTCCAAATAAATAAACAACTCAAAAGTGATATTTCCAATCAAATAACATATCCCCACACTCACTCACTCACTCTTCTATTCTATATTTCAATGATTCCTTCGAATTATATTTCTTTAATCAACTTGAACTAAAGCTAGTGTTCCAGCTCTATTCACAATAAAACAAGAAGCTATATTTTGTCACAAAAAAAAAAAGCTATAGAAATTTAAAAAGAGCTTCTTTATCTTCTTTCTTAACAAAACTAATTTTCTATCTAATTCAAAATTAGAACTTCCCTATATTCAGCAACTTTAATCAGCCCATTCACTAATAGAAAAAGTTTAAAAAGCGACAGAGATTTAGAAACAAAACAAAAAGAGAATACATAGCATTTCTAATTATAGTCTAAGTACTAGCTAGCAACGCTAAATTCTAAGACGAGATTCATTTTTTCTGCCACTAATTTCTGTCGCTATTTAAATCTTTTCTAATAGTGGTTGTAAATGCTTAATACCACAATTGTAACCTAAACTTTTTAAATAATTTAGTGCTTCAATGGTCCCAAGAAAAAAAGGCCAAAACCCTGCATCACTTTGCATGTACTTGATATAGCTCCTCAATGGCCTTTCTTTTGGAGGGTCATTTCCCTTTCTTCCTCTTTAAACAAAATTTTCCACTCTCTCACAATGACCTCTTTCTCACGTATTATTTATCATTTCCTTTCAAAGAAGAGCTAACTTTACATATTTAAGTGGTCTTGTGTGTCTTCTTTCTTGTTTTCTCACTTTTCTTTCATCTCATCATTACCAACTTGGCCAGGTTTTTTGAATAGGACATGTCCTAGTTGCCAAGTATATTGGTTTCGTGCCACTTTTTTCCACTCTTGCTTTCTTTAATTTATCTGTATGTTCCTCCAAATGTTGGAGTCCAATATTCAGCCGTTGGTTCGTGAGTCATTGGAAATGTACTAGAAACTGGTACCAAACATAGCCCTCGGCTTCTTAGATCTTGTTTTGGTCCATCAGCTTCCTTAGATTTACTAGAACTCTGCAAAATAAAAATAAAAAGACAAAAAAAGGACAATATTATAAATATAATCATAACCTCTTAAGTTTATTAAGAGTAAAGAATTAAAATGGTTCTTAAGAAAATTTAGTCCTTTAGACTCGATCTCTTTGTTTTAAAAAGCTGATATGCTGATTCCTTCGTCTATCACAATTAAAAAACACCAATTGTTCTTATTAATGTGTCATGTGTGATAATAATGTAAATTTTATCCTTAACTAAAAACTTTGTTCCAGACACCGAAAACCATAACTTTGGTCATATCAGTCCCTGAAACCCCTAACCTAAAACCATATTAGTTTCTACAATTCCAAACACTCAAACAAATAAACTAACCCAAAAATGAAGAACAAGCGAAGGCAGTAAACTGCGGTCATGTCGTCACTTTCGAAAAACTTTTGATAATACAGTAAATCTCGGTGAAATAGGACTGAACCACAAGTGCACAGACATAATTATGTTGTGTTTAGAGTGCCTCTGGATACCTTTACTAAAACAATTTACTTACATAAATTTTAGGGTGAGAGGATAGCACTCTAGTAGAAGGTAGACAAGACCTTTGGACTCTTTGAACACTTATGAAGGCAGTTACATTTACTTCAGCGCAAGCAAACTAGTGGATATTTATACCCGAGACCCTCCCACATACAAATCATGTTATGCTCTATTATGTCAACCCCTTTTGTTACCTTTACTAAACATTTTCATCACTAGTAAATTAAATTATTAACAAAAATCTAAAGAGAGAAAACATCTTATTCATCTCTAATTTCATCACTAAATTTATTTTTTCCACCTATAAGGGTGAGGGGATGGCGACTCAGTCTAGGGCTGAGAAGAAGACCTTCGAGCTCTTTGAACATTTACGTAGGTAATTACGTTTACCTTCCACCAAGAGGACTAGTGGGGATTTGAACTCAGGACCTCCCAAGTACCAATCCTGTCATGCTCCACTAGTCCAACCCATTAGGGTTCCGCCTGTAATTCTATCATTTCGAGTATTCTACACTCTTTTTTTATTATCAAAAGTATTCTGCGGTCTTATTCTTAATGAATAAAACAGATACAAAAAATAGATGTACATACGTATATAGTACCTGTTGGTGCTGTACTGGAGCTCCTCCACTTTTCATGTATGGGGTGCTTAAAACCTATTTAATTAAAAGAAAAAAACAAATACGATGAAAAATCGGTAAATGTCATTAGCTTTTTGAATAAGAAAATAAATAGTGGGGATGGGACTCACTGTCACTTGTTCATGGAGGAATTTGATATATTCAATGGCTTCAGAGAGCACTGAGGCTGTATCAGTCTGACTCAACATAAAAATAAATATAGAAAAATATCAAAATAAAGAAGAAAAAAAACACCATTATTTTCCTATATATCATAAATTGGCATAGGAATTGATCATTCTAAGTTTCAGAAAATAACCTTTCCAAAAGGTGAAACCAATTGTTGTAGAGCAGTGATTCTGTCTCCCATCTTCTCCTTTCTCACCTAAGAAGAAGATATACAATACAGTTCATAACTCAAAAATTGAAAAATTAACAAAAATACATAATTAATAAAAAAGAGTAGAGATAGAGCATTAAAGATAAAAAGCTTAAAACTTTCCCTTATTGTTAAAAGGTTAGTTGCACTTATTGTACCTTAAAAGCTGGCATAGATGATGGGGTTTCATTCCTTGGTCTTTTTGGTGCAGGCTCACTCCCACTTTTCTTCACCACACCACTTGTGTCCCTACCTTCAGATATATTCTGCATAACCATAAGTGCAGAAAATAAGTAAAATATTTTAAACCTCTTATTAATGCTTCATTTTCAACCCTATAATATATTAATACATTAATTTAAGAAAAATTAGGTAATAATTTTATGTACATATAATTTTACCAATATTTTAAGAGCCAAACCAAAGAGACCTCTAAATCATATATGGTTCAATAGCTTTAAATTGTTTAAATTCACATTTATGAGAAATCAAAAAACCAAAAAAGACATGGTTGATTCCCGGTTCAAGTAGTTAAATTGCTAGTCTTGTTCAATTCTTAAAATATAAGCAATAAAAGTATTAAGACATAGGAAAATATAACTAATTTCTAAATTTGTCGTTGCTAACTCTTAAAAGACAAAATTGGAAGTGGATGTTATTATTTTGAGTCTCTACATTACCGTCACTATTTCAAATATTTTAATAGTGATTTGTGCAAAAATGATGTTCCATACCTTTGTCTGTGCATCAAAATTTGTTGTAGCAAATGGAGGTTGCAATGAAGGAAAGAAGCTAGATGGAGCATCCTTAATAGTAGTAGCAGCCTCAGAAGCATTCCAAAAAGGAGCATTATTAGTAAAATGCAATTGGTTATTACTATGTTGAGGTTGTTGTTTTGGAGGTGAAGCTCTCAAAAATTGAGGTACTTTAGTAGACCAAGAAGGCATTAACTCATTAGAGCTCAAACCATAGCTTGTTGAATATGGAAAATTCATAGGCCTATTCTCAAATGAATTACCATGTTGTAAGTTTTGAACTTGATTATTTTCTTGTCCTAAAATTCCTTGTAACATTGAAGGGTTCCCATATAAAGTTGAAGAAGAATCTATGTGAAAAGTACTACAAGGTAAACTTTGGCTTGTCAAGTTACTTTCCCCTGAACTATATTGTGGACTAAATTGAGTTTGTTCCAAAGAAAATCCTCTATTCACTTGCTGAAAATTGTTGCTTGATGTGCTTAAATTGTCTTGTAGCATTGACCTGAAACTACCTTCTGAAGCCTTCTCACTTCTTCTATATCATCACCATCAAACAAACAAACAATGTTAACACACTTTTCAACCTCATTTGCAATGAAAAATTATTCATGGCTTTAAGTATAAGACCAAAATTATTCATGCGATCTTGACCATCATCACATCATGATTTTTGAATCCACGATAACCACGACGCGACCATTAATTAGGTCGCATTTGACTACAAATTTTCACAACAGTAATGATATTTTGACAACCAATTCTATACTTGCACCGTATACTACACGTACAGCACTGTGTATGTTTAGACAAAAAAATTTGGCTGTAAAATCTGGACAAATATTTGAACAGTGAATAACAAAAAAATTGGATGTATAGTCTTGAGAAAAAATTTGGTTGTAAAATCTGGTTGTAAAAAAATATTTTTCTTTTCACAACATCGAGTTTTTTCACTAAATTCTCAACGCGACCGATGCTGCGGCCGCAATTTAAAACCTTAAACTATTATATTTAGCTAAGATAAAATGAAAAAAAAACAGAGAGAAAAAGAAAAAGAAGGATAAGACTTTAATTTATTTCCTTTTTTTCTACTTTTGGGGTGTATGTTATTGATGTTTATTTGTCTTGACATAGAAGACACTTACAGCAAAGATGCTTGATTCCAATCAATAGTAGGAGATGAAAGTCCCAAACCCATCATATGCAAGTTGGGGTTATTGCTTGAATTGGATGCAGAATCATGTGTTTGAAGCTTTTGGGTATCATGGAAAACCATTGAAGAACTACCTGAGCCTCCAGACATAGTACCATGATGTTGTTGTTGTTGTTGCTGCCAACCATCATAGGATGAAGATTGTGGTTGCTCAACACTTTCGAACCTTAAATTTCTTGCTGGTGTTGTCTCCCACCAATTTCCACTTCCTTGAAACTGGTCTTCTGCCATACTGATCTAGAAACTCGAATAAACGCTACTAAAGGCCTAAACTAAACGTTGTGAGTTATTATGAAATAAATAAGTTGTTCTTCCTTGTCTATACAATACTCATGAAGATGCCAAATGTGTTTGAGGAGAGAGTTTGGTATAAATGAAGGAATGGAAAAAAGGTTCGAAAGTTGTGAGTATTTATATTGGGTGGTGAAGAGAGAAAATGAAGTATGTTTGTGAGAGAATGGATGACTAATAAGAAGAATATGGTTGACGCCTTTGACAATTCAAGAGAGGTGCTGATTAGACAGTGGAATTAAAGGTCATTTTGATGTGGAATTTGGTTCATTCCTTATTTTATTGATTTCTTGTTGAATTTGTTGTTTTCTGAAGTGTAAAATGCTTCCAACTTGTATAAATAAAAATCATTAACAACTAGAAAAGTAAATGATATTGGATTTGTTTATTTTGGCTCATCTATTTGAGTATCTAGTTGTGAGACCGTTTGCGATAACTGATAGCTCTATAATATATGTACAGTGTGCTTCCTTTTTATTTTGTTTTCTGTTAATTATCTTTCATATGAGTTATTTTGGAGTAGAATAGCATTGTTTCTAATAGTGAGTTCAAATACTTAGGTTAGTTGTTAATTCGGTGATTTTGGGATACTTGGTACCTCTAAACCTTCTATTTTTTCTATCCCATAACTTAGTTATGCAGTGAGATCACCAAGCAACCAAAAGGAAGGAAAAAGAAAACATTCAATTTGATGTTTAGTTGTCTAGTGAACTAGATAGCTTGTCTAGCGACACAACAGAGAAAAGAAGAAAAGTTTCTGCACAGTTTCATCTCGCGATCAAGGCTATTAATGGTCCATCCCCTCATGATGGGGGCGCATCGCCTCGCGATGGACAGCAGATTTGACAGCATTTAAGCCCAAACTCATAAAAATTTATGGCATCTCATCTTGTATGCGAGGCAAAGTCTTGGGAGCGGCTGAAGAGGGGCTTTTTTGATATGTATACATATCTCATCTTGATATGATATGTGATTCTTACCATTTTAATATTACTTGCAATGATTTGGTACACTTACCAAAAAGTTAACAACAGCTTACAAAGTACGCTTATGACATGTCTTTTAGCAAATTTAATTAATTTATTCTTATAAGCTCTTTTGGATTCCCTATGATAACGACTTATGACTTACTTAAAAAGTATTTGATTTTATCTTGTCTTTTGTTATATATAAATAGTTTATACATGAAATACGCTTATACTATAAGTGCTTCATTAAACTATTTATCTAAACAGAACCTATTTATAAGAGATCAAACACTTGTATCAAAGAGTATGAATTTGTCTAGAGATATTTAGGGGTCTCGAATTCAAAAAAAATTACAAACATTTTTGTAATTTTTTTTGGTCAACATTTTTGTAATTTCTAATTCGAATTTGATCCTTAATAATGCAACAAAATTGATGCTCAAAACGACTCAATAAATAACTCGTTGAACTTTGTTCATGAACCAAATAAGCTGAACTTGAACTAAAAACTGAGCTTGTTAAATAAATAAGTTGATATTAAGCGAGGCATAGTTCAACTTATGACATGTCCATAAATAGTTTTCAGTTCATTTCTTTAAGCTCTCTGTGATAGAGTCAATTATTAACTGTTATGGTGAGTCTTTTGACCACATACACCCCCTTCTTTCGCATCTATTCACACCACACAAAAGCCCAATATCAAAGGGCCCAGTCCGAACATCAAGGGCTCAGATCAAACCACCAGATCGGACGGTCCTGATTCATTGGAATCAACCCCACCCCACTCTATAAATACAACATTCATTGCCTCATTAATGGTAAGCATTTCTCGTATTTATCACTTCGCTAAGACTATTCCACTGACTTTAGCATCGGAGTAACTTTGTAGGTACAACACCAGCAGGATCGGATACGGTCATTGACTAAGGATATCAACCACTAACTACCTCGGATCGCTCTTCAAGATCGGAAGTACAGTGCAGAACATTGGCGACCACAGTGAGAGGTCTCAAAACCAAGATCTTCTCCCTTCACCTTAATCAATGACAACTCGAAATCTTCGTTCCAAGGCAAACAGCCACACAATGGGAGTCCATCCCGACCCTATCCTGAGGCCGGTCATGCCCAATTCGGCCGAACCTCAGGCGACCCCGGACGGATTCGTTCAAAACCTTCCAAACTCCGATCAAGAGCGAGTCCAAAATCAGATTCCGGACCTCGTTTTGGTATCCGGAAGCTCCGCAAGGAACCACGCACCTCCTCAAAATCCACTTTCTGTCCCGGCCGATGCTGTCCAACAGCTCGTCCTACTACTCAATCGATATGAAGTGGCAAAACCAAGAGAGGAGTTGCCGATTTACGGATCTTGAAGCACAGGTGGCGGAGCTCCGAGCTCGGAATATTCCGGATCAGGTCTCGCCGGACCGAGATTCCCCCGAAAGAAGAAATCTGGCTCGAAAGCGCCAGGTCTCGTCCGACCGAGATTCCCCCGAAAGAAGAAATCCGGCTCGAAAGCGCCATCGATCTCCCCCCAGAAGGCGACACTACCATCCTTCTTAATTGAGCAATCCTACTCCCTGCCATCTTATCTGAAAACAAAGAAAAAATTGGACGAATTAGTCAAAATGGCATATTAACAATTCTCAGCCAAAAGATAAATTGACAGATCGAAAATACGACCCTATCTAGAACCCCCATAACCTTTCTTCTGGTAGCACATTTAACCAGTCGATCAACAGGAATGCCTCGGTATTTATGCTTGGTATAAGGCACTTGAGATGAAATAAACAACAAGATATCTCTGGTCAGGATATCAGCACGGCTAAGATGAGATTCGCCGACATGATAGGATCTAGGAGATCGGTTATAATGACATAGTCCCCATCCTATGGGAAACTTAGTGGACACCAAAGTTTGCCCATCCAAATCAAATCTACCCACATGGTCAATTGCCTCACTGTTCACAGGCTCCACGAAATAAAAAAGCTCCTTCCACCTCCCCTTCAGCGAATCTGAATAAGCCCGGAAAATCTTGGCACCTTTCAGAGACCGAAGGCTCACATGCTCCCAAGCGTTTCCTTCCTCGCCTCTTTCGCTATTCCTATTTACCTCAAACAAATGAAAAAACAGATCGGCGGACACTGGACGATCAAGTTCGAGGCATATCAATTCAAAGGCTCGAAGAAACGCCCAACCATTGGGGTGAAGTTGCGAAGGTGCCAGTTCCAATCTCGCCAAAACAGTCTGTTGAAGATTAGTAAACGGTGGACGGATATGCATATCCGATACCAATACATCATACATGACAAATTTCAAGGATCCTGGCCAGGTCGCTGCATACTCATCGGACCTCATACCCTCGACGTTCCAAAGTCGGGCCCGAATGGATAACTTATCTACAAAAGTGCTCATATCTTCCCCTGCTTCGTACAGAGACCTTGTTTCAGTAACAGAAGAAGCGATCCAATTAAGAATGCGAGGAACATTCACGTCATAAGGCATAGGAAGATCGACTCGCCCCGGACCAGTGCTAGAATAACCAACAGTCAAAGCATATGTACCATCATCAGCCTCGGCAGCCACGTCAACAACAACCTCTTCGTTTCCTTGCTGCAAATAATCTTGCCTCCCCTGTCTCGGTTCTAGACTCCGATTTCGATTCAGAACCCCCCACTTCCTGAGTGTGCGAAGACCCTTGCTCATCATCGGAACGCGTCGGTTCAGAAGACGCCGTCTCCTCCACGACGACATCGGTCTCAGTGTTTTTTACACCAACGACAACCACATCCTCAGAAGACTACTCCCCATCATCAGAAGTATGACGACCAACCTCAGGATCGTCCTCCACTTGTTCGCTGGTCGGGGCTGAATCAGGGTGATCTTGAACTTCGGGAATAACCGGGACAGTGTCAGAACGACGACCATCGACATTCTCTCCACTAGAGGCCATCACGTTCGCAAGTTGCGGGGGTTGCTGGGAAATCTGCCTACGAGTTTTTTTGGTAACCGCCAGTATTAAAACCTGCAGGAATGGGGGCATGGGAAAGTCAGGAGTAACGACCTAACGGGTCCGTAGCGATTTTAAAATCGACCTGACGACCCCCACCCTGTGGCAACTAAAGAAATGGGGACAAATCTGACTGTTCAAAGAAAAAATAATAGAGAGATTGAGAAAAGAACTAACCTCGCACAAACAAAGCTCGCTGATAATCTTCTGCGAAAGTCAAGCACTTGAACCCACTGGAATGATGAAACTCTAGCCACTATCCTCCTGATCGACGAACTTAAACTCAGATATGAAGATCGGTATGCAGAGCAAATTGGCAATCAGGAATAAAGCAGGGGACCTAACCCCTATTTATAGTGGGCCTCGCAGAACTGGATTGGGCCTAAATCGAATCGACCCATCCCATGAAAAGCTTTCAACACACACACACGCCTACCAAAGCGTCACCATCATTAGCCACCATTGGGAAACGCGCTCTGACAAGCGCAATAAATGCAAAGGCGCCAATTCAAAATTCAAAATTATTATAACGGTCAAAATCACTTCATCACTATCAGACCATACTCGACATCGGTAAGAAAGAACACTTCGTATCTCATCAAACATCAGACAGATAAGATCGCCTTCTCATCTCGTAGCAACGTCTGAAAAATCACAGCTCGTTCGGAGATCGTGAAAACACATCATAATCTCGTCAAGTCAAGATCGCCTCTAAGACGACCACACTTGGGGGGCAACTGTTATGGTGAGTCTTTTGACCACATACACCCCCTTCTTTCGCATCTATTCACACCACACAAAAGCCCAATATCCAAGGGCCCAGTCCGAACATCAAGGGCTCAGATCAAACCACCAGATCGGACGGTCCTGATTCATTGGAATCAACCCACCCCACTCTATAAATACAACATTCATTGCCTCATTAATGGTAAGCATTTCTCGTATTTATCACTTCGCTAAGACTATTCCACTGACTTTAGCATCGGAGTAACTTTGCAGGTACAACACCAGCAGGATCGGATACGGTCATTGACTAAGGATATCAACCACTAACTACCTCGGATAGCTCTTCAAGATCGGAAGTACAGTGCAGAACATTAACAAAATCTAGGAAGGGATCTTGTGATAGAGTCGAGAACTTGTTATAAGTAAAGTTTGGATAAACTTGGAAATCTATGGATTATTTGTATCCCATTATGATATTAATTTGTCTAATCGACGTATATTTACTTGAGTCTTCCTCGAGCGCCCATCAACATAAGTTATGGTATCCTTCTTCACATGTGTGGCCCTATGCAGCTCAGCAATAGCGAGAGGGTGTTCGACCATCTTACTTTGTAAAAATATAACAAATTCTCAAATATTGGTAACTAATCGCCCAAACTAAACTGAAATAACACTAGTTTTTAAAATAACTTAGCAATCTCATAGCATGCTAAGCCTCGTTGAAAAACTTGCAGCAGTGAAGCGAGTCACCATTTTATGAATTCCAATTTTTTTCACTTTTTCAGCGTTTCTTTTGAATTGGTCACTTGCCCAATATTCCTTGAATTGATTCAGACTTCCTCACTTATATACTTTGGCTTTTCATCCTTACAGCGCAAATTGTAGAGTAAGTCCGACAATTGCTTGGTCATTTTAGTCCAAAAAACTTTTCGCACCAATTCATCATCTTCGGTAGCCCAGTCACTCTGGTTTGTATTTAACAAAATCAAAATATGTATAAGTAGTTATTTAAACTTGTCAAAAAAAGTAGTTATTTAAACATTAAACATTACATTAAAATTAACAATATAGGTAATGACATAATTGATAATTACCCTACACAAATCCAAAAATCTTTATTTTTCCTCTTATCGACTTTTGTCAAATTTGGACGGAACTCGTGAAAATAGAATTCTTAATGACAAAAGTGATCACCAATGAAGCAGTCTTCGATCTAACAAACCTACTTAATTAAATCGTTGTATAATTAACAATCTTTACTTCATAATAACTTATTGGCAAATTATCTTTATTAGGTGTCTCTTCCAACATCATTTGAGTCACAAAATCTAAACCCAACTCAGAAATATTACTCATAGACTTGAGATCTAAAAGCGTCACACACATAGATAATTTTGACTCTAGCGAGACTTGAAACAACGGTATGTTTGACTGTCTTAACAAATAACACAATCTTTAGGCTTCTTCATTGGAAGTTCATCAACTGGCACATTCACCCCGAGACCATCGCAAATCATGTTTTCCATCGACTCAAAATTGTTTATTAGATAGAACATCAACACAAGAACTGTTTGAAGCCCCTACGTTAAAATTTGGAAGTCGTTCTCCATGGTCCACCCAAATCCAATAATTAGGCATAAACTCGACACGATACAAGTGCTCCTCTATTTCATCATCTGTACTAACAGGTACACCGTCGCAATTAAAGCATGGACATCTAATCCCCCCTTCATGTTTACCTAAATCATGTTGTCACCCTACCTTAACTTCAACCCCATATACAAAAGTTTCCTTCAAAAACGCTTTTCCCAGATATAACTGATCTTACACCCAACCACGATTCAATTGATTCCAATTCATAACCTCTCAAGTTAGTGACATCGATATGATCTCGGTGAAGATGATTTCGAGCTGAATATGGAGGTTAAGGACAGAATAAATAAAACCTTTTTCCACATAAGTAGTGAAAGAAGTTATTTCTAACTCTCAACCTTAAAGTTGTTAGCATCGTCTCTCAATTATCTCAGTGGTGATGATTTCAAGAAAAATATGGGGGTGAGGGAAAGCACCTCACCCTTTTCCATCAACATCATACAATAACGACATCCAATATAGTCATTATAACCTAGGGTTCATCAAACATCATAAATAAATAAAAACTATCTGTTATGAGCAACGAGAAAAAGAATCCAATGATCTCGTGGAGGTCCGATGACAGTGCACACTCCAGTGCGGTAGTGAGACTTCGCACACAAATTTATTTTACAGTATTCACAATTCAAACTCAAAATAGTCATTTCTAATATAATAGCAATCAATTTCATTCCTACACCATTTCAGTTTAAAGCAAAAAAAACATACATCAATTCACTAATAATTTCTATTTCAACTTCAATTTCAATAAACAACTTCAATTTCAACAAGCAACTTCAATTTCGACTTCAATTTTCTATCCTACACCATTTCTTCAAATCCTATTATTATTTTGTTCTTCTAAATATCTAAAAATTTGTTATCCTAACCACCTAATCTGAACACTACATTAAAATGTCAATAAAAGCAAAAAAAACGAAAAAAAGCATACCACTTACTTGAGAAGAAGACAAAGCAGCAGCAATGGTGAAGAGGGAGAGCGAGCTCCGATGAGAGAGAGAAAGAGAGAGAGAGAGAGTGAGATGTTGTGGTTAAGGACAGAGAGAGAGAGAGATGACTAGAGAGAGCGAAAAGGGAGAAGATGGTGGTGGTGGTGGTGGTGAAAATGGAGAGATGCTCGTGTTGTTGATGGTGGTTGTGGTGGCGGTTTCGTGAGGGAGGAGGAGAGAAATGATTGAGAGAAGCGAGAAGAAGAAGAGGAGCTGAAATTTTAGGTAGGGTTAAGTGAAAAAACCTATTTTTTGCGAGGGATATTAGCAACGGATTTTCCTTGATATGGTAATCACGATTTTCAAGGTCTGCCACAATCATGTCACAGTTAGCAAGAGAAATTTAGTGAGGGATTTTGAATTAGGACGAAAGTGGGACCCACAAGCTCAGAATGGTCATATGCCACACCATTTAGCGAGGGAATATTCGCAAGGGATTTTTGAAATAGCGACGGATCGTACTTTTTTTAAAAAAAATATATGTCTTCTATTTGGCGACAGCGTTGTCTGTCGCTAAATCCCTCTATACGTTATTTTTTGTGACGGAATTTATATGCCTTGCTAATGTCTGTCGGTAATACAACTTTTTTTTATTAGACATGAGGTGTCAAGTTTGACAAGTGGCTATATTAGTATTATAATAGTTGGCGAAGTTGTATAAATCTATCTGTAGATAAATTTGTAGTATTAAAAATATTAGTTACCATTCAACCATTAATCTATAAAGCCAAATTCAATCAGCTATTTTTTTACGTATATCTCAAATATTTTTATATATTCATCATTGGCGGTTATGCCCTTCGGCAATCTCTACTTCTCTTCAAGCCGATGCTATAGGGATTGTTAGATTAAGACCTTAATTTTTTTTTTTTTTTTGGTGTTTCTTTTTTCATTCTTGTTAATCAAAAAAAAAATATACAACATATATATTATTCTATGATGACATTGGTGGTGTACTTGCCTATGGTTTAGCTCAGTAGAGCACAAATAGATGAAGTTTGTTCAACTTAGCATGACATATAGTTATATATCAGTGACAATATTGCAATATTCCAAAGTTAGATCCGTTTCTGCTGACAGATTTTGACTTTTTGTGTTTTATTTTATAAATTGGGTATCCTTTGCGCAATGTCAAGCTGGAAGAGAACCCTACCATGTTATCTAAGTATTGTTGGGTATTGTGACTTTTTGTGTTGAATAATCAATTCTGGGTACGATCGTCTTGATTAAAACAAATTTAAAAAAATACACATTTAGAGTCCGCTGTTAATAACCGGCTCTAAATGTCATTTTCAAGACATTTGGAGTCGGTTAGTTGAAAGACACGATTCTGAATGTCATACTTGGAGTCGGTTATTTAAACAAATGACTACAAATGTGGACACTCAAAGTTTTTCCAATTTTAAAAAACCCACACTTAGAGTCGGTTGTTTCAAATAACCGACTCTAAATATAACCTTTGGAGTCAGATATTTGAAACAACTAACTACAAACGTGGAACTTTTTAGACTGTAAAAGGCATTAATGTACACATTTGGAATCGGTTATTCAAAATACTGATTCCAAATATGACATTTAGAGTCGGTTAAACAACAGTCTCCAAATTTCTTACTCTTAATGATGAGAGATTTGGAGTTGGATCCAGAATCGACTCTAAAGAGTTAAAATAAACGACATTAAATGTCTTTTAAAATACTAGAAAATTGCTAATTTAAAATTTTATAGATATAAATTGTGTGTGCTATAATGACCAAAACCAAGCTGAAGGAGCAATAGTTGAGTTGAATTCGGATTAAAAAATTTCATGTCGAACTCGAGCCACACCAATTCATATTGAAGCAAGTCGAACTGAACAAAATTTGACTCATTTCCAAGTAATCCTATACAACTCGAGAGAGTGGTCTATATAATTTCACGTGGGATATTCAATTTAGAAAAATTTATTTATATATGAAATCAAACCGTGAAAGATTATTGTGTGGGCATGAATACTATTTAATGTACTTTTATTTGGGTGACGCTATATAACGCCAACTATTATTCTACATCTAAAAAGTTTGACAACAATCGCATAAAGCAAATGAAAGAATCATGTTGATTTCCATGTCGAATAAAAAAAATTACATGTAAAATATTCTGCCATTAAGAGTTTGTAAGATGTTTTCTAGGAAAAACCAATTATTTCCTAGAAAACAATTAAGTCCAAACATGCTTTTGTTCCTATTACAACTTTTTTCTATACTCATGCTACACAGTTTCTATTATTAAAAAAAGTAGAGAAAAGAAGAAACTTTTATCTTAAAAAATAAAGTCTATGATGAAAATGAAAGAAAAAAATATGAAAAGTAATATTATGGGAAAATATCTTCAAAAGAGAAATTTGAAACAAGACACTGATGACAGAGACATCTATAAAGACTGGATTCTCTTTAATTCTGGGATTGCATTTTAATTTTAATTAAACTAACTTCTCTTTAGTCATGATTTTTAATTAAACTAACTTCCCTTTATTCGTGGGTTTGTAAGTGAGTTATGGAGATTTCACTCTGCTAAGTTATTTATATCTAATAATGGCCATCCTACAAGATGTCTTGTAAAAGAGGTGTTAGACAGGAAGACTCTCTCTCCCCTCTTTCATTTTTGTCTGATAGATGTTTTTAGTGGGAGCATTTCTCATCCGGTTTGCTTGGGTAGGCTACTACTTAGGTCACATCCAAGAACTTACTTGGCACCCTCTCATGTTTTGTATGTAGATGACATCATGGTGTTTTGTCGAGGTGCTAAATGTAATCTAACTGCTCTACTCTCCTTATTTCATGAATATAACATTTCATCAAGACAAATCTTAGCTTGGGAAAATGTAAGTTTTTTACTAGATCTATGTCTTGTACTAGAAATCTCAGCCTTAGCTGATTACTAGGTTTTTCTTATGATATCTTACCTTTTAATTACGTTGGAGTTCTCATCTTTCAAGGAAAACCCAAAACTGCTTACTTTCAACCTATAGCTGATTGTATCATAAATAAATTGTTGCATGAAAAGAATCATTGCTTTCAATTGTGGAAAGAGTCAGTTGGTGAAGTATTTTATTCATGGTATGATAATCTACATCTTTAATGCCTACATGTGTCCTATTTCACTCCTAAAGTCATTGAATCGTTGAATAAGAACTTTATTTGGTTTCTGGGCGCATTAATCAACGAAAGGTGGTATCTGTTTCTTGGAGCAAGGTCTGTTCTCTATTGTCTATGTGTAGACTCGACATTGGATCCTTGTGATCATTAAAAGCAACATCCATACTGAAGCTTAATTAGCTTTGATATGATGTCCTCTCCTAATCAATGGTCATGATTTAAGAAGTCGCTTCATTACGCATAGTAAACCTATTTGGCATTATGCAAAATCTTCTAATTGGCTTGGAGTTAGATATTTCATTAATATTGCTATTGAATGGAGTGGTTGGCAGCTTTGTTAGAATTATTTTTTAAAGTTAGTTTTGATATTGTTTAGGTTAAAAGTTAATTGTGAATTGTGTTTAGTTGCGAAGTTCACTATATAAGTGTATCAAAAACTCATTTGTAATCAACACTTTTAATTCTATCAATTCTAATATCACTCTATCTCTTAGTTTATTTCTTTTTTTGTTGGGTTCCACCAATCTTCTCGACGTGGTATGAGAGTCATGACATCCACCTTAAAGTTATGATCCTAATTAATACAGGAGAAAATCTCAATCTCAAATCACTTGTTCTTTCTTTTTGTGTCCGTCGATTTCATTTTGTTGAGACAATCTTCTATTTTTTGATTTCTTGTTCTGTTGCTAATTGTGTCTCTCTTTCTCAAAGTTTTAATCCTCATTATATATTTTTTTCCGCTTTCTTTGAGTTTTCTTTCATGCGAAGATTTTTCACCTTGTTCGAGTAATATTTTGTAAGGAAATCTCAAACTCGCGTAGAACATTGTCACAGTGTAACGTGTATTGTTGACTTTGATACTATTTTAGATACCTTTATTTTTTTATGTTGATTTGATTCTTCTCCATAAAGTTATGACAAAATACTTTATGGAATTATCTTATCAAAGATTCCCATTTCCAATTCTTTCTATTAAGTTCTTTTTCTTGATCGTCGTCTATGATTTGTTTTTCATGCTTCGATTCATAAAGGAATTAGTTTCAAGATTTTTTTTTTATGAGAAAAGAATCTTTGTTCAAGATATGATCTTTGTTCTCCTAGACAAGTATTTTTCATATTCTTTTAGAGTTTAAGGCCAATTGAGGAATCCTATTTTCTTGCTTCTCTATCGTCATTCTTTCTTTTCTATAGAATTGCAATTTGTTATTTACAGATTTTGTAAATTTTCATATGGTATCAGAATAGCAATCCAGTCATTATTGACATTCTTCTTTGCTTCTACCCTATTTCAGTTGAGCAAATTTCATTGTCAACATGCTTCTACCCTATGGTAGTTATGCATTTTTAATTCTCTATATGCTTCTAACCTATGGTAGCTAGCATTTTTCATTCTCCATACGCTTCTACCCTTTGGTAGCTAGCCTTTTCATTAGCCTTATGCTTGGTAGTTAAGCTTTGTTGGCCATATTTGGTATTTGGTTGCCCAAGATTAGCATTTGATGCACAAGGTTGAGGTTCTTGATTCTATTGGAGTTATTTTTGTGGAAATAAAAGAAGATTTTCAAAAGAGACCAAAAGTAGGTCAGAGATTTCTATAAGCGCACTTCAGTCGTTACCACTTTCTTCGTCAACTTTTATTCTTTAGCCAATGTGATTACAACTTGCATATTTTTTTGTTTCAATTTTGTTTAATCGCTTACGTTGTATTTAATTTTTCTTGAACATGTAATGTTCATCCCAAGTTGGAAATGTTAATCCCCATTCCAACTTGCGGGGAACTATTAGAATTACTTGTTAAAGTTAGTTTTAACACTGTTTAGGTAGTTAAAGGTTAGTTCTGGATTGTGATTCGTTGCAAGGTTAACTATATAAGTGTAACCACAACTCTTTTGTAATCAACACTTTTCATTCAATCAATTCCTGTATCACACTTTCTCTTAGTTTACTTCTCTTTTTGATGGGCGCCACCATCCGTGTCAACAAGCTTGGGGATAATAGTAAACTAAATTTTTGAATTTATTGTTGGCTCTCTCATCCATTGGCTGAGTTAGTGCTTCTTCTTGTCACTATGACTTCAGTTCTAAATGCCTCAGTTAAAGAAATTATTGTTGACAATGCACGAAATATTCCTTCAAGGCGGGTCATGGCTTTTTTTTCTTAGCTAAAATTTAGTGAGTCACCATACCTATTGATTTTGGGGAAGATGTTTTTATCTGGAAGCATTCTATTGATTTTTTTGAGTTTTAAGGATGCTTATCTTTATCTTAACCCAATTTGTTCCCTAGTAAGATATTTGGTAAGATTATATGTAATCAACTCAGTAATTCGTCAAAGTCATTTCTATTTTGGAGGCTTATCCATAAAAGAATGCCCATTGATGAAAATCTGAGATCCCAGGGTGTATTATAGTATCTATGTGTAACATGTGTGGAAAAACTAGTGAGATGGGCAATCACATTTTCTTTCATTATGACTTTGCTTGCAATTTGGGCATTGGCTAGGGAATCTTATTCTTCTATCCTTTGATGTTAGTACAATTCATATAGTGCTTGCCATTTGTGAAAAAACATGGAGCTCTAAGATTCCTGACATGGTTCTCTCTGTCGATGCTCACATAATTTTGTTTATTTGGTATGCTAGGAATCAGAGTCGCTTAAGTAAATTATCTATTATCATTTTGGCAGAGGCCTTCACCTCATTTCCATTGCTGTCATGTTATCTAGTCACATTTCAACAAGGGTTAATTCGAATTTGATTGACGAGTTTAATTTCTTAAATCATTTCTGTGATATGTAATCTCTGAAGGATCCTTTTATTATTGAAGTCATATGGTATAAATTTCCGTACGACTTGGTGGTTTGTTTCGCGACACAAGTGGGAAAATCATGGGTTGCTTTTAGTATTATGTGGGCATTGGTACCTCTTTTGAAACAGAGATCTTAGCTGTTTTGAAATCGATTAAAGTTCCTTATGAAAGGGGTGGTGTAAGCTTTGGCTACAATGTGATTGTACTCTGGTTATGGCAACTTATAATTCCTTTAGTTTTGTTTCAAGGAGACTTTGGAGGGAAATTCCATCACTCTAACCAATAAGATTAATATCTTTATCTCTCATATTTATCAAGAAGGAAACTCTTGTGCAAATAAGTTAGCTACCTATGGCTTCACTATTCGTGGTTTGAATTGGTAGGATTTACTACTTGGATTTACTACAGGTAAGTATAATATTTTTTATCCCAAGAGTATTGGTCTAGCTAGTCGTCCCCCTTGAACATTCTTTTGTACTCATTGCTTTATCCTTTTTAATGAAAACTTGGGGAGTACACTTTTTCCTTATAGATGATTTTTCCCTATGGAGGGTTTGCATCAAAAGGTTTTAACGGGATTCTCTTCCTTTATTTTCCAAAAAAAAAATTAAACAAATATGTTGCATATTTTATTTTTAGGTGGATTCTAAACTGAGCGTTCAACGAAGTTCCTCACCGGAGAACCAATCAAAATGACCGTAGGATATAGTTTGAAATGTCATCAATGGCTAAAATTTCATACTAGTTGATACAATCTCAACAACTCATGATATCAGATATGAAGCACACAAGAGCATATGTGTATTCACCAAAGAGAAGGGCAGTTGTATTAGAATCTACGATAGAGTTTGTGGTGGCTTTCTTTACGTGTCGAAAACAATGGTTGTGCATGCGTAAAATGTCAGGATGTTGAAATCACTTGACATGCCAATATGGAAGTGGGACAACATTTCCATTGCTTTCCTAGTAGGTTTGTAAAGGACACAAAAGATATGACTCAATTTGTTAATTAGTTCATCATCGGTTAACGTAGTCTTCTCATTTCTTACCAGTTAAGACAACATACAATGTGATTAAATGAATAATAGATAAATTAAAAAATTGAAATGTGAAGAGAGAGAGAGAGAGAGGGAGAGGGAGAGGGAGAGGGAGAGAGAGAGGGGGGAGAGAAATATAAGAGCGTGTGTGAGTCAGAGAGAAAAGTAGGAAAAATAATAGTAAGAGAAAGGAAAGAGAAAAATAGGCATTAAAATTAAAATAAAAAAGTAAAAGATGATGTGAGAGTGGGACCCACAAGATATAAAAGTTGGAGAGAGAAAGAATAAAATAAGAGTAAATAATTGGAAATGACATGTTTATTCTTAAAAATGATGATGTGTCAAATTTTTACGGATGGGTAATTTGGAATTTTTGCTAGTGGTTTGTTTGATTAATTATATAATTATATATATATATATATATATATATATATATATATATATATAGTAGAATAGTAGATATATAATAGATAGTAGATAGAATATATAGTAGATGTCCGTTCCTCAAAAATATGGTCTTTTTAGGTTAATTCTCTGTACAAATTAAAATTTATTTTTTCGTCCTTCCAAATTTATCACATTTTGCTTTAAGTCTGTGTTATTTTGTGTTATATTAGAATTCGTCCTTGTGACATGTAAAATATTTTATTTTAGTCTATTTAATATAAGTGATATAAATAACTAAAATAAATATTGCACACATAAATATGAACAATTTTATAGAAACTAAAACAAAACAAGTTACGCATCGGTGCTACCCCTCTCTCTTAGTGCAACCCATTTTCAAGAAGCTTGGGACGCCCGGAAGAGTTCGCTTTTTTTTCTTGGCTAGTTAAGCATGGGTTTTTGCCAACTATGGAATTGTATGGAAAGTGGGGCCCACTACAAATAAACGGAAAATAGTGACCAAAATATCAGTCTCTAACTAGTAAAAATCAGTCACTAAACGATTTTGTGACCGATTTTGCGACAAAAAAAAAACCAGTTGCTAAAACACTGGTCACTAACCATTAGCGACTAATTTGGTGACTGCTTCTTTAGTGACCGGTTTAGTGACTGTTATTGCGACTAATTTGGCGACCGTTACTAGAGATTGATATAGCGACCGTTTTGGTGACTGATATAGCGACCGTTTTGGTGACTGATAGTTGCGTTTATATGGTGTCATCTCGTTGTTAGTTGTTCTAATTGTCCTGGTGTGGAGGAATCTCTTCTCCAGGTTCTTCGGGATTGTCCTCTTGTTGTGTTTATATGGTGTCACCTCTTTCCCATTGTGCATGCTAACAGATTCTATGTATGTAATTTAACTGATTGAATAGGGTTGAATATTGATTTGTATTGCAAAGAGTAGTTTAAGGTCCCTTGGCCTTCTATCTGAGCCACGACTTGCTACCATTTGTGGATGTAAAGAATAATGGGAGAGCGCGATCCGGAGTGCATTAGGCCTTATAATCCTACCATGTCGTGTTGAAATTTAGTTTCCCTTTCTTCGATTATTGTTTGGATAATGTGGTTGTGCCTTCCAGAACCCAAGCTGAATTTCATGTTAGGTGGACACCTTTGTTAGAGGGTTGGGTTCGATTAAACTGTCATGGGACTTCTAGCGGTAATCCAACTATTGCTGACTGTGGTGTGTTTTGCGTAATACTATTGGTGCTTGGGTTCACTAGTGCAAAAAAGGGATTCAAAGTCAGACAAATTGGCCTTTTAAAGTCAGGCGCCAGCATGACTTCTATTAAGGCGACTTCGTATGTCGGGAGCTTTAAAGTCAGACGATAGCTTGACTTCGTATGTTTGTTTTTAAGTCAGGCGATCACTGCTTGACTTTAATTACTGATGCTCGTTTTAGGCCAACCTCTAAGAATGACTTTTAAAGTCAGGCCAAAGTCTGACTTTAAAACTTTATTTAAGTCAGACGTTATGTTGCCTAACTTTAAATGTGTTTATATTTTAAAACTTTTTTTTTTTGCCTTTTGGGTCATTCCTCTGCATACAAATTTGGCTCCACTAGGCATCAAATTCATTAAACAAATTCATCCAATCATACACAACTAACACACTGATGCATATATGCGTCAATCAACTACTCTAAACTGACCAACAATGCTTCTTTAAATACTTGTAAATTGTCTCTGCTTCAAAGGAAAAATACTTATAACTCCACCACTATAAGTAAATAATATAGGGTTTCCACTGAGTGCACAGGACATAATGTGCAATGTAGTTCATTCAATTGAACCCTATGGTCACTCTCTTATTGCAATCCATTCACAACTTCACTAATTTATGACCAAACGCCACAAGTGCAATAGCAAGCTCATCTGGGAAGAAGAAAAAGAAGAAAAAGGTACAGGTCAATAAGTTTGAACACCACCCAATCAAATAACAAGTTATGCTCAATGCAATTGTTGTTGCCATCCTACCTGTAAAATAGAAACACAATGATGCCATCATACCAAGAAGCAACTTGTTCCCCTCATACCAATAAGTTGTATTTTCAAGTTAAGGTTGAAACAAAATGTTTGCTGTTTCAAGATACACAGAAGCAAAAAGTCAATTTCCTACCTATCTTAAACATGAAAATTTAATATCCTTACATAGACAAAAGGCTCAAGTCATGATTAATATCCTTACATAGACAAAATATTTTTTTAATGAGCACCTAAATATCAAAAGGTCATAGGAACCAACCTTAACTAAATTCAAACCTGCTGCAGAACACCAAAACCAGAGGGAGTAAAACAAAAGACTTATATGCAACATTAAAAGATTGAACTGAAAAGGTCTAACGTCCTTCAGATGGAAAAGTAATTTGTGTTTATATTAAAAAGGCACAGAATATCCTTACATAAACAAAACATTTTTTTTAATGAGCACCTAAATATCAAAAGGTCATAGGAACCAACCTTAACTAAATTCAAACCTGCCGCAGAACACCAAAACCAGAGGGAGTAAAACAAAAGACTTATATGCAACATTAAAAGATTGAACTGAAAAGGTCTAACATCCTTTAGATGGAAAAGTAATTTGTGTTTATATTAAAAAGGCATAGAATGCTGCAAAAACGAAGAAAACCAAGAGAAATGCAACAAATGCTTAATAATATTACAAAAATCAAGAGAAGTGATAACATTCAAATAATACAACAATCTTACAGATAACAGATAAATCATAGAAAAGCTAAATATGGTATCACACTTGATCATAATTAGTAAAAAAATAACCTAAGAGAAGAAGGGGAAAAAGGATATACGGAAAAATTAGGAAAAGTTATTAATTGTTGGGAATATTTTTAATCATACCATTTTTTTATATGCAATCCACGTCGCCACCAAGATTTGCCACAAGCGGAGCCTCAATCCTCCTCAAACCGCCAATGTCGCGTAAGCTAATCCGAGTTGACTTTGATATGGATACGAATAAACATAATCAGAAATCCATAAACCAAATATAAGAGAGTAGCCAAATTAAAACAGTACTCCATTACTCATTTATTGACAACTGAAAAGAGAAAATACTTAATTTACATTGTTTTCACATAATTACTACCACAAAGAATAATGGAAAGTCATTAAAGACTTGGATGATAATGAAAGAATAAAGGAAACTGAAACTACTATTTGGAAGATAGTGAAGAACCCCAAAGTTCAAAAATATTAAGACACTAAACTTGAAAGACAATAAAAAATGTCGAAAAATGTAAAACCATAGAGGATCTTATTAGAAGCGATGCATCCATGAGTTTCATATGTCCCTGTGTCATCCGACAAAGAAAAACACAAAAGCTGGCATTAAAGTACCAAAAATTATGATGCACACTCAATTGCAATTTCTCATAATGGTGAAGAAAAACAAACCCTTTAGATATGCATAACATCATGCTTAAAGAAAACAAACACTCGGAAAGACATACTGTTAGCTGCTTAATTCTTGTTCATGTTTCTCTAAGCCAATAATTTGTGTCACTCTACTGAATGCAACCCTACAGACAAAAAAAGAAGCAAGAAGGAAGAACTTGAGTGGTCTATCTATCCTTCTGTCTTCTTTTCACTTTTTCAAGACAATTTCAATCTGTAAAACAAAGGACAATATTTGTAGGATAATCACAACAATATCAAAATACAATCAGTAAAATAAATGGGGCATTACATGAGTCATTCCTTGAAAGCTAATGTTCTGGATGGGGTGGTTGCATATTCCACAATGAGAAGGATCAAAGTAATTCTTTTGAAAGTTCAAAAGTTAATGAAAATGACAGGCACAATTAATATCAAAATAATTACAAACTAAAATCAAAATGAAGGACTAGCTAAAATAGTAAGAATAATACCCGTGCATCCCCCCAACACACACAATAAGCCATATAAAAATGCCTAACCCACTACAAACAAAATGATCTACTTCCCCGTTCACACATATAATGCTTTAGCTTACATGTTACCATATTCCAGAAAACTAGCATGAAAATACCAGTCATTGCATTGAAACTCAAAAATAAACACTAACCCAAGTATCAAAAATGGCGACAGAGCAACCAACTCAAAAGGCGGCCATAAAGAACTCAAATCACTATCTCTAAACCAGAAACGTGCAAACATGGAAAACACAACTTATCCCTAATTTTTCAATAACATTCAATAAATTAACAAAAAACAAAGTGTCGCCTCAGATGAGTGAGAATTTTTGAAATAACTCACAATGCAAAGGAGAAGACGAGTTGGAAACGAAACTTTGATGGAGAAGATGTGTGGGTTCTTGACGGCACAACAACGTGACCTAACAGCGGTAGCGGGCATAGGAGGCACCTTCACGCTTTGTGATTGAGGGCTTCTTTAACAAGAACGATGGAAGAGAGTTTGGGGAAAAGAAATCCGAGGAAACAATAATTAGCAATAAACGATAGAAGAGTACAAAATCTCTGAATTAAGCAAAAGAGGGTTACGATATGACCATCGCCATCGAGATATTCACGAATTCCTGAATACAACAAACCCTAACATAAAAGAGGTCTGAGAAGAAGAAGAAGAAGAAGAAGAAGAAGAAGAAGAAGAAGAAGAAGAAGAAGAAGAAGAAGAAGAAGAAGAAGAAGAAGAAGAAGAAGAAGAAGAAGAAGAAGGGTTTACCTTAAAAATATGTGCAGAGTCTGTCGTTGAGGGAGAGAGCGTGTTCAGCGTCCGGAAGAGAGAAGGTAGGTCGCGAGGTCTGAATGGATTTGAGGGAGAGAGCGCTTCTAATTTTCTATTGTTTAATACTTTTGAAGTCACGCTATATACAAGTCTGTCTTCAAATGTTAAAAGCTTTCACTTTTAAGGTCAGACATCTTTTCGCGCGACTTAAAAGCATCCACACCAGTTAAAGTTATTCATCTTAATTACAAATTTGCCACCGCATCTACTTATTAAGTCAGGTATCTGAGCGCCTGACTTTAAATGTCTGATTCTTTTCCTAATTTTACACTAGTGGTTGTGGGATTTGCTCGTACTTTGGGTTATGCTAATGCTCATGTGGCCGAACTCTGGAGTTTTTCTATGGGGTTGCAGTTGGCTTATGATATAGACTTTAGGTTGTCCACCTTAATCCGGACTTTGATGTTGTTGTCAAGTGTATTAATGGTGCTTCGGATTGTAGCACTGAAGGTCGTAGTCATGTTCGCAGTATTAGACAATTGTTGGGTTTGGATTGGGCAGTTACTATCAAGCATGTTTACAGGGTGGTTAATAAGGTGGTTGATGGCATCCCCGCTCTTGGTTGTAACTTGTTGAAGGACAATCCACATGTGTTATTCGATACTCTTCCTAATAGTGTTAAGAAGTATGTAGTTGATGATGTTATTGGAGTTTTTACTTCTCATTTTAAAAAAAAAGTAAAGAAGACTAAAAGAAAGATGGGGTATATTTGCTAGGATAAATAAGAAAATAAAGGGAGAAACTTGAAGAATGACATATTTGATTTCGATCCTTATTTCCTTATCACCCTCAGCTTTCTCTTCCTCTCCACCTCGATATATTGCCTTTCATTCTTAATAAGGAAGTGTTGGTGAGTGGTGAGAAAATATATAAAAAAACATATCTATTTTTTCATATTTTCCTCCCATCTCCAGCCCCCCTTTCTAAGTGCACCAAGGGTGGACATTATTGGATCTTACCGAAAAGAAAACGAAACCTTTGCTAACGTTTCAGATATTAGCGTGAGCCGTGAGCCTCCCGAAGGATTCCTTCTCGCCGCCATCGACCCCTTCTCCTCTGCCTTCTTTCTCACCTCTAACCCCTGTTTCCGCTTCTCGCCTCTTCATCCAATCCCTTTTTCCTCCCTCTTAATGAGGCGTGGTGTTCTGGCGGTTCCCTCCCTGCACTTCTTATTCAGTCGTCATCCTTGGAGATTTGTTTTTCAGTTGAAGGATATCGGTGTTGCCATAGAGACTAGACTTTGCTTATATATGCTGCTTGTAAATAATTTATACACACACATCAATCAAATAGAAGTCTACTCTCAAGCAATTTATTTTATTCTTTCTCTCTTTCGAGTATTTGAAGAACTGATAATTGAGAGACAAAGTTTGTCACTCGGTGTAGTTGTTTGAAGAAAAGACTCATTGTTGGGAGTTCTTGGTCGAACTCAGCTATCCTTGTTTAAAGAAAATGAAGCACTGTTGAAGTGTTTGATGAGAATCTGACCATGATACATGCTTACGTAGGTTGAGATTTGATGAGAACTTTGAGTAATGCTGAGGTGAGAATCAGTTAAGGCAGACACATGTATGATCGTCTGTATGAATAATGAGTCACATTCAAGAGAAACATATGGGATTTTTATAAAAGTGAACGCTTCACTAGAATCAAATTTTGGAAAGAAGTGTTAGAGTGTGACTTTTGGAATTAAGAACAATCGAAACCATTTTTGTGAACTAATAGGATGCTTTCGAAAAACCAAAATTATGAAAATCAAATACTTTTGAAACAATAAATTTTCGAACTAGTTGAGATTCAATTGTGAAAAAAATGAAAATTGGTTTCTGACAAAAAATACAAAGTGTCTATATATCGCCCCTTCAATTCGTTGAAGAGTGGGGATGCCCAAAGACTACACTAAATAGTATGAGATGCTTCGTCGACTGCTTCAGCTTTGTGTGTCTTGCTTTTCGAAAAAGATATTTGGGACAAAGACTCGGTAGTGGATTTTCAAGAAATGTAAGTCAGGTTTTAAAACAAATAATGGTGGGTTTCTATATAATGGGGATTTAAAACCAAAAAAAAAACTCTCTCGACACTGGGTGCGAATGATCCAATCGTGAGGACTAACTTGTCGTGATGCAATCTCATTCAACCATTGATGTCGATGTGGTAGTCTGAGTGAACCTATGGTTGAGCTATTTTACGTGAGCCTGGATCTATATGCGAGAACGCGCAGAACATCCTCTCCTAGTGGGGACAAAAGTTTTGGTGAAGGATATATTTCAAGAGGGACTTTGATCAATAGATGACATATATTAGCCAATTGCGTTGGGTATGCATGATATCCTGGATCATGTGTATTGACATAAAGACTAACAAATAGGGATTGGTGGTGCATCCTTAATATTCTTTTTTATGCTATGCTTTTCTTACTGTTTTCTGCTATTATTATGGTGTGGTATATTTTATGTGGTGTGCATAAGTATATGTGTATAGTAGTATATCCATTAATTCAAAAAGATGAGCCTTGCCCATTGTACTCTAATTAAATTGATGTTACCTTGTCCTATTGTTCGTTTTGGAGACAATGCTAGTGGTTAGGTTAGTCCCACGTGTAGAGATTACTGTCGAGTTTTCGAAGATCTATCATTAAGGGGGATGCATCATGGATATTAGGTTAGGTGGATGTGTTGTTGATAGAGAGCATATGTCGTCAGAGGACTCTTTTGAGATCCTTTGTTGTTGATCGCTCAATTTTATGCAGTCCGGCGAGAAGGTTGTTGATGCATCCACCTCACGAGGGTTTGTAAACTCACTGGTTTCGTCTATGAACCAATGACTTCGTCAGAAGGGTTCTCAGAGAATTCTGATATTGTGTCATGGTTGTGCGATGTCGTGCCCATAGCCACTCTTGAACACTTATGTTAGCAAGCAACAATAGAAGTTTGTTGGTACTGTTGGTTTCCCCTGATAGCGTGTCACTCGTGGAGCAGTATTTCCTGTGTGAGTATCAGTCAGGAGTACATTAGTGGTACCAGTTAGTCCTTCATAGGATAGACCTTAATTTGTTGGTGTTGGTGTTGGTGTCCCTTGATAGCATATCGCTCGTGGAGCAGTATTTCCTGCGTGACTATCAGTCAAGAGTACATTAGTGGTACCAGTCAGACCTTCATATGATAATCACGTTTAAACTGTATTATTTACTTAAGATATAATGCATTTTAACTTGTTCCTTTTTGGAAAACAAGATTCACCTTAGAGTGATATTTATATAATATTTCGTTAAATTCACAGTATATGTTGTTCAATCATCGTGCTTCAAAAATGTTGCATTATTCTGATTTTGAGTTTGAAAGAAGTTTTGAAACTAAAAATGTGTACTCATATTTTTAGGTTCACACGTAGAGTATTTCCTAAATCATTCTGTATTTAGCAAATCAGGGTTTTAAGTAGCGTTGTGGAAAACGGGGTGTTACGTTGATCCCCCGTGCTCTTTTGTTTTTTGGAGCAACCCTCCACACAAGTATCTGCCAAAGCTACCCCTCTAATATGAGCAAGCTAGTAGGTATCTACTCACATTAGAGAGGTACCACTGACACTCATCACAACCTGCAAAAATACACTACAACATTTTTGACTTTAGGCCACACCTCTCATTGCCACGGCTAAAAAACCGTGGCCTGAACACGGAATAGGCCACGTGTTTACAAGTGTGGCTAATGAGATAGGTATAGGCCACGGTTTCGGTAACTCGTAGTTAGGCCACAGTTTAAAAACTGTATAGGCGACGGTTTAAAAAGTGTGGATACCTAAGACCACATTTGTCAAACCGTGGTCTCTAAAAATTAACTAGGCAGCGCATAAAACCGTGGCCTGAAAGGTTGCCTTTGTTTATAGGCCACAACTGAAAAACCGTAGACTAAAATGTAACTAAAAACCGTGGACTATAGGCTCTTTTCCAAAAAATTGTGGATGTGCTTCTTCAAAAACTAGGCGCCAAGTCACAAAAATTAAGCGCTTTTTGTCCAAAATTAGGCGCTTCTCCAAAAATTCTTTCGCTTCTTTTTTTTCTTTCATTTCTGCAAAAGCAAAAACCCACTTTCTTTCGTCTCTATGATTCCCACAACAAAACCCTCCGTTTTCCTTTCACACAAAAGCTAGCCTTCTTCATCAAAACCCAGAATCATCCAACCTTCATCACTATCAGAAACCCAGACGCAGAGGGCTTCTCCTTACTCCGCTGCCGCTGTTTGATGCGTCATCATCCCAGCTTCTTCTCTGTCACCGCTGCTGCTCTTCACTGCTCAAGGTGAAATTTCGTTTTCCTTCTTCTCCTTTTCATTTCCGTTTTCCATCTTCTTCAATTTGTTTTTCTTCTTCAGTTCGTTTTTTGTTGCCTCTTTGATTTCCTTTTTCTTGATTTTGATTTTTAGGGTTTTGTGTGATTTGGGAATTAGGAATTGGGTAGTGCCGAAATTTGCATCTCATCCGAAGCTGCTTGTGTCCGTGTTAAATAACAGTGCATCCAGCAAGTTTTTCTTCAAGGTAAGCTTCAATTTGTTTGTATCATAAAAATTAATTTAAATAGTTGTGTAAATTGCTGAAGATCAGGTGTGTGTGGAGCAACTCTTCTTATTCTAATTTATTCATCAACGATCCCATTTTTTGTTGAGTTTTTCCATTAATTCTTTTCAACACCATTCGTAAAGATTGAATGGGAAAACCTATTGGGTTCTCTGCACTTTTCTCAGTAATGGTTTGTTGAAGTTAAAATATTTCAAACTACTTTTTGAACAGTTACTTTTTCTTGGAAATCATGCTTTTGCTTGGAAATAACTTAATTGCTAAATGGCTGGAATTCTACATTACAATCTTATTTATCTGATACATGTATGTGATAGTAATGATTAATTAAAAAAATTTCGTTGATACATGTATGTGATAGTGATAGTGATGCACACAAAGGTGGTAATTCTGAAATTAATTGCAATGAAATTGAAGGTAAAGTTTATTATTATCATTGAAGAAAGCAATGAAAGTAATGATTAATTAAAAAATTTTCGTTGATACATGTATGTGATAGTGATAGTGATTATTATTATCATCTTACTTCACACAACTTTAATGTCAAAATAGGGACAAGAAAGAAAAGAACAAGGGGACCAACAAGGTGTTTAAAAATACATGCAAGAACTAGCGAAGATCGTCAAGAAGTTACTTTAGATGAGGATGGAGAACCAATTGGACCCAATGACAAAACTGTATCAGACTTGAGCTATTTCCTTGGATCTATGGCCAGGAATGCGGAATTTTGTCCCTTGATATACACAAACTTCAAAGCTTTGCTCAAAGATCACGAGGATCGTTTATGGAAATATGTCAATGTATGAGAATTAAAGTTTCGTATTTGTTTGAAATGATCAAATACTTTTCAAAGGTTGATGACAATTATTGTTTTTTTAGGATAAGTACATTATTTCTGATAGAGGACAGAAAGCTGTGTTTTCTCGCATAAATGATGCTTGGAGAAGCTACAAAAGCAAGATAAAAAAAAAGCATTTTCTGAAGTACAATAGTATGAAGGAAAGGTTAAAACACCGTCCCAAGAACATATCCTCGTCTCATTTCAAAAAGTTGCTGGCATATTGGACAAATGAAACCATTCAAGTAAGATAATAGCATTGCTTATTAATTTAAATTTATATTTCATTTTCAGAATTTAATTTCTTTCTCCATGCAGGAAATTAGCCAAATAAATGCAGAAAATAGGGCTAAGCAAAAGTACATGCATCGTGTTGGACCAGTAAATTTTGCTAGAATTCGTGCAAATTTGGTATGGTAATCATGTGCTTTTATGTATCATATTCTATATGTAAATAAAATAGTCTCTTAATTAATTTTGATTTCAATCTTTGTAGCGTGCAAAGAAGAAGGATGGAGAAGAAGTTACCCAAGCTGAAATGTTTATCCATACTCGCAAAAGCAAGAAAGGGAAAAAAGTGGATGATCAAACACAAAATGCAATTGTAAGATTAATATTGCTATTCTCCAATCATCTCTCAAATAGTGCAATTGTTAGACACAAAAGTAGTGGTGGTGGTGTTACATGTTAGGACACAAAAGTAGACACAATTGTTAGACTCAGAATCATTATACTTTTCAATATGCTCTAAACTGCTAAAACTGAGCTTAAACTCAGAATCATTATACTTTTCCAATTTATTCTACAATCTCATTGACTGATTTTTATTTTGTTACAAATCTCATTACAAATCTCCAGTTTTTACTTTGTTGTTGGAAGTTTATTGTTGTGTTGCTTTGTGGATTAAATACATGCAATTGTTCTTATTTGTAAGTGACTGGTACAAAATTATATACATGCTTTGTGGCTTTGTGTTTATGTGACAGCTCTAAATACAAGTCAAATACATGTTATTTTTTGTAATGTGCTGCTGTGTGGCTTTGTGTTGCTGCTGCTTGGAATTTTTGTGGAACTTTGTGTTGCTGCTGTTTTTGTTACCTTCAGTTTCAGTTAATGTGCCTTATGAAAAAATGCTATAATTGTATGTATTAGGATATTCTTGAAGAATCAATTGATAATTCAAGTGAAGATGCAAAAAAAGCATTCCAATTATTGCTTGGCAAAGAAAAGTCTGGTAGAATGCGTTGCCATGGAAGAACTATGACTCCATCAATAATGAAGAAAAATGAAGAAATTGCTTCGGTAAAGAAGCAATATTCTAGTAAAATTACAGCTTTGGAAAGGAAGATGCAAGCATATGATGCTCTTTTAAAAAATGTGTTGATGCAACAAAATCCAAATTTAAGTGAAGAAGCTGTCAACAACTTAATGCAGGGTGCTTTTGAAAATAACAATAGTGAAGCACCACACAATACTGTTAACAATTTGGCACCACTTTCTTCTACATCAACTAATGCTCCTCCTCTTGAAAAGGTATATGATCTTGTAGAATGTGTTTACAATGTTGTAATGTTCTTGAATGTCATGGATATGTAACTTTTGTAATGTTTTATGTTTATAGGTTGGAAATGATTTTGAGGATCCTAGAGATGATCTTGAAGGTTTTGAAGAGTGACGTCATACAACTGGAAAAGACAACTTTTGGATTTTGAAGAGCAATGTTGCTACAAACATATGGAGATTATTTTGTGGATTTTATTTTAATTAATGAACAAATATACTTTTTATATTTTTTGGATTCAGTTTATGTTGCTATATTTTGACTATTAATGACAATTGACAAGATGAATATTGCTTAATGCATGATATTAACTTTGGAAATTTGCTTGTCAATCTTTTTTTAATATATTGTTCATATTTGAAAAATTGATGTCTATATGTTGTTTACAAATGTCATATAATTATTAAAATATTGCCTTGAGTGATAACATCTAAATAAAAGTAGTAAAAAATATTAAAATAAAAGCAACTTATAGGCCACAGTTGTAAATGCGTAGCTTAAAAGTAGTTTCCACGGTTGAAAAAACGTAGCTTAAAAGTACTAGTAACAGTTTTAAAACTGTGGTTTAAACGTACAGGCCACGGTTTTAAAACTGTGGTTTAAACTTATAGGCCACAATTATTTATGTGTAGCCAATTGTAAACCGTGGCCGGAAACTAGACTAGTAAACCGTGGCCTATTTTAATAACTCTGGCCACGGTTTTATTGTTTCGTGGCCTAATCTTCCAAAACCGTGGCTTAAAGAAATAGGCGACGCTCACCTAGGCAGCGCCTTAAAAACCGTGGCCAACTCGTGGCCTAAGGTTCAGGCCACGGTTATTTCACTTCTGGCCACGGTTTTCTGTTGTTGCCTAAACTCAAAAATGTTGTAGTGATAAGTAAAAAAAATACTATTCAACTTCTCTGCTAGAGCTATAAATTACAATAACGTTATTTAGTCAAACTTTTCCAACCAAAAATAGCCAAAAGCCACATTACAACATCAATTAACCAATTTTTTTAAGTAAATAACCAAACTATTTTTTCATAGAAAACTGTGAAAAAG
This sequence comes from Astragalus glycyphyllos, assembly GCA_963573325.1. NCBI lineage: Eukaryota > Viridiplantae > Streptophyta > Magnoliopsida > Fabales > Fabaceae > Astragalus > Astragalus glycyphyllos. Next base: position 19,800,309 of record OY754308.1, read on the forward strand.
TAGGTTGCTTATTTGCTTAAAAATGATATTGTAATGTGGTTGTTAGCTGGAAAAGTTTGGCTAAATAACGTTACTCTATAAATTATTTACTTCAAAGAGTAGATGAGACATGAGAGTGTAATTAAGCTTATCTCAATGAAGGAAGTGAAATTTACCAAAAAAATATAGAAAAAGGAAGGGGAAAAAACAGCCACAAGAATATAAAAAAGTTATGACTCACTACAGGCAGAGATTGATTACTAATAGAGTAATTATGAGTGGGCATGGTTGACAAGTTGTGAGGGTCAAACAATGACATTTATAGTGCTAAAATTGTCACGGGTTGACAAATTACATGTACTACTCGTAGAGTGATTACTTTTGCTGAAATGTTCTCAAATTAAATTCAATCGAGTCATTAGTAAAAAGATAAATTGAATTGAGTCAAATGGATTGCATCAGTAGATCCACTTAGATTTCTGTGCGGTAACGTGGAAGTCACCAAGATGCTAAATAGAGGTTTCCTATGATTAATAGAATGATAATGGCTCCACTTAATGACTCATGCAAAAAGAGGACAAGAAAACAATCTCAGACAAATCGACTAATCAAACAATCCATTGTCCTCTTATTGTATCCAAGCTTAGAATATTCTCATACATCATTTGCATTTGCACTCTCTTAGCAAATTAGTAGCAATTATTGGCAAGTGAATATCACAGAAAATTGATGAACAGTCTGACTAAAAGAAGGGAAATGCTAAATCTCCCGAATACTTTTTATCGGATTCAGATTGTTTGCTGTCGTTTGAGTCTATATCTCTCCAAACTAATTTTCTTTTTATTTTTTTAAGTAAAATAAATTAACAGCTAGGATTGCACTATTTATAGATCTAATGGTTATTATGAGTTTGAATGTTGTGAGACTGCAGTCAATCGCGATCCCTTTTTCTTGTTCGTTTCCCAAGAACCATTTGGTTTGTTTTGAAGGAGTGGGGTCAAAGCCACTATCGAGAAAGAATCGGGACACAAAATTCGGGTGACCTAAATATTATTGAACAAGACAGCCCATAGTACTTGACCAAATATTATTAGACAATTTTTTTTTGTTGTACAATATTTGGTGGACAATAGACATCACAACTAAAACATATAAACCTCACTATAATACATCTCGATCTTTAAAGTTTAGTGAATCTGTCACATTAGTCATTGCAAGAAACTACTATAATACTTTAGAAACTAATTTGACAGATCTAACAAATTTTACGGACTAACTATTATTCACATGTACTTTAAGAATCAAGTAGAAAATAATGTGTTAGTTTAGAGATTAAATTGAGTGTGGAAGTTATATCATTTATTGACGAACGTATGGATATTTTACACTTCAATGTATTGATTTTAATTTAAATACATAAAAATTAAGTTAATTACATTCTCACCATCTAAATCTGATGATCAATACAATTAGATTGGTTCTCCTTAGTTTTGTATATTAAATTTCGAATTTATATCAAACTTTCAAAGTTACATATAAAATATACTTATATTTTAGATAATTATTTATAAATAAAAATATTACAATCTGGTAAAGCATCAAATAATTTTCAATTTACCTACAATTATGGAAGCTTAATACATTTCTCAACAATAAATTTTTTAATTATATATGTATGTATGTATAAATTAGGCTGCTAAAACAACAAAATACTATCACAAAAATATGAGGTCATAGTGAAGTAAGCTTGAGGTGTACAAGCTGACAAACCGATTAAAAAAAAAATGATGGATAGACACAAAGTAGTGAGTGACCTCCCCACATGAGTGTGAGTGTGAAAAGAGAAAGGAGGGAAGGAAGGGGGACAAAGCCACACGGGGAAGTGAATATGATAGAGAAATACAAATAAGAAGACAAACCTGAAATACAAAAATGGAACAATAATTGTTAGGTAAACAGAAGTTTCAAAAATATCTTTTTAGTGAGTCTTTTAATAGTAATTTAAAAAATAATATTGATTATTAAATACCAAGAGCACTTGGATGAGATGATTTGGGATTCTACTAACTTTACCAAGATCATGAGTTCAAATCCAGCATCGAGAATAAATTAGTGTTAAAGTTCTTTAGAGAAAAGTTTATATGAAGAAACTATAACTAATGACGGATCTTAGTAGGGGTTGGGCAGGGCCACGGCCCGCCCTAAAAATTCAAGTGAAATTACCATGGTACCCTTCTTTTTTCAATAAATATAACTACTAAATATATACGGAACGTTTGCGAGTTTGAACACAATTAATGACCTGTTCGCCGCAATGGTTGAGTGATCATCATTTCAGCTTTAGATTTGTGTTCGAATCCCAGTGGGAATTGTTTGAATCCCAATAGACTTAGTCTTAACTTATAACTAAGACAAGAAAGTTAATATACATACACTTTATTGGTCAAAAAAAAGATATACATATACACTTCAACCATATAATAATTCTTATATCTACTCATATTTTTTTCACATATCTTATATTAGAATTAGAAATTATAAATCAATAATTGATAAGTTTCAAAAAAAATAGCATTTTAAATTTAAAATAAACTTAACATAAAATTATCTTTTTACAAACAGTTTCATTCTATGTGAAATAAAAATTAATTTTTTAGCTATTTAATTTTGTTTATAAATTACTATTATTTTATATTTATCTATTTTAATTGTATTTAAGCTTCAGCGACCTTCCCTCTTCCATCTCTCAATATCTCACGCACGGTAACCCTTATTCTCCCTCTCAGCGTCTCTCAAGCTCTTCGGTCCTCATCGTCGTCGGTTTCTATCTTCTCGTTCCTCTATTCTCTTACATTGACGGCCCTCCCAAGCTTTTTAGTCAAGATCCGCCACTGACTATAACAATGCCTCATTGTAAATTCGACAGGTAAAAATACGAGGAGTAATAAGATCCTATCCGATTACTGGATGATTCCAGTAAGAGATGAAACTATCCAATAACTTGAGATGATCTCATTCTTATCCGAGAATTAAAATAACTATTTTCCAAACAATATTTGACACATACCTCTCTCTTTCTAACAAAGAGACAAATTAAAACAAGGAAGATGAGTGAGTGAGAGTGGGAAGTAGATTAAGACCCCAAGGTACTATGGCCCCACACGGTTTTTTTAGTGATATGGTAACGTGTTTGACTTGTTGCCTTGTCGTATATTTTAAGGATTTTCGTTGAAATTTGAAAAGTCAGCCACAAATATTTTACGGGTAGATATTGAAAGTTGAAGTACACGCACTGTTTTTTTTCTAGCACGCGAGACATAAAGTCATAATGGTCTTGTTTACTTCTCAAACTTCATCACCGAACTGTCACTGTTAACTAAACTAACCGACTATTATTAATAAACCAACATGAACTAAATTTGGATGGATGTACTTTAATTAATTAATGAAAACTTTATAAAGTAGATATTCACTGATTGGTAATTTTCAATGTTGTGTCTGTGTGTCAGATATTTTCACGGACATGGTTGCAATTAATTAGTTTGATGATGTGATTGATCTTGTGCTGATTCATAGGGGAGTTTGGAATGTGGGTTAGTTCGGTTTAAAGCCTAAAAATCATTCTAACTATATTAGATATATAGTTAGTTAGAAGTTAGAGAGATAGTTAGTTGGTACTCCCTCCGTTCCTAATCTTTGGTACTTTTGGCTTGTTACACACATATTAAGGTACCATTAATTTGTGTTGTTTAAGTACTAAAATGCCCCACTTGTAGTTGTATTGGGATAATTGAAGTTAAAGTAAAATAGTCTTGGGACAATTAATTCATGCATTGGAACTCTAAAAGGATAAATAAATATAGAGGGTATATTAGGAAAAATTAGGTGAATTGTACATTGGGTTTTTAAAAGTACCATTGTTTTGGAACAAAAATAAAAGGCCAAAAGTACCAAAGATGAGGAACGGAGGGAGTAGTTACAAGTGAGTTTGTTAGATAGTTGGTAGTTATAAGTGAGTTTGTTAGATAGTTGGTAGTTATAAGTGAATTTGTTATTGTTATATGCCTATAAATAGGCTTCATGTAATCAATTTAGAAACAACTCTTATCATTTGTATCAATTCACTTTGATGAATATTAGAGTCTTATAATCTTTTTTCTCTTACCTTCCATGGATGCCATATTCTTCAATAAACTATAAAATAAAATTACCTGCGGTTTGGTTTGATTCGCTTGGCTTCTTAAAGAAAATTTGAACCAAACCAAACTAATGTGGTTTGGGGTTGGTTTAGTTTTTGCGAGAAAAACGCTAATTTAAAATAGAGTTAAAATTAACTAATTTAATCCTAAATATAAATATATTTTTTTAAACAAAAGAAAGGGATATGGAGCCTCGTTAAAACCTTCTTTTCTGATGCAAAATCCTCCTTATGGAAAAAGCACCAGAAAGGAAAGAGTACTCCCCTTAAATTTTATTGATAAAAAAGAGAAAAAATACAGAAAACATGGGGGGACTAGACCAAAACTCATGAGCAAAAATGTCATTACAACTGGAAAAAATAAAAGAAAACCTACAAAGGTGTGCATAGGCATCACTATAACGACTCTCATCCCAACCAGGTTGGCACCAGAGACGCTAACAATCATCTACAGCACACCAAATATATGAGGCAAAAGGCGAATCCAGTCCATCTACGGACAACTGAACTAACACAATCTGTAGTTAGGTAAACCTAACCTATTCCTGAAAAAGTCTTCCGCAATGAAGCTCGGGATGAAATTCCACCAGGTAAAGCCACTTGAGTTAGTTCCATGACCTGCAAGCTTATCAGCACAAACATTACCTTCTCTGTAAATGTGGGCGCAAACGAAATTCATCTGTCTAGTCAAGTATAAACAATTGTTCCATCCGTTGCGGAGTTTCCAAGGAACGACCTCACAGTTCTTAAAGGCCGAAACAACTAATTGAGAATCACATTCTAACCACAAAGACATCCAACCTTTATCAAACACAATCTCAATAGCCAACATAGCTCCAATAAGCTCAGCATGAAGGGCATAACTGTTACCTATCGGAGCAGAAAAACACCCAAGGACAGCAGCACTCCTGTCTCGAAAAATATCACCACAAGCAGCTGGACCAGGACTCCCTTTAGCAGCACCATCCGTATTGCACTTAATCATGTAAGGAGAAGGTGGGGTCCAAATTACCTCTTTGATGGTTGAAGAATTTCTGTAATTACCATTGACATTAAAAGCTTTGATAATCATAAATTCAGCAGCAGAGGAAGTCATTGTAGATTTAGAGGCATTTCCTGCTAAAGTCACATTAGAAATAGTTAAATTGATGGTAGTATGTAAGGGGATCACATGATTATCGAATCTAGCCTGGTTCCTGCAATACCAAATTACCCAAAAAATATTTACAATAGCAGCAGAGACGATGTCATTCAATTGAGGACTCCAACCGTGGGAAGTCAATGATAAAATGCTCTGGAAGGAAGCAGTGTTGATGTTAAGGCTTAGGATGCCTCCGAGCCAATTCCAAATGTGTTTGGCAAATGGGGAGGCTAGGAAAAGGTGGTGAGAAGTCTCCGAATCACTACCACAAATGCTGCAAACAGAAACCACAGTGCAACCTCTAGTCCAAAGTTGGTCATCTGTTGGCATCTTATTATGAATAGCCCTCCAAAGGATAAACGATTTTGATAGCGGAATAAAATTCTTCCAAACTGTCTTCGTCCAGGGAACAACCTGCCCAGCGGGAGCGTGAAAAAGGAAAGAATCCCTGAAAGTCAGATCTCCTGAATTAGAGCAATCCCATATCAATTGATCAACCACTGGGTGGGATATTTGGGATAACAATTTTCTGAATGTCAAAGTAAATTTTGGGGAAGTGATTAACGAAATCAGAAGGAAAGACCATTGTATGCACTCCGAAAAATCCGGTTTGGATCCTTCTTCGTACAACAGGAAAAAACAATGAAGCCGCCACCAATATTTTAATTTAGGAAAAAACATTGGAAAAATCCTTTTAGGCGATCGGCCTTTTGAAAACGAGAAATATAGGTTCGGGGGTCGGTTATGTGTGGGGAAGGTATTAGCACCCCACACATCCTTTCTACCGAAAGGGAACCTTTAATTTAGTGTGTGGTTTTTGACTGTTGATTTGAAACACTTTGTTCTACTTCTTTTCTTCTTTTTTTTATTTAAGAAAATGTTTTTGAAAACTGGGGAAAGAAGAATCTTTTTGTTATTATTTTTTAAAAGGGTGCTTGACGGGAGGTGAACCCGCTCCTACGTATCCTCCGGTGCGATGAGGAATTCAAAGCTACGTAGTTCTAGTCTTGTTTTGAAAAGGCTCTTTTTGTTTTTAGCTTTTTAGTTTTTAGGTGTTTTTTGAAATAAGACTCGAGTGTTCACTAATACCAAGCAAGCAATGGCTTCGAGTGGTTTTCATTACTAACTCGAAAGAAAATAAGTTGAAACCGATAATCAAACAAGCAATGGCTTCGAGTGATTATAAGTAACAACGTTTTTTTTTATCTTTTTTTTCAAATGAGGCGAGCATCGGTGATAATCATCTAGCAAAGGCTTAGGACAATTACCACTAATGACTCGTGTTGTTTTTGGAATTGAATTGGGTTCGCATGTTTTTAAGGTTTGGGAGCTTTCATGATAATCAAACAAGCAAAGGCTTCGAGTGACTACCACTAATAACTCCTCATTAGTGATCAAACAAGCAAAGGCTTCGAGTGGCCACTAATGATTTTGTTTATGAAAAACTTAGGGTTTAAGCTTGGAAAAGAAATTGGTCTTAATTTGTTAAAGACATAGTTTAGAAAAGAAGTTTGAAAGCAATTTGATTTTTGAAAAAGAGTTTTGGAAAACTAGTAGAACATTTTCAATCAAGTTCCAAGTCAATAACCAAAATGCAAATTGCTAAACTACAATTCATGCAATGATCTGAACTAGTAACCATTTTCATGTCAAGTTGTTTAGAAAAGAAAACAATGAATGCAAGAAAGTTCATAGATGCAAGCATAGCACATTCATTGAGATCATGTTATCAAGCAAGCAACAACATAGACACAATTTGCAACTTACCCTTTCATGTTGAAAACATCTCATTACAACATTTGAATACACAATGCATGAATAGGCAAAGATGAACCTAGACTACACATATCATGTCACAATACATAGATAGGCAAAGAATGAACCCAAGTTGAACATTTTGGCAAAAATGCATGAATAGGCAAGAGAATGAACCTAGATTGCACATCTTATTGAAGATGCTAGGCAAGATGAACCTAAATTGAACATTTTTGCAAAATGCATGAATAGGCAAGTGAATGAACCTAAATTGAACATCTTATTGAAGATGCATGGCAAGAAATGAACCTAACTAGGCATTTATGACACAACATGTGAGTAGGCAAGGAAGTTACAAAACACAAGTGAATTCAAACATTTAATGAATCACTTGCAAAATCCTAGGGATTTCACATCAATATTTGACATAAGCAACAATGTGGTATCATTTTGATGGCATCAACATTTAGCATATTTCTACAATCAACCACATGAAAGGAATAAGTTGGAAAGGGCATTTGCCTCAAGTAAGATCATTAGCAAGCCATGAAAAATCAATTTGACATTTTATTTAGCAAGCATATGCAATTAAGGTGTTGAATCCCTTTAGGTAATCTTTAACACTTGGGATATGCACAAGTGCATAAGTGTCAAATCCTCTTACCAAATCATCAACACAAACATGATTTTCAAAGCAAGCAACATAAACAAGGACAGACCCTAATTATCTCATGAAATGCGACACCAACATAGAGCTAAAACCTCATTTTATTCTTTGAAAGCAACAAAATCATGCAAGCAAATGACATAGATCAAACTTTTTGGCAAGGATTCACATGATTAAGCAAAGGAATGCACTAAAATCGCACAAACTCTAATTTTCTACAATATGCGAAATGAAACATAAGCCCAAATCACAATTTTATTCATGAAAATGCAAGCACAAAATGAAAATAGCACAAACACACAATTTATTCCAAGAGAGAGATGCATTTCAAGCATCCAAACCTCCCAAAGTGTTTGTCAAAATGCTTGAAACACATCTCTCATTCAACAACAACAATTATATCAACATTTCAACATAAAATAGAGCACTAAAATGCAAAGAAATGCTTGATATGCAAAAATAGATTGATGATCTACATTTTTGGTGCTAAAATTTTGATGATGCTAAGATTGAGAGTATACCTCAACTCCAAGCCAGAATAGCGAAAGAAATAAGGTGAATGAACACTAAACCACTTGAATCAACCCTCTAATCTTCAATCTTGAGCTTGATTCTTGAGATTTGAAGATGGATCTTTGAAGAGAATGCAAGGATGATGAAGGATTTAGGACTAGAATGTTGATTTGAAGTGAAAAAGTGAAGAAATGAGGTGAGGGAATGAAGAGGGGTATTCGGCCAAGAAGGGAGAAGAGGAGAGGCTAGGTTTTTGAGTGTGAATTGTGTGCAAAAACTTGTGAGAGGTGAGGATATGAGGGTATATATAATGTGCAATTACGTTTAGGGGCATTTAGGTCATTCTGTACCTCATCTCATTCTAGGATTGCATTTTAATTTTGAATCAAGGGTGAGGATTGAAACACACCTTGATGAGGGGCAAAAGAATGCAAAATGAGAGGGGAATGAAGGGGTAGATATTCAGCCAAGCAATGAGAGTGGTGCCCAAGTTTTGCAAGTTGGCAATTGTACTATTGTACTATCCATGAACCTTCCAATTATCCTCTCAATTTTGATTATTCCTTTCTAGATAATTGTACATAAATCTAACCATTTTGAGCCATATACAAGGTATCTTGAAGAATATGCCATTTTTGAAAATGAGAGATGACCAAAATTGCCAACAAAAATCCTATCATATAATTTTTGGGAATATTCCTTGTACTATTTTTTGAAATGCTTTCTTGAATTAATTTGAACTTGATTTTTTTTACTACACATATAAAATATGCGCACAATTTGAAAAATGATTTTCTTTATTTTATTTTATTTTATTTTATTTTATTTTGTTCAAAATAATACAATTTCATTAAATAAATTCCCAAAAATTAATTAATTGGATTTTCAACTAGTAAAAATTTATTAAATTGAAATTGACCAAACAATGCCCATTTTAAATGCCCCAAAATTCCTTAATTTCTCAAAAATGATTTTGAAAACCTTAGAATGCTTGGGTAAATACCTTAAACCCTTTCTCAAATAATGCATCACTCACAAAATTATTTATTTTTGCTGAAAATTAGGGTTTTGAAACTAGGCGGACAAAATTAGGGTATGACAGCTGCCCCTCTTTATTTGGATTTTACCAAGAAATATGAATTGGCTGAGACATATTTCGAAAATAAAATAAAAATAAAGAATTCAGAAATTATACCAATTTTGTCTACTTGGAGAAACCCGAATTTTCTTTTTCTTTTTCTTCTTTTCTTTTTTTTTGTTGAAAAATGAATGCTTGGCGCGCTGATGAGAAAGCAGTAAATGAAATGATTAACGACTTGCACGCTAACTGCGAAAAGCAAGGAAAACGCTAAATGAAGAAAGCGATAAAGAAAGCGGTAAAATGCAAGGTTGCCTAAAACCTTTAAACGAACCCTTGGCGAGTCCGCGTTTGCACGTGGCTTTGAGGAGCACGCATCCTGAGAATGGCCTTTCGAGCGACCGGGGGGATCGTTATCAGCTCCGGAACTGATATACTGATCAATGCACGGCGTCCACTGTATCTTAGGCGGATACAACTATTCCGTTGAACCTCACATGGGGCTGCGGTCCATCGTGTTGCTCGTACACGACGTGAGACCATGAACAGAAGGGAGTGATGAACTCTGACAAGAGCGATTTGAACTCCAAACTGCAATGCACACTTGAGCGCTGAACTGAAAAGCATTTGAACTCCGAACTGAGGGAGCGTTTTCTGGGAACTGAGTGCGGGGATTAACACCGAAGTATTTATCCGTCTTTGTACCTGCAAGTGAGATGAACAAATGCATGCAATGCAAATGCCACGATTGCTGTTTTGATGGAATGAATGTAATGCATGAATTTCTCTTTTTGTTTATGTTTGATGAATGCAATGTAATGCGTGATTTTCTTTTTTCTTATTGCTCTTTTGCTCTTTCTTTTTTTTTTTTAGCTTTTCTTCTCTTCTTTTCTTTTGCTAGTTGTTGCTCTTTTGCTCTTTTTGGCTTTTTCTTTTGCTGGCTCGACCAAATCGTTGGACTTGCGTTCGAGGCACAATGATCGTCCATGATGACAGTGCGAGAGCCACGCTCCAACCTTTTTGAGATTTGTTTTGATGCAATCAGTGCTTTTTGTTTAGTTCTTGTGAATTTTACCTGACTGAAAGATCATCTCTTTTCTTTGTAATTTTCAAAAATTTCGCAATGATTTTAATGCTCTGATTTATGCACATTTTCATAATCATTTATCATCTACCATAAAACATCATTTTAAAGCAGAAATGAAAAGAAAGCAAATGGTAAAACAACAAACAGATGGAGTGAAAAACTTGGACTTTTATTCATATGGAAACCGAACGTGCAGAAGGTCATGCCGACTGAAAAGAGTACATTGGAATTTTTTGAAGCTAAGAAAAAAACAAGAAAAATGGACGCAACAGATCTTAGGAGCGCTTTTCATCTTTGAAGTGTGCCAATCACCCATACTTGCAGCCTTGATCACCCTTTTATCCAAACCTTTGGAGGTGCTGCTTGCCTCTTTTTCTTTTAAGTCCAACTTCTCTGACCCTAATTTTTGCCTGGACCGCTCTTTGCGAGTTTTCAGTCCACCGGGTCACTCTTTTTTTGCCTAGGCCGCCCTTTCGGGTTTTCAACCTAGCGAGCTAATTCTTGCTTGGCTCATCTTTCTCTTTTTCTTTTCATTTTTCTCAAGCGTAGTATTTCTTGACTGAATCTGAATTGACTGGGTTTCTGAGTTCTTCACCATCCATGCTGGTGAGTATCAATGCTCCTCCAGAGAAGGCTTTCTTTACCACATAGGGTCCATCATAGCTAGGAGCCCATTTCCCACGAGGGTCACTCTGAATAGGCAGGATCTTTTTGAGCACGAGGTCTCCTTCTTTGAATTCTCGAGGACGCACTTTCTTGTCGAAGGCTGTTTTCATCCTTTGTTGATACAGTTGTCCATGACACAGGGCAGCAATTCTTTTCTCCTCAATGAGGTTCAACTGGTCCAGACGAGCTTGAACCCATTCAGCTTCTTCCAACTTGGTTTCCATCAGCACCCGCAGGGAGGGTATCTCAACTTCGATAGGGAGGACTGCTTCCGACCCATAAACCAAAGAGAAGGGGGTTGCCCCGGTTGAAGTATTATTGCACGTTATTGTGATTTGTTTCGTTATTTGTTGTTGCGTGATTGTTGTATCACGATGATGGTGTTGTTATTGTTCGTGTTTTTGTTGTTGCTGTGCGTGGTTGATTGTTGTTGTCGCGTTGTCGAATTGTCGTTTTTGTTGTGGTGGTTGCGGTGTCGTTGCCGTTAGGGTTTGGTGTTTGGCAATTTAGCGATTCTGGACACAGGTTCGGTTTTTCTAAAACTGGCACTGTTTGGTTGGGATTGATCAATCCGAGAATAAAGACTTTGAGTTGGATGCGCAGAATGTATTGAAGTACCGTGGGAGAATCTGCATTCCTGATGATGAGGAGATGAAAAGAGCAATTTTAGAAGAAGGTCATAGGAGTAAGTTGAGTATCCATCCGGGAGCTACAAAGATGTATCAGGATCTGAAGAAGATGTTTTGGTGGCCTGGTATGAAGCGTGATGTGGCGCAGTTTGTGTATTCCTGCTTGACTTGTCAGAAATCGAAGGTTGAGCATCAGAAGCCTGCTGGGTTGATGCAACCGTTGGAGATTCCGGAATGGAAGTGGGATAGTATTTCTATGGATTTCGTGATAGGGTTACCTAATACTGTGAGGGGGCAGGATTCGATTTGGGTGATTGTGGATAGATTGACGAAGTCTGCTCATTTTATTCCTATCAATATCACGTATCCGGTGTCGAGATTGGCAGAGATTTATATTCAGGTGATTGTGAAGTTGAATGGTGTTCCTTTGTGCATTGTGTCTGACAGAGATCCTAGGTTCACTTCTGATTTCTGGAAGAGTTTGCAAGAAGCGTTGGGTTCTAAATTGAGGTTGAGTTCAGCTTATCATCCTCAAACTGATGGGCAGACAGAGAGGACCATTCAGTCGTTGGAAGACTTGTTGAGATCTTGTGTTCTTGAGCAGGGAGGTGCGTGGGATACTCACCTTCCGTTGATCGAGTTTACTTACAACAATAGTTACCATTCTAGCATCGGGATGGCACCGTTCGAGGCATTGTATGGTCGGAGATGTAGGACTCCGTTGTGTTGGCATGAATCTGGGGAGAGTATTGTTCTTGGACCCGAGGTTGTTCGAGAGACTACTGAAAAGGTGAAATTGATCTGTGAGAAAATGAAAGCGTCGCAGAGTAGACAGAAGAGCTATCATGATAAGAGAAGGAAGGATTTAGAATTCCAAGCTGGTGATCATGTGTTTTTGAGAGTCACGCCTATGGCTGGTGTTGGGCGTGCATTGAAGACAAAGAAGTTGACTCCTCGTTTCATTGGACCGTATCAGATCACTGAGAGAATTGGTAATGTTGCTTATAGGGTGGCCTTGCCGCCTAATCTTTCGAATTTGCACGATGTATTTCATGTGTCGCAACTTCGGAAGTATATTTCGGATCCGTCCCATGTGATTCCGATGGATGATGTGCATGTGCGGGATAATCTCACTGTGGAGACAATGCCTGTGCGAATTGAAGATCGTGAAGTGAAGACTTTACGTGGCAAAGAGATAAACCTGGTGAAAGTGGTCTGGTTAGGAGCTGCTGGTGAAAGCATGACATGGGAGTTGGAGAGCAAGATGCGAGAGTCCTATCCGGAGCTGTTTGAATCAGGTATGTTTTCGAGGACGAAAGATTCTAAGTGGGGGAGGGTTGTATCACGATGATGGTGTTGCCGCTTTGCTGGCTCGACCAAATCGTTGGACTTGCGTTCGAGGCACAATGATCGTCCATGATGACAGTGCGAGAGCCACGCTCCAACCTTTTTGAGATTTGTTTTGATGCAATCAGTGCTTTTTGTTTAGTTCTTGTGAATTTTACCTGACTGAAAGATCATCTCTTTTCTTTGTAATTTTCAAAAATTTCGCAATGATTTTAATGCTCTGATTTATGCACATTTTCATAATCATTTATCATCTACCATAAAACATCATTTTAAAGCAGAAATGAAAAGAAAGCAAATGGTAAAACAACAAACAGATGGAGTGAAAAACTTGGACTTTTATTCATATGGAAACCGAACGTGCAGAAGGTCATGCCGACTGAAAAGAGTACATTGGAATTTTTTGAAGCTAAGAAAAAAACAAGAAAAATGGACGCAACAGATCTTAGGAGCGCTTTTCATCTTTGAAGTGTGCCAATCACCCATACTTGCAGCCTTGATCACCCTTTTATCCAAACCTTTGGAGGTGCTGCTTGCCTCTTTTTCTTTTAAGTCCAACTTCTCTGACCCTAATTTTTGCCTGGACCGCTCTTTGCGAGTTTTCAGTCCACCGGGTCACTCTTTTTTTGCCTAGGCCGCCCTTTCGGGTTTTCAACCTAGCGAGCTAATTCTTGCTTGGCTCATCTTTCTCTTTTTCTTTTCATTTTTCTCAAGCGTAGTATTTCTTGACTGAATCTGAATTGACTGGGTTTCTGAGTTCTTCACCATCCATGCTGGTGAGTATCAATGCTCCTCCAGAGAAGGCTTTCTTTACCACATAGGGTCCATCATAGCTAGGAGCCCATTTCCCACGAGGGTCACTCTGAATAGGCAGGATCTTTTTGAGCACGAGGTCTCCTTCTTTGAATTCTCGAGGACGCACTTTCTTGTCGAAGGCTGTTTTCATCCTTTGTTGATACAGTTGTCCATGACACAGGGCAGCAATTCTTTTCTCCTCAATGAGGTTAAACTGGTCCAGACGAGCTTGAACCCATTCAGCTTCTTCCAACTTGGTTTCCATCAGCACCCGCAGGGAGGGTATCTCAACTTCGATAGGGGGGACTGCTTCCGACCCATAAACCAAAGAGAAGGGGGTTGCCCCGGTTGAAGTATTATTGCACGTTATTGTGATTTGTTTCGTTATTTGTTGTTGCGTGATTGTTGTATCACGATGATGGTGTTGTTATTGTTCGTGTTTTTGTTGTTGCTGTGCGTGGTTGATTGTTGTTGTCGCGTTGTCGAATTGTCGTTTTTGTTGTGGTGGTTGCGGTGTCGTTGCCGTTAGGGTTTGGTGTTTGGCAATTTAGCGATTCTGGACACAGGTTCGGTTTTTCTAAAACTGGCACTGTTTGGTTGGGATTGATCAATCCGAGAATAAAGACTTTGAGTTGGATGCGCAGAATGTATTGAAGTACCGTGGGAGAATCTGCATTCCTGATGATGAGGAGATGAAAAGAGCAATTTTAGAAGAAGGTCATAGGAGTAAGTTGAGTATCCATCCGGGAGCTACAAAGATGTATCAGGATCTGAAGAAGATGTTTTGGTGGCCTGGTATGAAGCGTGATGTGGCGCAGTTTGTGTATTCCTGCTTGACTTGTCAGAAATCGAAGGTTGAGCATCAGAAGCCTGCTGGGTTGATGCAACCGTTGGAGATTCCGGAATGGAAGTGGGATAGTATTTCTATGGATTTCGTGATAGGGTTACCTAATACTGTGAGGGGGCACGATTCGATTTGGGTGATTGTGGATAGATTGACGAAGTCTGCTCATTTTATTCCTATCAATATCACGTATCCGGTGTCGAGATTGGCAGAGATTTATATTCAGGTGATTGTGAAGTTGAATGGTGTTCCTTTGTGCATTGTGTCTGACAGAGATCCTAGGTTCACTTCTGATTTCTGGAAGAGTTTGCAAGAAGCGTTGGGTTCTAAATTGAGGTTGAGTTCAGCTTATCATCCTCAAACTGATGGGCAGACAGAGAGGACCATTCAGTCGTTGGAAGACTTGTTGAGATCTTGTGTTCTTGAGCAGGGAGGTGCGTGGGATACTCACCTTCCGTTGATCGAGTTTACTTACAACAATAGTTACCATTCTAGCATCGGGATGGCACCGTTCGAGGCATTGTATGGTCGGAGATGTAGGACTCCGTTGTGTTGGCATGAATCTGGGGAGAGTATTGTTCTTGGACCCGAGGTTGTTCGAGAGACTACTGAAAAGGTGAAATTGATCCGTGAGAAAATGAAAGCGTCGCAGAGTAGACAGAAGAGCTATCATGATAAGAGAAGGAAGGATTTAGAATTCCAAGCTGGTGATCATGTGTTTTTGAGAGTCACGCCTATGGCTGGTGTTGGGCGTGCATTGAAGACAAAGAAGTTGACTCCTCGTTTCATTGGACCGTATCAGATCACTGAGAGAATTGGTAATGTTGCTTATAGGGTGGCCTTGCCGCCTAATCTTTCGAATTTGCACGATGTATTTCATGTGTCGCAACTTCGGAAGTATATTTCGGATCCGTCCCATGTGATTCCGATGGATGATGTGCATGTGCGGGATAATCTCACTGTGGAGACAATGCCTGTGCGAATTGAAGATCGTGAAGTGAAGACTTTACGTGGCAAAGAGATAAACCTGGTGAAAGTGGTCTGGTTAGGAGCTGCTGGTGAAAGCATGACATGGGAGTTGGAGAGCAAGATGCGAGAGTCCTATCCGGAGCTGTTTGAATCAGGTATGTTTTCGAGGACGAAAGATTCTAAGTGGGGGAGGGTTGTATCACGATGATGGTGTTGCCGCTTTGCTGGCTCGACCAAATCGTTGGACTTGCGTTCGAGGCACAATGATCGTCCATGATGACAGTGCGAGAGCCACGCTCCAACCTTTTTGAGATTTGTTTTGATGCAATCAGTGCTTTTTGTTTAGTTCTTGTGAATTTTACCTGACTGAAAGATCATCTCTTTTCTTTGTAATTTTCAAAAATTTCGCAATGATTTTAATGCTCTGATTTATGCACATTTTCATAATCATTTATCATCTACCATAAAACATCATTTTAAAGCAGAAATGAAAAGAAAGCAAATGGTAAAACAACAAACAGATGGAGTGAAAAACTTGGACTTTTATTCATATGGAAACCGAACGTGCAGAAGGTCATGCCGACTGAAAAGAGTACATTGGAATTTTTTGAAGCTAAGAAAAAAACAAGAAAAATGGACGCAACAGATCTTAGGAGCGCTTTTCATCTTTGAAGTGTGCCAATCACCCATACTTGCAGCCTTGATCACCCTTTTATCCAAACCTTTGGAGGTGCTGCTTGCCTCTTTTTCTTTTAAGTCCAACTTCTCTGACCCTAATTTTTGCCTGGACCGCTCTTTGCGAGTTTTCAGTCCACCGGGTCACTCTTTTTTTGCCTAGGCCGCCCTTTCGGGTTTTCAACCTAGCGAGCTAATTCTTGCTTGGCTCATCTTTCTCTTTTTCTTTTCATTTTTCTCAAGCGTAGTATTTCTTGACTGAATCTGAATTGACTGGGTTTCTGAGTTCTTCACCATCCATGCTGGTGAGTATCAATGCTCCTCCAGAGAAGGCTTTCTTTACCACATAGGGTCCATCATAGCTAGGAGCCATTTCCCACGAGGGTCACTCTGAATAGGCAGGATCTTTTTGAGCACGAGGTCTCCTTCTTTGAATTCTCGAGGACGCACTTTCTTGTCGAAGGCTGTTTTCATCCTTTGTTGATACAGTTGTCCATGACACAGGGCAGCAATTCTTTTCTCCTCAATGAGGTTCAACTGGTCCAGACGAGCTTGAACCCATTCAGCTTCTTCCAACTTGGTTTCCATCAGCACCCGCAGGGAGGGTATCTCAACTTCGATAGGGAGGACTGCTTCCGACCCATAAACCAAAGAGAAGGGGGTTGCCCCGGTTGAAGTATTATTGCACGTTATTGTGATTTGTTTCGTTATTTGTTGTTGCGTGATTGTTGTATCACGATGATGGTGTTGTTATTGTTCGTGTTTTTGTTGTTGCTGTGCGTGGTTGATTGTTGTTGTCGCGTTGTCGAATTGTCGTTTTTGTTGTGGTGGTTGCGGTGTCGTTGCCGTTAGGGTTTGGTGTTTGGCAATTTAGCGATTCTGGACACAGGTTCGGTTTTTCTAAAACTGGCACTGTTTGGTTGGGATTGATCAATCCGAGAATAAAGACTTTGAGTTGGATGCGCAGAATGTATTGAAGTACCGTGGGAGAATCTGCATTCCTGATGATGAGGAGATGAAAAGAGCAATTTTAGAAGAAGGTCATAGGAGTAAGTTGAGTATCCATCCGGGAGCTACAAAGATGTATCAGGATCTGAAGAAGATGTTTTGGTGGCCTGGTATGAAGCGTGATGTGGCGCAGTTTGTGTATTCCTGCTTGACTTGTCAGAAATCGAAGGTTGAGCATCAGAAGCCTGCTGGGTTGATGCAACCGTTGGAGATTCCGGAATGGAAGTGGGATAGTATTTCTATGGATTTCGTGATAGGGTTACCTAATACTATGAGGGGGCACGATTCGATTTGGGTGATTGTGGATAGATTGACGAAGTCTGCTCATTTTATTCCTATCAATATCACGTATCCGGTGTCGAGATTGGCAGAGATTTATATTCAGGTGATTGTGAAGTTGAATGGTGTTCCTTTGTGCATTGTGTCTGACAGAGATCCTAGGTTCACTTCTGATTTCTGGAAGAGTTTGCAAGAAGCGTTGGGTTCTAAATTGAGGTTGAGTTCAGCTTATCATCCTCAAACTGATGGGCAGACAGAGAGGACCATTCAGTCGTTGGAAGACTTGTTGAGATCTTGTGTTCTTGAGCAGGGAGGTGCGTGGGATACTCACCTTCCGTTGATCGAGTTTACTTACAACAATAGTTACCATTCTAGCATCGGGATGGCACCGTTCGAGGCATTGTATGGTCGGAGATGTAGGACTCCGTTGTGTTGGCATGAATCTGGGGAGAGTATTGTTCTTGGACCCGAGGTTGTTCGAGAGACTACTGAAAAGGTGAAATTGAT
Organism: Astragalus glycyphyllos; assembly: GCA_963573325.1. Lineage (NCBI taxonomy): Eukaryota > Viridiplantae > Streptophyta > Magnoliopsida > Fabales > Fabaceae > Astragalus > Astragalus glycyphyllos. The sequence goes on from OY754308.1 coordinate 19,818,446, forward strand.
CCGTGAGAAAATGAAAGCGTCGCAGAGTAGACAGAAGAGCTATCATGATAAGAGAAGGAAGGATTTAGAATTCCAAGCTGGTGATCATGTGTTTTTGAGAGTCACGCCTATGGCTGGTGTTGGGCGTGCATTGAAGACAAAGAAGTTGACTCCTCGTTTCATTGGACCGTATCAGATCACTGAGAGAATTGGTAATGTTGCTTATAGGGTGGCCTTGCCGCCTAATCTTTCGAATTTGCACGATGTATTTCATGTGTCGCAACTTCGGAAGTATATTTCGGATCCGTCCCATGTGATTCCGATGGATGATGTGCATGTGCGGGATAATCTCACTGTGGAGACAATGCCTGTGCGAATTGAAGATCGTGAAGTGAAGACTTTACGTGGCAAAGAGATAAACCTGGTGAAAGTGGTCTAGTTAGGAGCTGCTGGTGAAAGCATGACATGGGAGTTGGAGAGCAAGATGCGAGAGTCCTATCCGGAGCTGTTTGAATCAGGTATGTTTTCGAGGATGAAAGATTCTAAGTGGGGGAGGGTTGTAACACCCCGGAAATAATTTAATTAAAATAGTTGATTGAATTATTAAAATAATTTGGAGGCAGGATATAGATAAATTAAAAGGTTAATATTTTATATGCGTAGGAGGTGAAACGAGTAAAGGAGGTGGTGACGTAGAGAGCCCAGTGTTTACTGAGCCCTCAACTTAAACCCTGGGGGTTTAAGCCAAACCCTCATTCGCAGCAAGCAAAAGAAAAACGAAAGTGAGAGTGAGAGAGAGAGCACGCGGCGCAAAGAGGGAGAGAAGAGGAGGGTTTCGCGAAGAATTTCAAAAGGAGATCGTTCGTGTTGCTGTGGTTTTGTTCGTGTCTCGTTCGTCGTGTTCCGGAGCTTACGTTATTCGAGGTAAGGGTGGGCTTAACCTTGATAATGGGTTGATGATAATTATGTGTGGGTAGTCTAGGGTTTTGTTGAATTGTTCGTGTTGTTGCATATCGTGTTTTCGTTGAGATTGGTGCTTTGAGGATTATTGCACGTTATTGTGATTTGTTTCGTTATTTGTTGTTGCGTGATTGTTGTATCACGATGATGGTGTTGTTATTGTTCGTGTTTTTGTTGTTGCTGTGCGTGGTTGATTGTTGTTGTCGCGTTGTCGAATTGTCGTTTTTGTTGTGGTGGTTGCGGTGTCGTTGCCGTTAGGGTTTGGTGTTTGGCAATTTAGCGATTCTGGACACAGGTTCGGTTTTTCTAAAACTGGCTGAAGTAGGTGCGATGTGCCTAGGCGCTGTGCGCCAGTCTTGTGCGTGGTGTGCGTGCGTTATGTCCGCGTTGTGGAGCCGTCTGGTGTTAATATTTCAGGTGCGGTGCTGGTATGCTCAGGAGAGTTTAGTGGTAGCTGTGATGCTACAACTTGGTGCTATTTTTGGTGAAATCATTTGTTTTGATTCTGGTGATATAGTATTTATTTTAAATACTTGTTATGGTGAGTTGGTGCATAATCATGGTGTCGCATTGTCATATGCATGTTTTGGTGATATAGGCTCTGCCTCTGGTGTTTATTGGTGATATGCCCGTCGTGGCTCATTTTGGTGATCGGTACCGCATGCATATGCCCACTGGAGGGGTTGCATATCATCCCATTGTCTATGAATGTTATAACTTTGGTGGTTCACTGTCAAATGGACTTTTCTTTTGGTATCTGGTGCTGTGATATGGTGTAATTGTATTGTGTTGCTGTAGTTACCTGATGCTAGCATATTTTATCAACTGCTTATTACCTCTGTTAGACTCACCCCTTCTGCTTGGAATGTTGCTCTCATGCGGCAACGCTGCAGGTGATCGCTAGTGCTCGTGGAGTAATTGCTAGGTTTTGCTTCCTCTCTCGTTTGGGTCTGTGTCAGCTCTGATATGTAGCACCGGGGAGTCGTTAGTTATCGTTTGAACTATTATTTTAGTTATTGGAAATTGTTTTAATTTATTTTGGAGATGTCTTTAATTGTTAATTCTGGAGATGTTTAAACTGGTTAATATTTCCGCTGCTTGGTGATTTCTTTTATATAAATTATTTTGGAGATTTTCTTTTTTTTTAAAATGGTGAAAAATGTAGCGCCCTTCGAGGTGACTCTGATAATTGTCTATTTAATTGTAATAGTAAAAGGGGGGTGTTACATTAGTGGTATCAGAGCAGTTCGGTCTGTCCGGCCAAGTTGTCGAGTCGTCGAGTCGAGTAACACTTGAGTAATTGTTACTCGTTTCTGATTATAGTTTCTGTTGCAGTGTTAGGTTGAGATGGCAGGACGGAACGATGCTGCACTCGCTGCTGCTTTGCAGGCTGTGGCTCAAGCTGTGGAGAATAACCCAGGTGCTGCTGGTGATGCTGGGTCGTGCCGTTTGGCTACGTTTCAGAGGGAGAATCCTCCTACCTTTAAGGGCAAGTATAACCCTGATGGTGCTTTGGCGTGGCTGAAAGAGATGGAGAGAATCTTTCGTGTTATGGATTGCTCTGAGGCGCAGAAAGTCAGGTATGGTACTCATATGCTGGCAGACGAGGCTGATGACTGGTGGTTGGAGGTGAGGCAGAGGTTGGCGATTGTGAATGAAGAGGTCACTTCTGAGTTTTCTCTTGTCATTCTCGGAGGCCCCGGGAGGATACTCTCTGTTCAAGATGTGCTGCTTGATGTCATGATACCAGGGTTTACTATCAGATTCTTCTTCAATTGCTGCGCAGTAGTGATGGGCTGGCAGATCCCGATGCTGAATTCTGATGTGAGTCAAGTTTTTGTCGCAGTTGATGTTGAACATTGAAGACAAAGTGGCCAGTGCATCAGCCAACTGATTCTCATTGTGAGGAAGATGCTGAAATGTGATTTCCTCAAAAGGCTCAACCAACTCTCGGATGTAGTCTCGGTAAGGAATCAACTTGGGATCTCTGGTCTCCCAATCGCCGTTTACCCGGTGAATGACTAGAGCTGAATCTCCATACACATCTAGTCTCTTAACTTTCCAATCTAGGGCTGCCTGAATGCCAATAATACATGCCTCATATTCTGCAATATTGTTTGTGACATAGAAACTCAGTCTGGTAGTGAATGGGATGAAGCGACTATCAGGGGAAATCAGTACTGCCCCAGCTCCGTGCGCATATATGTTGGAGGCACCATCAAATATCACTCTCCATCTTTCATCTCCCGGGGATTTCCCTTCTTCAAATAGGGCCATGATATCCTCGTCTGGAAAGTCATACTGCATCGACTGATAGTCTTCGATAGGCTGATGTGCTAGGTACTCGGCCAGCGCACTACCCTTGATGGCTTTCTGAGTGACGTACAGGAGGTCATATTCTGACAACTGCATTTGCCAGCGGGCAATTCTCCCTGTAAGTGCGGGCTTCTCGAAGATGTACTTGATAGGATCCATTTTAGATACCAACCAAGTAGTGTGACTTAGCATGTACTGCCTCAAACGGTGAGCAGCCCAAGCTAATGCACAACAAATCTTTTCTAGCAACGAGTACCTTGTTTCACAGTCAGTAAACTTCTTGCTCAGATAGTAGATGGCATGCTCTTTCTTCCCGGATTCATCATGTTGTCCCAACACACAGCCCATTGAGTTGTCTAGCACAGTTAGGTACAGGATGAGAGGTCTGCCGGGTACAGGAGGCATCAAGATAGGTGGATTCTGAAGATATTTCTTGACCTTTTCGAAAGCTTCTTGGCAACCGTCATTCCATTTAGTCTCTTGATTCTTGCATAACAGCTTGAAGATTGGTTCACATGTGGCGGTTAACTGGAATATGAACCTAGAGATGTAGTTCAGTCTTCCAAGAAAACCACGAATCTCCTTCTCTGCTTTAGGCACCGGCATTTCAAGAATTGCCCGCACCTTGTCTGGGTCAACTTCTATCCCCCTTTGGCTGACAATGAATCCCAGCAACTTCCCTGATCGCACACCGAAGGTACACTTGGCCGGATTTAATCTGAGATTGAACTTTCTCAACCGTTCAAAGAGCTTTTGCAAATTGACAATGTGTTCCTCATCGGTTTTAGACTTTGCAATCATATCGTCCACGTAGACTTCGATCTCCTTGTGCATCATGTCGTGAAACAATGTGACCATAGCCCTTTGATAGGTAGCACCGGCGTTCTTCAACCCGAATGGCATGACTCTGTAACAGAACGTTCCCCAAAGAGTTGTGAAAGTTGTCTTCTCCATATCTTCAGGAGCCATTTTAATCTGATTGTACCCTGAATACCCATCCATGAAGGAGAACAGTGAATGCTGCGCTGTACTATCCACTAAGACATCAATATGAGGCAGGGGAAAATCGTCTTTGGGACTGGCCCGATTCAGATCTCGGTAATCAACACACATTCTGACTTTCCCGTCCTTTTTCAGAACCGGCACAATATTAGCAACCCATTGCAGATATTTTGCTACTGCTAGGAAACCAGCATCAAACTGCTTTTTCACCTCATCTCTGATCTTTAAGGACATTTCTGGTTTCATCCTTCTCAGTTTCTGCTTCACTGGAGGACACTCAGGCTTGACTGGAAGCTTGTGCACCACTATATCAGTATCTAACCCTGGCATATCCTGGTAAGTCCATGCGAAGACGTCATCATAATGATGCAGGAGTTGAATTAGCCTCTTACGCTCACTTTCATTCATCGAAGTGCCAACCTTGACTTCTTTTTTACTGTCCTCTGTGCCCAGATTGATTGTCTCAACAGATTCCCCATGCGGCTGAACAACCTTTTCCTCTTGCCCAACCATTCTCAACAATTCTGGAGGAGTTTCCCAGTTATCCTCAACATCCTCCTCGGCTTGGTTAACGGGGTAATCAAAGTTAACATATGAATCATTGGCATCATTATTTTCAAAGATGTTCATTTTAGATCTGCATTTGCGGGAATGGAAACAGAATGAACAAGCAAAATAGAAACACAAGATGAAGACACACAATAATGGTATGAAAAACGATTTTATTCATTTGAGAATTCAAAACAACATTTTATTGATTGATGATATTCGAAGGAAAAACATGCATGCCCTTATGAAATGTCCTGAGGCCTTGGGCAGAGCCAAAGGATTCGCATTACAAAATCATTACTTTGAAATGAAAGCAACAGGGAAATCGATGATCTTCCAATTGCCGAGCTCTTCATTTGCATCACTGCGACGCACCAGGTCCACACTCTTGTCTTCCACAGCTGATTCTTCCTCAATGACAGCCACCTGATTGGGGTCCAGCATGGCCGCGCTCCTGAAGCTCTGCTTAAGATCACAGATGGGAACCCTCTTCAAGCTTCGTTCTCGCCCCTGAAGCTTAGCTAGTCTTCTTTCTCGCTTCTCCTCAGCCATTCTCTTCTTATCAGCTTGAGTGGGCCAATATCCTAACCCACATCTATCCTTATACTCTTGCAATTGGACAGGTGCTAGAATTCCTTGCTCGGACCTTCCTAAGCCCTTTCCGATCTGGTAACCATTTCTCAGCATGACCTTGGCGACCATGATATCAGCATTGGACATTCTTGGTGCAGGCAGTGGGGCTTCCTCTCCCACGAAAGCGGCATTTGCAATTTCCAATGACTGAAAAGCAGTTTCAAGGGATTCCTCTGCAGCCTCGACGTATTGAGAGGGATGGGGCTTGTTAATCATAAACTCTTCTTCTCCAAAGACAACTATCAGTTTGTCGTCGACTACAAACTTAAGCCTCTGATGGAGAGATGAAGGAACAGCTCCTGCAGCATGAATCCAAGGTCTTCCCAGGAGACAGCTGTAGGATGATGCGATGTCCATGATTTGAGAGTTCACATAAAACACCTCAGGCCCTATCTGCACTGGAAACTCTATTTCCCCGATAACCTCTTTCTTGGATCCGTCAAATGCTCTGACTAGCGTTGAGCTAGGCTTCATATATGAACAGTCTACGTCAAGCCTGTTCATTGTAGATTTGGGCATGACATTCAAAGAGGATCCATTGTCTATGAGGACCCGAGAAAGTGTATATTCACCACATTTGACTGAAATGTGCAATGCTTGATTATGTCGCTTTCCTTCAGGGGTGAGCTCGTCATCAGTAAAGGTAATATAGTTGGAAGCAACGATGTTCCCTACGATGCCGTCAAGCTGGTTAACAGTGATGTCTTGGGCTACATGGGCTTCATTCAGCACTTTCACTAGGGCAGCGCGGTGGGCCTCTGAACTGAGCAGTAAGGACATGATAGAGATCTTTGCAGGAGTGTGGTGCAGCTGGTCCACCACTTTGTAATCGCTTTGCCGCATGATTCTCAGAAATTCGGAAGCTTCTTGCTCTGACACCCTTTTACTTTCCACGGGCTCTTGCTCTTTACCCTTACCCTTTCGAATTCTTTCCTCATCCTCTTTTGATGGACCCACTTTAAGGGCTTCAGGGACATAGACACGTCCGCTTCTATTGACTCCGCTGCTTCCCGCAATGTTTGTGACATCGGGAACAGGTTGAGGATTCTGAGTTTGAACTGGCACACCATAACTCCACGGAACAGCACTATCCTTTTGATAAGGAGCTGGGACAGGGATCACAATTGTCTTAGGTTTCTCCATGCTCGGCTTTTGACTATACGGGACCTCAATAGGCTTCTGGACACTTCTGTTCTTATCAGACTGGAAAGTCAACACATCTTCCTCTTTTTCTTGCACACCTATTTGGATTATATGACGATCCAACAGGTCTTGCAAAACTATCTTGAAGGCCTCACATGCCCCAGCACAATTATCATCAGCACAGACTTCTTTCTGAGTACAGCCTTTCTTGATGACCCCAAACTTGCACAGCTCTGCATGAATGACCTTCAGTGGTGTCTGAATACACTCCACAGTTCTGATTAAGGGTTGGCCTCCCGTGTCAAGGATGGCATTCGTTGCAGGTTCTTCATGACCAGGCAGCGGGTTAGTTGTAATGCTTGGGTTTTCTTGTTTGAAGGTTATCCCTTTGGTATCAATTAGATCTTGCACTACAAGTTTGAAGGCCTTGCAGTCTTCCACAGCATGTCCGACTGCCCCTTCATGAAATCTGCAGGTAATGTTGGGATTGTATCCTTGGAAATAAGGTAGTTGGAATGGTTTCATGGGTCTGGTGTTGTTGAGCTCGTTGGTGACAAGGTAGTTAAAGAGGTCGGTGTATGACATAGGAATGGGATCAAAGGTGGTCCGTTTTCTGTCTTGATAATTTCTATGGTGACTACTTTGTGGTGAGCGGGTTGGTTGTGTTTGAGTGGGGACAGGGATATCTTGTGGTTGATAAGGTGGGCTTATGGTAATGGTGTTGGTCTCTTCTTCCTTCTTCTTTGGAAATCCGGAAAACGGCTTTTTATGGGTGCTTGTACCTACGGAACCATGGGCAATCTTGCAGTTCCTCAGCCCATTTTCTAATCTCTCGCCGATGATTACCATATCTGAAAAGTTGGAGGACACACTGCCGATCAACCGATCATAGTATAATGGAGGCAAAGTTTCCATAAACATGAAGACTAATTCCTTTTCTAACAGAGGTGGTGACACTTGTGCAGCTAGAGCCCTCCACCGCTGGGCATACTCTTTAAATGACTCGTTGTCCCTCTTTGCCATGCTCTGTAACTGTGTTCTATCCGGCGCCATATCTGTGTTGTACTGGTACTGTCTGAGGAAGGCATCAGCCAAGTCTTTCCAACAACGAATCTGGGACGGTTCTAGCTGCATGTACTAGTTGAGAGATGCCCCAGCAAGGCTCTCTTGGAAGCAGTGAATTAACAGCTTGTCATCATGAGAATGCGTAGACATTTTTCTACAGTACATGGTCAGATGGCTCTTAGGGCAAGTTACACCTCGGTACTTATCGAAATCAGGCACTTTGAACTTAGGAGGTAAAACCACATCGGGAATGAGACATAAATCGCGAGCCTCTCTCGATCTAGAGCCTTATCCTTCAATCATTTTTAAGCGCTCTTCTAACACCTGAAACTTTTCTCTAGTTTGTTGGTGCTCAACATAATAGCCTTGGGGGAAACTGTTCATTCCAAGGTGGGGACGGAACATTGGAGCCATGGTTGAGACTGCATGCGGAGCATGAGGATAAGCAGAGTTCCCAAGAATGAGGCTTTGGGCCTGAGGATTTGCAGCTGGCTGGGGAGTAAAGCCTTGTGGAGTCACCTGAGGTATGACAATGGGACGTGGAGACTGAACCCGAGGTTCGCCCATTGCTCCCTCTGATCCTGCAGATGCAGGTTGTCCATTCTCGACATTCACCAAAAGACCAGTTCCTTGGTTAACTTCTGGGTTTGAAGGAGGAGTGTAGCCTAGAGGCAGTCCAAAAGGAGGCCATTGAGCAGCTTGGTAGTCATTTCCATTCTTCAGGGATAGCAGGACCCTCATCATCTCTGACATCTGTGCCTTCATAGCATTCATCTCATTTCTGATTTCTTGGTCACCTTGACTGGAACTATCCGGAGTTGGGTTACCCTGATTCTGCACTACTGGACCTGGGCCTGTCTCGTTTCTGATCTCTGAGCTCAGATTTGCCTGATTCGGATTCTCCGCACTTGGATGGGACTGATCAAGATCGTTCAGAATCGTTGCCATGCCTCTTGCTTGAGAACGTGTCCAATAACGATGTTGGCAAACCAGCTTGCCTTACTTTCTGTTGATGGAACACTTATATGAGCTCGTGAATGAATTAATGAATGAATGCAATGCTGATGCATATGATTTTATGTTGCTTGATGCCAGGAATCGCGACATAGTTCGTCTTGTCATAAGCACATAATCGTTTTTTCTCTCTCTCTCTTTTTTAATTAATTTGGGAAATGCAATGAGAGGGGAATCGAAATAGCAAGTCAGCACACTTCATACATCGGGAATTCAAACAAAAGCCTTAACAACTTCCTTAAAGGGAAGGATAGTACAATATTCATATGGAGTACAATACTCGAAAGCAAATAAAAGAGTACAATATTCAGGAATACAATACTCAAAATGAAAGGTACAAATAAACAGCTCAAATACAAAGAGCTTTGAAATCTCCGACCCTCTTCCTTTTCTTGCTGACGTTCGCATCTCGGGATCGCTCTCTGAACTCAGTGATTAAAGCCCTGCAGAATTTCACAAACTGGTAAACCTCGGGTGGGGTATTGAGGAAATGCATCTCGGCCTCGGCTATTTTCAAATTCTTGGGGACTCCCGCAATGGCTTGGCTAGCTGGCTCTGCCAGCTTTGAAAATTTGTTCTTCCAAAGCTGAATCTCCTCTCTTAGCTCCTTGATGATTTCTTGATCCTCTATTTTACCAACCAATGCCATGAAGCGTTTCTCCCAGTATTGGCTTTCTGCTTGCACTTGCCTATAAGCCCCTTCTAGACACCTGAGATTCCTCCCCAGTTCCTCAGATCTTCCTTGTTCGAACCTCAGAGCTTGCTGATACTCCTTAAGGATACCTTCAATAGAACTCCTCTCTCGCTCAAGGTTCCTTAGCTGACCTTTCAATTCTACTACCAAGCGGGATTCTTGTCTTGACTTAGTTGCTATACTCTTCCACTCTTCGGCTTCCTCAAGTGCTTTTCTTGTTTTCTGCTTGCACCTTTGGAGTTCCTCTCTAGCTCCCCTCAGGTATTTCTGAGCCTCTAGCTTGCTTTTCTCTTCTCTTTTGAATCGCTTGACGCTCTCCTCAACAGCGATCATCTTGATAGCATCTTCTTCCAATTCTGTTTGCAATGCCTTCTTTTCTTCCTCCACTTTTGCTAAGGCTGACTTGACTTCATTCAACTCCTCAAAGGTAGGAGTGTAAGGCTCTGATATCTCCTCTTCAAGGGATAGTGCCCCTTGATTTGGTAATTTTGCATTTTGAAGCCTCTCTTTGAGCCACTGGTTAAAGGTGATGCTACTGGTTCTCTTGGACAGCTCTTCGCCTTCCTTATGCACTACGGACTCCCATGCTTGCAGAACTCGCCGAAGCAAGTCTTCGCATTTAGGACTCCCCTTATAGAGGTAAAAGCGAGACAGCATGCTTTCGGAGGGTGAATTCCGCATTGGGTAATCGAGTTGTCTTAAGGTCAGTGAAGGATTATAGTTGATACACCCTTGCGTTCCCATGAGAGGCACATTCTGGAAACTTCCACAGCTGAACACCACCATAGGCCTTTCCTTCCAACAAGTAGTGGTAAACCAGCGGATCTGGAGATCGTTGAGACTTTTCAAAACCTCAACCCATTCAAGAGAAGTCATGATCTTTACATCACAGCTTAAGGCATAGGAGATCAACTCCCTAACTTCTTTTCGGTTGTTGACAACATGAGTGACAAGCCAAGCATAGAGGACGTGAGAGGAGAAACACATTTTCTTTTTGTGGAAATCACTGTAACGGGTGAAAGCCTGTAAGTGTTGGCGAGAACAGCGGGAACAGGATTGATAGGATTTTTGGTGTGTTTGAATGCCAAGAAAGCACCAATTGCAGTTTCATCAACATATCTCTCTATCTGAGGAAAGAGGACCACCCCAAAAATGGTTAGAGCAAGCACCAGCTTGAAGAGACCCCACTGTTTGGCCAGAGCATAAGATTGCATCAAACCCTCAAAGTACTCTTGCGGAAACCCGGCTATACCATTCCTTTCCAACTTTTGAAGCTTCAGTTTTTCTAAACTGATTTTGAGCAATGATGCTAGCTTTTCATCAGTGTAATAATGACCTTGATATCGGTACGGCGTGACATGCGACCTAGAGAACCCCAAAAGTTGTTCATAGTCTTCCAATGTGGGCGATAGTGGAAAGTTTTTGAAGAGAAAACATCTGATATCTGAGTCATAAAACTGACTTAGAGCCACAAGAGCATTTTCCTGAACATCTAACTGCAGCAGCCTATGAATGTTCCCATATGTCTCGTCAAAGGACCCCAACTCAATCTGACCCATCAGTGCGGCACATTGCTTCAAACTGTCAACATCAACCCTTTTTACAACCGGAAACCTGGAAGTAGGTGAAGCCTTGCTATTCGATTCCATCTTTATGCACCTATGACAGGACGGTACATTATTTGGCTATTCCCGGCAAGCAAATATGAATGAGATGCAAAATGTATGCAATATATTTTTTTTACATTTGGTTTTATAAATGCGGCATGATGCAATGCAATTATGATGCTAATGATGCATGTGGAAAAATAAGGACAATGCTCATGAGCGGTAGTTCAAAAATTTAGGAAACACGCTACGTGCCGCCTCACGTAGTGGTTTATGGAAAAAGAAAAGATATATTTTGGATTTTTTTTTGAAAATTCTTTTTTTGAAAAGCTCACTTTGAGGAAAACATGCCTAAGCTAGCAATGCAGCACACAATTTGTATGCCCTCGTGTCCTACAAAGGTGGGAATCCTAGGGTCTAAGGCAACTCAAAGGTACCTCCCATGTAGCTCTAAATCTGGTTACCGGAGCTAGAGACATTCTCATGACGGCACCCACAAATGTAGAAAGCTACCAAGTGTGAGGTATCATGAGAAAGCGTACTCCGGTTGAAACTTTCATGAGAGTCAGACAGACAAAGGTCTCGAATGCCAGTCACTACTCGTCTCCACTCTCCTATGTGTTTTTTCAGATCCGGGTATAGGACCCCACTCATAGCACATAAATCATAAGGTGTGAAAGTGTGTGATGAGGGCATAGCACCTAAAGCCTACCCAATCTAAAATTACCCGCCTGCAAGGAAAAACCAGAACAGTCTAGACAAATAGTCGTCTACCCTAGGGTTTTGCAAACATATATCATTTTAATATAAGCATGTAAACTAACCTAGGGCACCAATCAACAATCGTGTGCAATGCTTACCTTCAAGAAAGGGAGCCAAGAAGAGGGGACATAATGGAATTGGGGAAATATGCATGAACTTACCTCAAAGAAAGGGAGCAAAGAAGAAGGGAACATAATGGATTTGGGGAGAATGATGCATGAGCATAAGCATATAAACAAAGAAGAGGAGGAGAAGAAACTACACTTCAAGCAAGAAGCAATCATAGAAGAAGAAGAAGTAAATGCACATGAATGCAATGATAGTATGAGAATGCAAGAGAGCAATTAACACTCAAACTTCGTTGATGAAGAAAGAAGGGAAAAGAAAAAGAAGAAGAAGAAAAGGGAGAAATAGAACAAAGCATTCAAATCAAACAATTAAAACCACACACTAAATTAAATAGGTTCGACCCTCTTAAAAAAAATATCCCCAGTGAAGTCGCCAGCTGTATGCACTCCGAAAAATCCGGTTTGGATCCTTCTTCGTACAACGGGAAAAAACAATGAAGCCGCCACCAATATTTTAATTTAGGAAAAAACATTGGAAAAATCCTTTTAGGCGATTGGCCTTTTGAAAACGAGAGATATAGGTTCGGGGGTCGGTTATGTGTGGGGAAGGTATTAGCACCCCACACATCCTATCTACCGAAAGGGAACCTTTAATATAGTGTCTGGTTTTTGACTGTTGATTTGAAACACTTTGTTCTACTTCTTTTCTTCTTTTTTTTATTTAAGAAAATGTTTTTGAAAACTGGGGAAAGAAGAATCTTTTTGTTATTATTTTTTAAAAGGGTGCTTGACGGGAGGTGAACCCGCTCCTACGTATCCTCCGGTGCGATGAAGAATTCAAAGCTACGTAGTTCTAGTCTTGTTTTGAAAAGGCTCTTTTTGTTTTTAGCTTTTTAGTTTTTAGGTGTTTTTTGAAATAAGACTCGAGTGTTCACTAATACCAAGCAAGCAATGGCTTCGAGTGGTTTTCATTACTAACTCGAAAGAAAATAAGTTGAAACCGATAATCAAACAAGCAATGGCTTCGAGTGATTATAAGTAACAACGTTTTTTTTTATCTTTTTTTTGCAAATGAGGCGAGCATCGGTGATAATCATCTAGCAAAGGCTTAGGACAATTACCACTAATGACTCGTGTTGTTTTTGGAATTGAATTGGGTTCGCATGTTTTTAAGGTTTGGGAGCTTTCATGATAATCAAACAAGCAAAGGCTTCGAGTGACTACCACTAATAACTCCTCATTAGTGATCAAACAAGCAAAGGCTTCGAGTGGCCACTAATGATTTTGTTTATGAAAAACTTAGGGATTAAGCTTGGAAAAGAAATTGGTCTTAATTTGTTAAAGACATAGTTTAGAAAAGAAGTTTGAAAGCAATTTGATTTTTGAAAAAGAGTTTTGGAAAACTAGTAGAACATTTTCAATCAAGTTCCAAGTCAATAACCAAAATGCAAATTGCTAAACTACAATTCATGCAATGATCTGAACTAGTAACCATTTTCATGTCAAGTTGTTTAGAAAAGAAAACAATGAATGCAAGAAAGTTCATAGATGCAAGCATAGCACATTCATTGAGATCATGTTATCAAGCAAGCAACAACATAGACACAATTTGCAACTTACCCTTTCATGTTGAAAACATCTCATTACAACATTTGAATACACAATGCATGAATAGGCAAAGATGAACCTAGACTACACATATCATGTCACAATACATAGATAGGCAAAGAATGAACCCAAGTTGAACATTTTGGCAAAAATGCATGAATAGGCAAGAGAATGAACCTAGATTGCACATCTTATTGAAGATGCTAGGCAAGATGAACCTAAATTGAACATTTTTGCAAAATGCATGAATAGGCAAGTGAATGAACCTAAATTGAACATCTTATTGAAGATGCATGGCAAGAAATGAACCTAACTAGGCATTTATGACACAACATGTGAGTAGGCAAGGAAGTTACAAAACACAAGTGAATTCAAACATTTAATGAATCACTTGCAAAATCCTAGGGATTTCACATCAATATTTGACATAAGCAACAATGTGGTATCATTTTGATGGCATCAACATTTAGCATATTTCTACAATCAACCACATGAAAGGAATAAGTTGGAAAGGGCATTTGCCTCAAGTAAGATCATTAGCAAGCCATGAAAAATCAATTTGACATTTTATTTAGCAAGCATATGCAATTAAGGTGTTGAATCCCTTTAGGTAATCTTTAACACTTGGGATATGCACAAGTGCATAAGTGTCAAATCCTCTTACCAAATCATCAACACAAACATGATTTTCAAAGCAAGCAACATAAACAAGCACAAACCCTAATTATCTCATGAAATGCGACACCAACATAGAGCTAAAACCTCATTTTATTCTTTGAAAGCAACAAAATCATGCAAGCAAATGACATAGATCAAACTTTTTGGCAAGGATTCACATGATTAAGCAAAGGAATGCACTAAAATCGCACAAACTCTAATTTTCTACAATATGCGAAATGAAACATAAGCCCAAATCACAATTTTATTCATGAAAATGCAAGCACAAAATGAAAATAGCACAAACACACAATTTATTCCAAGAGAGAGATGCATTTCAAGCATCCAAACCTCCCAAAGTGTTTGTCAAAATGCTTGAAACACATCTCTCATTCAACAACAACAATTATATCAACATTTCAACATAAAATAGAGCACTAAAATGCAAAGAAATGCTTGATATGCAAAAATAGATTGATGATCTACATTTTTGGTGCTAAAATTTTGATGATGCTAAGATTGAGAGTATACCTCAACTCCAAGCTAGAATAGCAAAAGAAATAAGGTGAATGAACACTAAACCACTTGAATCAACCCTCTAATCTTCAATCTTGAGCTTGATTCTTGAGATTTGAAGATGGATCTTTGAAGAGAATGCAAGGATGATGAAGGATTTAGGACTAGAATGTTGATTTGAAGTGAAAAAGTGAAGAAATGAGGTGAGGGAATGAAGAGGGGTATTCGGCCAAGAAGGGAGAAGAGGAGAGGCTAGGTTTTTGAGTGTGAATTGTGTGCAAAAACTTGTGAGAGGTGAGGATATGAGGGTATATATAATGTGCAATTACGTTTAGGGGCATTTAGGTCATTCTGTACCTCATCTCATTCTAGGATTGCATTTTAATTTTGAATCAAGGGTGAGGATTGAAACACACCTTGATGAGGGGCAAAAGAATGCAAAATGAGAGGGGAATGAAGGGGTAGATATTCAGCCAAGCAATGAGAGTGGTGCCCAAGTTTTGCAAGTTGGCAATTGTACTATTGTACTATCCATGAACCTTCCAATTATCCTCTCAATTTTGATTATTCCTTTCTAGATAATTGTACATAAATCTAACCATTTTGAGCCATATACAAGGTATCTTGAAGAATATGCCAACAAAAATCCTATCATATAATTTTTGGGAATATTCCTTGTACTATTTTTTGAAATGCTTTCTTGAATTAATTTGAACTTGATTTTTTTTACTACACATATAAAATATGCGCACAATTTGAAAAATGATTTTCTTTATTTTATTTTATTTTATTTTATTTTGTTCAAAATAATACAATTTCATTAAATAAATTCCCAAAAATTAATTAATTGGATTTTCAACTAGCAAAAATTTATTAAATTGAAATTGACCAAACAATGCCCCTTTTAAATGCCCCAAAATTCCTTAATTTCTCAAAAATGATTTTGAAAACCTTAGAATGCTTGGGTAAATACCCTAAACCCTTTCTCAAATAATGCATCATTCACAAAATTATTTATTTTTGCTGAAAATTAGGGTTTTGAAACTAGGCGGACAAAATTAGGGTATGACAACCATTTGCCGTTTACTATAAAATCACTGACGGTAGCTTTGAGGTCCTTGTGTACATTAGGAGGTATACCAATTATATCCACAATAGGCCTAGAGAGCCAACAGTCCGTCCAAAAATTAATGCTAACACCATTGCCAAGCTTCCAGGTTGAGTGCTCAAGAATTACAGAAATACAAGACTTGAATCCAAGCCAAATAGAAGAAGAGACGTGATAGTTCACCGGCTTATTATTTTTGTATACCCTGGCTTTCAAAAGTAGAGCCCATTGTAAGTTGGTAGAGATGAAGTTCCAGCCAAGTTTTAACATACCAGCCCCATTAATTGTTTTGATGGATCTAAGACCCAAACCACCTTCTTGAAAGGGTTTGCACACCTTATGCCAAGCAACAATAACAATTTTTCTAGTAGTAACATCGCCCGACCACACAAAATTTCTAATCCATGTATCAATGGTATTAAAGAGATTAGCAGGCCAGGCATAAATGTGAAAGCTATAGACCAACATGCTCAAAATGACAGAATTTACCAGTTGAACTTTACCCATAACGGATAATAATGACCCTTTCCAGGAGGATAGTTTAGCCTTAATTCTATCTGCAATAGGCAATAGATGGATACGCCGAGGCTTTCCTTCGAATAAAGGAACACCGAGATAAGTAAAAGGGAGAGATCCTTTCGAGAATCCTAGCAAAGCTGAGATGGCGTTAACTCGAGAGGGGGATATGCTGCCACTGAAAAATTTAGACTTCTCTTTACTGGTAACCTGGCCTGAGACTTGTTCATAAGAGGAAAAGAGTTCCATCAAACTAGAAGTACTCTTTTTAGTAGCTCTACAAAAGATCATTATATCATCAGCATATAACACATGACTTGGCATACAGAAATCTCGCGGGCCAACCATGAGTTGAAGCTTACCCTCTGCCACAAGTTTGGAAATGCCTCGGCTAAGAACATCTTCAGCCAAGCAGAAGAGAAGAGGGGACAATGGGTCTCCTTGTCTAACTCCCCTTTTGCAACCAAAGAAACCAACAGCAGAGCCATTCACAGAAAAAGAGAGCTTAGCTGAGTGAAGAATAATATTAATCCAAGAGCAAAACTTCTCATTAAAGCCAAAAGCAGCCAGAACCTGAAGTAAGAAATTCCAGTCTATAGTATCAAAAGCCTTTTTGATGTCAATTTTCAAGGCTAGTTGGCCTCCAAAAGATTTTTTCTAAAGCAGATTGATAGATTCGGAGGCTGTGCAGATGCAATCAGAGATGTTTCTACCTTTCACAAATCCCCTTTGATTTTCAGAAATAATGGCAGGAACGACTCGAGCAAGTCTGTCAGCTATTACTTTTGTAATTATTTTAAATTTGAAATTAGCAAGAGCTATAGGTCTATAATGCTCAATTCTATCAGCTCCATCAACTTTTGGAATCAGAGTAACAATATTAGAATTAAAGTTAGGGAGCAACCAACCTTGTTGAAAAAATTGCAGCACAACATTATAAACATCTTGAGCAACAATATCCCAGTAGTGCTGAAAGAAGAAACCGCCAAATCCATCAGGACCGGGGGCGCCATCACCATTAAGAGAAAAAGCTGCAGTTTTAATCTCATCCAGAGAGGGTAGACTTGTAAGCATAATGTTGTCCTGATCTGAAACTAGAGCAGAAATAACCTCCCGAATAAGATCATTGGAACGACAGTCATTGTTCATCGAAAATAAATTCTGATAATAATTCAAAATGTGGTTCTCGATATCAGCAGCATTAGTGAGAATGCTGTCACCGTCCATCATAACAGAGATCCTCTTGGTAACTTTTTTAATTTTTGCCATCTTATGAAAAAAGGCAGTGTTTCTATCCCCAAAGTTATGCTAGTTAACTCTAGATTTTTCCTTCCAATATGCTTCTTCATAATTTAACGCATGTTGCATATTAGTTTGAGCCTCCTTCTCAAGAGAGAATAAATCATCGAAACCACCTACATTATTAATCTGGCCCTGGATAATATCAAGTTTGGCTAAAGCCTCATTAACATTAGGGAAAACGTTGCCAAAAACGGTAGTATTCCAGTCCTTCAGCTTTGCTTTCATGTTTTTCAGCTTCTGCGATAAGATATGCAAGTGATAGCCAACAATAGGGGTTTGCCAAACCTCAGAGACAAGTCTCTTACAGTCAGGGTGTTGAGCCCACATTTTCATGAACTTAAAAGAAGAATTATGCCGTAAAGACTCCTTTTTCATAAGGAGGAGAAGCAGGAAATGATCTGACTTACTCCTAGTAAGAGTACAACAATCAACACTATCCCAAAAATTGAGCCAATCCTCGTTACATATGGATCTATCAAGTCTCTTCTCTTTATAATGATTTCCAAGTCTACCATTGGACCAAGTAAATTGAGGCCCCCGCGTAGGAATATGGATCAAATGATTCGAATCCGTCCAAGCAGAGAAATAACCAATAAAACCCTATGGAGCAGGGCGATCCCGCTGCAAGTTAGTCAAATCGCTCCAAAGTTGCCGCCTAGCAATGTGATTATTTGACGCTTCATACACAGCAGAGAAATAAAGAGTCTGATCTTCCACAACTATAGAGAAAGCCACCTGCTGGCTAGTAGAAGAAATAACTGCAGGATTATAAGCATCTGTACAAAAACACCAAAGATTGGAGGGCAGCGATCCTCTATTATTCTTAGCAAACAAAATCAAATGCAAATTAGAAAAGAAATTAGCGGGAATTTGATCAATTCCAACCCAAGGTTCAGAAATAAACAAAAAATCAGGCTTATGCATTTTGCAAAGCTTTTGTAATACTACTCGGGTCCTGCACCTTCCTTTCGTTTGAATTTGCAGTTGCTTCATACGCAATTTTTTCTTTTGGGATTTAGATATAACCTCTGTGAAATTATCGCTGTTAGAATCCGCAAATACTTGGATGACCTGTCCTTGGATTCGCCTGTTTCAATGTGCTCTACTTCAGACTCGCCACCCGAGTCACCCCAAAAAACGACTAGCAGTATGCATAACCTTAACAACGTTTGCATTTGAGTGAACAAAAGGAGTATTTGTATTACAACCACTAATGGTATCAGAAGTATCTTCCATCTGCGTAGAATTATCTTGAGCCTGATTTCCACCCTTGTCTGAAGCAAGTGAGTCTGGGATCATTTGTGCCGAATTGGTTTCCTCACTAGGAACAACTCTAATCACTTCTTGCGCCTTCAGAAGTTCTGTAAATCCCATTACCAGTTTACCATTACCTGCCATAGTCATGTCTGTCACCCTACCCAATAGAGGATTTGGGTCCGCTTCTACCTCCTGAGGAGTCAAAACAATGTTATTGATACCCCGAAATCAGTTACAATCATTATCTTCCTCTACTGATATAACAATATCTGGGACCTGTACCGCCTTAGACTGAGGCGCAACTACAGCGACAATAGTCTCATTATCATTCACAACAATAGATTTTCCTTTATCAGTCTTAGGAACGTACTAGGGCAAAGGGCGTGAGGGATTTCTTTGTGGAACCTCCTTCCTTTATTTTTTGGCATAACATCCTCAGCCTTTTTGACAACCTGTTCCATTGTATTTCCATACCTGCAGTATTGAATTGAGTGACCAAGGCAATTGCATAATTTGCAGAATGAAGGCACATGTTCATATTCAACGCCAATAAGAAAGGCATACCCCTCTCTTTCAACGAACAATTGATCACGGAGAGGTGCATTTAGGTCAATATCTATCAGAACTCTAGCAAAATGACCAAAGGATCGCTTAGCAGTGGCTTCATCTAGAGCAATGGGGACGCCAAGACTCCCACTAATTTCAAACAAAATTTTCGGTCTCCAGTATTCACGAGAGAGACCATGCAATCGGACCCAATAGTGAGCAGTAGATTGTTTGGTGGAGTAAGGGTCAAAATCCGGCGTCCAAGCCGAGAGATGTAACACACCCGGATGTAGATTACAAGACCCCTGAGATAAAACACTTCGAAGATCTATGATAGAAGAACAGTAGAATTCGTAAAAACCCTTTCCATGAGAAACCTTGGACCAATCGGCTAAGAGGTTCCAAATTTTAGCGATATTTGACTTTAAATCAATGACCTTATAAGGCATATACCCCTTTGCCAAAATAAGTCTCCCGATCAAAATATTTTTGGAGTCTGCAACATCTGCTTGATATTCATCCTCTGAGATTTTATAGCAAGAACATCCCTTTTGAGACATGGCTCTGGTAATTGACTCACAGTTGTATCAAAGAAAGCAGGACCAGAATTGTGCGTATTGTTTTTTTACAACATCTAAAAATGATTTTGTAGTAGAACCAAAATTAGAAGGTTTAGGGTTACCTGAAGACCCACTGTGTACAGCAGGTCCCACCACAGCAGCATTGTCACATACATTGATGGTTAATTCTGGGAACAACGCCTGATTCCGATTTGACCAACACGCACGACGAGGAGCGCTGTTGCCTGCAGGAAGCGTTGACAACACAGAGAGTTGCTGGCGCGTGGGGAGCAACATCAACAGGGACGGAAGGACACCTATCGTTCTCGTATAGGGCATCGTGTCTGACCTGCAACGGTTCCGGGGGGTAATCCATTCGCCGGTTGGAACGTGGAAGGCAGAGAAGGAATTCTCTCTCTGCGGCGGCGGCAGCAGCAGCGTAAACGTGCCCTAGCAGAGCATCTCTTAAGTCAAAGACGTCTAATTTCCTTTTTTGATTCAGATAGTCCTAAATATAAATATTACTATTTTTTTTTTATTTAAGCAAAAGAAACTATTACAACCACCCAAGGCCCATAATGCCCGTGAGTTCACATAATTACCACCAGTAGGCAGTGGCGGAGCTAGCCTAATTTTTATGGGGTGAAGAAAGGGTAGAAATAATCATTTAGGAAAGCTAAGCTTGATGATGCTTCGAGAATCGAATTCAACAATAATCCATTTTGCAATGTAAACAACAAAACTTTCTGCAAGAAACTTATCATCCATTTTGTATCGAAGTCTTGTCTTGACAATCTTCATTGGTGAAAAATCTCTCGCAGTAGTTGTTCTAGAGACTGGAATTGTCAAAACAGGACGAATCAATCGATCAATCAGTGAAATTTTTTGACTATTCTGTTTCTACCAATTTATGACACAACTCAGAAAGTGTTGTTATATCTTGGAAAACTTGATTGTGAGGTATGTCAAACACATAATGTCTTAATTGTAATCTCAGGTGAATTCTTTCTTCCTCGGTGAAATCATGTGAATAAAAACACTCTTTTTTTCTTCCTTGAAACGAGAAATATAACCAACCAAACTCTGGCCAAAAAATGATTTTTTTTAAAATCCTAGGACCCACTTAAAAAAGGCAAATCAAAAAGAAACAAAGACAAAATTTGTCGTTGAGCGAGTGTTGTAGTGTACAGTTTTTTAGACCAAATTCTTTTTGTGTTTCTTCTTTTGGGTCATGGACACCACCGGTTTGGACTTATCAGCAACAGATCCATGGGTCATAGGGTCATCAGAGCCGTCTGATACATCACCCCAAAACGTCCTCGAAATTCTCATGTTAGAAGTTAGCACTTGATTAGAAATAGCATCAGACTCTCAGGCATAAAGAGAATCTAGTCTGGTGGGGGGAGGCTGAGTAGAATCACTACCAACCCGGCTAGCTTCAGAGGTGCCAGGGGTATAAGCAATAGGCAACATCTGGATCAAATAAATCTCTTGTGTCTACAAAACCACAGGCGATAATTGCTTACAATCATTCAGAGTAACCAAGGCATGAACACTTGATTCTTCGTTAGATTGCATGACATTTTCTCTAATCTCATACGGTGAATATTTCCCTTCCTGTTAATGCATCTCAATAGGTTTCTGCTTGAGATTCACATTATTAGTAGCCTGATGCTGAGGGACATAAACCTGTTTTACCTGATGTTCACATTACTAATGTTTCAGTATGTATATGTATATGTGTTTATATATATATACACACACACACACACACAAACTCTAACAACGGTTGGTCCGAGCGGTAACTGTACGTGGATCCCACTCCAAGGTCTCGGGTTCAACTCTTGGGTGTGGCAAAAACTCTGTTGGGAGGGAAGAACCACAAGGACCGGAAAGCCAGGTATACACGTGGTCCGCTAGGTTCCCCAGCATGATTAGTCACTCGCAAAGCCGGATGATACTATGCACCAATAACACGATAACCATATATATATATATATATAAAAATTTAATAATGGGTAGATAACTAAATAGACCTACCATAGGTACTTGTTTATTTTATTTTTTGGGTAGCAAAGACTACCCCGTTATCTAAGGAGGAACCGCCCCTGCCAGTAGGTTGATAAGGCTCACGAGTTTATACTTTAAACTAAAACACAACATATTTACTAACAATAGAAAATTAGATAGTAAGTGAGAATAAAATAATTTTAAAAAATATTTACTTCGTTAATTTTATTTATAAGTGTTGAAATATAGTATAAAATTAAAATACTTGCGGTTTGGTTGGTAGAATAAAAACTAAGGTCAAACCGAACCGCGCGGTTGACTAATAAAATGAACTGAAAAGATCTGATAAATATCAATTTTTTGCGGTTTTCGGTTTTTATTGGTTCAGTTTGCGGTTTCTTGTTGGTTTGATTGGGTTTTGAACACCTCTATTACTGAATGACCAAAGTGAGCTTGGTTGACGAGAGAGAATGGGTGTTACATGCATGCACTTTAATGTTTAAGTTAGCAAAAGGAAGAGAAAGATTTAGATAAAAAAATGAAAGATGCTTGATGAGTCCCCATCACATGATAGTTTTCAATGATAAGGAGGGAGTTTAATTGGAGATTTTGATGAATAAAAATAAGAAGTTTGATGAAAATTTAAGAAGTTGTGAACTTAGGAAGTTGGCTTGTTATGCAATAGTTATGTTGGTTTTCTTCGTGTTTTTGTGTGCAGGAACTAGATCGAATTGAAGATCGAGTGGTGCAAGCAAGAAGAACAAGTGGTACAAGCCAAGGACTTGTCGTGCTGAGTGGCGCGCAGGTGGCGCTTCACGCGCAAGAAAACAGAATTGGCGTGCTGTGGGGCGCGCAGGAGGCGCGCAAGTGGCGCGCAAGCGCCAGTCACGCGCAAGAAGGCAGAAGCAGAGGCGCGCAGCTTGCGCTTAAGTGGCGCTTAAGCGCCAGCTGAGCGTGAAAAAAACGTTAAAAACACGTAAGGCCAGGGGGAGAAAGGGGGGTCGACGAATTTTGGAACGCTAGAACGCGAAGAGCACTCATTCCTTCTCACCGGTATTGAAGATTCAAGGCTTGGGGACAAGAATTCAAGCTTCATATGTGTTCATCATCATCTTTATCTTGTAATTCTTCCTTTCTCTCTTCCCTTATCATGTGTAGCTAAACCCTAATGTTAGGGATGAATTAACTTTGACGTAACGCTATTGTTGCTGGTTTAAAATTATGTTTATGTCGTACTCTCTTATATTTTGTGAATTGAATTTCTATGCTTAATGCTTTCTATGGTTGGAAAACTTGTAGAACGATATTTTATTCAATGATCGAATGGAAGTTTTATTATTGAATGTTTGAAATTCAATTCCTACCATTCGTAGTTTAGGAATACTCTTAGAATTGTTGTATGTTGCGAATCCTCGTTGTTAATGCTTGTTGTTAATTGAAATCGCCTAAGGAATTAGGGCTTTAGTTATCGGCAAAGGACTAGTTACCTAAGGAATTAGGAATTAGTTAGAATTGAGGGTTTGATAGCAAAATAAGAGAAAGGTGATCTTTCGAAATTAAATCAGTGACAATAGTGTGAAATCAACAGGCATTCATCCCTAGCGTTCTTCCCGTCGTATCTTCTCCTAAGCATTTTAGTTTTCTCTTATTAAAAACACAAAAAGAAATATTTAATTGCTTACTTTAGTATTAGTCGCTCACTCATACCAATCGGAAATTTATTTCAACTTGGTTCGTTTAGTTGTTGTTAACGTAATTGGTAAATTAATTCGATCCTCGAGGACGATACCCGGTCTTATCGGTTTATTTACTTGCAACGATTCGGTACACTTGCCGAAATATTAACAATGCTTGCCTTCTAATCAAGTGCGTTTAACTATATATTGAGGGCCATGCGAGATAACGTAGACGGCCTGGAGAAAGCGAGCAGAGCGTGTGGGAGATTCGACGTGGCCGGGTTGGTAGCAGGTTCTGATCAAGGTTGTGATCGCATTCTCACTGTGCAATGGGATCCAGATTGATATCGTCCCTTGGATCAGCGTGATGCACGTGCTCCTCACCAGGTAGCCTGTGGCGGAGCTTTACTCGAAATATTAAGTGGAGCAGTAATTAGTGGCTAAAATATAATAATTAGAATTAATAAGAGGAAAATATAGTTTTATCAAAGATTCAAACAAACATCAATACTAAAAAAGTAAAATATATAAAATGAAAAATGTACCTAGAATTAAAGTGTTGCTTTTAGTTCTTTTAAAAAGCCAATGGCGAAGTGACAAAAATCGGTTACAAAGGGGTGTAGACCGGCAGATTTGAGTTTTAAAACACAACACTCACTAGTACCCAAACCCCACCAGCTCTCTTTAGTGTGTTTGGATAGAGTATTTTTTTTGAGAATTAAAGTATTTTTTTTGGGGATAGAGTATTTTTTTTCTTCTGAGAATTAAAGTATTTAGTGTGTTTGGATAGAGTATTTTTTTTTTTGAGGGGAGAACCACTAGCTCTCTTTAGTGTGTTTGGATAGAGTATTTTTTTTGGGGATAATGTAACTTTTTTCTGTGAATTAAAGTATTTTAGTTTAAAATTTTAAACTAAAATATTTTAAATCCCCCGAGATATTAATTACCCCCAAAATATACTTCATACACAACACACTATTAAAACTCGGATCGGTAACCGACTCGGTTAAGGTACTGGGTCATTGGGTTAAAGGTTGGGTCAATGGGTCATTAATTGAACCGCATGAACCGAATTATTCTAAAACAATAAAATATATTCAAATATTTATATTATTTAAGGGACTCCACATATTTATATTGTTTTTTTTTTGACAAAACGCATATTTATTTTGTAAAACTATTAAAATACTAATCAATATATATATATATATATATATTACCATTTATTATAATTTTATATTTTATACATAATACAATACAAACAATATTATACCAGCGAGTCTTTTAACAAGTTAATCCTTAGTGTGGTGGCTAAGATGCCCGGATACTTAGTACAATATGGGATACGATATGACATGAATATGGGAATATGAGACGTTTTTAAAAGTCAAGATGCGGCACGATCAAGATACATATATAAAGTAGTCGATATATGACTATCACAATGTAGGAAAAATTACTTTTCAATCATAACAAGTGAGTACTTATAGATATTTACCCCACACTTACTACAATGTATTTTTTTGACAACACTTACTACAATATAGTATTTATACAGCCCTGAGAGGCCAATAAACGGATCCTGATTTCGTTTGTCTTACTCAGGGAACATTCTTAATACGTGTTCGGTCCTTTCCCCAACCAGGGAAACTAATCGTAACAAAAATCAACCACATCTATAAAATCATACCTATGTTTTTTCCCTAGTTATATTTTTTAAATCAAGCTAAACTATAATTTGGAAATTCGACAAATGATATTCAATCGGGGTGCGCCTAGATTATTTACTAGCACTACAAGAAATTTGACCTATACTTACAGCAAAAATCTGTGGGTAAAGGATCAAAAATTTTATAAACAACTGATCTATCTAGCATAATGCAGCTTATGGAAAAGTAAATTGCTGAGTCATAGTATGTATCCATTGCTTGTGTTCAGCACATAGTCTCCCATCCAACGAGGGCCCATACTTCGTACAACCCCCTAACTACTCAGTAGAAACTCCCAAAACGCGTGAAAAGATCAAATTATCATTAATGAATTTGGTGCGCGCATATTTTTTTCTGAAATTTTTACGGTTCGAACTAGTCCAAACCTGTTTGGGCGTTTTGCCACCGAGTATATTAAATTTTCAAAAATGCACATACACACCCCATCTGCCTTAAAGTTAATTTCGAATAGGTTCGGACTACTGTGGTCCGAACTAGTTCGACACAGGGGCATCTAAACTTGTATGCTCTTTGGCTGTTTACAGTTTATTCTTAGTTGGTGAGAAAAGTTTTACTAAATTGGTAATTTTTAACGACATATGGAAACCCTAATTATCGACAAACACTTTGTGTAAATAAAACAATACATATATAGATAAATACGTCTTACAACCCAAATTTGTTCATAAAATACAACCCAATTGTGTCCATAAAATACAATAAAAAACCAACTACTGTGTCTGCCCCTCTCTCCGCTGGTAGACACAGGCATACTTCCTCAGCCCCCGTGCGAATGGCATCGCCAAGGTCTTCAGCCTCTCATGTATGCCCCAGGCCCGGGTCTGCCGTGGAATCCTACCATCTAGCACCTGCTCCATCTCATCATACATGGCCACCATAAGACAGAAAATACAGTAATTAAAATAATAACTACTTTAATAACATGAGACCGAATATAAAACCATAAGACTAAAATAAAATCTCATACCTCTCTCAGCACTCCAGCATCGAAGGGGTAGTTTTTGGGGTTTATGTATGGGTGGGATACCCTCCTATACAAGGCAAAGTAACCCTCCACTGTGTCTGGGCTCCCAGCCACTACCGCTGGACCACGCTCAATAAGATATTTGCTGAAATTGGCCCACGCCTCGTCAACATCCTCACGGGAAACAAGTGCCCTTCTAGTATGTTTAAGGTCAGTTGGGATCGGCTGTACATAGCCAAACTGCCTGACCACATAATTAGGCAGATAGGGCACCATACCCCTAGCATGACGGAGAAACCCCTAAAGTAGGTCATTCTATCCAAAGGTCTGTGCTCTGTGTATGGGACCCATGTCGCCGCATCTGGCTTGAGATGATCAAGAGCTTCCCTAAAATGAGACACAGACCCATCAGCCCACTTACAATCCCACCTTTTAGTGTGTGGCTGATCTTTAGTATAATCAGTAGACAACCACTTAGCGTCAAAAATCTGTTCCAGGAAAATGTTCAAATATCCAAGCCTGTGATAAATGAGAAGCGGGTTAGGGATCCATCATATAAATAGATGTATGTAAACTGAAATAATAATTGAAATAATAGTTCTTAAACATACCTGAAGGAGGGTGGCATATCTAGCAATCTGCATAGTCTTTGGTGATGTGGCATCCGTCAACTGGGTATATAAGTGAGCCAGAGCCATACCCCCCAACTGTAGTTGCCCACCTACTCTAGATCAGAAACCAGATGAAGGTAGGCAACATTGACCTTGTTACTAGATTTATCAGTAAGCAATATAGACCCCGTCATGGCAAACAGATAGGTACGGGAAGCATCCTCCCATCGACCCTCAGTGATGGTTATGGGGTAGATCGTCTCCTTCAACCACTTCAGTGTTACAGTGACCCCTTTCTCAGGTATCTTAGAAAATGCCTCTTCAGGCTCTACCCCCAATTAGTCCACCAGCCAATCTTGAGCTTCCAGCTTGGATGGCTCTACCATATCAGCAAAGAGCCCCGTGATGGGGATATGGAACAGTTGAGAGACGTCATCCAATGAGATGGTCATCTCACCCACCGGAAGGTGGAAGCTGGTTGTCTCTCCATGTGATCTCTCCACGAAGGCATTCACCAAGTCATTATTAATCGCGGCGAACCCTAAATCCCGAAGGGGATACAAACCAGAAGCCGCAAGGTAGTGCTCAATATCGGCATGAATCTGAATATCCTTATAAACAAAACATATTCAAAAACTCTCTGCTCAATATTATGGTTATGAACTCTCTGCGGCTTAATGCGCTCCTACATTTATCATTATAAACAAAACATATTCAAAAACTAAACATATAATATTTGGTAATCTAAACATATAATTTTCATTATCTAAACATATTATATTTATAAACTAAACATATAATAAAGTTAAGTAGTTATAAACATACCATCCTGTCCCATAAATTGCGAGCGATATATGAGCCATATGAAGCCAAGGCATATCTATCATCTGGTCCTCCAGGGTAAGGGAAGGGGGCAGATCTATCATCAGCATCAGTAGTAGATGGACCAGTAGTATCAGCAGCTGCAGCTGAAGCTCTCGATGCAGATGGGCCAGAAGCATCAACAGGGTCACCACCAGATGGGCCAGCCAACTCAGCAGCTTTAAAGTTGCCCGCATTACGGTCAATGTCGTCATACTCCAATTGATCATCCAATGTAGCCGCAGCATGCGCTCGGATGGTTTTCCCGCGCCACCCTAGCGTCCACGTGGATTGTTTTGGGCATTTTTGTTGCGGACGGACCTCGTAGGACAAACTCGCTCGTCATCATCCTGCCTCTGGCTAGAAGTACCACCACCTCCTGTTTTTTCCATACTAAAAAAAAACAAACCGTTAGAAAAAAAACAGTTAAACAGCTCAAAAACCTGCTGGTTCGGACAAGCTAGTCTCGAACTGGTTCGGACCACGTTTGGTCGAGCTGTTTCAGACTAGCATTTGTCGAACCCTTACAAATAACAGTTTCAGGCGAAAATTTTGGGTGATTCGGAGCACGATATGTCGAACAGGTTCGACGGGACAAAATCCGAACCGTGCGAAACTGCAAAAAAAAAAGTAACGCGAAGAAGATGACAATGAAGGTTACCTTGAGTTCCGAGGAAGCAAATGTGGGTGAAAATCATACGAGATCGATGGACGGGAGTGGAAAAATGATGGAGAAGGGGGTTTGGGGATACGGTTCAGATGTTATATGAGAGTGAGAGGGAAACAGAAAGTGATGAGGGGGTGTGTGTGAGAGTGAGAGGGAAAGGGATAGGGAAAGGTGTTTTGAATGGGGGGGGGGGGTATTTTGGGGTTTTTGAGTGTCAGAGGGTGTCTCTCGAGTAGAGGGGAGTTGTACGAACTATGCCCCCTAATGTGGGGTCTTCACTTCTCTAGTGGGCTGACGCCTATTGGGCTTTAAATATTGATTTGGCCCATTAGGGCTTCATTTCTCATTGCTCAATCTTTTCCCAGTCCCCCTCTTTACTAGCTACACCAGAATTGTATATAAACATCGCTCCTTTTGGTAGCACTTCCTGCAAAGCGCTACTTAAAAGAAAACACGGAATCCCTTTAGTAGCGCTTTGTTGAAAAGCGCTTGTAAAATAAAAACATGGACGACTTTTAGTAGTGCTTCCTTGGAAGTACTATTTAAAATAAAAACATTGATCCAAATCAGTCGCATAATAACATAATTACCATAATAACCCTAAATTTAAACAACCTTCTTCTTACACTTCTCCGCCTTCCTCCACACTCTCCCCAACCTCCATTTCTTCACCACCCACTTCTAACCTGTATCCCTCTTCGTCTACACTATTGTGCACCTTCATAACTTCACAATATATCAAAGAAAGTCCTTTTTCTCCCAGACCATTCACTACGGGTATGCACAACCCATCCCCACCCACCAATCCATCTCAACCTAGTAGTTTAGGGTTGAATCCAACTCTAACCCACATTAAAAATGGACAAATCAGACCATCCTAATTAGTAACCCTATTTTAGGTAAGGACAGGTTCAGGTTGGCCCTTGAGTTGCCAGTCATATTGATAACTCTATTTTATATAGAGTTATTCGTGCTTCTACACTTAGATAATTGCCCAAAATCAAGTCTAATATGTGTTAAATATGCTAGTATGAATAAAATAACAATATTTATGGTTTTAAGGTGAATGATGTTCATAACTTAGCATTTTGCATGTATATTGGTATGTTTGATGTGTTTGTTCAGTGCAGCTGCAGTTAGGTGCATCTGCACTTGGTGCAACTGCACCTTCCTGCACCGAAGCAGCTCACAACCCCACATTGGAAGCACCTCAATTCTTACCATTGCCATAATGCTTTGTTTGCATGCTGCTTGCTTAAGAGTCACATGGGGGCACATGACCACTTGCAAAAGGAGGCTCCTACAAGATAAAGATCATCATGAAGATCCTTTCACATGGGACACATGGCGAAACATAATTGGACCTCTCTTTAAGGTTTTGTTGGACTCAAATGGCATCATCAACTTCTGAAAAGTAACCATGGTTAAGTTAACTTCATCTCCAAGCAAACCCTCACTTGAAGGAAATCTCAAGGCCTATATAAAGGACTTCATCCTTCACTTGGAAAATCATCTCCATTCTTCATCTTCATCTCTCATCTCACTTCTCTCTCTTTGGAGATCACTTTAGATAGTATTTATTTTTCTAGTTTAAATAATAGTTAGATTGTAAGAAGGTAAGAAAGGAATTGACAACTTCTCCCTTCACTTCTTCATAGAATTCGTAGTGCAAGGAATCGGTGCAGTTGCACTTGCTTGGCAAACTTATGCAAGAGTTCTTCAATTGGTGTAATCTCTACCCTATTGTCTTATCATGTAATTTCCTTTATTTCAACATGTTTTATTTCATCTCTATTTGCCTTGCAATGCCTATTATGAGCTAAACTTCTTAAGTTGAGATGTTCTAACTTTCCAATGATCTTTTGAGGAAAGTTATTGTGTTTTCAAATGGTGTAAGCACTTTAGTTCTTGTGTTTAAATTCTTAATCTTGTTTAAGGTTGATCGCTTAGAACAAGTAGAGTTATATTCACTTAATTGGCTTATAACTAGAAATCAAGAACTAAGTAAGGATAAGTGTTTAATGAAGCTTTTAGTTAAACTTGTTTTAATGAAGTTAGCTTGTTAATTCCATGTTAATTCCTAACCTTAGGTTAACATAGTCCTTGCAAGAGTGTAGTGAGATCTTAAGATACAAGAGTGTACTTATTTAGCAACTTGGATTATCTGTAAGGGGGCGAGAAAGGAATTGACTACTTCTTTCTTTACCGCAAAAAAACAGAATCATAAGAGCTTGTAACGAAACTCTGAAGAAAGTAGGTGACCAGCACACAATGATGCAGCTGCACCTAAGTGCATCTGCACCACGAGAAAACACAATACTCGCAAAGTGAATTATTTAGTGAAGACATCTCAACTATCACAATCCACTAATTTCTTACACCTTTTTATTTGCTTGTTTATTTTCTGTTTATTTACATTCTTGCACTCTCACCATATATTGTTTAGTGGCTACCTTTCACTAGTAACTTATTGATTCTAAACTTGTAAATAAATCCAATCCCTGTGGGAACGATACTCTACTTTCACTTTATTACTTGTTTGTGATTGTGTATACTTGTACACGTTTTCCACACACCAAGTTTTTGGCGCCGTTGCCGGGGATTGTCATTAATTTTTGTTGTTTTAAAGATAGTAAATTAGTGTTTTGTTTTATTACTCTGATAGTTTGTTTTTCTGTGCAGAAACAGGTGCAGATGCACTAGCTTATGCCCAGGGATAGATCACCAGAGACAAAAAAAGTTGCAGCAATACTATGTCTCAACAAGGTGAAGGAGAAGGCTCAAGACCAGCCTCAGTCAGAGGTGGTCCTGGATCACAACGAGATGCTGAAGCAGATCACAGGAATCAATTCATTCACATGGGACCAATAGGTATGATTAATGATAGAGATAGACCTATGAGAGATTATGCTATGTTTGATCATCAAAACATGCAAACAAGCATAGCAAGACCTCACATAGAGGCTGTCCATTTTGAATTTAAACCAATGATGTTTCAAATGCTGCAAACAATTGGTCAATTAGGTGGATTTCCTCATGAGGATCCCCATGAGCATTTAAAACAGTTTTTAGAAATATATAGTAACTTTATCATACCTGGTGTTAGTGAAGATGCATTTAGACTTAAGCTATTTCCATATTCTTTGAAAGATTAGGCTAAATCATGGTTAAACTCATTGGAGCCTAATTCTATTCTTACATGGAATGAAATGGCTGAAAAGTTTTTGTCAAAATATTTTCCACCCATAAAAAATGCCAGAATGAGAAATGATATTACGTCTTTTAGACAAAAAGAATTTGAATCATTGTTTGAAGCATGGGAAAGATGGAAAGAACTTTTAAGAAAATGTCCACACCATGGTCTTCCATTCATTATTCAGATGGAAACATTTTATAATGGTTTGGAACCACAAACTAGAATAATGCTTGATGCATCATCTTGTGGTGTTTTATTAAATCTGTCTTATAATGAAGCATGTGAATTGATTGATAGAATTGCTACTAATAGTTCTAGTTGGCCTACTGAGAGGGTAAGTGCCCAAAAGATATCATCAGGGGTACATGAAATTAGTGAAATATCAGCCTTATCTGCTCAAGTAGCCTCATTAGCAAACATGTTCAAGAACTTCACGACAACCAGTGCAACTGCATCTAGTGCAGTTGCACCAGTAGAGAACACTGCAGCAACAATAGAACAAGCCCCTCTAGGAGCTATAAGTTGTGTTTATTGTGGAGGAAGTCACCTTTATGAGGAGTGTCCTAGCAACCCTGTCTCTGTAAATTATGTAAGTTATGATAGGAATAACAACCCTTACTCCAATACCTATAATGCTGGTTGGAAGAACCATCCAAACTTCAGATGGAACAATACTAGTGCACCTGCACCTAGTGCAACTGCACCAACCCTTCCACCAAGATTTCAATCTCAAAACTACCAAAGGCCACAACAACAACAACCTACTACTGATAACTCCTTAGAAGGTTTGCTTAAATCTTTCATTAGTGAAACTAGAACAGTTAGGCAAGCCCAAGATGTATCCATCAAAAATCTGGAGAATCAAGTAGGTCAGTTAGCAACTGCTCTGTATCAAAGACCAACAGGTACACTACCTTCCAATACAGAAGCAAGTCCATCTTAGAGGCCAGGTAAAGAACAGGTCAAAGCTATCTCTCTCATAAATGGGAAAGATCTTGCAGAACCTTATGAGAATGAAGGTACAGGTAAGGGTGAAAAAAATAAAAATGAAAAAAATTCTCAAGCTGCAGAAGCACCTGATGCATCTGCATCTCATGAAGTTCCAACTCCAAGGTTAGTTCCTGAATACCCTTCTCCTCCTTTTCCTCAAAGATTAAAAAAGGCACATGAGGAGAAGCAATTTAGTAAGTTTCTTGAAGTTTTAAAACAATTACACATCAATGTTCCCTTAGTTGAAGCACTTCAGCAAATGCCTAATTATGCTAAATTTATGAAAGATGTGCTTTCAAAAAGAAAAAGATTAGGGGATTTTGAAACAGTTGCCATGTCAAAGGATTGCAGTCTAATCATGCAAAACAAAAATCCTAGGAAGTTGAAGGATCCTGACAGCTTTACAATTCCACTTTTAATTGGAAAATTCTATACTGGTCGTGCATTATGTGATTTAGGTGCAAGTATCAACTTGATGCCTAAATCCATATTTACACAACATGGAATTGGAAATGTCAGGCCTACAACTGTGACACTTCAATTAGCTGATAGATCAATAGCATATCCAGAAGGAATCATAGAAAATATCTTGGTTAAAATTGACAAATTTGTGTTTCCTGCAGATTTTGTTATTTTTGATTTTGATGCAGATAAAGAAGTCCCAATCATCCTTGGAGGACCATTCTTGGCAACTGGAAAGACACTCATTGATGTGCAGAAAGGTGAACTAACCATGATTGTGAATGATCAAGAGGTGAAATTCAATGTAATGAATGCCCTAAAATATCCTACTGAGGATATTGAGGAATGTTCAGTCATAATGTCTCTAGATCAACTGATGCAGAAGCAATTCCACAAACAACATGATCATCCGATGAATTCTCTAACATCCAGTGCTCCTGCCTTGATAGATGAAGAAATTGAAGAAAAACATCCTCCACAAAATGAGCTTAAATTTTTTCAAGAAATGAGAATTGTTATCCCAAATGCTTATTGGTTGGGGCATGAGATCACTTGCTTCCCTATGCCAAATACATGGGATTTCTAACAAAAAGAAGAAAGAGGAAGGATGATATTTTCTTCTTGTCCTATTATCCACCCTAACTTAGGTTTTGAATGACAAGTCTAGCTAAAGACTATAAAATAAGCGCTATTGGGAGGCAACCCAGATTTTTAGGACTAATGTGTTTTCTGTGTTTTTGTTTTTACTTTTGCAAGTATGAATGAATGGTCTTGGGCAGATGCTGTCAATTATGCAGAATTCTAATGCAGTAGCACCGTGTGCAGCTGCATTATTGGCTAAAGATATCTGTCACAAGACTTAGTCAGGCTGAAGACTCTTAAATCAAGCGCTAATGGGAGGCAACCCATGATTTTTAAGTATTAATTATGTTAGTTTTAATTTATGTTTTGAAGTGTTTTGAATGAAAACAGGTTAAGAGATTTCCCAATGCAGTTGCATTGCATGCACCTACACTACCAAAGTTCCAGTGCTCCTGCATCAAACTCCACAACACACTTGGGTGAAAATTTAGATGTTGAGAAGAATGTTGCAGAGCAACCTGATGCAGGTGCTCCTGAAGCAACTGCATCCACCACTGATGTACCTGATGCAAGTGCAACTGGTGCAGGTGCATCCAAACCTGAGGAGCTTAAAAAGAAGAGACAGAAGGTGAAGCATTCTGCAGTGAGGTCTAGCTCAAGGATATGGAGTGGGGCATCAAAACAGTAATTATATTTGAATGTTGTTAACTATTTTGTTTAATTATGCTTTTATATTTTGCCTTACGATATTTTGTGAACTAATCCTCCTCCCATGGTTTTTATTTTTAAAGAGCAGTGAGGACACTGCTCAACTTTAAGTTGGGGGGAGAAGTTAACTTATCATATTATGCATATATGCATATGTGTTTAACTATAGTATGTGTGTCTGCTTTGATATATGTTTGTTCTTATATATGTTTGATAGATGTTGTTCTTATATATGTTTGATATATGTTTGATCTTATATATGTTTGTTTTCACGTGTGTCTACATGTTTAAATATGTGTTAGGATTTGATAGATTTGAAGCATGATCAGCTTAGAAATCTTTTTCACAAATATAGACAAATGCATCTCTTTGAACTGATTTTTAATGATGAAAGAAAGAAAAAGAAAAGAAGTCTTGTTTTCCTCAAATGACCAATTTTATTATTACTTCAAAACATCAAAGCTGAGTTTTGAAAAGAACCTTGCTATTTAAAAAGCTATCTGATGCAAGAGGGATTTTTAGAAAACTAAGGTCAAAAACAAATTTTTATTAAAAATATAGAAGAGCTTAAAGAATTAAGTTTGGGGGAGTTTTTATGAATACAAAGGCAAGAGTATGAAAAACTTAGAGAAGTCAATGCAATAGGTTACCACAAATACTACCAAAAAGTGCTCAAAACGTAAAGATAGCTATATTGCCCAAGTCATTAAAACTGTACCTGTTCCAATAGTGCATTTGGTCAGAAAAAGAAATATACAAAAAGAAAGAAAAAGAAAAAAAGAAGACAAAACTGACCAAAGAAAAAAGTATGCATAAGGAGGATAGTGAGGAGGGCAATATAAAGCTAAAATGTCTTGAAAAGTAGTATCAAGTGCAGCTGCACCAAATGCACCTGCACCGTCAAAAGTTTAGTGCATCTGCACTAATACAAAAATACCTAGTGCAACTGCACCTCAGAAAAACGATGTATTTGCACTCACTGCATTTGCATCAAAAAAAAGAACCACCAAAAAATACAAATAATGCATTGACTCAACAATTTTGAAATACTCTTTTCAAGCCCTTTGTTGTGCTTAAAAGCCCCTAATCTTGAGGATTTTGTTAGTCTCATCTATATTTCGAAACATCTTTGTTTTGACCAAACGTGATCTAAAGTTTTCAAAGGCTAGGAGAAACTTGTTACTTGGCTTTGGAACTGATTGAATCTCAGTGGGGCACACACTCACACAAATGAGTTTTAATAGCTTTGGATGTTTTGGAATTCAAAGGCCAAAGACAAAATTTTCTAAAAAAATGAAGTTCATAAAAATGCATTATTGAAAATCATTCTTTGAAAAAAAAGATGTGAGCTGATCTGTTCTTCTTGATTATGAAAATCTTATTAGTATTTTCTTTTTGTCATTGCTTGAGGACAAGCAACGATTTATGTTTGGGGGTGTGATAACTCTATTTTATATAGAGTTATTCGTGCTTCTACATTTAGATAATTGCCCAAAATCAAGTCTAATATGTGTTAAATATGCTAGTATGAATAAAATAACAATATTTATGGTTTTAAGGTAAATGATGTTCATAACTTAGCATTTTGCACGTATATTGGTATGTTTGATGTGTTTGTTCAGTCTTAGCATTTTGCATGTATATTGGTATGTTTGATGTGTTTGTTCAGTGCAGCTGCAGTTAGGTGCATCTGCACTTCGTGCAACTGCACCTTCCTGCACCGAAGCAGCTCACAACCCCACATTGGAAGCACCTCAATTCTTAACATTGCCATAATGCTTTGTTGGCATGCTGCATGCTTAA
Organism: Astragalus glycyphyllos; assembly: GCA_963573325.1. Taxonomy (NCBI): domain Eukaryota; kingdom Viridiplantae; phylum Streptophyta; class Magnoliopsida; order Fabales; family Fabaceae; genus Astragalus; species Astragalus glycyphyllos. The sequence continues at coordinate 19,854,568 of OY754308.1, forward strand.
GAGTCACATGGGGGCACATGACCACTTGCAAAAGGAGGCTCCTACAAGATAAAGATCATCATGAAGATCCTTTCACATGGGACACATGGCGAAACATAATTGGACCTCTCTCTAAGGTTGTGTTGGACTCAAATGGCATCATCAACTTCTGAAAAGTAACCATGGTTAAGTTAACTTCATCTCCAAGCAAACCCTCACTTGAAGGAAATCTCAAGGCCTATATAAAGGACTTCATCCTTCACTTGGAAAATCATCTCCAGTCTTCATCTTCATCTCTCATCTCACTTCTCTCTCTTTGGAGATCACTTTAGATAGTATTTATTTTTCTAGTTTAAATAATAGTTAGATTGTAAGAAGGTAAGAAAGGAATTGACAACTTCTCCCTTCACTTCTTCATAGAATTCGTAGTGCAAGGAATCAGTGCAGTTGCACTTGCTTGGCAAACTTATGCAAGAGTTCTTCAATTGGTGTAATCTCTACCCTATTGTCTTCTCCTGTAATTTCCTTTATTTCAACATGTTTTATTTCATCTCTATTTGCCTTGCAATGCCTATTATGAGCTAAACTTCTTAAGTTGAGATGTTCTAACTTTCCAATGATCTTTTGAGGAAAGTTATTGTGTTTTCAAATGGTGTAAGCACTTTAGTTCTTGTGTTTAACTTCTTAATCTTGTTTAAGGTTGATCGCTTAGAACAAGTAGAGTTATATTCACTTAATTGGCTTATAACTAGAAATCAAGAACTAAGTAAGGATAAGTGTTTAATGAAACTTTTTGTTAAACTTGTTTTAATGAAGTTAGCTTGTTAATTCCTAACCTTAGGTTAACATAGTCCATACAAGAGTGTAGTGAGATCTTAAGATACAAGAGTGTACTTATTTAGGAACTTGGATTATCTGTAAGGGGGCGAGAAAGGAATTGACTACTTCTTTCTTTACCGCAAAAAAACAGGATCCTAAGAGCTTGTAACGAAACTCTGAAGAAAGTAGGTGACCAGCACACATTGATGCAGCTGCACCTAAGTGCATCTGCACCACGAGAAAACACAATACTCTCAAAGTGAATTATTTAGTGAAGACATCTCAACTATCACAATCCATTAATTTCTTACACCTTTTTATTTGCTTGTTTATTTTCTGTTTATTTACATTCTTGCACTCTCACCATATATTGTTTAGTGGCTACCTTTCACTAGTAACTTATTGATTCTAAACTTGTAAATTAATCCAATCCCTGTGGGAACGATACTCTACGTATCTTCACTTTATTACTTGTTTGTGACTGTGTATACTTGCACACGTTTTCCACACACCAAGTTTTTGTCCCAAATATGCATACACATATATTAAAAATATTATATGTTAATATATAATTAATACATTGATACTTGTTATTCCTGATCATTAAAATACCTAGGCCCAATCCAGCGAAACCCATGATCCATACTTAACAAACGGTCTAGATGCAACTCTCTCCACGTATAGGAACCTATCCCTATAAAAGCGCTATCTCATCACTATAAGAGGTTCACATCTATTACCTCACATCACCTATTCCTAATGCTGACTTAGGCATCAAAGTGTGTGCAGGTACAACCCCCCTCGCCGGATCAACGAGAGTCCGATCACCTCGGAAATCTTTCGAGCAACTACCACAACATCATCTCGGAAGCAACTCGGAGTGAGGCATCTTCTCAGCTTGGTGAGCACTTTGGTCTTCAGCTCGACCGAAGTCTGCAGTTAAAACAGATCACTTGTGAATTGTGATAACCCATTTAGACACTAAACTCAAAACAAATAGTTTGATTCTGAAATTTAATAGTTTGAGACGTTAACTATATAGTCGTACTATAAATATCTTAACTTTATCGTAGTCGCAATAGCAAAAGAACGTATACTTAGATTTTATAGAAAACTAAAAATATTTGAAAATAAGTTTAATAAAGTTGGACACACATCAACATTAGTTTTTTAGAAGTTTTACTTAACTTATCTATTAAATTTTTTGTCAAATATTAAATATTTGATTATAGTAGAACCAGTGTTTTTAAAAACTATATTATTTCTTGTCAAAAAAAAAAAAACTATATTATTTATATTTTGGGAGAACCCGCTGCCGTCTTAATTAAACTATGTCCTAAATTGATTCATAGCTTATCGAGTTTGTTCAAGTTTAAGGATATGGAACGGTACACAAAATGGCCCGACCAAAATTTACGATCGAGTTAGGGTTAGTTATAACTCGTTCTAACCGTCCCATGCTCACCCATATCATTCACCATTTATGAAAGAGAACAGTGTTCTCATTCTTTTTTTGTGAGTTTTTATTAAATTTAGTACCCTAGTATCATAAATTTTTGATACTAAAGTACCGAGTGTTATTAAGGGTAATTTTGTTTAACAGTATCTATACCTTGGTACTAGTCTGTTACGGTAGTAAGGTACCACACATGTATTTTTTGAATTGTGTAACATCCCCAAATTAGCTAATCTCAAATTGTTGAGATTTGTAAGTGCTTTCATTTAATTGTAATCTAATTGAGATATGGTTGATGAATTAAGCGGTTATATAAATAATTAAGCAATTTGATTGGGTGCTTGATTGTTAGCTTGATTTATTTAACATGGGGGTAGTGTACAAGTAAATAGGGGAGTGCATTGAACATAAGGGAATTTTAGGGAATTCACCCTACTTTATTTTACCCTTAGCTGACCCCATTCACTAACTCTCCTCACTCCCAATTTCTTTCACTCCCACACCACTCACAACTCACCACTCAAAAACACAACACACACTCTTTTACAAAATACTAAAAACAAGGGGGTGTTATTAGTAATCTGTTTGCATCACAATAGCCCAACATCCTTTGAGGCCCAGGTCCATTAAACCCACCTCAGCTGAAACACCATCAAAAGGGTGGGAAATCAATTCATTTGGTCACTTTTCAGCTTTCAAACAAAAAGAGAAAGAACTTAGAGTGAGGGAGAGGAGTCGAAGGTGGTGAGGAGTCAAGAGAGAGTGAGATGGAAGCTCCACTTTCATCGTAGCAAGTGAGAGTTATATACTGAATGTTGATTGCCACCATCAAAACACCATTTCCTCTTCCAAATACACCACATTACAACACTTCTTTTTCAGTCTTCTTCATTCTCTCCAATAAAGAAGAAATGTATTTGCATGCAAGTAAAGAGGGGCCAAATGAAGTTACGATGAGTTGCATGTTAGTTGAAGAACTGAGTTTCGAGAGATTTAGAAGTTCGGTTCGTTGAGTTCGGGTTGAGTTTCGGTTAGTCGGTTCGTCAAAGTTTCGAGTGGTTCGTCAACCGAGTGAGTGTCCTCACCATGTTATGTATTTTAAATGCTGTGTATATTCTGAATTGATAGCATGACTTGAATTTGGTTGTTGAGATTTGGATGAATTGATGGTGTTAATTGTGTATAATGTTGTTCTGAAATTCGGTTTGGGACTGTTTTGATATAGGTTCAGTGTTTCTGTGATTGTGAACTGTTTATGTGTCCAAAAATTGTAGGGTTTGTTTTTCTGGAACCTAGACACGATTTGCTACCATTTAGGCACTGAGTTTAATAACTTTAGGTAAGTATGATTAGAGAATTAGTGGTTGCAAGTTGAGTCAAAAATCTAGGACTGTTATGGGTATAGGTTCAGTGTTTTGCTCGTAGCGACTTAGGTAGGACCCCGTTTGAATAATTCCTGTCTCATTTGAACCTAGAACTAGACTCGTTTTGCTTCAAATTTGACACTCAGTTTGCTTCATTTGGTCGAGAAGTCAAAAAGAAAACTAAGTTACAAGTTGGACCACAGTTGTTGTCATGTTTCTGGATCCTTATGTTTTATTTTGAAAAGCTGTACATTTTGATTATATAAACAAATAAATAAAAATTATACCCAGAAACTAGACACTCTAAGGTTTCCAGTGAATATTTTTTGCTAAATTTCGATATCGTCTGCGATGTTAAAGAAATTGTTGAAGTTTACGTACTACTGCTGAAAATTTACTTCACATAGTATGTCTTTGGAAATGCTTGAATGACTATGTCTTGGCTCTAGTTTCTCCATGATTATGAATGATATGATTAGTAATGATATGATGCATGCATGATTGGTGATCATATGTTGCTTAAATATGATAATTGAGTTGTCAATTGTTCGAAGTATCGAGTAACGAGTGAGAACCCTTAAGGAATGCTATAATGATTCTGAAATTGATGTACAACTATGTTATGATACATAAGTGATTAAAGGATGACGATCCCAAGAGGTTATTAGACATACTCAGTGACGGGGAGTCTTGGTCCTGAAGCTAAGGCTCCCGAATTATTTGCCAGGTAGAGTCAAATTGGGTAAGAAATGTCGCATAAGGCATCCAAGATGGGGTGTGTCTCAAGAAAAGACGAGAATTGGCAAGATAAAATGATTTATTGATATAACCGAATTGGAGTTTCCCGGATTAAATGGGAGCTCCCGCATTATTCGGAATGGAATGATAATGAATTTTTAAAAGGAACGAATGAGAGGAACCGTAAGGGGTCACTGTTTATGTTTTCTGGTTTTCAGGTACAAAGTCTCAGTGTGGAAGCTACTCTAGTTGGATTTCCATTAGAGAAATTTTTGGAGAACGGGTATCTAGTTTATGGGTAGTCTTTGTAATTTGATCTTTGGATCGAATCTTGGCCCTTTAGTTAGCTATTGTGGCTTCGGTTTAACTTGTTTTTCTCAAGTTTGTATTATGTATTAACTTGTATTCCAGGATATGGTGGTCTACGGACCTAAACATATGTTGTTATTTATGGGTTGATCCCAATATTATGTTAAGTTTTAAATTGAATCCATAATAGTTTTGTATATTCTCTGAGTTAGGGCATAAAACGTTGACATTCCGCTTTAGTTAATTGCGAGGTGTTACAAATTGCATCATACACGTCCGATACCAAAGTACTGGATTGTCTAGTACCAAGGTAATGAGCGTGTTACACCAAAAACAGCTTCCTTTGTACACTCAGTACCTTAGTATCAGACAGTTTCAGTGTTTTTGTATTTGGGAGAACTTTGTTTTAGCAATTGTTTTTATGTTAACAGGTCTGGGTGGAAGAGAATTGTCGAAGAGGGCCAAAAGATGGTGTAGCTAATGACTTCTTGGATTATTATATTGACGTTACTAGTTCATTCACAACGTAGAAAGTACCCCATTATTCTGTAGTTTTTTTGTGTTCTTAATTTGTTATTACCTATTTGACTGTTGTTTTTCAAGTACTTTCCACTTATGACGAACTATTACGTAATGTCAGAATGTTTCTTAAGAGTGTGGTTGTCATCTCTAGATCTAACAAAAGACGGAAAACCATGATGGTTTTTACAAGGTGTAGAAAACCTAACTAACCATTCAAATTGAAAGGAAGGTTTGTTAAGGTTCTGGGAGGATGGGTGCTAATAGAGACTTCGAAGGACATTCCTATGGTGATAAATGATAACTATCATCTATGATAGTTATCTAAGTATTCTCAAGGCTTAAATAATTGCAAGTTCTAAGGAAAAGTAGAGAATTATGTTGTAAATATTATGTTTTGGAAGAGTCTTAGGTGAATTCCTGGAATTAGGTTAATTGGCACTTAGGTGCCTAATGTGTGCTTTGATGTGTATATTTCATTGCTGCAGCACTAGATGTCACAACATCTCCCAAAATGCGTCAGATGAGAGAGAAAGTAGAAAGGCGCTAATTTCAAGGGAAGCACTAGTTGTCAGGAAGATCAATACCTGCGTGGGAGTGCTACAGCTGGAATATTCGAATATGCTACTTTGGGCACACAACAAGACAAGGGGCTCCTCCAAATTAGGGTTTTCCTAGGATCATGTGCCCTTGCACTATAAAAGGCTGCCCTTCTTCATCATATTTATAGAGACTTGGCCGAAAGGAGAAAGTATAGAAATAACTTTCCTCCATTTTTGTACCAAGCACCTTAAATTACCAACAAAAACACCATTGATGAGATCATTGCTGCAGCAATCGCGGAAGCTGATTCTACTTGGAAGATTTCTACTTTGAGAAGCTGATCTTGTACCTCCATGACTTATATCTTGGAGCTCACCTTCGGTTCTCCTCTCTTAGTATAATTTCTTACCTTGTAATTTTAGTATGACTTTAAAATTTATGTTTAAGTTAGTTTTCTTGGGTTGTTCGCTAAATATTAGCTAAATACTCATAGTTGGGATGCTTAATCCGATGTAATGCAGTTTTAATGCATTTAATGAAGTATGTTTGATGTATAGCATTTTATCTTGTGTATTATAATATTTTCATCTTAGATTAGGAATGGCCAACTAATCTCAAGTAGCAGTTATGAATTCAGAAATAGTTTGTAAATTTAACTCACACGATAATATGAGTAGTGTTCATTAAAAGACATTTTAATGTTGCTTGCTTAAACCCTAGTGTGAAGTATTTGACAAAATACATCTATTGTGACAGCACCTAATGCTGCAGCATCAAACATAGCATTAATGCATTTTAATGGATTTACTGAAGTAAAGCATGTCAACTTAATCTCGTCTCTGATCTTATTACCCATTTACCTTTTTACTATTGTGAATGATACCAAAAACTTGTGTCTTAATTTTATTACCATCACTAATTTGTTAATCAAATTGAACACGTTTTGAGCATTAATCCTGGTGGGAACGAATCTTATTTCAACTTTACTACTTGTTGGACAATGTATACTTGCACTACGTTTTCACTCAACAATAACTAACAGATGAAGAGAAGGCAATTATGACTGATATGACGAAGCACCAGATCAAGCCTAAAGGCGTCATGCTTCAACCCAAAATAAGAATTCTGATAGCCACTCAAACAAAATCGACATTCGAGGATTCTATCTAGTCTACACGAGGGTATAGACGTCCATCGCTAAGACTCAAGAATGCCTTTGGGTCACATCCGGACTCCATTTAGCTTTCAAATACATTGAACACAGTCTTGTTGATTGATTTCACGTATAAGACCAATGTGTATAGGTTGCCATTTGTTAAGATCGTTTGTGTAGCCTCAACTGAAATGACTTTCTCTGTTGCATTTCCTTATACCGAGGGGGGGAAATTCGCAACCTTGTTTGGATTCTTGTCTAAGGCTAGCTTTCCTTGTTAGGCGCAATTTCTGATACTCGACTACTTGATTACTACTTGATTTTTCTAAAGTTGATTAGATTAAAAGTTGCATTTCTTATAATGTGCACTTTACTTTGATTGTTGTCACAAATATACAGTCCTTTGATTGAGTCTAAATTGCTTGCTTTGACAGTGTTGTTTGAACGTTTAGTTGAAATTAATGTAAAATAATTTTAAACTTTAAACTGTAACATATTTTGTTTTGTGACAAAATGTATTAAAAATAATAGTTGGTTAGGAGTTGTTATTCTATTAGGGACTAGTTAGGCTCTGTTTGGAAAAGAATAGCTGATAGCGGATATGCTAGCGAAGAGCGGATGATCTTATAGCGGATAGCAGATAGCAGAGAGCGGATAAGCTAGCTGATAGCGGATAGCTTATAGTAGATAAGCTAGCTAAAGGCGAATGAAGTGTTTGGTAACATTAACGATTGAACTAGCTAATAAATGTAAAATGACATAAAAGGACATGTTTTAATCAATATGAAATATGTTAAAATCATTTTACTACAAATTCATGATAATTAAAATAATTATTAAGACATTTAGGAAAGAAATTTTTTAAAGATATATTTTGATATCCTATTTTATATATTGATTTGAGAATGTAATGTAAAATACAATTAAAATAAAAAAATAGATAGTGTATGTGTTTACTGTGGTTTTTGGTAAACACCGCTAGTTTGAAATTTCTTCTACTTGCGGGATCAACTAGTAAATCCTAAGACCATTTGTGTTAAAGTTTTTCCAGAAATTATGAATGTCTTACAGTTTTTAAAGGGAAGAATGAAGATAACTATCAGTTTCGCGCGAAACCATCGAAGCCACTTCGGACAGAGATGAAGAGAGCAAATAAAAATGCAGAAAATTGCTTAAAGAAACAAAGTAAAATGCATTAATTGAAAAGAAAGTTGGTACACATGATCATACATTCTTCTCTGACTCGTTTTCTCTGTGATGTTGGAAGTTAGAGCGTGAGAATCTGTAATGAGTTTGTGACCCTTTTTCCTATGAGAAACTACTATTTATACAAGGAAGGAAAACACTAAAACTAACTAACTGTACAGAGAATTTAAAAAAGAAAACTGCTTCAGCCTTCGACTAGGGTAACTGCCAGAACTTCGACGGCGAGCACTTGATTATGACCTGCTATTGAATCCCCAGCCTTCTTCTCGTCGAAATATCACCCTTCAATTCTTGTTAAGTCTAAGGCTTTGTCGAATTTGCCTTCTGATACAACTCTTCTGTGTCGAAACCAACACCTTCTTCTGAGAAGACCAATGGAACTATACCAACATACTCACTCATAACCATAATATTAGGGCTTGGCTTATCTCACACCCCACCTTACTCACCCCACACCCCCTAACCCCTTTAATCCCCAAAATACCCTTCACTAAAAAAGACTATTTTTCCCTCTCCCTCCCTCACACCCATTCTCACACTCACCCAAACACACCCCAACCAAAACCCTCTCCCTCTCCCTAGAGTAATCCGCCTCCCTCTCTCTCTTACTCGTTGATTTCGAAGTCCCAACCTCAATTTCGCAATCAGGTACTCCCTCCCTCACTTTCCTCTGTTATTTTTCATGGTTTTAAGTTTCCGTTTCTTCGTTTTCTGAATTCTAGTTCGCATGCAACAGATTCGGTTGCCCTCAACCGAATGGTTCTGGGGACGAAGGAAAACGAACCCATTCGGTTGAGGTCAACCGAATCATGGTGATACTGATGGTGTTGTTTTGATACGTTCGGTTGCAGGTATGATCCAATTCGTTACCTCGATTGAACGAAATGATGGGAAGATTTTCATTCCAGATGAGATTTGGAGACTAGAAAACCCTAACGACTTTTATTTTTGCTTGGATGTTGGCCTTGATATTTTTGGTGTGAACAACATGCGCTATGGCAACATCCTTATTGATACGCATGTCATATGCCAAGCGTATGGGGGTGTTGAGAGTGTGTAAGTGTCCGTAACATATGTTCGGACTGGCCTGTTCAATGTCGCCAGGATTATGCCCCAGGAAGACAATGCCGGTTCTGACTCGACTGATTCAGATTACCGGGCATTCCTGGATGACTATGATGGGAGTGATGTTGGGATCTCTAGGAGTGATGTTGGGAGTGATGCTGGGAGCGATGCTGGAAGTGACTCTGTTGTTACCCATTTGTAGTTTTTTATTTTTATTTCATTTATCAATAATTGTAATCTCAAAACTGATTTAGTAATGAATAACTATTTCATTATTTATATTTCGGTTTACAGTACAGTTTAAATTAAACAACAATTTTAATATTATAAAGCGTAACCGTACATGAAACACGAAATACATCAAAACGATAAAAAACAACATAAAGAAAGGACAACGAAACAACTAAAAAAGTAGCGATTCTTGGCGAGTCCCTGTTCCATAATATAAATGACCTCTTCCAGAGTGCGCATTGTTTCGATAAACAGCTCAATGATTTGACGTCCCAATGGAACATTACGATGATGTTCCAACATTCACTATTAGAAAAAGTTGGAATAGCTACGGAATTTTTGACAAATAATAAAATAATGGTACACCTAGAAGAAATCGGAAATATGTGTAAGGAATTAAATAATACTATGGAAGAAATTAATAAAAATATTATCTTGCTAATAAATAATACTAATAAAAGTGCAGAATATACGTTTAATAGATTTAAAAATGGGCGTCATGAAATTAATAATATACAAGAAACTTTAAATGATATAAGTAGAGAAATAGGTATAAATGAGGATGAAAATATTTTTAAAATTAGAAGAATTCTTCAACAATTAGAAAGCCTTTTAGAATACGAAGAGAATAATAAAAGCATAACAATAAAGGATTTGGAAAGATTATTAAGTGATAAACCAACTATAAAATTAATAAAATAAGAGCCTTTAGAATATAAACCATCAATATTTATTAAACCAGCAACTTCATGGAGAGGATAAAAGACGAATATATGGAATCATTAAAAAGATCAAATGATATAGAAGAGATTAGCCAATTATTAGAACAATTAAAAATAATTGAATAAGAAAATAAGTAAATATATAAAGTAGAACAAATAGAAACTAAAGACGAAAATGAAGAGGTAATATTAAGTTATAGTTCCTCAGAAGTAGAACCAGAATCTGATTATGATGAAATATTTATGGAAAAGGGTGAATCAAGTAATACAAAATCAAAAAGAAAATGGGAAGAATATTGGAATAGAAAATATCAATGGGAAAGTCATGAAAGAGAGACTCTAAATCGTAGAGGTTATGTTAGAATGAATGGAAAATGGGCTAAAGTTCAAGATGAATTTAATCCTTATTATGAAGATATTAGAACCGAAAAATTATTAAATCTTGATTGTGTGAGAAATAAAGAAGATGTGCTTATAAAATGGACTAATGAAATAATTATGTTAATAACAACAGATGATAGATTTAGTAAGGTAAATCTTATGGATGTTAAAGAATTAATAACGTCTAGAACATCAGGAAATGTACAAAAATTCTTATCAAGTATTAGTGAAGATACATGGCAACGTTATGCTAAAGTTGCAGAAAATAATCAGCAATTTGCTAAATTAATAATGGATCTTATTTATCAAGAATTTGTAGGATATAACTCCCTTGAGCATAAAAAGGAAGTGAATAATTTTTTACATGAAAAAGCTAAAGTACATCTAAATGGAATTGAAATATGTGATATGTGTGAAGTAGAAAGCTTTATTTGTGAATATCAAAAATATTATTACCAATTAAATGAGGAAACAAAGTAAATATATAAGGAAATATTTATAGATAAATTACCATATCCACTTAATACAAAAATAAGAACTATGTGGAAAACACAACCATTTGAAACTGCCAATACTTTAGGAGGAATTACACAAATCCTATATAATGAATTAAGGCAACAATGTTTGCAAAGAGAAACAGTTAGACAACTAAACAGAGGAAGAAACACTATTTGTTGTGATTTACCAGAATTAGTTCAACCGGGAAGATATGGTTATAATAAACCAAGAAATAGAAAGTATCATAAAAGAACTCGAAAACCTCAATTAAGAAAAACCTATACAAAGATAAAAGCCTATAAAAATACTAGAAGAAAGTATTTTAGGAAAAAGAGACAAACACCAAGAAAATATTGTCCAACAGGGAAAAATAAATGTGTATGTTGGATATGCAATGTAGAAGGACATTATGCAAATGAATGTCCGAAAAAGAAAGAAAAAGATAATAAAGAAAAAGAGAAGTTAATAAGAAAGGCAAATAGAATATATGATCTAGAACCTTTAGAAGATGAATTACGTGATAGTGAAAATAGTGTATATGAATATTTTAGTGATGAATTATCTTCAGAAGAAATAGAATCAGAATAGTGCATATATTAAAATTAAAATTGAAAATGAAAATAAGGAAACTAAAGCCTATATAGACACAGGTGCAAGTATTTGTATAGCAACAAAAGCATTATTAAGTAAATGGGAAAAATTAGAAAAACCTCTAAAGATCCAAATAGCAAATGGGTCTATACACCCACTAAATTGGGTAGCCTGTAGAATTACTTTAAATATCCAAAATAAATTATTTATGATTCCCACTATATATCAACAAGAAACTGGATTAGATATGATAATAGATAATAATTTCCTTCAATTATATGCCCCCTTTTGCTAATACCTAGAACATATATCAATAAGGGCCCCATATATTAGGGGAAAAGAATTCAAGGAAATTATTGATATTCCAATTGTTCACTCCTCAAAAAATATTTATTCACATAAACAATCAGAGCTTAGTAAACTGAAACGTGTGAAGTAGTGAAATTAGTATGCAGAAAAATAAGATATGCATTAATGAATTAGAACCAGAAAGAAAAATTCCAGCACATATTGAAGAACTTTTAGAAAAAGTTTGTAGTGAAAATCCCCTTGACCCAAATATTAATAATAAAAATATGGAGTTAGTTGAACTTAAATTAAAGGACCCAACAAAGGAAGTAAAATGTAAACCCATGATTTATACTAAGCAAGATAGAGATGAATTTTGAAAAGATATTAAGGAAATGTAGAATAAAGGATTAATAAGACCCTCAAAAAGTAAACATTCAGCACCAGCATTTTATGTTGAAAATCATAATGAAATAAAAAGAGGAAAAAGAAGAACGGTAATAAATTATAAGCAAATAAATGATGCTATGGAAGGAGATGCATATTTTCTTCCAAGAAAAGACTTAATTATTGAAAGAGTTAGAAATATGAATTGGTTTAGTACATTTGATTGTAAATCAGGATTTTATCAAATTAGATTAATAGAAGAATCTAAGGCACTAACAGCATTTAGTTGCCCCCAAGGTCAATATGAATGGAATGTTCTCCCAATGGGGATGAAACAATCTCCAGGAATTTTGCAACGAAGAATGGATTCAATATTAAAAGAATTTAAAGATTTTTGCCTTATTTATATTGATGATATATTAGTTTTCACTAATAAGGATTTGGAAGACCATTTTAATAAAGTTAAATTAGTACTGGACAATAGTCTTGAACATGGAGTAGTTCTAAGCAAGAAAAAAGCTGTTTTGGCTAAAAATAAAATTAATTATTTAGGACTAGAAATTGAAAAAAGAAAAATAATAATACAAAGGCATGTTTTAGAAAAATTACATACTTTCCCAACCAAATTAAAGGATAAAAAGGAATTACAAAGATTTCTTGGACTACTAACTTATATTTCAAATGATGGTTTTATAAAGAATCTTGTAGCTGAAAGAAAGGTACTTCAACAAAAATTAAAGAAAGATGCCCTTTGGTCTTGGACCGAGGAAGATGAAGCACTTATTACTAAATTAAAATATTTATGCCAAGATCTTCCAGAATTATATCATCTGTCAGATGACGATTTAATTATTATTGAAACTGACGCATCTAGCGAATGTTGGGGAGGTGCTATGAAGGCAAAACCCCCTGGACAGAAAAAAAGAATTATTGTGTCGATATCAGACATTGAAATTAATTATCCTACTCATGAAAAAGAAACTCTGGCATTAATTAGAATGCTAGAAAAGCATCGTATTTATGTACTTGATAAAGAATTTATTGTTCGAACGAACTCTACTTATGTTGCAGGTTTCAAGAATTTAAATCATAAAGGCACTTATAAACAAGGAAGGCTTATCAGATGGCAGATGAAATTAGCCGAATACAATTACTCAATTTCCCATATTAAGGGAGAAAATAATGTGTTAGCGGATATACTCTCAAGAGAATGGAACGAGAAACCGCAGAAGAAGCATTGAAACTCAAAGAATCACTTAAGAACTACTTTGCAAAGCAAGTAGAAATACTTGAAGAAGAAATAAATGCATTAAAAAGTCAGATTAAAGGAAAGTCTCCTTTAGAAGAAATTAAGATAAAAGGAGAAAGCACTAAATGGGACACGGTCTTTAACGGACCATTTCCAGGCATCTACGATGACTGGCACAAGGCAGCGCCACATTGTCAAAGAATTCCAGGAGTTACACACAAGTCATATGCAACCAAGGAAGAAGCAGAAAAAGCAATGAAGGAATATGAAGAAGCAAGCATGGCAAATAAGAAGGAAATATATCTAGGTCCAAGAACATTCTCGGAGACAACAAAGAGTAATCCTGTTAAAAAGAATTCCATGATAATTTTAGGAAAAATTCCTATCTCATTGGATAATTTGCAAATTACTTCACGGAAAGATCATGAACAAGAAGTCCAATTTTCTCAAGAAAAATTCAATGAATATTTTGGAAGACTCACAAATTGGACTGAAAAAGAAAAGATTAACTGTTTTTATTTAGTCGACAGGAAAATATTTGGCCTCAAAGCAGTAATCACTCCAGGTGCTCCTCAAATACTTGCATTTAATATGTTCCAATTTAGACTTATTGAGTGTCTTTATTTAAGCAGTAATCTTGAGGAAATTGGATTATTCCCACAAGGTTTCAGAGATGCAGTCTGATAAACTCTAATTTAGTGCATTTATTAGAGATATTTTGAGTTGTTTTTAGAGTAATTATTACTGATTAAATAAATAACTGACTTAAATTACTCTATATTTGCAGGAAGGTAGAAAAAGAAAATAATATAAATGTGGGCTGAAATTAGAAGAAATGTTAGAATAAAAGAAAGCAAGCGCAAGCCCAAGCCCAAGCCCATTAATGCAAGAAGGCCCACAGTAATAAAAAGAAGATCCTCTTGGAGATTTCAATTAAAAGTGATGCACATGTGACTTGGAGAGAAAGAAAGAGGCATGGAGTGGAGAGCAAGCAACACATATTTAGGAAGGATCTAAATCCTAACATTTCGGGATTGGCATATCTTGCAATTAAAAGTGGAAGCAATCTTGACTTGATCCTTTGCTTGGAAAGAAAGAAAATGAACTAATATAAAAGGAGAGCTTCACTTGTGAAAGGGGGCTAGACACCACATACAAAAACGAGAGCTACGGAAACGCTACGGAGGGAGAGAAGAGTTATTTGGCACCGTGAAAGAGCTTTGGAGCAAAAGAAGGAGATTGAAGACATAGACTAAGACTTTCTCTATTTCCGGGTTATTCTTATTTCTGTAATTCATAAACTTTCTTTTTCTTTTATTGTTCTTTATTATTATGGACACCTAAGTCCTCTTCTAGGGTCTTAGGTAGATCTTGCTTGATTAGAGACCTTTTAATGTCTTAATTTATATTTTGAATTCCCAATGTTTATTCAATTAATATTATCCTATTGCTTTATTACATAATTAGGATTGACAACCTTTGCATGTTTATAATCAATTAGTTGATTAGCGACCGTACTACAACTAGTTGGTGGACCTATAGGATAATTGAGACTATAATTAGAGAATGACCAAACTTTAATTTAGTCTTCCAATCATTCAACCTTTTTGTACTTCATGCTTTTCTTAAATTTAAATTCTAGCATGACCAAACTAGGATTAATTTAGGGAAAAGAATATTAATCACGAATGACCAAACGGATTAATAGGTTTAGTAAAGGGATTGGTAATTGAATAAAATAAGGGAATTCAGGTAGAATTAGACATAGAGGAATCGAAGCTAGCAAGTGAAACCGAGACCCTAGGCTTTTCTCCTTTGATCGAACTTTACAATTTAATTTATTGCGATTTATTTCTTCGTATTGTAGTTTCTACAATCACCAACACTCATTCGTCTAAATAACAATTAATCTTAAATAGTTTGGTACTTATTAATTAATCCCTGTGGAGACGATATTTTTTATACTACTTCTTCAAGAGAGTACACTTGCTCTCAAGTGTGTTTTTAACACAACACAGTCCAAAATTTTCAAAGAAACACTGCAAAGGAAAGAACTATTTATCTGAAGTTCTATTCAGCTTATCCTGAGTTCAGCACTAAGCAGCAGGCGATGCACTATGTCCTTATTGGAGTAAGCAATAACAAATTTCCATTAAGGGATGAGCCTAATGGAGATATATATAGTCAAGAAAAATTAACTATGACTATATCAAATCAGTTAACAAGCATTTTTTCCCAATGTCAAGGGATCGGAAAAGACTCATGCATCAAGGCACTATATAAAAACCCAAATATTTTGATTATAAACAAGACTAATGGGAAGCCAACAAGAGAAAGAGATTTAAGTCTAGTAGCAAGTTTTGAACTCCCTTTCTACGCATTCGACACGCCAACAATGAAGTATAGTCCAGCTGTCCTTCAACAGTTATGTACAAGTATTAAGCAAAGCCTTAATCATGCATGTGAGAGATGTGTGCAAGAAAAATATTCAAATAATGAAAAGGAAGCTGAAGACTTTGCACCCATCGTGGAAGATTGAGAATTGCATGCATAGATGGAATATTCATGAATTGTCAAGTAAGAAAGAACTAGAAGACAAAAAGGTAAAAAAGAGGTGTCATAAGGTAAATGTGTCATGTGAAGGTGAAAGCATCATGAAGTGTATGCAAGGTGTCTTGTAGTGTCATGTGAAGTGTCATGTAGAGTCATGTGAAGGGTGTCATATGAAGCATTAACGGAGGAACCTATGTACAAGCTTGGCTATAAATAAGGCTTCTTCAAAGCCATGTAGAACATAGAGAAAAATAAGAAGAGTTGTAAAGAGAGATTTTCTCTTAGTGTTTCTCTAGTAGAAACATAGGCTATTTTCTCTAGTAGCCAACAGTGTCATTATCAAAATCATGTACTTTTATTTCAGCCATCAATAAAATTCCACTTATATACTTATTTACTTTATCTTCTTCAAATATTCCATTCAAACACCACTTGTTAATAAAGTTATTTCACCCCTAAATACATATATTCATCTAATCCCTTTCAAACACTTCATGCAAAGCTACTTACTTAATTGATCATCATCAAATAATTCATTCAACAAGCAAAAGTCGTGGTGGGCCGTTCTCAAGAAGAACATATTATCAGGTATGATTATCCACTATCTTTATTGTCTATTTTACGACTTCACTATAATAAAAGAAAATAAATTATTAAATTGAATAGTACTAATGGATCAAGAAGAGATGTATGATGTAGAGCATTTACAAATTAATGAAGAAGATGAAAATTACGAAGGGAGTATACTTATTGACCCTACTTTATTTCAGAAAATACAAAAAGAGGATTTAAGTTTAACAAAAGATGCAAATATGAAAAAAGAAAGAATTGGAGGGATCATGAGTAGATTTAATCAAAAGGAGAATATTATATACTGTGGAAAATTAGTTAGTGAATCACCTACTGATATAGAAGATGCTCAGGGAAATACTTGTATACAGTTATTAAATAAAAAGAAACTTATTGAGTTAAAAAGAAATATAAAAAAGGAAGAACATAGAAATAAAATAGGATATATTCACATAGGAGCAATACAAGTACTAATTAAAGCAACTTTTCAAGAAGGAATAAATTCACCAATGGAATTAAGTTTAAAAGATGATAGAATTACAGACCCGGTAGATAAAATACTTGGAATAGTAGAAGGCAATTTAGCATATGATAAATTAAAATTTGAAATACATCCAAATATTGGTATACAATTAGATACTAAAAGGTTAGACCAAAAACTCACTCTTGAACATAAGTTCTTAAGAGGAACTCTAATGAGACCAGGAGATAAGATATTCTCAGTAACTTATTGTGTTAACTACGCATTAACAAATTCTCACCATAGTATTTCATTTAGAGATAATAAAATGATTGATATACCAAGTTTGTTTGAAGATATAGGAAAAATGTACTATCCTAAAAGGAATGAAATAACTGAATTAGGGACACTCATAAAAAGACCAAGGATATTAGATTTAAGAACTCAGATTCCAAAGTTAGTTAGATTTTATGATCCGGAAAGGATAGAAGAAGATAATATTGATAAATTAGAAAATCAGGTGAAAGAGTTAACAACATATATAAAGAATAGAATATGAGTAATCTATCTAGAGTTAATATAGAAAGATTTACAAATATTGAAAAAAGGAGAAATGAAATAAAGGAGATGATAGAAAAACTTACAAGACAATTAGAATATTGATTACAAAAAAAATGAAATAGGAGAACAAAAAAGATATAGAATGCGAGTTGAAAATAATTTAATAAGGTATCAAAATTCTTTAATGGATTTAGAATTTAATAGGTTAAGTATTTAACTGGTATTAGAGCATTAAGATGGATAAAATACAAACAATTTAATATATCAGATGAAGAATTAAATAAAATAAAATTAAAAGCAATTTTAGAAAAAATGCAATCTCAAAAATTAGAATTAGAAAATAAAATTAATATAATAAAGAGAAAAATTAAAAAGATAGAAAATGAATATAAGCAAAATTAAAAGAGAAAAAATTATTAAAAGTTTTATTGTACAACTTAGGAAAAGATTAGGTACATCTTATAAATCTATGAATTTTTACATAAAGAAAGGAAATAGTGAAGAAATTAAAAGAATATCAGAAAAAAATTTAAGAATACAGCATATGATAGTTTCATACGAAACGGAGTTGGAGGAATTAAAAAGTGAATATAAAAAAGGTGTCGTGGCTAATAACTAGTGACCATCATATTAGAGACGAAAATTAACTTTCCGTCATAAATAAATGTCGCTATCCTATCTTATTCTAGTTGTGATTGCGCGAACATCATTGTCGCTCCGGATATCCATAGCTTCATAGCAGAGAGTGTCGTCATCTCGACAACAACACTTGCGGTAACGTATACGAGATATGTCTTTACGCCACTCTCCCTCTTGTGAACCTTCCTCTCCGCCTTTTCCTTCAATTGACTGAATGTTATATCTTTATCCAACCTACAGATGATGTTATCGCGAGAATTAAAAAAAACACCATCGGCTCTCTCCGTGACTGTTCCAGGGTGATGCAGGACAGTGAGATATTTGTCTGAGGATCTCTAGGTTGGGCACAATTGCCATTCCAGAAGGTGTTCCATTACAGCAGGTGGGGGTGTTGGTGGAGAAGAAGTAGAGAAGAGAAGGGGTTAGAGTTTTTGTGAAGTAGAAGGGAAAGCTGAAGCCCAATTTATAATAGGCGTGGGGAAATATGAGCCGTTGATCAAAATTTTAGATCACAAATCTGAGCCATTAATTTTCTATCCGTTGGGGCACAATTTCCAAAGGAAATGTCATCCACTCCTTTTCCTGACACGTTTGATTGGTTGTGAGCCGTTGATAAAAAGTGTCGGTGTGGAATCTAAGCCGTTCAATATTTTTTAAAAAAAAAGAGTAAATTACACTCCCCTCCCTTAAGGGAGCTTGAATTACACTTCCCTCCCCTCTTATATTAAAATATAGACTCGCCTCCTCTCTTATGCAAAACATGTTAGAAAAAATTACACTTCCATCCCTTGAGAGAAACTCGAGTTACATTTTCCCCTCCTCTTATGTCAAAATCTACACTTTCCTCCCTTAATTGTTTTCTAAATTTCTAATAATCTAACAATTAAAATCTAACAATACAAATTTAACACACTAAGTGCAAAAAAAAGAGTATTGCGAGTCCATTTTAAAATATTTAAAATTTGTATGCAATTTTTCCCTATTTTTGATTCACAAAATCAGTATGATATAATTTTAAATCCTATTATAAAATATGAAACCTGCAAAATAACATTAAAATCTTGAAAATTTACTCAAGCTGAAAAAATATGGCTATTTAAAAATTGAATTTTATATTCTAAATGATTAAATTAATCATAAAAAATTAAAATTTAATTATCATTGACATTGAAATTATTAAGAAATGGATTATTTTTTCTTAAATGGTGGCTTAAAGTTAGTACACTACAAAAATTTACGTAAATTGTGGCCATATCTCGTCCATCGCACCTTGACTCCTTGATTTTTGCCTGGTATCACGTGGGCATGAAGGAACGTGTTGTGTGTGTTCAAGTTGCGGAGGTCTAGACGTGGAAAGTATAGCCACATGACACGACCACAACAGATGAACCCCTTATACAAGACTACATGTTGTAACTTCCAGGAAACCATGTGTTATGTATGGATCCCTGGCTATGGCGTCCAATTTCATCATGTACAGTGTGAGGTAATATGACATAATCTTTTTGCTCCTCGAATATCCTTCCAACTAACCTGCGAGGAGCGCTCTTAAGTTAAGCTCCTTAGAACCAAGCGATACACTTTGAAAGTGCTTGAAAATCAACAAAGGTTATCAACATTCAAGTTGCATTAATTACAAATTAAACCTTAACAGAAATGAATTAAACAAAAAAAAAAAGTGTTTCTCCCTTTTATCCAATATGTGTTTCTCCCTGCTTTGAATTCATTCTCTACATAAAAATATTTCTATCCAATCTTAGTTGTTTTCTTTGGCTAATCTTTTATCTTCTATAAAGTTAATCACAAACCATTTCATAAAACTCACCACAAACTCTGACAGCTTCCACTTTTGTGATAAACAAATCATTCACCACATTGCTTTTGTATGAACACTTAAATTGAGGAGAAAATGTTTTTTTATGTGAACTGAGGAGAAAATGACATGCACCATTGAATGTACATTTTGGATCTTTATTAGCTTAAGTATAGAATGATTAGAAGAATCCAACCAATCTCTAAGTTGTACAAAATTATCGAAGCTTCATTAGCTTAAAATCCAGATAATTGACTATTTTTAGTACTCCATTTCTTTACAAATTGGATCATATTCAATAATGAAAAACCTAAAGTACAAAGTTTAAGTGAAGATGAGAACTTAGGCACCTTCATAAGTCGTGTAAAAAATACCATAGATAGAACCAATGGACATAAAAAAGGGGAAACAATACTCTTATACTAAGAACTACTATATAACTTTCATCTTTATATATAAATCTAGAAGTGATAACATGCTTAAATTGTTGGATTTTTGTTCACACGCTTGCATCTTTCTTTTTTTTTCCAATTAAATTCTTATTTGTTTTGTTGTAATTTAGTCATGTTGTCACATTTGTATCTTTGAAGCGTGTTGTCTACTTTCATTGATGCCACTTGCTCCATTCTTTTTTCTACTTTTGTGTTGAGACCATATTAAAATGACACTTATATTGCAATGCATATGAGTCACTATTAAACTCTTATAATCACGCCAACAAAAAAGCAAGGCTTACTCCTCAGGCTTTGTGAAAGATAAATAACTGTGAATTTTTATTATATAAAGGCAAGCAACACTCATTTTCCATCATTGAAAGAATATATACAACCATGTATTTCATGTTAGAAGCAAAAACCCTTTATCCCCTTACCTTCTGAATTTACATCAGCACTTCTTTAAGTTTTTTTTTAGTGATTTTGCTATTCTGATAAATTTGAGTTGAACTTAAGATAAAATTTGGATGCGGTTGTATGACAGATATAGTTTAAAGTTCGCTATCTTTGAGTTTTGTCCCACACAACACATTTAACTGCTGAATATGTTGGAAAGTAGAATGGTTTTAGGAAGACTTTGGGAGGAAGGGAAGAGGAGACTATGGTTTCTTAAAATGAGAGGATACTTTGCTCTTTAGAACTTGATGTTTATTTGCTAACTTGCTTACTTGTTTTTGCTTGGTTTACAAATTACTAGCTCTCCCCTATTTATAGGCTCCAAGGGAGAGTTCTACATCAATCTAGAAAATATTCTACACACTTCAAGTGAGAGAGTTCTACACACTTCTCTCAACTACTTATTTAATATTATATATTTCATTTCTACATTTCTCTACTACTCTCTAGAATTTTCTATAAACTAAAACACTAAAGCCAAATGGGCCTAACACTTGATTAGTCCAATGGGCCAAATCAAGTTTACTCTCCAACACCCCCTCTTAAACTTGATTTGTCATTTCAAGTAGGCTTCGCAACTTGATAAAGTCTTCATGCTTGAGGGGTTTTGTGAAGATGTCAGCAACTTGGTCTTGAGACTTCACATATTCGACTTGCACATCCTTTCTTGCTATGCACTCCCTTATATAGTGGTAGTGAGTATCAATATGTTTGCTCCGATCATGGAAGACTGGATTCTTTGCTAGAGCTATAGCTGACTTATTATCCACAAAGATCTTGGTCGGCTCTTCTTGCGACATCCCCAACTCGTTTAACAAATTTCTGAGCCAGACTGCATGGCAAACACATGATGTGGCTGCTACATATTCTGCTTCGCAAGTTGAAAGTGTGACTATCGGTTGTTTCTTTGACATCCAAGTGAAAGCTGTGTTTCCCATGAAGAACACAAAACCGCTAGTACTCTTCCGATCATCTCCATCTCCACCCCAATCACTGTCACTGTAACCAACAAGCTTATAATTATTATTTGATGAAAAGCATAAGCCGAAGTCCAATGTTCCTTTGATATAGCGAAGAATTCTTTTTGCAGCCTTGAGATGAGTTGTGGTCGGATTCTCCATGTATCGACTGATGAGTCCAGTAGCATACAAAATGTCAGGTCTTGTGCATGTCAGATACCGCAAACTCCCAACCATACTCTTGAAATTTGTAGGGTTCACCTTTACTGCTTCGTCGTACTTTGATAATTTCATTTTACACTCTACTAGTGTGCTGATTGGCTTGCAACTATCCATCTTGAACTTTTTCAGCATCTCCTTCGCATATCTTTGTTGTGAAATGAATATTCCATCTTCCTTTTGCTTTACCTCAATGCCAAGATAGTATGACATTAATCCAATATCTGTCATCTCAAACTCCTTTACCATTTCCTTCTTGAACTCTTCAAACATACTTGGATTGCTTCCTGTGAAGACCAAGTCATCCACATATATGCACACGATCAAGATATCTCCATTTTTGACCTTGACATATAGGGCATGCTCGTTGGGGCACTTCGTGAAATTGTTTTCTTTGAAGTAGTTATCAATCCGACTATACCATGCTCTTGGTGCCTGTTTCAGTCCATATAGTGCTTTCTTTAGCTTGAGAACTTTGTCTTCATGACCTTTCACCTTGTAGCCCATAGGTTGTTCGATGTACACTTCTTCTTCTAGGACTCCATTCAAAAAGGCAGACTTCACGTCCATCTGATGAATTTTCCACTTGTTTTGGGCTGCTAGAGAGATTATTAGTCTTATGGTTTCCAAGCGAGCGACTGGAGCGAACACCTCGTCATAATCAATCCCGGCCTTTTGACTATAGCCTTTTGCAACTAGCCTTGCCTTGTATCTTTCGATTTCTCCATTGACGTTCTTCTTTGCCTTGTACACCCACTTGACACCAATAGCTTTATGCCCTTTTGGAAGAGACACGAGTTCCCAAGTGTTGTTCTTGTCGATGGCTTTAATTTCTTCGTCCATTGCATCCCTCCATCTCTTATCTTGCGCAGCTTCTTCAAAGTCCATAGGTTCACAGTCTGCAAAGAGGCAGAACAATGTGAGATTATTCGTTGCCTCGACTTCCTCATAGAGATCTTCAAGCCTTCGCGGTGAAAAAGCTTCTGTATTATCATACACATCTTGGAGACTTCGTGTACGTTTCACTCTCCTTTCACTCCCAGTGTCTTCTGAAGTGGACGTAGTTGGTGATGTGATCCCTTTTTGAACTTCTCCAGATGTCTCTTCATCAAACTGGGGAAAGAAACTGTACTCCTTTTCATGAGGTCCAAAGTCCCATTGTCCTTCTTCATCGAAGACTACATCTCGGCTCACCACCGTCTTCTTGCTGTTCGGGTTGTACAACTTGTAACCCTTTGAGTTTTGATCATAACCGACAAAGATGAATCTCTCACTCTTATTGTCGAGTTTTGCTCTTCTCTCATCTGGTATGTGAACATGGGCAACACTTCCAAAGACTCTCAAGTGTGAGATACCTGGCTTTCTTCCACTCCATGCTTCTTGTGGTGTCTTTCCCCATACACTTCTTGTTGGAGATCGATTTGACAGGTAGACTGCACACGCCACTGCTTCAGCCCAAAATTCTTTTGGCAATTTCTTGCTTTTAAGCATGCTTCGAGCCATGTCGAGGATTGTTCTATTTTTCCTCTCTGCCACACCATTCTGTTGAGGGGATCTTGGAACCGTCAAGGGACGTCTAATTCCATTCTCTTCGCAAAACTCCTGAAACTCTTTAGAAGTGAATTCTCCGCCTCGATCAGTTCTCATAGCCTTAATCACTCGTCCACTTTCTTTCTCCACTGCAGCTTTAAACTTCTTGAAAATATTAAAGACTTCTGACTTCTGCTTCAAGAAATATACCCATGTCTTTCTTGAAAAATCGTCAATAAATAGGAGGAAGTAGTTATTTTTACCTAGTGAGCTTGGCTTGATTGGTCCACAGACATCAGCATGTATGAGCTCGGTGGCTTTTTGGCTCTTGAGTTTGACTCCTTTGGAAAACTCGTCCTAAATTGCTTTCCAAGTAAACATCCTTCACAGAGTTGATCGGGTTTGTTGATAGACGGCAACCCTCTCACCATATTCGTCTTCGACATCAAACTTAAACCTCCAAAATTTAAGTGCCCAAATCTAAGATACCAAAGCCATGCATCATCATTATAGCAAGCTTTGAGACACTTTGCCACGTCATTATGGATATTCAATAAGAACATCCTATTTTTTGACATTGGTACCTTGGTGATGAGATTGTTTCTCTGATCTCTGATGGAAAGACTGGAATCTTTCAAGTGAATGTCATAGCCCTTTTCTAAGAGTTGTCCCAGACTCAAAATATTGTTTTTCATATTTGGGACGTAGTAGACATTTGAAATAAAATCATGTCTTCCATCCTTTAGGCGGATTAAGATCTTACCTTTGCCTTTCACCTGAACTTTAGAATCATCACCAAATGAGACATTGCCACTCACTGATTCATCAAGGTCCACGAACATGCTTCTTTTTCCGCACATATGGTTGCTTGCACCGGTGTCAAGGTACCACATGTTTTCCTGGATTCCTTCGTTACTTCTACGTGCTAGAAGCACTGTTCCAATCGTCTGGTCTTTCTCTTCCACATAGTTTGTCTCCTCTTCTACTCTATTCTTTGAAAATCTACATTCTGAGGCATAATGGCCAAACTTCTGACAATTATAGCATCGAGTTTGAGATTTATCAAACCTTGTGTTTTGAGATCCTCGTCCACACCCTCTTGTTGAGCTTTCTCCCTTCTTGTAATTGTTGTTTGTGAAATTCGCACCTCGTCCATTAGTTTGGCGTCCAAACTGTCCTCGGCCAAAACCTCGACCTCTACCTCGACCTCGACCTCGATCTTGTAGCCTCTTTCATTTCCTTGACTTCCTTCCTTCTCCTTTAGTTGCATCTTGAAGAGTTGCTCGGTGATCTCCTTCTTTTTCTTATGTTTCTCCTCATAAGCTTGCAATGATCCTTGGAGTTGTTCAATCGTCATGGTCTCCAAGTCTTTGGTTTCCTCGATGGTTGTGACGATATGCTCGAATTTGGTATCCAAAGAGCGTAATATCTTTTCCATAATCCTTACCTCTTCTAACTTCTCACCATTTCTTTTTAATTGATTTGACACGGCGATTACTCTTGAAAAATATTCAGAAATAGACTCCGACTCAGTCATATGTAAGGATTCGAACTCACCTCTTAGAGTTTGGAGACGCACCTTCTTTACCTTGTCTTCTCCTTTGCAAGACGTTTGCAGCTTCTCCCATGCCTCCTTAGCGGATGTCGCATTTGAAATTTTCTCAAACTCATTTTCATGCAATGCTTGGTAGATGAGGAAGAGAGCTTTCTTGTCTCTCTTTCTTGAATCCTTCAAAATATCCCTTTGTGCTTGAGTTAAGGAATCCTCATTTTGTGATTCCTTATAACCTTTTTCAACAATCTCCCAAACATCATGTGCTCCAAGAAGAGCCTTCATTTTGATGCACCAATTATCATAGGTGCTCCCTTTTAGAAGTGGAACTTGGAATGATGACACACCATTGCTCGCCATGACTTTGGAAGGATTTCTAATCAGAACCTTAGCTCTGATGCCACTTTGTTGGAAAGTAGAATGGTTTTAGGAAGACTTTGGGAGGAAGGGAAGAGGAGACTATGGTTTCTTAAAATGAGAGGATACTTTGCTCTTTAGAACTTGATGTTTATTTGCTAACTTGCTTACTTGTTTTTGCTTGGTTTACAAATGACTAGCTCTCCCCTATTTATAGGCTCCAAGGGAGAGTTCTACATCAATCTAGAAAATATTCTACACACTTCAAGTGAGAGAGTTCTACACACTTCTCTCAACTACTTATTTAATATTACATATTTCATTTCTACATTTCTCTACTACTCTCTAGAATTTTCTATAAACTAAAACACTAAAGCCAAATGGGCCTAACACTTGATTAGTCCAATGGGCCAAATCAAGTTTACTCTCCAACAGAATATTGTATTTGTTCCTCCTTTTCGTTTATGTGACGAATTCGATGTTGTGTTTATTGATTTTTTGTGGGTGGAAAATTCAAAGCAAAAGATTTATTTTGTAACTTTTGCTCAAAATGGACGAACATAACATTGGAGCATAGGGAGAAGAATGCAATAAAGCTTTGTGCAAACAAAAGAGCAAAGATTTCTAGCTTCTTAGTTGCCACAAAATAGTTGGAATTTGAATTTTATGTGAAACGTATTTCTTTCACCGAATGATTTTGTTGTGATTTGAAGTTATAAAAATGTCAAAAAGAGTGAATACATGTACATTTTTTATGTCTCGAGTCTTATTATTACTATTATTATTATTATTATTATTATTATTATTATTATTATTATTATTATTATTATTAGACCTCTGTTTTATTTGTAACAAACATATTTATGAAGACCATAAAAACTACGGATTTACTTGATCAAATTTACCTGTAGAATGTTCCCTTAGAAGCCTCTAAAAATGGTACTTCAATAGAATGGGAATTCATGTTATAAAGTTGCATTTAACATGCCATAACTATATGCAATGCGCACTTAAAAGTAGCCATAGAAGCCTTTGTTCCCATTCTTTTTACTGAATTTGTTCCCCTGGAATTCATATATGCCTTTGTTTTCATCTAGGACAATGACTTCATAAATCTGCCAAAAAATTATATTCATGTTTAAAAGTTTTAACTAAAATCTTCACTCAATAGGTTAATCAAATTTTAGACAACAATTTTTTATTTATTCATTAATTTACTTATTCATTTCACCGATTTAAAAATTGATTTACATGCATATTTTATACATGTTTTTGTTTTAGACAATGAAACATATGTACGCGTCACTGTCATACCCTAATTTTGTCCGCCTAGGTTTAAAACCCTAATTTTCCGCAAAAATAAATAAATTGAGAAGTGTGGTTTTATTTTGAAGAGTGAAGAGCATTGTGCATGCATTTTTGGGTTTTAAAAGTCATTCTAGGGCTTTTAAATTCATTGTTAGAGTGGAAATGCATTTGTTGTTAAAAAACAAGGTTTTTAGGGCAAAAGGGTATTTTGGTCATTGTTAAAAATAAGATAATTTCTCATCAAGAATCATTGTGCAATTTTAGAGAAATTTATTTGAGGCAAAACATTTTTGGTCATGTATGTATGTATGCGCATGCATGCATATATTGTGCACAAAATTTCAAAAAGGATCAAAAGGGAATATTCTACAAAAAGTTCCAAGATGTGATGTTTATGACATTTTTGGTCATGGTGATCACATAAAATGGCATATTCCTCAAGATACCTTGTATGTGGCTCAAAGTGGTGTATTTTTGTACAATTATCTTGAAAAGAATAATCAAAAATGAAGGGATAATGGAATGGTCATATAATAGTACAATAGTACAAGATGACAACTAGCAAAACTTGGTGACCACTCCCACTACCTCTTCACCACGAATTTCACCCTCTCTATTCTCTCATTTTGTGTTTTCTCAATGTCCTCAATCCATGTGATCCTCAATCCTAGCCTTTGATTCAAAATTAAAATCAAATCCTAGAGCACAACTAGTGCACAATGACCTAACTACCCTTAAACCTAATTGCTTTCTATTTATACCCTATTAACCTCACCTCACAAAAAAAAAAAAAAAAGCTTTTGGCCTCACAATTCATTCACAAAACCCTAGCACACAAACCTCTCCTCTCCTCTCCTCCTTTGGCCGAAACCACCAACAACCACTCCCTCCTCCATTTTTCTTCATTTCACTTCCATTTTCCATCTCATATTAACTCCTACTTCATATATCTTCCTTCTCTCCTAATTTAATTCAAACTTGCATCATCAAAGGGCATTTTTAAGCAAGCATTTCGTGGGTTTCATTGAAGTTTGGTGAAGATTCAAGTTGATTGGTGGTCTTGTTCTTCATATTAGTCATTCCTTAGCTTGGATTTGAGGTAAACTTCTTAAAACCTAGCATCATCTTCAACTTTTTTGCATCAAAATGTAGATATCATGTTTCTAATTTTTCATCCTACCATCTTCATGCATTTTAGTGTTGTTATATTGTTGACTTGTTGATTGTTGTTGGTGAGAGGTGTCTCAAACATTTTGACAAGCACTTAGGGAGGCTTGGGTGTTTGAGATTGCTTCTCACCCTTGAATAAATTGTGATTTGTGTTGTTATCATTTTGCTTGTTGCATTTTGTGAAATAAAATTGTGTTAGGAAGCTATGAATGTTTCGCACCTTTAGTATAAAAATAGGTTTAATCGAGTTTTGATGCATTTCTTTATACAATCTTGTTATTGGGGCTTGATTTTGAAGTTCCCATGTCCAAACATGTTGTTTGATTTTGCAAATATTCATTTTTCATGCCTTCTTACTTTCACAAAAATCAAAAAATATGAATAGTTGTTGATTTTGGTGTTTGATCGCTTGGATCTTGTGAATAAATGTTCCTAAGTCTTGCTAGTGCCATTTGCTTGCTTGATTTGGTTGACTTGTTGAAATAAATTGATGATTAATTTGTGATTTGAGAAAATGAATTTGGGTTTTGGTTCATTTATGGTCCACAAATGATCTTGGGTTATGCTAAGTTGGCAAGAGATAGGTTACTTCAACCTTGATGCCTATGCTTGTAAGCATTTAAAAATTCAATTCCCACTTGATGTGCTTGTGAAATGTGAGCAAAAAGGGGTCTATAAACAATTGAATTTGCGCACATGATTGGTCTCCAATGACCTTGATGCATCCTCAAGTTTAATCATGCTTTCTTTGCTCTTTGAGTTTAATGTAAATTGTTGTTTGAAGCTTGTGAAGTTTTGGCAAAGGATTGGCCACTTAGAGCCTTGATGCATTAAATCGTTGTGGTGCATTAAAATGTTGAATTGGTGTTCACAATTTGCTTGTTTTGATTTCCACCAATTGTTACTCGTTAGTAACTCTCCAAAACTTCAAAACTATGTTGCATACAAAGAACAACTTGTTACTCGTTAGTAACGTTCCAACTTCAAAACATTTTTTTTGCATTTACATAATCATTGATAAACAACTTCACTTCTTCTCAAAACAATTTCAAACTATTTTTCACAAATCAAACTTTGTTGAGGATAATGCGAAGCCTTTGCTTGCACGATTGTCAACAATGGGGTGCTAGTGGTGATCACTTGGAGTCTTTGCTCAATTGATTATCATGAACACTCATTTTTCAAAAGAACTCTCATTTCACAAATTAAAAACTTTGTTGAGGATAATGCGAAGCCTTTGCTTGCACGATCGTCAATAATGGGATGCTAGTGGTGATCACTCGAAACCTTTGTTGTTTGATCACTGTGAACATTTAATTTTCACAAATTAAACAACTAAAAAATAAAAACCTTTTCTCGACAACCGAGAACTACGTAAGCTTTGAATTCTCCATCGCACTAGGAGATACGTAGGAGCGGGTCACATTCCCGTCAAGCACGACAAATAAAAACCATTTTCTTTTCAAAAAAACAAACCCTTTTCCAAAACAAGGCAATTTCTAAAAACAAAACAATTTTCGAAAACAAGAACTACGTTGCTTTGATTCCCTCCCCAGGATACGTAGGCACGGTGCCCTCCCGTCAAGCGCAAAAGATTAAATTTTCCTTAAGTTTTTCCATAAAGTAAGGAGAGATAAAGAGAGATAAAAACAAAGCATTTCTTAAATCAACCTTTTAAATCACACGTCAAATCGAGGTTCCCTTTCAGTAGAAAGGATGTGTGGGGTGCTCGTACCTTCCCCATGCATAACCGACCCCCGAACTCAAATCTCGTGGTTCCAAGGACCATTGTCTTTCAAGAAAGGTTTTTTTCAATGTTTTACCTCTAAAAAATATTGGTGGCGACTCCAATTCACGTTGTGCGAAGAGAAATCCCTCCAAAGGATTTTTCGGGGTGCAACAGTCACAAATGAGCCACACGTCATACTTTTTAATGTCTACAATATTGTCATCGTTTTTTTTCTAAAATTCTACAATTTTACGTCTTTGAGCTTTAACCTCTAGGAAGCCTAAAACCCGAAATCAATTCATTGGTGAACGTGTATCGTTCTACGGATTCTGAGGTTCTGTTCTTTACTGTTTATGATATTCCGTCTTAGTGGCCATAGAAGCTTTTGTTCCCATTATTTTTACTGAATTTGTTCCTCTGGAATTCATATATGCCTTTGTCTTCCTATAGGACAATGACTTCATAAATTTGAAAAAAGGGGGTTTGGACTTGAGCCGCAAGATTGCCTCTGAAGGACTCAAACATAGAGTGTTTCAGGTCTCATTGGCTGATCTTCTTGGTGATGAGGATAATGCATTCATGAAGATTAGGTTGAGAGCTGAAGGTACTCAAGGAAAGAATGTTCTCACCCCAATTTTTGGGGATTGGACTTCACAACAGACAAGCTTAGATCATTGGTGCGTAAATGGCAAACCTTGATTGAAGCTCATGTGGATGTGAAGACCACCGATAGTTATACCTTAAGGATGTTTTGCATTGGGTTCACTAAGAGGCGTAGTAACCAGGTGAAGAGGACATGTTATGCACAGTCAAGCTAGATTAGACAGATCCACAGGAAGATGAGGGAGATAATGATCAACCAGGCAACCTTTTGTGATCTGAAAGAGTTGGTTCACAATTTCATTCCAGAAATGATAGGAAAAGAAACCGAGAAGGCAACATCTAGCATTTACCCTTTGTAGAATATATCCATTCGTAAAGTTAAGATCCTGTAAGCTCCCATGTTCGATCTTGGGAAAATAATGAAGGTTCATGGTTATTACTCGGAAGATTTTGGTACCAAGGTAGATAGACCTGCTGATGAAGTAGTGGTTGAAGGAACCCCAGAAATTGTTCGAGCTTGATTGAATTTCGTAATGCATTTTTGTTAGTTTTAGGATTTCTTATGCTTTTTTTGATAATTATATTTTTTTGATATTTATCTGAAAGTTTTGTTTGTACCTTAGAGTTTAATCTCGTAATTTAGTCTGGATATCCGGTTTGGCATGTGTTCCTAACTAATCCTAGAGCCGGATATAGATGGAATCTGATAAATATGATAAGAGTATAGAGAGTAGAGTGTAAGATTGGAGAATCAAAGTCTGGATCTGTTTATTGGCCTCTGAAGGCTGTTTATATAGTACAATCACTAATTAATGCTAATAATGACTATACATTAATACAGCGAGATCTAAGACGAGATTTAAGGGCTTTCCATATATATTTAGCTCTCGACCGACCATGACGATGGAGCTGGGCCAGGGGAGTCCCTCGATCCTGTAGGGCTGGGGTGGTCCCTCGGCTCTATGTGATAGAGGCCTTCAGGTATCTTGCTTCGCTCTCGAGGTCCAGTCGCCCCGGCCAGGAGGTGATGTAGAGCCGAGCCTTCCTGGGTGGTCGGCTGGGAACAACATGTTTCAAATATTGGTACAAATCTAAGAATTAAGCATAAGCAGCTCATCATAATAAAAAAAATTATATTCATGTTTAAAATAATTGTATAAGATTCAAAAGTTTTAACTAAAATCATCACTCAATAAGTTAATCAAATTTTAGACAACAATTTTTTATTTAACTAAAATGCTTGTGCTTTGATGGGTCCCCTGGGGACATACTTGATATCAAATTTAGAAAGTTCAACCGACCAAGACACCATCCTCCCTGCGAGATCCAGTTTTGACAGGACCTGGCGGATTGGAAGGTCAGTCTTAACTATCACTGAGTGGCTTTGAAAATAGTGCCTGAGTTTTCTTGCTGCCAGGACGACAGCATATGCTGCTTTCTCTATCTTCTGATACCTCTGCTCCGGCCCTTTCCACATCCGGCTTATGTAATAAACAGGGAGCTGGGCTTTCCCTTGTTCTTGCACTAGGACTGCGCTGCTAGCATCTTTTGAGACCGCCAGATATAGGAGCCAAGGAGTACCCTGCTTGGGCGAGGTGAGTATTGGTGGGGCCGCCAAATACTGCCTAAGTGATTGGAGGGCTTTTTCACATTCTTCGGACCACTTGAAACTTGTATTTTTCCTGAGAAGCTGAAACAAAGGCTTGACTTTGTCTGCAGACTGACCAAGGAAGCGAGAGAGGACCCCTATTTGACCAGCAAGGACCTAGACTTCTTCGGCTTTGGTGGGACTTCTGGCCTCAATGATGGCTCGACACTATGAGGGGTTGACTTCTATTCCCCTATGGGTTAAGACATATCCCAAGAATTCTCCTGCTTGGACGCCAAAAGAACATGTATCAGGGTTGAGACGAAGGTCATGCTTTTCTAGTAACTTGAAGATCTTGGCAAGGTTGTCAATGTGGGTTGGATTTGTGGATGACTTCACGACCATATCGTCGATGTAGACCTCAATGGTGCTTCCGATCTCACCTTCGAATATTCGATCCATCAAACGCTGGTATGTTGCACCGGCGTTCTTTAGACCGAATGGCATCACCTGGTAGCAATAATTCGATCGGCCAGTCATGAGTGTTGTCTTCTCCTCATCGGCATAGCTCATTCCGATCTGCTTGTAACCGGAATATGCGTCCATGAAACTGAGTAGCTTGCAGCCGAATGCTCCGTCAACGAGTCCATCGATGCTTGGCAAGGGGTATGCGTCTTTCGGGCATGCTTTGTTGAGATCCGTGTAGTAACACACATCCTCCATTTGCCATTAGACTTCTTCACCAGCACTGGGCTGGCGAGCCACGTCGGATATTTTACTTCCCTAATAAATTCAGCTGCAAGTAGCTTGTCCGCCTCTTCTTTGATAGCTTGCGTCTTTTCTAGTCCCTATTTCCTTTTCCTCTGCGACACAGGCTGGGAAGAGGGGTTTAAAGATAATCGATGACAGACAAAGTTTGGGTCAATACCTGGCATGTCCTGTGGGGACCATGCAAATATGTGGACGTTGTCTGTTAGGAGTTTGATGAACTGATCTTCAATTTCGGCTGAGAGCCCCATTCCAATCTTTGTCTTTTGGTGCTGTGCTGGACCGATGATTATCTCCCTCATGGTGTCGGCTGGTCTGGGTCTCTTCTCCTCTTTGGCTGCGTCATACATCCTAGGATCGAGGTCTAGGAAGCTGCAGCTTGAACTCTTCAGTTCAGGCTTTTAGATTGCTTTAACCTTTGCACTTTCAGCGTAACACCTTCGGGCCATGGCCTGATCGCCCCTTACGGTACCGACTCCCCCATTCGGCAGAGGGTATTTAAGGCAAAGGTGAGGGTATGATATTGCCACAATCAACGCATTAAGAGTGGGCCTGCCAACAATGATGTTATAAGAAGAGGTTGCATTAATGATCATATACCCGAGGATGACAGTTTTAGCTGACTCTCCTTCTCCGAACGTTGTTCTTAGGTCCACATAGCCCCGTACTTCAACCTGCTCTCCGGTGAAACCGACGAGTGTTCCGGGATAGTCTTCTAGCAACTCCACGGGTAACTTCAGATCTTGAAAGCATTTCCAGTACATGATGTTGGCCGAACTCCCTTCGTCCACTAAAACTTGAGCGACTCTATAACCGCTTGTCGTGATGTAGATCACAATGGGGTTGTCAGAGTGAGGGTGACCCCCGTTGAAATCTACTATGTCGAACGAGATTCGGTGATACTCTTGGACACAAGGCTCTGGGCCACTATCAGCAACAAACATGATGTCCCGGGCATATTTTCTTCTGTTGGACGAGGTGGATCCCTCCCCCCAACCTGAGAATCCTCCTGAGATGGTGTTCACGTCCCCACGATCAACGACTTCATGTCCCTCTTGCTGTGCTGGTCCTTTCTGGTTTCCTCCCTTCTTGGGCGGTGGTTTTCTCTGTGGGCTTTCGACTCTCCTCTTCTTCTGCTCTTCGGTCAGCACGTACTTCTTGAGTTGCCCCCTTTGGATGAGTTGTTCGATTTGTTGCTTCAGCGTCCAACAGTCGTCGGTGTTATGCCCTTCCGTTCTATGGAACCTGCAGTAAGCTTCTGGATACTTGCCCATGGTACCGACGAAGGGCACCGGTTGTTCGTTATGGCGGAAGGTCTCGCCTTGAGGGGGTGTAGGCAACCTCAAGATTGGGCCGGGACCTCCGACTTCTGGATCGGCTACTCCTGTCACGCCTAGCCGGGGGCTGCTAATTGTCGGCTCGGGTCCTCCTTTCCGGAGGTGAGTATGGTCTCCTAGCTCCTTTAGTGCCTCGGGCCTCTTTGCTGGCCGCTGTTTCCTCGGCGTCAATGTGCTTGTCCGCTCGGGCTCTGACTTCATCCATAGTTCTAGGTGCCCAGATGGAGAGTGCTTCGCTGAAAGTCCCGTTTCTAAGACATTTCATGAATGCTTTGACGAAGAATTTCTCGTCCTGGTCTTCTACCAGAACTGTTACTTTGTTGAACGCTCCAGATACTTCTTCAAAGGCTTAGCTGCCCCCTGCCGAAGGTCAAACAAATCTTTCGAGTGTATCAGTTTTTTCTTGTTCGCAGAAAATTGCTGCACGAATCGGTTAGCCAGGTCCTCGAATCCAGTGATTGATCGTGAGGCTAGCCCTTTGAACCATTTGAGGGCGACGTTAGTGAGGGTCCCTGCGAACATCTTACAGTTGACGCGTCACTCCCGCCACTGATCATCATCTTGGTCTAGAACGCATCAACGTGACTCTGGGGATCCCCCGTGCCGTCGTAGGTGCCAATCGCCAGCTCACGGAAGCGATGAGGAATGGCTACTGCTTTAATATTTTCTTAAAATGGATGGAATGCTCTCAGGGGAGCTCTGGTGGTTTCTGCTCTATTATTCTGGATTGCGGCCAGCTGTTCCTCCAACCTGACTTCTCTATCCTCGAGCGCCTGGGCTCGAAGATTTTGCTCCTCATTCCTGCAAGCTTGCTCAGCGTTCTGTTCCTGCAGTGCTCTGATTGCGTCTAGTAGTTCCAGTAACCTGGGATCAGTCTCGCTGGAAGATGGTCTAGGTCCTGTCCCATTGGCTCTCGTAGTCACCATGATCTTGTCACTTTTTTGTTTCTGATATCTTAGTAAGGTAGGATTCTTTTACCTAGGCCCCACGGTGGGCGCCAATGTTCCTAACTAATCCTAGAGCAGGATATAGCTAGAATATGATAAATATGATAAGAGTATAGAGAGTAGAGTGTAAGATTGGAGAATCAAAGTCTGGATCTGTTTATTGGCCTCTGAGGGCTGTTTATATAGTACAATCACTAATTAATGCTAATAATGACTATACATTAATACAGCGATATCTTAGGCGAGATTTAAGGGCTTTCCATATATTTATTTAGCTCTCGGCTGACCATCACGACGGAGCTGGGCCGGGGGAGTCCCTCGGTCCTGTAGGGCTGGGGAGGTCCCTCGGCTCTATGTGACCGAGGCCTTTAGGTATCTTGCTTCGTTCTCGAGGTCCAGTCGCGCCGGCCAGGAGGGGGTGTATAGCCGAGCCTTCCTAGGTGGTCGGCTGGGAACAACATGTTTCAAATATTGGTACAAATCTAAGAATTAAGCATAAGCAGCTCATCATAATAAAAAAAATTGAAAAAAAAATTATATTCATGTTTAAAATAATTGTATAAGATTCAAAAGTTTTAACTAAAATCATCACTCAATAGGATAATCAAATTTTAGACAACAATTTTTTATTTATTCATTAATTTACATATTCATTTCACCGATTTATAAATTGATTTACATGCATATTTTATACATGTTTTTGTTTTAGACAATGAAACATATGTACGCGTCACAAATGAGCCACACGTCATACTTTTTAATGTCAACAATATTGTTATCGTTTTTTCTTAAATTCT
This sequence comes from Astragalus glycyphyllos, assembly GCA_963573325.1. Classification (NCBI taxonomy): domain Eukaryota; kingdom Viridiplantae; phylum Streptophyta; class Magnoliopsida; order Fabales; family Fabaceae; genus Astragalus; species Astragalus glycyphyllos. The sequence continues at coordinate 19,890,416 of OY754308.1, forward strand.
TCAATTTTAGGTGTTTTAACCTCGAGGAAGCCTAAAAGTCGAAGTCAATTCATTGGTGAACATGTGTCATTTTACGGATTTTGAGGTTCGATTCTTTATTGTTTATGATATTCCGTCTTAGTTTCTAATTCGCCTCTATCAATTTCATTTTCGTTCTTAATGGTTGCAATTTCAGTTCTTCTTTTTTTGCTTGAATCATTCGAATTCTTTTTTTGCAAAATGCGATTTGTTTGTGTACGCGCTTGCTGGTATACAATCTCGTTTCGCAACCTTTGATTATTTCGAGTTATTTGGATGCTTAATTTATTTAATTCGAATAGAAATTGATAGAGAATTGACATGAATTATGTTAATGTATTGGTTATGCTTTGAACAACGTTTGTCCGCTTTCATGACTGATTGAACCCACCGTTTCTGTGCTTGCCCGAAACTGTGTGAATTCGTATAAACTAATTAACTCTTGTTCTAGTTAGTTTATATCAATCTGGAACTGGAAATTGTTCGAGACGTTATTTTTTAGAACCTATGATAAATCCAATAAGCGCACCCCAAAATTGGTGAATTGATTGTCTCTCTAAACTGATTTTCTTGAAAAACTGAAATTGTTTTCCTCAACCACCACCCCCCCCCCCCCCCCCCCCTATTTAATCCTATATCCGTTCTTCATGTTGGTAATCTTAATCTTAAAGATCCTTGTGAGACGACTAAGGTTAACACACCTTGATACTACATTTTAATATTTTCTTATTATTTTGACCCGCGTACGACTGTTGATCAAATTGGCACCATTGTCGGGGACCTCAAAATAGGGATTGCCAAACTAAGAATCCCATTAACCACTAACCTTTGTTTTTTTAGTTTTGCTTCTTTGTACGTTTTGTTGATTTCGGCTTCTTTCAGTTTTGTCTCAAATTAGGTGAAAAAAATTGATTTTCGGTGATCTGATCCGATTTCTCCGCAAACAGCTCAAAAAATCAAAACAATATCAAGGAGTAGGACTCCCCTTACGGAGCTGAGGCCCAAAAATCTGAAATTCCTTTATTTACATTTTTGTTTCTATATTTTTAATTTTTCGTATTCCCAAAAAAATCTAAAAAAAATAATCACATGTCTTTATTTTGATTTTATTAGATTTTTAGTGGTATTTTTATATTTTTTTATTAGAGTTAATTCGTTTTTTATTTACTACCAGAATTTTAGCATAACCTTTTTTATTCTGATCCTGATTCTGTTGACTATAATATGGTTTGCTATTTATGAACCTTCACTGAAGGACATTGTTAAGCAGATGGCTATTCAAAATTAATCTTCAATTCCAACAAACAACAGATTTCACACTTGGGAAATTAGAGATAGTAGTTGGACAGTTAACCACTGCAGTCAATTAGATACAAGCCTAGAGATCAAACCAACTACCTGCCCAGGAAGTAGTGAATCCTAATGTCCCAAATGCTCCCATTGCCGGTGCAATTACTCTTGTTGAAACCCCGAGAGTGCCTGAAACAGTTGTTGTGATAAATAACAAAGCTGCAAAAGTTGGTGACACTAGTGAAAAATTTGGCGTCTTTGATGCTAAGAAACACTCCATGGAAGAGCATTCCCTTTGTAAAATGGAATTTCTTGATGGGTTTGGTTGATTATACATATTCTGATAAAATCACCAGCAGTTGCATATAACATGTTCAATAAACAAACAGACAATATTAAGGCAATAGCTTAGCAAGGAAAAAAAGACAATAAAATCACCAGTTTGCTATCCATGCCGTTTCTCAGATTATGATGTAAATAATTTAGTTCATTAGTCTATCTAAGTCTCTAAGATGAAGATCAAGCAATTTGCATAACCCTTAAAGAAGAAAACCTTTTACAAAAGAAGCAACAGGAAGAAAAAAACACGCCACAACCCAACCGGAAAATGAAGATGAAGCAATTTGCATAACCCTTAAAGAAGAAAACCTTTTGCCCAGATGAGAAGAGAGGGATGGACTCTTTTGGGAAACTGGTGGCAAATGGTGACGCCACAACCCAACCGAAAAATGGAGACTGCAGAATCCCCAACAAGAGCATAGTTCCACCTTCGACTAAAGAAAAGGAAAATATGCTAAAAAAAGTGTTGGGAATTCAAGTGTGAGTGGTTTGTCCCACAACGACTAGGAATGAGCTATATGAAAGATATATAAGAGAGATGACCATATACCTAATGCCTTGAGGTTTTGGGTGGAGATGTAACGTCCAAGTCTCTTGGTGGTCTGGTTCATTGGCTAGCTCGTTGTTGCTCCTTGTATTCCCCAGACTCCCCCAACAACTGGTATACTATCATCGAGGAAAATTTTGGCTAGCTGGAAAAACACAAAATTTGTGGAGCGGGGAAAAGCCTTCCAAAAGAAGGTGGACACTCTATAAAGACTTAGGAAAAAGGTAGTAAATAGAAACAAGAATTATTTTAGTTTTAAGAAAGAAGCCTCCCTACACTGTATGATTAATCAACCATCCAACAAGCATGTTTACTTTGCTGAGGATAGGGAAGATGCCAAAGAGTTAAAATTACAATTTTCAAGGAGTAACAAAATTCAACGTACTTCTGAATGTTTTAGGCAATATTTAAGTGGATCTTTGCTGATGCCAATACTCGTGACTGTTATTTTTTTGGAAGTTAATATTTTTGTTCGGAGTGGACCTTTACTGATGGAAATTTAAGTTGATCTTTATTGATGCCAATTTAATTGAATGTCTTATGTAATTAGGCAATACAAGTTACTATTATTTTGTTCGAAGTATAACTTGTAGGCAAATAAGGACTAGCTGCAAGAAATTGAAAAAAAAATCTAACTCCAAAAAGCAAACCTATACCTGATTGGTCTTTTTATGGTTGTGTTCATTTTAGATCAGAATTGTTAGGGATTCAACCTTAGGCAAGGCCAACTCCAAACAGAAGCAGAGAACCAGCTCTTGCAAGAACACAGATGAAACACTTTGTGTGTACAATAGTAACACAATGAATGCTAAATCCACTATGATAGAACCATGTACAGAGTTTAGTCACCCAATTCGGAATCACCCACTTGATTGCTACGCCTGGGGAATTTTGCTTGAATGCTAAATCAACTATCACAAAGAAGGTTTTTTTTTGTGGTACCCCACCACATCCCATATACCCCCACATAATTTCTAAAACCCGAAAATACCCCTGTCCAACTAAAATTCGCTCGAACTTACCCCACCTAAGGTAAATTCGATTTGTTATTTTTTCAAAGCGGATTTATCTACCCAATAGGTAAATCCGACTTTAAAAATAACAAATCGGATTTACCTCAGGTGGGGGTACATCCGATTTGTTATTTTGAAAATCGAATTTACCTATTGGGTAGATAAATCTGATTTCCCTAAAAAAAGAAAATCGGATTTACCCCCACCTAAGGTAAATCTGATTTTGTTATTAAAATTAATTGTTTTATATAAATTTTTAAAAAAGGTTATAAAAACGCTACTAAAAATCCGTTAAAGAGTCAAAATTAATCAAAAAATTATAAAAACACCATTAAAAATCTAATAAAACCAAAATAAGGTTATGCAAATCTTTTTAGACTTTTTGGAGATTATGAAAAATTAAAAAAATTAATAAAAAATAGTAAACGATAGAATTTGGGATTTTGAGACCCCCTATCCTAAACGAAGTCCCTTTTGGAGAGTCATGATCCCTGATTTATTTCGGATTTAATGGCTGTGGTTTCATTACAATCGGAGTAGGTTGCCCGAAAACCGATTTTTTAGCCTAAAATATTCGCTCGACGTATAACATCGTCACGTGTTAACGAACTACACACTAAACAGAATTTATTTTTCTAAAAAAAATATAATTTTAATTTTTTAAATCGGATTTAACTCCATGGAGATAAAATCCGATGCGAATTTTTTTTGGGGGTATTTTGGGGTTTCACTTTTATGTGGGGGTATAAGTGAAGATGGTGGTGGGCGTACAAAAAAAACCCCACAAATAATGTGAATCAAAGATTGCAAGACTTTAAAATTTGAGGTTTTTGCTCAACCACACTCTTCTCTCTATATGATAAATCTCTAGAATTCAATGTGAATTCTAACTCTATGCCATAATAGCATCTAGCTAAGACTTTATATCTACTCTAATCTAATCTAATATAATCAAAACATATGCTAGCATATTTACATTTTTAGACATCTTACAAATTTGACATTTGTCATAAAATAGGGGTAAAAACGTAATTTTACCGCTAAAAGACAAAAAACTGCAGCTTTTTGCAGCTTTGTCAGGAAAAAAAGGCAATTGATGGGTTGACTGACGCGCTGTCGCGTAACTGACGCGCGTCAGATTGTGTTTTTTTTTTTACTTTTTCTTTTTAATTTTGTTTTCTTTTAAACAGATATTTTCTAAAAACAGTTTTTACTTTTCTTTTAATTCTTTTTTTTAAAACAGTTTTTTTTAAAAAAAACGTTTTTTTAACTTTTTTAATACTTTTTTATCCTCAGTTTTTTTTCAATTTTTTTGTCAAAAACATTAATTCTTTTCTTCCCCGTTTTTTACTAAAAAAAATTATTCTCTATTTTTATTATCTAATCAAACTACTAAAGTTAATCATTTCTTTTGAGGAACCATTGTCAAAAAAGACGTACATTTAGTTTAAAATTAATTTTTCTTCAGAAAATTAAATTATTAAATTAATATTATACTCAACAATTAAATAATCAAAAATTTACTATTTACTATAATCTTTCTATTAAAATCAATGATTTAACCACTGAGAATTGTAAAAAAAATTAACCACTACCAAATATGGTTTAATTAATATTTAATCATATAGAGGTAAGAGAGTACGTGCCAACGAGAGTGGCAACAATAGCGGTAACGAGAACGCCAAAGAGATGCCAACGAGAGGAGGGCAACGGGGATGCAAACAGGAGGGCCAACGGAGATGCATATTTTACCTAATATCTCATTTTTATTGTTCTTCATTTTTACTCCATTATTCAAAATACATATTTTTTTAAACTTTTTCAAACGCAATTATTTTAATAATTATGAAAATATAGCTTTTTATCAAGTTTTTCTCTTTTTTTAATTATACTTTGCAACTTTCAACGTATATTTAATCATATAGAAAAATATGAGTTAACATGTGGCAACGGGAGCGGCAACGAGAGACTGACAATAAGATCAGCAACGAGAGTGCCAACGGGAGTGGCACTAATAGACTTAACGAGAGCGCTAACGGGAGTGCCAACGGAAGTGCCAACGGGAATGCATATTTTACTTTAAATCTTATTTTAATTTTTCTTCATTTTTACTCCATTATTAACATTATAAGAAATACCGACTTTTTTTAAAACTTTTTCAAAAACAACTATTTTAATAAATTTGAAAATATAGCCTTTTATGAAGTTTTTCTCTTTTTTTAATTATATTTTGCAACTTTCAACGTATTTATAATTTTATAGGAAATTATAACAGACGCACAGGTAAAATACTAGTAAGAAGATTACAAACAAGAGGTAGTTACAATCCGGACTCACACACTCTTAACAACTAACTTCCTATCACTTAGCCAACTAACTACTTGTAACTAACTTAACTAACTTTGTTACAACCATAATTTACAACAAGAATAAAATTGGCTTTGGTAACACATTGCCAAGTTTGCTTCTGGCCATGTATAAAATGACACGGAATCTTATATGAGGTGCATAGGTGGTGTACACAATGAGTTTTGCTTTTGTTTTGTGAGCAAAATATGATATATAGGTTTATGCGCATGGTTGTAAGAAATGATGTAAAAATAAGTGTTGTGTCTGGCTTGGTGTAATAACATCAGATATCATTTTACTTGGCAGCAAATGCAAGTAGGTCCTGTTGCAGTGTGTGAAATTCTCACCAATCAAGAACTAATATTTGGGGTGAGAAATGAATAACTCATTAGGAAAATAATTAGAGAACCAGCTGATGAATTTATTTCGACTGATAAAGGATAGGAAAGTTATATAAAGAAAGGGATAAAATAGAAACCATGCAAAACAAATAATAAATGTATCCACACAATACAGAATAACAACCAAATCTGAGTACAGTTTCAATCTAACTAAAGAAAGAGCATGCGTGTAAAATGCAGTACTATGCTAGCGCGACTAGAAAAACTCTTCCCAGTACGTTTGCTTTTTCAGCAACCATTGTTCATGGCACATCAAATTCTCCAGAAATTAGTAACATCCTCACTTAAAGGGAGAAAAGAGCAAACAAATTTCTCAAATATGTTGATATAGTCATAAGCATAACACTAGATTATATGTTTGAATGCACTTGCTTTACTTCTACAAAATGTTTTTGATTTGGACCGAAGAAAGCTACATTATTTACTTGAACACTCTTCTGTCAGTTCGATATTTGATTGGGTATTGGAAAAGAAACGTCTGAACTGGATATCTTGATATTTGATTGGGTATTAGAAAAGGGAGAGACTAATGCACTAGAATTCCTTGGGAGAGACGAGAGACTCTTATATTAGGAGTGTCAAAATGATCCATTTGTCAATTGGATATTCGATCCGTCCATAACAAAATGAATCCAATCCGTCCATTACAAAAAATATATATATTAATGGATTAGATCCATCTGTTTGATTTGTGGGTGGTTATGATCCATCCATTAACTTTTTTAAAATTCAATGGATTACAAAATATACACAATCAAAATCCATTAGATAATTATTAAAAATATTTTTATAAAATATATAAAGATAAATATAAATATAACTATATATATAAATGAAAATATTGACACATAAATTTTTATATTTATTTTTATATTGACTGTAGAAATATAACTGTAGAAATAAAAAATCTAAAATATTGACTAAATTTTTATATTTATTTTTTTGACTCATAATTTTTTTTTATTGGATGGTTTTTTATTTTTTAGAACTATTAATGGATGGATTGGATATCCATCCATTAAAAAGTTGTTAATGGATGAATTGGATGGACTCCTTTTTGTCAATTGATGGATTGAATTGGATTTGTTTGGTACAATTCTAATGGATATAAATTTTTAAATGGATTACTACAATCCATACGTTGTAATCCAAATTTATATCCATCCAAACCATCCATTTTGACACCCCTATCTTATATGTTCTTTAGAATTGTGTATTCTGTCTAATTTCTGTCTAAATTCAGATTCTGTTTCATCAATAAAGACATAATCTGTTCTATTCTAATCTATAAAAAAAACTGTTTCTATCAAACTTCTGCCTGAAATTCTTTGAATTTTGCATTGCTAAACGCTTTTTGGAATTTGAGCTTAAATTTAAAATGACTTACACAGACAAGTACTGTATTAAAAGAAATTTCAAAAAACAATCATGTTTTCCTTTTTTATTTTATCTTTCAATGCATTGTCATATTGCTCAACAAATTGCTTCAATTTTGTCTTTGAGTTTACGTACCCATCAAAAAATGATTTCATACTTTAATTTTGTTGTGTAGTTGACACTCCGGCACAAAAGGTGTTTCTCACATACACAAGAACCTAAGGATGACGCTCATCAAATAGCCTTTCCAACCATTCGTTATCTTGTAATTCATGAAATTCAATCATGTTTTCCCAGCTTTCTGTGAAAACAATTATGCTCAAAAATTCATACACTACCATGCATAAGTGTTTTAATAGACTTATAATTATAGTGCCTATCTAACTTTTTTGGAACCTTTTTCATTATATGCCACAAGCACCAACGATGGCGAGCTTTCGAAAAGGCTTGGAGAGTATTAATATTATACCGTCTTAGAAACTGAACAGTGTAAAAAGACACTTTGATAGGTGATGTGTAAGAAGACACTTTGCTTTCTATCTATAGTTGTTTGTAAGTAGCTCTAGGGGCGACATTCATAACATTCAGTAACCCATACACACCTAACATATTCGCGTACACAAGATTATTGGCAAAATATGGTGAAAAATGTATGTTTAATCCATTTTCTTGGTATTTTGAATCTTATTTCAGTGAATATTTTCTTTTGACAATTGATTGTTCCACTTGTTGGAACTAGAAGCAACAATGGAGCATAATCCTCAAGCCACTATGCTGAGAATTGAGCACTCACACCTCACACACTCACTCACAGTTGCAGAGAGAAGAGAAGCACGAGAGGATGGAGGAAATATTGATCTGACTGTATCATTAATCAATAAACAGAATTACATATAGTGTATTAACTATGTAACTAACTCACTATTGGAAATGACAACTATACCCGTCACAATTAGTATAATGACAAAATTATCCTTTACTCTATTACTCTCCTTTAATTCTGTAATTCAACATTGTAAGAAGAAAAAATACAGACTCAATCAGATACACTACACAGACATAGTGCTCCTGCACTTATTCACAATACTTGGTGCTACAACACCAACACTCCACTTGACACAGCACCAATCTTCTTGATTTTAAGCTCACCAAACAGATTGTCAAGCCATTGAGCCTGACATGCTGCCATTGCAGCAGCTATATACTCTGCCTCACATGAGGACAGAGCCACAACTTGCTCTTTCTTTGAACTCCATGAAATGGGAGCACTACCATACATGAAGACATAACCTGCAGTGCTCTTCCTGTCACCACACCAGTCAGAGTCACTATATCCCAGCACCTCTGCTTCATCTGCAACACAGTTACTAGGAAACAATATACCACAGTCAATAGTACCATTCACATATCTCATTATCCTTTTTGCAGCAAGGTAATGAGACAGTTTTGGATTCTCCATGCATCTACTAATCAGTCCTACAGCATAGGACGGGTCAGGTCTAGTACAACAAAGGTACCTCAGAGAGCCAACTATCTGTCTGTACAGAGTTGGATCTACTTTCTCTTCATCAGCATCTTTCACTAAGTTCACACCAGTAGTTGCTAGTGTGTTAGCAGGCAGGCTTGCAATCCTGCATTCTGAATCTCTTCAACAATTCTCTAGCATACTTGCCTTGGTGCATCACAGTCCCAACATCAGCTGTCTTGCATTCAATTCCCAGAAAATAAGAAATGAGTCCAAGATCAGACATTTCTAATTCCCTCATCATGTCTCCTTTAAATGCAGCAATTTCACTGTCATTGTTACCTGTTACCAGCAAATCATCCATGTACAGGCACACAATTGTCACCTTATCAGTACCAGACATCTTTATGTAAACACCATGTTCAGTCACACACTTGACAAAGCCCAATTTCAACAGAAAACCATCAATGCGTTTGTTCCAAGCTCTTGGAGCTTGTTTCAAACCACACAAGGCTTTGTTCAACTTATACACCTTCTCTTCACTACCCTTCACTTCAAATCCTGGTGGTTGGCACACATATACCTCCTCTTCAAGAGGACCATTCAAGAAGGCAGAGTTTACATCCATGTGGTGCATAGACCACATTCTCTCACTAGCAAGGGCAGTGATAATTCTCACCATTTCCATCCTTGCAACAAGTGCAAATACCTCAGTAAAATCAACACCAGCCTTTTGTAAAAATCCCTTAGCCACCAATCTTGCTTTATACTTAGAGATTTCACCATTGGGATTCATCTTCACTTTGAATACCCACTTCACAACAATAGACTTCTTTTTCTCTGGTAGGGACACTAACTGCCAGGTATTATTCTTCTCAATGGCCTTCAACTCTTCTTTCATAGCAGCAATCCACTTAGCATCACTCAATGCTTCTTCTACAGTTACTGGTTCTGACTCAGCAAATAGAGCTAGTTGCACTGGTTCACCCTCTCCCCCTATTGTTGAGTCTGGTATTAATTCATAATCTTGTAACCTGCTAGATACTTGCCTAGCACTCTGTGGCCTTCTAGTCACTTCTTGTTCAGTTTCTGGTGCACCAATGTTTGCCTCAGTGTTAGGAGTGAATTCATTTACTAAATCACTCATAGGTGCCTCTGTAACACCCCCCTTTTACTATTACAATTAAATAGACAATTATCAGAGTCACCTCGAAGGGCGCTACATTTTTCACCATTTTAAAAAAAAACACCATTTATTCCAAAAAAATCTCCAAAATAATTTATATAAAAGAAATCACCAAGCAGCGGAAATATTAACCAGTTTAAACATCTCCAGAATTAACAATTAAAGACATCTCCAAAATTAATTAAAACAATTTCCAATAACTAAAATAATAGTTCAAAACGATAACTAACGACTCCCCGGTGCTACATATCAGAGCTGACACAGACCCAAACGAGAGAGGAAGCAAAACCTAGCAATTCCTCCACGAGCACTAGCGATCACCTGCAGCGTTGCCGCATGAGAGCAACATTCCAAGCAGAAGGGGTGAGTCTAACAGAGGTAATAAGCAGATGATAAAAATATGCTAGCATCAGGTAACTACAGCAACACAATACAATTACACCATATCACAGCACCAGATACCAAAGGAAAATCCATTTGACAGTGAACCACCAAAATTATAACATTCATAGACAACGGGATGATATGCAACCCCTCCAGTGGGCATATGCATGCGGTACCGATCACCAAAATGAGCCACGACGGGCATATCACCATTTGTTGAACCAAGGTCAAACACTCTTTGTTTTGAATGATAACAAATTACAATTTGTTTACTAATGGTTATAGTTGAACCAAAGCACAGGGCAATGAACCAAAAGGGCAGGGCATGAACCAAAGCACAGGGCAATGAACCAAAGCGCTTGGCATGATATGATATCGTAAAGTGTAGAAGCTCGAAGCAGAAACTACTGAAGCGTTCAAGACTTATGTGTTATTTTTCTTTGCATAGGACGCGTGTAAGATCCTATCACTTAAACTTTATGACTTATGTAGTTGAGAGATGATTTTTTAAAATAGAACTATTTTGTTAAAATCTTTTATATAAAAGTATGATTAAATAGGTTAGGCACAAGATGTTTTTAAAGAAAGGTTTTGAATAATGATTTGTTGTTTTTTTAAAGAAAATAGATTCATGAGTTAGTGTTTTAAAAAGAATTTGTTTTTGAAGTAAAGAATCGATTCTTGATTTGGTACATAAAGCTAGAAATCGATTCCCACTTATTTCTAAAGCCAAGAATCGATTTCCCTCTTGCCTTGGAAGCAAGAAATCGATTTCCTCCTTCCTTTAAAAGCCAACAATCGATTTCCCACATCTAATTTGGTTTTGAAAGAACTTGTTTTGGAAAGAAAACAATCGATTGATGACTTTGTGTATTTTAAGCAAGGAATCGATTTTATAACTTGTTTAGGAAGCCAAAAATCGATTTCCCTTCTATTCTTTTAAAGCCAATAATCGATTTCTATATTAGATTGGTTTTAGAAAAGAATTTGTTTTGGAAAGAAAACAATCGATTGATAACTTAGTTTGGGAAGCAAGGAATCGATTTTATAACTCATTTGGGAAGCTCAAAATCGATTTCCATCTTACTTCTTTTAAGTAAGAAATCGATTTCCAACTTATATTTTAAAGAGTAAAATCGATTTTCAACTTATTTCTTTTAAGCAATCAATCGATTCTTCACTTATCATCAATTGTGTTAAAAAGTTCTTCAACGGTCATATTTTTACAATCCCTATAAATAGGATTGGGTTTTCACGATTAAAAAAAACACAACACACAAATCAAAAAGAAAAGAACGCAAACACTCACCGTTACATTCTTTCTTCACGTTCTTCATCTAGGGTTTCAAAATCTCTCATCTCTCTCAACTACATCGTGTTATATTGTTTGAGGGATTGGATCCTAGCTTTCAGTTGTAATCATCTATAATTGGTTGTTGTGAAATCCTGGGAAGTTTTCTTGGGTAATTCAATCGGGGAGATTGAATTGTAACGAAATCCTTAGCGGGGAGCTTGGGTTCTCAATTTGGGGAAAATTGAGATTGGCGTGGTAGCTATATCGAAGTTGCTTGCTTGTAAGACGTTGAAGAAGTATCTTCTCATATAGTGGTTATTATCAAGTCCAAAGGTTGCAAAGCCGGAGGCCGAGGACGTAGGGCTTTTATCCCGAACCTCGTAAAAATCACGGTGTACTCCTTTCCCTTATCTTTATATTGCTTATCTTTTATAATTGTTAACTGTCGTCGCATTTGCTATTATCACGCGCATATTTAATTATCGTTATAATAATAATTGTTTCTGCCATTGCATATTTGATTATCGTTATAATTATAATTGCTTCTGCCATTGTCATAGTTTGCATAAGTTGTTGCTTATAGTTTAAATCCCCTTTTCCGCATTTGATTTAAACTTGCATCGTTAACTTTTTGAAAATCCAAAAGAAGTCATTTTTAGCATATAACCTTATTCACCCCCCCTCTAAGGTTATCATATAGTCCAACAATTGGTATCAGGAGCTAGAAATTGCATATAGAGCTTAACATCTCGCAATTTTTGATTATGGGTTCATTTATGAAAGAGGGGATGTCCTTCAATAGGCCACCCCTGTTTGATGGGACTAACTATGACTATTGGAGTAGTCGAATGAAATGTCATGTGCAGGCTATAGATTTCACTTTATGGAGGATCATTGTTGATGGACCACTCATTCCCATGAGAATCAAGATTACTAAACCTGGTGTTGCTGCTGAGGGAGATACTACCAAATCTCAAGCCACTGGTACAGCTGAGGAAGTTCCTATTGAAGATATTTATGCCATTGACTTGAGTGAGCTGAGAAAGTCTGAGCTAGAAAAAATATCTCTCAATGCCAAAGCAATGAATATTCTTCACCTATCTCTATGTGAAGAAGAATATGGAAGGGTGAAAGGATGTCAGACAGCAAAGGAAATTTGGGACTGTCTAGAAGCAACACATGTTGGTACGAGTCAAGTGAAGGATACAAAGATTAGAGTTCTCACTTCTGAGTATGAAGCTTTCAAGATGAAGGAAGGTGAATCTGTTGCAGCTATGCACCAGAGATTGAACTTGATAGTCAATAACTTGAGAGCACTTGGGAAGAAGTATTCAACGAAGGATTTGAATGGGAAGATTCTTGCATCCTTGACTAGTGAGTTCTTTCCCAAGACTTGTGCTATCACTGAAGCCAAAGATATTGGCACTCTACCTCAAGAAGACTTGATTGGGTCACTCCTTGCATTTGAGGTGGTGTTGGCCGCTAAGAAGACTCAAGAAAAAGAAGCGGTCAAAGAAAGGAAGTCTCTTGCTCTTGCTGCTGCCAAGACTCCTAAGATGTCAAAGAAAGAGGTTGAGTCTGATGAAGAATCTGATGATGAAGACATGGCTATGTTTGCCAAGAAATTCAAAAAATTCATGAAATTGAAAAAGTTTGGGAAGGGTGGCTATTCAAAGAAATCTGGGCACAACAAAGGAGATAGTTATGAGAGAAGAGATGATCAACCAAAATGTTTTGAATGCAACAAACCGGGTCATCTCAAAGTGAATTGTCCGAAGCTAAAATCCAAGTACCCACAGAAGAAAGCCATGAAGGCTACATGGGACGATATTGACACTGAGGGTGAAACAGATGAAGAAGAGGAAGTTGCAAATGTTGTTTGTCTTATGGCAAACGACACTCCTGAGGCTACATGGGACAATCTTGACACTGATAGTGAAACAGATGAAGAAGAGAAGGCTACCAAGGTTGCCTGTCTTATGGCAAATGACACCCCTAAGGTTGGTCAGTCATCCAAGAAGAAAAATGTGTGGATGGTTGACAGTGGGTGCTCGAGGCATATGACTGGTGATGCCTCACTATTCTTGAAGTTGAGTAACAAGGCCAGTGGATCTGTGAAGTTTGCCAACAATGAATCTGCTCAAGTAATAGGTAAAGGTTGTGTGGGTAAGGAAAACACAATCAAAATTAAAAATGCTTTACTAGTTGATGGTGTAAAATTTAACTTGCTAAGTGTTAGTCAATTATGTGATAGTGATTTTGATGTGTATTTTTCTGTTGATAAATGTGTTATTGCTCATAGGACTTCTAAACTTTATATTACTGGCTTTCGAGAAAACAATGTGTATTATGTTGATTTTGACAATGTGAGTGATGATATTGTATGCATGCCTTCCTTGCTTGATGATGTGAATCTGTGGCATAGACGTCTAGGACATGCTAGTATAGAACTTTTATCTAAGTTGTGTAAGAATGAGCATGTTAGAGGTCTACCCAAGCTAAAGTATGAAAAGGGTCCATTATGTGATGCATGTCAGCTGGGTAAGTTGCATAAAACTTCCTTCAATTCAAAACCTGTTATTTCCACTAACAATGTGCTTGAATTGCTCCATCTTGATTTATTTGGTGAGATTGATGTTGTAAGTCTAGGAGGGGCCAAGTATGTCTTCGTGATTGTAGATGATTATTCTAGGTATACTTGGGTCATTCTACTTGCAAATAAAAGTGATGCTTTTAATGAGTTTGCTAAGTTGTGTAGAAAGTTACAAAATGAGAAAAGCTTAGCCATCAAGGAAATTAGAAGTGATCATGGAGGAGAGTACGAAAATTCATCATTCAAGACTTGGTGTGAAAAGTTTGGTGTTCATCACAACTTTTCAGCTCCAAGGACTCCTCAACAAAACGGTGTGGTGGAAAGAAAGAACAGAACCATACAAGAGATGAGCAGAACAATGCTGAACGAGCACAACCTTCCCAAGTATTTTTGGGGACATGCAGTTGATACAGCATGTCATGTGATCAACCGGGTATACCTGAGGCCATCTCTTAACAAGACGCCATACGAGTTGTGGAATGGTAGAGCTCCAAATATTTCATACTTCAAGGTTTTTGGAAGTAAGTGCTTCATTCTCAACACAAAGGACAAGTTGGGTAAGTTTGATGCAAAATCAATTGAAGGTATCTTTATGGGTTATTCAAGTCAGAGTAGAGCATATATTGTTTACAATAAAATTGATAAATGTATGCAAGAATCAATACATGTTTCTTTTGATGAGACTAACAAGAATCAATACATGTTTCTTTTGATGAGACTAACCCATTTGCTAAGAAAGTTGATGATGAGGATGAAGTGGTTGAAGTGATCAAAGACAGAATGCCTGAATCAACCAGTGAAAGTGTGGAAGAAGCCGAGGTGAAAGAGGAACCTCATGAAGAAACTGAAGTGGAACGAGAGCCCCAAGACATCGATGACCATCTCCATGGAAGAACACATGATGATTTGCCCAGAACTTGGAAATCAGTTCGAGATCATCCCATGGAGCAAATTATTAGTAGTCCATCAAAGGGGGTAACCACTCGTTCTTCTCTTAATCATTTATGCTTTCATAGTGCTTTTGTCTCTCAAATAGTTCCTAATAATATTAAGGAAGCTTTATGTGATCCAGAATGGGTTTTGTCAATGCAAAAGGAACTTGAACAATTTGAACGGAACAAAGTTTGGCATTTAGTTGAAAAACCTGTTGATAGAACCATCATTGGTACTAAATGGGTTTTTCGCAACAAACTTGATGAAAATGGTGTTATTTTATTAAATAAAAGTCGTTTAGTTGTTCAAGGTTTTAACCAAATCGAAGGGGTGGATTTTGAAGAAACTTTTTCTCCGGTGGCTAGGTTGGAGTCCATTCGTATAATTCTAGCCTTTGCTAGTTACATGGACTTCAAACTACACCAAATGGATGTCAAGAGTGCCTTCCTAAATGGATTTTTAGAAGAGGAAGTATATGTAAAACAAACCCCTGGTTTTGAAGATTTTAAGAAACCAAACCATGTTTTCAAACTTGACAAAGCACTTTATGGATTAAAACAAGCTCCTAGAGCTTGGTATGAGAGGCTGAGCAAACATTTACTTGCAAATGGTTTCAAAAAGGGTAAGATTGATTCTACCTTATTCCTTAAAACCAAGGGCAAACATATCATAGTAGTTCAAATTTATGTCGATGATATTATTTTTGGGTCTACTAATGATGATCTGTGCAAGGAGTTTTCTGACATGATGACTAGCGAGTTTGAGATGAGCATGATGGGGGAGCTGAACTTCTTTTTGGGACTTCAAGTGAAGCAAATGAAGGAAGGAATCTTCATTTGTCAAAATAAGTTCTCAAAGGAGCTGCTAAAGAAGTTTGACATGAGTGATGCAAAGGAGATTGGTACTCCCATGGCAACTGCAACAAAGTTGGATAAGGACGAGCAAGGTAAACCAGTAAACGAAACGATGTATCGAGGTATGATCGGTAGTCTCTTGTATTTAACTGCTTCTCGACCTGATATTATGTTTGCTGTGTGCTTGTGTGCTCGATTTCAAGCATGTCCAAAAGAATCACATTTAAAAGCTGTAAAACGGATTCTTAGATATGTTAAGGGAACCATAGATTTTGGACTGTGGTACCCGAAATCGAGTCAGTTTGCTTTGGTCGGTTTTTGTGATGCTGATTTTGCTGGATGTACATTAGATAGGAAGAGTACTAGTGGAACCTGTCATTTCTTAGGGCCTTGTTTGACTTCCTGGTCTAGTAAAAAGCAGAACAGTGTTGCTTTGTCCACCGCTGAAGCTGAATACGTGGCGGTTGGCAATTGCGTAGCACAAGTTCTGTGGATGAAACAGACTTTGGAGGATTTTGGTTTGATATATGAAAATGTGCCAGTTCTATGTGATAACACTAGTGCCATTAACATTGCTAAGAACCCCATCCAACACTCTAGAACTAAGCATATAGACATAAGGCATCATTTCATTAGAGACCATGTTTCTAGGGGGAGCATAGCATTAAGCTTTGTAGGCACCGATGACCAACTAGCGGACATCTTCACGAAACCACTAGCCGAAGCTCAATTTTGTAAGATCCGGAGAGAGCTCGGTATGCTTGATTTTGCCAGCCTGTGATTATGTGATGTATTTTTGCGGTGCTATGTGCTTGTTATATTATATGCTATGTGTCTTGTGTGTATTCCCTCCTTTTTGATGAAAACAAAGGGGGAGAAAGTCTTGATGCTTGTTTATTTAACTCACTATGTTTGGTTCTCTTGCGTGTTAGCTGTTTATTTTCTTGATGCTTATGCTTAGGGGGAGCTTATGCCGTTATTTCTTGTTTATAGCCTCCCTATGCATAAGGTAATTTGTTATCATCAAAAAGGGGGAGTTTGTTGAACCAAGGTCAAACACTCTTTGTTTTGAATGATAACAAATTACAATTTGTTTACTAATGGTTATAGTTGAACCAAAGCACAGGGCAATGAACCAAAAGGGCAGGGCATGAACCAAAGCACAGGGCAATGAACCAAAGCGCTTGGCATGATATGATATCGTAAAGTGTAGAAGCTCGAAGCAGAAACTACTGAAGCGTTCAAGACTTATGTGTTATTTTTCTTTGCATAGGACGCGTGTAAGATCCTATCACTTAAACTTTATGACTTATGTAGTTGAGAGATGATTTTTTAAAATAGAACTATTTTGTTAAAATCTTTTATATAAAAGTATGATTAAATAGGTTAGGCACAAGATGTTTTTAAAGAAAGGTTTTGAATAATGATTTGTTGTTTTTTTAAAGAAAATAGATTCATGAGTTAGTGTTTTAAAAAGAATTTGTTTTTGAAGTAAAGAATCGATTCTTGATTTGGTACATAAAGCTAGAAATCGATTCCCACTTATTTCTAAAGCCAAGAATCGATTTCCCTCTTGCCTTGGAAGCAAGAAATCGATTTCCTCCTTCCTTTAAAAGCCAACAATCGATTTCCCACATCTAATTTGGTTTTGAAAGAACTTGTTTTGGAAAGAAAACAATCGATTGATGACTTTGTGTATTTTAAGCAAGGAATCGATTTTATAACTTGTTTAGGAAGCCAAAAATCGATTTCCCTTCTATTCTTTTAAAGCCAATAATCGATTTCTATATTAGATTGGTTTTAGAAAAGAATTTGTTTTGGAAAGAAAACAATCGATTGATAACTTAGTTTGGGAAGCAAGGAATCGATTTTATAACTCATTTGGGAAGCTCAAAATCGATTTCCATCTTACTTCTTTTAAGTAAGAAATCGATTTCCAACTTATATTTTAAAGAGTAAAATCGATTTTCAACTTATTTCTTTTAAGCAATCAATCGATTCTTCACTTATCATCAATTGTGTTAAAAAGTTCTTCAACGGTCATATTTTTACAATCCCTATAAATAGGATTGGGTTTTCACGATTAAAAAAAACACAACACACAAATCAAAAAGAAAAGAACGCAAACACTCACCGTTACATTCTTTCTTCACGTTCTTCATCTAGGGTTTCAAAATCTCTCATCTCTCTCAACTACATCGTGTTATATTGTTTGAGGGATTGGATCCTAGCTTTCAGTTGTAATCATCTATAATTGGTTGTTGTGAAATCCTGGGAAGTTTTCTTGGGTAATTCAATCGGGGAGATTGAATTGTAACGAAATCCTTAGCGGGGAGCTTGGGTTCTCAATTTGGGGAAAATTGAGATTGGCGTGGTAGCTATATCGAAGTTGCTTGCTTGTAAGACGTTGAAGAAGTATCTTCTCATATAGTGGTTATTATCAAGTCCAAAGGTTGCAAAGCTGGAGGCCGAGGACGTAGGGCTTTTATCCCGAACCTCGTAAAAATCACGGTGTACTCCTTTCCCTTATCTTTATATTGCTTATCTTTTATAATTGTTAACTGTCGTCGCATTTGCTATTATCACGCGCATATTTAATTATCGTTATAATAATAATTGTTTCTGCCATTGCATAATTGATTATCGTTATAATTATAATTGCTTCTGCCATTGTCATAGTTTGCATAAGTTGTTGCATATAGTTTAAATCCCCTTTTCCGCATTTGATTTAAACTTGCATCGTTAACTTTTCGAAAATCCAAAAGAAGTCATTTTTAGCATATAACCTTATTCACCCCCCCCCCCCCCCCCCCCCCCCCTCTAAGGTTATCATATAGTCCAACAATAAACACCAGAGGCAGAGCCTATATCACCAAAACATGCATATGACAATGCGACACCAAGATTATGCACCAACTCACCATAACAAGTATTTAAAATAAATACTATATCACCAGAATCAAAACAAATGATTTCACCAAAAATAGCACCAAGTTGTAGCATCACAGCTACCACTAAACTCTCCTGAGCATACCAGCACCGCACCTGAAATATTAACACCAGACGGCTCCACAACGCGGACATAACGCACGCACACCACGCACAAGACTGGCGCACAGCGCCTAGGCACATCGCACCTACTTCAGCGAATTAATTAAAATAGCAAACGACATCGGATTTCAACAAATAAATACTTGTTGGAAAGCCCTATGGGTCTGGTTATCATCCCTAAGTTCAGTTTTTGAACGAGAGTGTCCAATAGGTACAGTTTTCGAAAAGCACACAGGCTAGTTGCAAAAGAGGACAGTTTCTGTCCTTCAAATTCAAGCAATTCCAAAGTGACCAAAACTCAATCAAATTGCATGAAACTTGTGTATAAACTGGGGAAAAATTTGTCTAGTTTTCAAAGAAATTGGATTCGTTCGAAAAGGAGTTCTTTTGAAAACGTGGTAACCAAAACACTGACCCTGTGTCCAGATTGTTTCCAGAATCTTACTCTAACTTGTGGAATTCATATCTCGAGCTACACAACTCTAAACGCAACCAAACCAGTGCCAAATTAACAAGCGTTAAGTCTATTTTCCAGAAAAATAAACCACATAATTTTTCGGTCAATACAACGTTCCCAGTCACCGAAATACCGAATCTATACCCAAATCGTTTCCAGAATTTTAACCTAACTTGTATCGCCTATAACTCGAGCTATACAACTCCGAATTTAACGAAACCAGTGCCAAAACGACCGGCGTTAAGTCTATTTTCAACAACAATCAACCTCAAAATTTTTGGATCAACCAAACAGCGCCAGTTTTAGAAAAACCGAACCTGTGTCCAGAATCGCTAAATTGCCAAACACCAAACCCTAACGGCAACGACACCGCAACCACCACAACAAAAACGACAATTCGACAACGCGACAACAACAATCAACCACGCACAGCAACAACAAAAACACGAACAATAACAACACCATCATCGTGATACAACAATCACGCAACAACAAATAACGAAACAAATCACAATAACGTGCAATAATCATCAAAGCACCAATCTCAACGAAAACACGATATGCAACAACACGAACAATTCAACAAAACCCTAGACTACCCACACATAATTACCATCAACCCATTATCAAGGTTAAGCCCACCCTTTCCTCGAATAACGTAAGCTCCGGAACACGACGAACGAGACACGAACAAAACCACAGCAACACGAACGATCTCCTTTTGAAATTCTTCGCGAAACCCTCCTCTTCTCTCCCTCTTTGCGCCGCGTGCTCTCTCTCTCACTCTCACTTTCGTTTTTCTTTTGCTTGCTGCGAATGAGGGTTTGGCTTAAACCCCCAGGGTTTAAGTTGAGGGCTCAGTAAACACTGGGCTCTCTACGTCACCACCTCCTTTACTCGTTTCACCTCCTACGCATATAAAATATTAACCTTTTAATTTATCTATATCCCGCCTCCAAATTATTTTAATAATTCAATCAACTATTTTAATTAAATTATTTCCGGGGTGTTACAGCCTCAATCATAACTCTTGAAGGTACCTCTTCTGCTGCTTTATCCTAATTCCACTCCTTAGACTCATTCACAATCACATCTCTACTCACTTGTATTTCTTTGCTCAGTGGATTATACAACTTATATCCACCAGTCACATGGTAACCAATCATCACCATTGCTTCACCTTTATTATCAAGCTTATTCCTTAGTTGATCAGGCATGTGCCTGTAACAAACTGAGCCAAAGATCCTGAGATGATTCACTCCTGGTTTGTTGCCAGACCAGGCCTCTTCTGGTGTAATCTTATCAAGTCTCTTTGTTGGGCTTCTGTTCAGTATGTATACTGCAGTGGAGACAGCCTCTGCCCACATGGACTATGGTAGATTCTTGCCTTTCAACATGCATCTTACCATGTTCATAATTGTTCTGTTCCTCCTCTCAGCTACCCCATTATGCTGAGGTGTGTATGGAGGGGTCACATCATGCATAATTCCCTCCATTTCACAAAATTCATTAAATTCATTGCATGTATACTCACCTCCACCATCAGTTCTTAGAGTTTTTATCAATAAACCAGTTTGTCTTTCAACCATTTTCTTAAATTTCTTAAACACACCTAACACTTCATTCTTTCTTTTCAACATGTAAACCCACATTTTCCTAGTGAGATCATCAAGGAACAGAACAAAATACCTGCTTCCATTAGGAGGTTCACACTGCATTGGTCCACACACATCTGAGTAGATCACCTCCAATCTCTCCTTGGACTTGGTTTCTACAAAATTCTTGAATGTTGTTTTGTGTTGCTATGACTCAACACAGTCTTCACACAACTCTTTTGGTGCATTTATCCGTGGCAATCCCTTAACCATCTTGTGCACATTCAGGTCATGTAGATCTCTGAAGTTCAAGTGGTCATACCTGTGATGCCAAACCCATTCATCTTGATCAACAGCTGCAGCTAGGCACTTATGTTCAAGTGCTTCAATCGTTGCCTTAAATGTGATGTTCTTAGACAAAGGGGAACATCAAAGATAATTTTACTCTTATTCTCACTGTCAAACAGTTTAAGTCTCATATCCTCAATTGTCACTGAGTGTCCTCTGAGCAAATTGCTCTTTAGTCCAGGTACATAGAGTACTTCAAAGATACATGACTGTGATCCATCTGCCATTTTTATCACTACATTTCCAACTCCCTCAGACACCATTGTTCTACCATCAGCAAATTTTATTTTGTTTTTCTTAGTTCCATCAAAGTTGACTAGCCATTCTTTGTGACCAGTCATGTGTGTGGAAAACCCTGTATCTAAGTACCACACCTCAATGGTACACTTATCATCAACTGTGGTTACCATAAGCATCACCAATGCGTTCTCCTCATCATCACCTTGAGCTAGGTTAGCCTCATCACCTCTGCCACCACTGGAATTGTAATTCCCTCTACCTCTGTTGTTCCTTCCTCTACGTCTACCTATGTATCCACCTCTACCTCCACTACTTTCACCATTATTCTTACCACCAGATTGTGCAAGCAATGCCTGTTCAGCTACTTTACTTTTATTTCTTTCAATCAATCTAAGTTCTCTAGCCTCTAGTGTACTTTGCAATTCTTCTACACTCATGCTAGATACTTCCTTAGATTCTTCTATTGCACAAACTATGTAATCATACTTTTCAAGGAGAGAACGAGTAATTTTCTCACAGATCTTACCATCAGGCAGAGTTTCACTTTGTGTAGCCATTTGATTCGTGATTGACTTCACTCTCTTGAAGTAATCTGCTACTTTCTCGTTCTCCTCCGTTGAAAGCAGCTCATATTGACGCTGCAACATTTGTAACTTCACCTTCTTGATTCGATCACCACCCGCATAACACTTCTCAAGCTTATCCCAAGCTTGCTTCGATGTAGTCGTCTTCGAGATTTTCTCAAAATTCGCATCATCAACACTCTGATGTAGGAAGAAGATCGCCTTCGAGTCCTTCTTCTTCTTCGCATCCTTGTACGCCGTTCGCACCGCTTCAGTTGCATTTGCAACAGGTTCTGCCGGAACTCCATTCTTCACAATCTCCATTACATCTTGATATTCGAACAATGCTTTCATCTGAATGTTCCAACGCTCCCAATTTTTGCCGTCGAGAATTGGCAATTGCGTAGGGAAGTTTCCTCCATTCGTGCCTAACTTCATTTTCACTCAAATCATGTTCAATTCACTGAATCGATGAAGAACACTCACTCGCACTCGTGTTTCCCAATTTGCGTAGTAATCGTCACCAATTCAACTCGTGTTTCCCAATCCCAAGCTCGATGAAGCTCTGATACCAATTGTTGGAACTAGAAGCAACAATGGAGCATAATCCTCAAGCCACTATGCTGAGAATTGAGCACTCACACCTCAAACACTCACTCACAGTTACAGAGAGAAGAGAAGCACGGGAGGATGGAGGAAATATTGATCTGACTGTATCATTAATCAATAAATAGAATTACATACTACAACATTTTGACCGAAAGACAACGCCTAAAAACAGTTGTGTAAAGCCAAAAAACCGTTGCCTTATCTTTTGGCAACGGTTTTGAAACCGTTGTTTCTGCAGGCGTTGCCTAAACTACACGCAACGGTTTTTTGTGACCAAAGTGTATGCACTCCGAAAAGTCCGGTTTGGATCCTTCTTCGTACAACGGGAAAAACAATGAAGCCGCCACCAATATTTTAATTTAGGAAAAAACATTGGAAAAATCCTTTTAGGCGATTGGCCTTTTGAAAATGAGAGATATAGGTTCGGGGGTCGGTTATGTGTGGGGAAGGTATTAGCACCCCACACATCCTTTCTACCGAAAGGGAACCTTTAATTTAGTGTGTGGTTTTTGACTGTTGATTTGAAACGCTTTGTTCTACTTCTTTTCTTCTTTTTTTATTTAAGAAAATGCTTTTGAAAACTGGGGAAAGAAGAATCTTTTTGTTATTATTTTTTTTAAAAGGGTGCTTGACGGGAGGTGAACCCGCTCCTACGTATCCTCCGGTGCGATGAGGAATTCAAAGCTACGTAGTTCTAGTCTTGTTTTGAAAAGGCTCTTTTGTTTTTAGCTTTTTAGTTTTTAGGTGTTTTTTGAAATAAGACTCGAGTGTTCACTAATACCAAGCAAGCAATGGCTTCGAGTGGTTTTCATTACTAACTCGAAAGAAAAAAAGTTGAAACCGATAATCAAACAAGCAATGACTTCGAGTGATTATGAGTAACAACGTTTTTATTTTATCTTTTTTGCAAATGAGGCGAGCATCGGTGATAATCATCTAGCAAAGGCTTAGGACAATTACCACTAATGACTAGTGTTGTTTTTGGAATTGAATTGGGTTCGCATGTATTTAAGGCTTGGGAGCTTTCATGATAATCAAACAAGCAAAGGCTTCGAGTGACTACCACTAATAACTCCTCATTAGTGATCAAACAAGCAAAGGCTTCGAGTGGCCACTAATGATTTTGTTTATGAAAAACTTAGGGTTTAAGCTTGGAAAAGAAATTGGTCTTAATTTGTTAAAGACATAGTTTAGAAAAGAAGTTTGAAAGCAATTTGATTTTTGGAAAGGAGTTTTGGAAAACTAGTAGAACATTTTCAATCAAGTTCCAAGTCAATAACCAAAATGCAAATTGCTAAACTACAATTCATGCAATGATCTAAACTAGTAACCATTTTCATGTCAAGTTGTTTAGAAAAGAAAACAATGAATGCAAGAAAGTTCATAGATGCAAGCATAGCACATTCATTGAGATCATGTTATCAAGCAAGCAACAACATAGACACAATTTGCAACTTACCCTTTCATGTTGAAAACATCTCATTACAACATTTGAATACACAATGCATGAATACACATTTGAATACACAATGCATCAATCACATGAAAGGAATAAGTTGGAAAGGGCATTTGCCTCAAGTAAGATCATTAGCAAGCCATGAAAAATCAATTTGACATTTTATTTAGCAAGCATATGCAATTAAGGTGTTAAATCCCTTTAGGTAATCTTTAACACTTGGGATATGCACAAGTGCATAAGCGTCAAATTTTCTTACCAAATCATCAACACAAACATGATTTTCAAAGCAAGCAACAAAAACAAGCACAAACCCTAATTATCTCATGAAATGCGACACCAACATAGAGCTAAAACCTCATTTTATTCTTTGAAAGCAACAAAATCATGCAAGCAAATGACATAGATCAAACTTTTTGGCAAGGATTCACATGATTAAGCAAAGGAGTGCACTAAAATCACACAAACTCTAATTTTTCTACAATATACGAAATGAAACATAAGCCCAAATCACAATTTTATTCATGAAAATGCAAGCACAAAATGAAAATAGCACAAACACACAATTTATTCCAAGAGAGAGATGCATTTCAAGCATCCAAACCTCCCAAAGTGTTTGTCAAAATGCTTGAAACACATCTCTCATTCAACAACAACAATTATATCAACATTTCAACATAAAATAGAGCACTAAAATGCTAAGAAATGCTTGATATGCAAAAATAGATTGATGATCTACATTTTTGGTGCTAAAATTTTGATGATGCTAAGATTGAGAGTATACCTCAACTCCAAGCTAGAATAGCGAAAGAAATAAGGTGAATGAACACTAAACCACTTGAATCAACCCTCTAATCTTCAATCTTGAGCTTGATTCTTGAGATTTGAAGATGGATCTTTGAAGAGAATGCAAGGATGACGAAGGATTTAGGACTAGAATGTTGATTTGAAGTGAAAAAGTGAAGAAATGAGGTGAGGGAATGAAGAGGGGTATTCGGCCAAGAAGGGAGAAGAGGAGAGGCTGGGTTTTTGAGTGTGAATTGTGTGCAAAAACTTGTGAGAGGTGAGGATATGAGGGTATATATAATGTGCAATTAGGTTTAGGGGCATTTAGGTCATTGTGTACCTCATCTCATTCTAGGATTGCATTTTAATTTTGAATCAAGGGTGAGGATTGAAACACACTTTGATGAGGGGCAAAAAAATGCAAAATGAGAGGGAAATGGAGGGGTAGATATTCAGCCAAGCAATGAGAGTGGTGCCCAAGTTTTGCAAGTTGGCAATTGTACTAT
This sequence comes from Astragalus glycyphyllos, assembly GCA_963573325.1. NCBI lineage: Eukaryota > Viridiplantae > Streptophyta > Magnoliopsida > Fabales > Fabaceae > Astragalus > Astragalus glycyphyllos. The sequence continues at coordinate 19,916,070 of OY754308.1, forward strand.
TGTACTATCCATGAACCTTCCAATTATCCTCTCAATTTTGATTATTCCTTTCAAGATAATTGTACATAAATCTAACCATTTTGAGCCATATACAAGGTATCTTGAAGAATATGCCATTTTTGAAAATGAGAGATGACCAAAATTGCCAACAAAAATCCTATCATATAATTTTTGGGAATATTCCTTGTACTATTTTTTGAAATGCTTTCTTGAATTAATTTGAACTTGATTTTTTTACTACACATATAAAATATGCGCACAATTTGAAAAACGATTTTCTTTATTTTTTATTTTTTTGTTCAAAATAATACAATTTCATTAAATAAATTCCCAAAAATTAATTAATTGGATTTTCAACTAGCAAAAATTTATTAAATTGAAATTGACCAAACAATGCCCCTTTTAAATGCCCCAAAATTCCTTAATTTCTCAAAAATGATTTTGAAAACCCTAGAATGCTTGGGTAAATACCCTAAACCCTTTCTCAAATAATGCATCACTCACAAAATTATTTATTTTTGCTGAAAATTAGGGTTTTGAAACTAGGCGGACAAAATTAGGGTATGACAGCTGCCCCTCTTTATTTGGATTTTACCAAGAAATATGAATTGGCCGAGACATATTTCGAAGATAAAATAAAAATAAAGAATTCAGAAATTATACCAATTTTGTCTACTTGGAGAAACCCGAATTTCCTTTTTCTTTTTCTTCTTTTTTTTTCTTCTTTTTTTTTGAAAAATGAACGCTTGGCGCGCTGATGAGAAAGCAGTAAATGAAATGATTAACGACTTGCGCGCTAACTGCGAAAAGCAAGGAAAACGCTAAATGAAGAAAGCGAAAAAGTAAGCGGTAAAATGCAAGGTTGCCTAAAACCTTTAAACGAACCCTTGGCGAGTCCGCGTTTGCACGTGGATTTGAGGAGCACGCATCCTGAGAATGGCCTTTCGAGCGACCGGGGGGATCGTTATCAGCTCCGGAACTGATATACTGATCAATGCACGGCGTCCACTGTATCTTAGGCGGATACAACTATTCCGTTGAACCTCACATGGGGCTGCGGTCCATCGTGTTGCTGGTACACGACGTGAGACCATGAACAGAAGGGAGCGATGAACTCTGACAAGAGCGATTTGAACTCCAAACTGCAATGCACGCTTGAGCGCTGAACTGAAAAGCATTTGAACTCCGAATTGAGGGAGCGTTTTCTGGGAACTGAGTGCGGGGATTAACACCGAAGTATTTATCCGTCTTTGTACCTGCAAGTGAGATGAACAAATGCATGCAATGCAAATGCCACGATTGCTGTTTTGATGGAATGAATGTAATGCATGAATTTCTCTTTTTGTTTATGTTTGATGAATGCAATGTAATGCATGATTTTCTTTTTTCTTATTGCTCTTTTGCTCTTTCTTTTTTTTTAGCTTTTCTTCTCTTCTTTTCTTTTGCTAGTTGTTGCTCTTTTGCTCTTTTTGGCTTTTTCTTTTGCTGGCTCGACCAAATCGTTGGACTTGCGTTACGAGGCACAATGATCGTCCATGATGACAGTGCGAGAGCCACGCTCCATCCTTTTTGAGATTTGTTTTGATGCAATCAGTGCTTTTTGTTTAGTTCTTGTGAATTTTACCTGACTGAAAGATCCATCTTCAAATCTCAAGAATCAAGCTCAAGATTGAAGATTAGAGGGTTGATTCAAGTGGTTTAGTGTTCATTCACCTTATTTCTTTCGCTATTCTAGCTTGGAGTTGAGGTATACTCTCAATCTTAGCATCATCAAAATTTTAGCACCAAAAATGTAGATCATCAATCTATTTTTGCATATCAAGCATTTCTTTGCATTTTAGTGCTCTATTTTATGTTGAAATGTTGATATAATTGTTGTTGTTGAATGAGAGATGTGTTTCAAGCATTTTGACAAACACTTTGGGAGGTTTGGATGCTTGAAATGCATCTCTCTCTTGGAATAAATTGTGTGTTTGTGCTATTTTCATTTTGTTTCATGAATAAAATTGTGATTTGGGCTTATGTTTCATTTCGCATATTGTAGAAAAATTAGAGTTTGTGTGATTTTAGTGCACTCCTTTGCTTAATCATGTGAATCCTTGCCAAAAAGTTTGATCTATGTCATTTGCTTGCATGATTTTGTTGCTTTCAAAGAATAAAATGAGGTTTTAGCTCTATGTTGGTGTCGCATTTCATGAGATAATTAGGGTTTGTGCTTGTGTTTGTTGCTTGCTTTGAAAATCATGTTTGTGTTGATGATTTGGTAAGAAAATTTGACGCTTATGCACTTGTGCATATCCCAAGTGTTAAAGATTACCTAAAGGGATTCAACACCTTAATTGCATATGCTTGCTAAATAAAATGTCAATTTGATTTTTCATGGCTTGCTAATGATCTTACTTGAGGCAAATGCCCTTTCCAACTTATTCCTTTCATGTGATTGATTGTAGAAATATGCTAAATGTTGATGCCATCAAAATGATACCACATTGTTGCTTATGTCAAATGTTGATGTGAAATCCCTAGGATTTTGCAAGTGATTCATTAAATGTTTGAATTCACTTGTGCTTTGTAACTTCCTTGCCTACTCACATGTTGTGTCATAAATGCCTAGTTAGGTTCATTCACTTGCCTATTCATGCATCTTCAATAAGATGTTCAATTTAGGTTCATTCACTTGCCTATTCATGCATTTTGCAAAAATGTTCAATTTAGGTTCATCTTGCCTAGCATCTTCAATAAGATGTGCAATCTAGGTTCATTCTCTTGCCTATTCATGCATTTTTGCCAAAATGTTCAACTTGGGTTCATTCTTTGCCTATCTATGTATTGTGACATGATATGTGTAGTCTAGGTTCATCTGTGCCTATTCGTGCATTGTGTATTCAAATGTTGTAATGAGATGTTTTCAACATGAAAGGGTAAGTTACAAATTGTGTCTATGTTGTTGCTTGCTTGATAACATGATCTCAATGAATGTGCTATGCTTGCATCTATGAACTTTCTTGCATTCATTGTTTTCTTTTCTAAACAACTTGACATGAAAATGGTTACTAGTTTAGATCATTGCGCGAATTGTAGTTTAGCAATTTGCATTTTGGTTATTGACTTGGAACTTGATTGAAAATGTTCTACTTGTTTTCCAAAACTCCTTTCCAAAAATCAAATTGCTTTCAAACTTCTTTTCTAAACTATGTCTTTAACAAATTAAGACCAATTTCTTTTCCAAGCTTAAACCCTAAGTTTTTCATAAACAAAATCATTAGTGGCCACTCGAAGCCTTTGCTTGTTTGATCACTAATGAGGAGTTATTAGTGGTAGTCACTCGAAGCCTTTGCTTGTTTGATTGTCATGAAAGCTCCCAAACCTTAAATACATGCGAACCCAATTCAATTCCAGAAACAACACGAGTCATTAGTGGTAATTGTCCTAAGCCTTTGCTAGATGATTATCACCGATGCTCGCCTCATTTGCAAAAAAAGATAAAATAAAAACGTTGTTACTTATAATCACTCGAAGCCTTTGCTTGTTTGTTTATCATGAAAGCTCCCAAACCTTAAATACATGCGAACCCAATTCAATTCCAAAAACAACACGAGTCATTAGTGGTAATTGTCCTAAGCCTTTGCTAGATGATTATCACCGATGCTCGCCTCATTTGCAAAAAAGGATAGAAAAAAAACGTTGTTACTTACAATCACTCGAAGCCATTGCTTGTTTGATTATCGGTTTCAACTTATTTTCTTTCGAGTTAGTAATGAAAACCACCCGAAGCCATTGCTTGCTTGGTATTAGTGAACACTCGAGTCTTATTTCAAAAAACACCTAAAAACTAAAAAGCTAAAAACAAAAGAGCCTTTTCAAAACAAGACTAGAACTACGTAGCTTTGAATTCCTCATCGCACCGGAGGATACGTAGGAGCGGGTTCACCTCCCGTCAAGCACCCTTTTAAAAAAAATAATAACAAAAAGATTCTTCTTTCCCCAGTTTTCAAAAACATTTTCTTAAATAAAAAAAGAAGAAAAGAAGTAAAACAAAGTGTTTCAAATCAACAGTCAAAAACCACACACTAAATTAAAGGTTGCCTTTCGGTAGAAAGGATGTGTGGGGTGCTAATTGTAACGCCCTAAAATTTAATCAAATTATTTCGAAGTTGGATTGCCGTAGGATGATTGTAAGAATTGAAATTATGGGCGTAGTAGCTATGTTGAAAACGAGTTAGATGATAATCACGTGTTGTGGGCTAGTTAAAAATAGCATTGGGCTCCCTTCCTATGTGGATAAAGTCCCAAATAATTTAGCCCATTATGTTTCTCACTTATTATAAGTGGAGAGGATTAATTTAGGGTTGAGAGAGAGAGGAATTTCGGATTAGAGCAGCCACCAAAGAGAGAGAAAAGAAGAGAGAAAACAATTCCCGTTTTTCTCAAACCTGTCACCGTAAAATTGCGATTCCGATTTCGTTAACCGTTGGATCGTCTTCGTTTTTGGGCAGCAGGTTCGTAAGATATAGTTCTACACTTTCACCGTTCGGATCTTCGAAACGAGTTCTGAGGAGAGAGATATTGGCTTCGTACTGAAGCTGCAGTTTGGGGGAGTCGCCGTATTCGGAGATCGAGGAACGAGGCTAGGAGGGAGTTTGCGCCACCATAGTTGAGGTAAGGGTGGGCTTAACCTTGATAATGGGTTGATGATAATTATGTGTGGGTAGTCTAGGGTTTTGTTGAATTGTTCGTGTCGTTGCATATCGTGTTTTCGTTGAGATTGGTGCTTTGATGATTATTGCACGTTATTGTGATTTGTTTCGTTATTTGTTGTTGCGTGATTGTTGTATCACGATGATGGTGTTGTTATTGTTCGTGTTTTTGTTGTTGCTGTGCGTGGTTGATTGTTGTTGTCGCGTTGTCGAATTGTCGTTTTTGTTGTGGTGGTTGCGGTGTCGTTGCCGTTAGGGTTTGGTGTTTGGCAATTTAGCGATTCTGGACACAGGTTCGGTTTTTCTAAAACTGGCGCTGTTTGGTAGATCCAAAAATTATGAGGTTGATTGTTTTTGAAAATAGACTTAACGCCGGTCGTTTTGGCACTGGTTTCGTCAAATTCGGAGTTGTATAGCTCGAGTTATAGGTGATACAAGTTAAGTTAAAATTCTGGAAACGATTTGGGTATAGATTTGGTATTTCGGTGACTGGGAACGTTGTATTGACCGAAAAATTATGTGGTTTATTTTTCTGGAAAATAGACTTAATGCTTGTTAATTTGGCACTAGTTTGGTTGCGTTTAGAGTTGTGTAGCTCGAGATATGAATTCCACAAGTTAGAGTAAGATTCTGGAAACAATCTGGACACAGGGTCAGTGTTTTGGTTACCACGTTTTCAAAAGAACTCCTTTTCGAACGAATCTAATTTCTTTGAAAACTAGACAAAATTTACCCCAGTTTATGCACAAGTTTCATGCAGTTTGATTGAGTCTTGGTCACTTTGGAATTGCTTGAATTTGAAGGACAGAAACTGTCCTCTTTTGCAACTAGCCTGTGTGCTTTTCGAAAACTGTACCTATTGGACACTCTCCTTCAAAAACTGAACTTAGGGATGATAACCAGACCCATAGGGCTTTCCAACAAGTATTTATTTGTTGAAATCCGATGTCGTTTGCTATTTTAATTAATTCGCTGAAGTAGGTGCGATGTGCCTAGGCGCTGTGCGCCAGTCTTGTGCGTGGTGTGCGTGCGTTATGTCCGCGTTGTGGAGCCGTCTGGTGTTAATATTTCAGGTGCGGTGCTGGTATGCTCAGGAGAGTTTAGTGGTAGCTGTGATGCTACAACTTGGTGCTATTTTTGGTGAAATCATTTGTTTTGATTCTGGTGATATAGTATTTATTTTAAATACTTGTTATGGTGAGTTGGTGCATAATCATGGTGTCGCATTGTCATATGCATGTTTTGGTGATATAGGCTCTGCCTCTGGTGTTTATTGGTGATATGCCCGTCGTGGCTCATTTTGGTGATCGGTACCGCATGCATATGCCCACTGGAGGGGTTGCATATCATCCCATTGTCTATGAATGTTATAATTTTGGTGGTTCACTGTCAAACGGATTTTTCCTTTGGTATCTGGTGCTGTGATATGGTGTAATTGTATTGTGTTGCTGTAGTTACCTGATGCTAGCATATTTTTATCATCTGCTTATTATCTCTGTTAGACTCACCCCTTCTGCTTGGAATGTTGCTCTCATGCGGCAACGCTGCAGGTGATCGCTAGTGCTCGTGGAGGAATTGCTAGGTTTTGCTTCCTCTCTCGTTTGGGTCTGTGTCAGCTCTGATATGTAGCACCGGGGAGTCGTTAGTTATCGTTTTGAACTATTATTTTAGTTATTGTAAATTGTTTTAATTTATTTTGGAGATGTCTTTAATTGTTAATTCTGGAGATGTTTAAACTGGTTAATATTTCCGCTGCTTGGTGATTTCTTTTATATAAATTATTTTGGAGATTTTCTTTTTTTAAAATGGTGAAAAATGTAGCGCCCTTCGAGGTGACTCTGATAATTGTCTATTTAATCGTAATAGTAAAAGGGGGGTGTTACATTAGTGGTATCAGAGCAGTTCGGTCTGTCCGGCCAAGTTGTCGAGTCGTCGAGTCGAGTAACACTTGAGTAATTGTTACTCGTTTCTGGTTATAGTTTCTGTTGCAGTGTTAGGTTGAGATGGCAGGACGGAACGATGCTGCACTCGCTGCTGCTTTGCAGGCTGTGGCTCAAGCTGTGGAGAATAACCCAGATGCTGCTGGTGATGCTGGGTCGCGCAGTTTGGCTACGTTTCAGAGGGAGAATCCTCCTACCTTTAAGGGCAAGTATAACCCTGATGGTGCTTTGGCGTGGCTGAAAGAGATGGAGAGAATCTTTCGTGTTATGGATTGCTCTGAGGCGCAGAAAGTCAGGTATGGTACTCATATGCTGGCAGAGGAGGCTGATGACTGGTGGTTGGAGGTGAGGCAGAGGTTGGCGACTGTGAATGAAGAGGTCACTTGGGCTGCGTTCGGCAGAGAATTTCTGAGAAAGTATTATCCTGAAGATGTCCGTGGGAAGAAAGAGATTGAGTTTCTGGAGCTGAAGCAGGGTAATATGTCGGTGACTGAGTATGCTGCCAAGTTCATTGAATTGGCGAAGTTCTATCCACATTATGGTGAGGCTGGTGCTGAATTCTCCAAATGCATCAAGTTTGAAAATGGGTTGCGGGCCGTATAGAATGTCTGCATCTGAATTGTCAGAACTGAAGAAGCAACTCGAGGATCTGCTTGAAAAGAAATTTGTGAGGCCAAGTGTGTCGCCGTGGGGAGCTCTAGTGTTGTTGGTGAAAAAGAAAGATGGTAGTATGAGGTTGTGCGTAGACTATCGGCAGCTGAATAAGGTGACTATTAAGAACAAGTATCCGCTTCCGAGGATTGATGACTTAATGGATCAGTTGGTGGGTGCTCAGGTGTTCAGTAAAATAGATTTGAGATCGGGTTATCATCAGATCAAGGTGAAAGACGAAGACATTCAGAAGACAGCTTTCAGAACCCGTTATGGGCATTATGAGTATTCCGTGATGCCTTTCGGTGTGACTAATGCGCCGGGAGTGTTCATGGAGTACATGAATCGTATCTTTCGTGAGTATCTGGATCGGTTTGTGGTGGTATTCATTGACGACATCCTAATTTATTCTAAGTCAGAAGAGGAGCATGCAGAACATCTGAGATTGGTATTGGAAATTCTGAGGGACAGGAAATTATATGCGAAGCTGTCTAAGTGTGAGTTTTGGTTGAAGGAGGTTAGCTTTCTGGGTCATGTTATTTCGGGGAATGGAATTGCCGTGGATCCATCTAAGGTTGATGCCGTGTTACAATGGGAGTCTCCGAAGTCAGTTACTGAGATTAGAAGTTTTCTGGGTCTGGCAGGTTACTATAGGAGGTTTATAGAAGGATTTTCGAAGTTGGCACTTCCGTTGACTCAGTTGACTTGCAAGGGTAAAGCTTTCATCTGGGATGACTGTTGTGAAGAGAGCTTCAAAGAATTGAAGAAGAGGTTGACGACGTCTCCTGTTCTCACGTTGCCTAATCCGGAAGAGTCGTTTGTGGTGTATTGTGATGCTTCCAAGATGGGGTTGGGAGGTGTGCTTATGCAGAATGGTAAGGTAGTTGCCTATGCGTCGAGACAGTTGAGGACTCATGAGAAGAACTACCCTACCCATGATTTAGAACTTGCTGCAGTTGTGTTCGCGTTGAAAATTTGGAGACATTATTTGTATGGTTCGAGGTTTGAGGTGTTCTGTGATCATAAGGGTTTGCAGTATCTGTTTGATGAGAAAGAGTTGAATATGAGACAGCGCAGATGGTTGGAGTTGCTGAAAGACTATGACTTTAGCTTGAACTATCATCCGGGAAAGGCTAATGTGGTAGCTGACGCTTTAAGTCGAAAGACGTTGCATATGTCAGCAATGATGGTTAGAGAACTCGAATTAATTGAGCAGTTCAGGGATATGAGTTTGGTTTGTGAAGTGACGCCTCAGAGTGTCAGATTGGGGATGTTGAAGATTGATAATGAATTCATGGCTAGCATTCGAGAAGCTCAGAAGTTAGATGTTAAATTAGTTGACCTGATGGTTGGGATTGATCAATCCGAGAATAAAGACTTTGAGTTGGATGCGCAGAATGTATTGAAGTACCGTGGGAGAATCTGCATTCCTGATGATGAGGAGATGAAAAGAGCAATTTTAGAAGAAGGTCATAGGAGTAAGTTGAGTATCTATCCGGGAGCTACAAAGATGTATCAGGATCTGAAGAAGATGTTTTGGTGGCCTGGTATGAAGCGTGATGTGGCGCAGTTTGTGTATTCCTGCTTGACTTGTCAGAAATCGAAGGTTGAGCATCAGAAGCCTGCTGGGTTGATGCAACCGTTGGAGATTCCGGAATGGAAGTGGGATAGTATTTCTATGGATTTCGTGATAGGGTTACCTAATACTGTGAGGGGGCACGATTCGATTTGGGTGATTGTGGATAGATTGACGAAGTCTGCTCATTTTATTCCTATCAATATCACGTATCCGGTGTCGAGATTGGCAGAGATTTATATTCAGGTGATTGTGAAGTTGCATGGTGTTCCTTTGTGCATTGTGTCTGACAGAGATCCTAGGTTCACTTCTGATTTCTGGAAGAGTTTGCAAGAAGCGTTGGGTTCTAAATTGAGGTTGAGTTCAGCTTATCATCCTCAAACTGATGGACAGACAGAGAGGACCATTCAGTCGTTGGAAGACTTGTTGAGATCTTGTGTTCTTGAGCAGGGAGGTGCGTGGGATACTCACCTTCCGTTGATCGAGTTTACTTACAACAACAGTTACCATTCTAGCATCGGGATGGCACCGTTCGAGGCATTGTATGGTCGGAGATGTAGGACTCCGTTGTGTTGGCGTGAATCTGGGGAGAGTATTGTTCTTGGACCCGAGGTTGTTCGAGAGACTACTGAAAAGGTGGAATTGATCCGTGAGAAAATGAAAGCGTCGCAGAGTAGACAGAAGAGCTATCATGATAAGAGAAGGAAGGATTTAGAATTCCAAGCTGGTGATCATGTGTTTTTGAGAGTCACGCCTATGGCTGGTGTTGGGCGTGCATTGAAGACAAAGAAGTTGACTCCTCGTTTCATTGGACCGTATCAGATCACTGAGAGAATTGGTAATGTTGCTTATAGGGTGGCCTTGCCGCCTAATCTTTCGAATTTGCACGATGTATTTCATGTGTCGCAACTTCGGAAGTATATTTCGGATCCGTCCCATGTGATTCCGATGGATGATGTGCATGTGCGGGATAATCTCACTGTGGAGACAATACCTGTGCGAATTGAAGATCGTGAAGTGAAGACTTTACGTGGCAAAGTGATAAACCTGGTGAAAGTGGTCTGGTTAGGAGCTGCTGGTGAAAGCATGACATGGGAGTTGGAGAGCAAGATGCGAGAGTCCTATCCGGAGCTGTTTGAATCAGGTATGTTTTCGAGGACGAAAATATTCTAAGTGGGGGAGAGTTGTAACGCCCTAAAATTTAATCAAATTATTTCGAAGTTGGATTGCCGTAGGATGATTGTAAGAATTGAAATTATGGGCGTAGTAGCTATGTTGAAAACGAGTTAGATGATAATCACGTGTTGTGGGCTAGTTAAAAATAGCATTGGGCTCCCTTCCTATGTGGATAAAGTCCCAAATAATTTAGCCCATTATGTTTCTCACTTATTATAAGTGGAGAGGATTAATTTAGGGTTGAGAGAGAGAGGGATTTCGGATTAGAGCAGCCACCAAAGAGAGAGAAAAGAAGAGAGAAAACAATTCCCGTTTTTCTCAAACCTGTCACCGTAAAATTGCGATTCCGATTTCGTTAACCGTTGGATCGTCTTCGTTTTTGGGCAGCAGGTTCGTAAGATATAGTTCTACACTTTCACCGTTCGGATCTTCGAAACGAGTTCTGAGGAGAGAGATATTGGCTTCGTACTGAAGCTGCAGTTTGGGGGAGTCGCCGTATTCGGAGATCGAGGAACGAGGCTAGGAGGGAGTTTGCGCCACCATAGTTGAGGTAAGGGTGGGCTTAACCTTGATAATGGGTTGATGATAATTATGTGTGGGTAGTCTAGGGTTTTGTTGAATTGTTCGTGTCGTTGCATATCGTGTTTTCGTTGAGATTGGTGCTTTGATGATTATTGCACGTTATTGTGATTTGTTTCGTTATTTGTTGTTGCGTGATTGTTGTATCACGATGATGGTGTTGTTATTGTTCGTGTTTTTGTTGTTGCTGTGCGTGGTTGATTGTTGTTGTCGCGTTGTCGAATTGTCGTTTTTGTTGTGGTGGTTGCGGTGTCGTTGCCGTTAGGGTTTGGTGTTTGGCAATTTAGCGATTCTGGACACAGGTTCGGTTTTTCTAAAACTGGTGCTGTTTGGTAGATCCAAAAATTATGAGGTTGATTGTTTTTGAAAATAGACTTAACGCCGGTCGTTTTGGCACTGGTTTCGTCAAATTCGGAGTTGTATAGCTCGAGTTATAGGTGATACAAGTTAGGTTAAAATTCTGGAAACGATTTGGGTATAGATTTGGTATTTCGGTGACTGGGAACGTTGTATTGACCGAAAAATTATGTGGTTTATTTTTCTGGAAAATAGACTTAATGCTTGTTAATTTGGCACTGGTTTGGTTGTGTTTAGAGTTGTGTAGCTCGAGATATGAATTCCACAAGTTAGAGTAAGATTCTGGAAACAATCTGGACACAGGGTCAGTGTTTTGGTTACCACGTTTTCAAAAGAACTCCTTTTCGAACGAATCCAATTTCTTTGAAAACTAGACAAAATTTTCCCCAGTTTATGCACAAGTTTCATGCAGTTTGATTGAGTCTTGGTCACTTTGGAATTGCTTGAATTTGAAGGACAGAAACTGTCCTCTTTTGCAACTAGCCTGTGTGCTTTTCGAAAACTGTACCTATTGGACACTCTCCTTCAAAAACTGAACTTAGGGATGATAACCAGACCCATAGGGCTTTCCAACAAGTATTTATTTGTTGAAATCCGATGTCGTTTGCTATTTTAATTAATTCGCTGAAGTAGGTGCGATGTGCCTAGGCGCTGTGCGCCAGTCTTGTGCGTGGTGTGCGTGCGTTATGTCCGCGTTGTGGAGCCGTCTGGTGTTAATATTTCAGGTGCGGTGCTGGTATGCTCAGGAGAGTTTAGTGGTAGCTGTGATGCTACAACTTGGTGCTATTTTTGGTGAAATCATTTGTTTTGATTCTGGTGATATAGTATTTATTTTAAATACTTGTTATGGTGAGTTGGTGCATAATCATGGTGTCGCATTGTCATATGCATGTTTTGGTGATATAGGCTCTGCCTCTGGTGTTTATTGGTGATATGCCCGTCGTGGCTCATTTTGGTGATCGGTACCGCATGCATATGCCCACTGGAGGGGTTGCATATCATCCCATTGTCTATGAATGTTATAATTTTGGTGGTTCACTGTCAAACGGATTTTTCCTTTGGTATCTGGTGCTGTGATATGGTGTAATTGTATTGTGTTGCTGTAGTTACCTGATGCTAGCATATTTTTATCATCTGCTTATTATCTCTGTTAGACTCACCCCTTCTGCTTGGAATGTTGCTCTCATGCGGCAACGCTGCAGGTGATCGCTAGTGCTCGTGGAGGAATTGCTAGGTTTTGCTTCCTCTCTCGTTTGGGTCTGTGTCAGCTCTGATATGTAGCACCGGGGAGTCGTTAGTTATCGTTTTGAACTATTATTTTAGTTATTGGAAATTGTTTTAATTTATTTTGGAGATGTCTTTAATTGTTAATTCTGGAGATGTTTAAACTGGTTAATATTTCCGCTGCTTGGTGATTTCTTTTATATAAATTATTTTGGAGATTTTCTTTTTTTAAAATGGTGAAAAATGTAGCGCCCTTCGAGGTGACTCTGATAATTGTCTATTTAATCGTAATAGTAAAAGGGGGGTGTTACACTAATACCTTCCCCACACATAACCGACCCCCGAACCTATATCTCTCGTTTTCAAAAGGCCAATCGCCTAAAAGGATTTTTCCAATGTTTTTTCCTAAATTAAATTATTGGTGGCGGCTTCATAGTTTTTCCCGTTGTACGAAGAAGGATCCATACCGGATTTTTCGGAGTGCATACACCACTCTAATCTGACCATAACTTCCAGAAAGTTCAAACTTCACACAAATCACACAAATGAAATAAAGGTAAAACCATGGTGAATATATATTATCAACATCTTCATCAACAACATTCCAGCAAATAAAAAATCATCAAAAACCCAGATCAGAAAATTTGAACATTACCCAAAAGAAATAAAGATTAAAGAAGGTTACCTAACTGAGATTGAGAGAGGAATCGCACTTCAGTTCGCAGTTCGTCAACGATTAGATTCGCACTTCATTCACAGAGATTAGGGTTCACAAATCTTCATCATCATCATCATCAACGATTGAGAGATTGAGAGATTAGGGTTCGCAAAGATTGAGAGATTGTGAGACGAGAGTGAGAGAGTTTGACGAGAGTGAGAGAGTCACGAGAGTGAGAGTGAGAGACTGGGCTGATTAGGTTAGTGGGCTTAACAGTTTTTAATTTACTAACTGAATTGGGCTTAACAGTTCGGTTAGTGAACTGTATTAAAAAAAATAGTTTGGTTCAAAACTGTCGCCAGTTTGTTTATAAAATATTCAATAAATCCCCTTGTAAATACAGCTACCAGAATGAAAGACACAGTTCTCGAAAGAGGAAAGAGGAAGGAGGAAGAAAGAGAATTGCAAGTGAGATGAACACCGAAGTATTTATCCGTCTTTGTACCTGCAAGTGAGATGAACAAATGCATGCAATGCAAATGCCACGATTGCTGTTTTGATGGAATGAATGTAATGCATGAATTTCTCTTTTTGTTTATGTTTGATGAATGCAATGTAATGCATGATTTTCTTTTTTCTTATTGCTCTTTTGCTCTTTCTTTTTTTTAGCTTTTCTTCTCTTCTTTTCTTTTGCTAGTTGTTGCTCTTTTGCTCTTATTGGCTTTTTCTTTTGCTGGCTCGACCAAATCGTTGGACTTGCGTTACGAGGCACAATGATCGTCCATGATGACAGTGCGAGAGCCACACTCCATCCTTTTTGAGATTTGTTTTGATGCAATCAGTGCTTTTTGTTTAGTTCTTGTGAATTTTACCTGACTGAAAGATCCATCTTCAAATCTCAAGAATCAAGCTCAAGATTGAAGATTAGAGGGTTGATTCAAGTGGTTTAGTGTTCATTCACCTTATTTCTTTCGCTATTCTAGCTTGGAGTTGAGGTATACTCTCAATCTTAGCATCATCAAAATTTTAGCACCAAAAATGTAGATCATCAATCTATTTTTGCATATCAAGCATTTCTTTGCATTTTAGTGCTCTATTTTATGTTGAAATGTTGATATAATTGTTGTTGTTGAATGAGAGATGTGTTTCAAGCATTTTGACAAACACTTTGGGAGGTTTGGATGCTTGAAATGCATCTCTCTCTTGGAATAAATTGTGTGTTTGTGCTATTTTCATTTTGTTTCATGAATAAAATTGTGATTTGGGCTTATGTTTCATTTCGCATATTGTAGAAAAATTAGAGTTTGTGTGATTTTAGTGCACTCCTTTGCTTAATCATGTGAATCCTTGCCAAAAAGTTTGATCTATGTCATTTGCTTGCATGATTTTGTTGCTTTCAAAGAATAAAATGAGGTTTTAGCTCTATGTTGGTGTCGCATTTCATGAGATAATTAGGGTTTGTGCTTGTGTTTGTTGCTTGCTTTGAAAATCATGTTTGTGTTGATGATTTGGTAAGAAAATTTGACGCTTATGCACTTGTGCATATCCTAAGTGTTAAAGATTACCTAAAGGGATTCAACACCTTAATTGCATATGCTTGCTAAATAAAATGTCAATTTGATTTTTCATGGCTTGCTAATGATCTTACTTGAGGCAAATGCCCTTTCCAACTTATTCCTTTCATGTGATTGATTGTAGAAATATGCTAAATGTTGATGCCATCAAAATGATACCACATTGATGCTTATGTCAAATGTTGATGTGAAATCCCTAGGATTTTGCAAGTGATTCATTAAATGTTTGAATTCACTTGTGCTTTGTAACTTCCTTGCCTACTCACATGTTGTGTCATAAATGCCTAGTTAGGTTCATTCACTTGCCTATTCATGCATCTTCAATAAGATGTTCAATTTAGGTTCATTCACTAACTGAATTTAGTGGGCTTAACCGTTTTTAATTTACTAACTGAATTGGGCTTAACAGTTCGGTTAGTGAACTGTATTAAAAAAAATAGTTTGGTTCAAAACTGTCGCCAGTTTGTTTATAAAATATTCAATAAATCCCCTTGTAAATACAGCTACCAGAATGAAAGACACAGTTCTCGAAAGAGGAAAGAGGAAGGAGGAAGAAAGAGAACGTTAGCGAAGTGCATCGATCGATGGATCTTCTATGGGACGCGTATTCGGGTGTCTCAGACGACAACGACGACGAAGAAGAAGAACAACCCAAACGACAGAAATCATCTCACTTTTTCTCAAACCCACCAAAACCTCAACGACGCCCTTTTCTTCCTTCTCCGTCTCTTTCCGCCCTCCAAACACAATCTCTCGTTCCCGGTAGTTACGTTTCTAAACGGCAGCGCGCATCAATGGGTTCTCTCCCTACTATCGCTGCTCCTCACAACTCCGTTCCCGTTTCATCTCAATTCACATTATCTGGTACTCATCTTTTGCCCTCTTTTACTGATAATTTCCTTTTAGTTTGATCCAATTGAACTGCTAATACATAAATTTTTCTAGTTATGGAAGCTGTTTTCAATAATAGTTTCGATTCTCATTCATTTTGTAAGTGTTTATTTACTTATCTGTGTTCTTTTTTATTCTTTAACTTCAAATAAGGAATAGGTAGGTTTTGTGTTCCTTTAAAAAAAATTCTAATCATGTGTTGACATGTCATTTAACAATGTTAAAATTATATTAAGTGTTATAATCTATGAAGCACCGACACAGACAGGGACACCAGACACGACACGGACACGGACACCTTGACACCGGTTTTATTTTTAATTTTTTTGAAAATTACAAGTAAATGAAGAGTCGGTGTCAGTGTCGGTGTCCGACACGATACCGGACACGGCATTCGGAAGAGGTGTCCGTGCTTCACTGGTTATAATGACCCGACAGAAAATCCAAGTTAGCCTTTTTTTTTTTTTAATATTTGCTATGATTGAAATTTAAATTCAAGTTCTGTTATGGTTTTATATTAGCTTTAGAAGAGAAATTTATCCACGTTTATTTGTTGTATAGCAAGGTTTTAGATCACGAACTTCGTCTTTCCATGTTAAATATTCGAGTGAATAGCATTAGATACACTAATTTCCAACAATTTGAGATATGAGCGCAACAAGGCATATCGAATAACATTTTTATAGTTGTATTGTATGTAGATATATGGTAAAGATATTAGTTGATTCTTCAAGGTTTTAGAAAACAGTTCACGACCGCAATTGTGCCCATGGTGTCAAGCTTTTTGAGATCTCTGCAGCCGTATCAACCGTATTTGACCACAATTTTTTATAAAATCAAGGATCGGCTCACGATCACGAGAACCATTTAAAGCCTTTGTTTTATTTCATAGTCTTTCCTAATATCACAATAAAAAAAATTATAGAACAATACTCTTCATTATTTTTCGCCTGTCTCCAAATTTCCCTTTCTCACCTTAAATCCCCTCCTGTCTACCTAGACAAAAACAAAATGAAAAGAAAAAAAAAGCTCACTTGGTGTATTCGGACATTTTGACACGTCCGTCATTAAATATTCCCAGATATACAAAAAATACAGTGGCTGCTGATAATATGTATATCTGACATGGGATTTGATTGCAATATGAGTACTTCGCCATGTTTGAAGTAGCCAAGCATCAAGGCTGCTAGCCTCGGGGCTTATATTAATGAAGTCACTTTCCACTGTATATACTTTGGCGTGCCTTCTTTCAAGTGTGCACAAAACTTCAATTGAATAAAACAGAGGAAGAAAAAACAATGTTGAGGATCTACCTTTCTTCATAAGGTTAAAACTTAAAAACTATTGTATTCAATGAATATTTTATAAATGATTCAAGAAGAATGTAGTTCGTTTGTACAATTGATAAAATATTGGATTATATGTACTGGACCAATAATTTACTGTCTCTCGGGTAGAACCCGGGGCACAAGAATGAAAGATGTGGAGATAAAGATGTTAGAGCAGTATTGGTTAGCTAAAACAATTGGATGGGAGTACAAGATTCATTCTATATTGTTAGTATTGGAGAATGAAGCACTACCTTAGTTGTAAAAGGGGAAACCGATAGGCATCCTAAGGTGTACTTAGGAACATATTGGGTAAGTGATCTGGGAGTTGCAACAGAATAACAAGCTGGATTTTGTTAGAAGGGAAGTCGAAGATATAAAAGGTGTATAGAAAGCATTAGAACAATGGATGGGAAAAATATTGACTGAGGGAGATAGGGACTCTCAAACTCCCCCTGATGAATATTGTTGTTCCAAAAGCTCACGTTGGGCAAAGGAAGTTGATGTGATCAATTAAAGAAAAGATTTATTTTGTTCTCTTTTTCTTTTTCTTTTCGATACATCATACATATTATTAATACAGTCAACTGGTATGCAAAATTTCGAGAACATTTTTTTATTGATTCTCTGCCTAATGTATGCCAGAGAAGGAAAGAAAGTGAGGGCTGTATACACCTCAGGGATAATTTGAGAGTACCCTCCGATACACTACTGACCAAGTTCCGACCCTATATCTATCTATTTTCTATCTTGTATACATTCTTGGTATTTGGGGGTGGGGGGATTTAGGTACCGAGGCGAAATGCAGTGTGTGGATGTATGTCTCCAAAATTATCAGGAAGGTCATTAGTCTGGCCAAAGGTGTGGATGGGGATCTGTGTGCCTTTGAGCTTCTCCCAGAATTTCCGCATTGGGCACAGTCTACAACTTCTTGGCACAGTCTACAAGTTGTTGGTATAGCCCAAGTGAATTGGAGAAGCTCTCTGGTATAGCACAGTTCAAGGATTCGACCTGATTTGAAGACTGTGATCTTGGGGTGCAGTCGAGAGTGTCTCTATCCCACCAAATATTCAGATAAGAGTGTACAAGGAGGTGACCAAGAGGAGTTCTCAAGCAGGGGGGAATCCTTAACCATCATCTTTACGACATGGTTGAAGTAGCAGCTAAGTTTGAAGAATGCAGCATTAGCATTTCAGTATCTTATAATATGAAGCTCTGGTTGAGTGATGAGCTTGCATAATTACAAATTCTTTATTTCTTCTCACTTAGAGCTTGACCTTTTCTTGTTGATGTTTTTCACAAATATAGATATGATGAATGTTTTAATTCTTCTTTCTATTCCCTTGCTTCTCTATTGAACTTTAATTCATTGGTAGAGACAACTACTCTGAACTTTTTCTTGATCATAATCATAGGGAGCATCTCGGATACTGATATACCTCAAAGCATTTTATCATTGCTGAAACATAAAGCAAAGGGTCATCAAAACCTTAACCCTATATCTGAAAGCCTATCTGCAAGTCTATGTGGACACTCAAAAGCTGTCAATGCTATACATTGGTCAACAACTCATGGTAAATTTTCTTTGTTAACAAACTGTTGCCCTGGTTTGTGATATAACTTACTTTTAAGAAGGAATATTTTTCTTAAACCATTTCTTAATGATGGAAGTATTGTATTATATTTTGAATGCATAGAGCATGTATTTATTCACAACTAGAATAAATTTAAAGTCAAATTATTGAAGAACTATTGTTACACATCCACATATTGAGGGGAAGGTAGACCAGATCAAGAGATATATGTTTGCTCTCTGTATTATTTGTAATGATTTGTTCATTATAGTTGGCTTGCAGCTCACCTCCTTGCTTCTGCTGGAATGGACAATATGATTTGCATATGGAATGTTTGGAGTAGAGATAAGAAGAAAGCATGTGCGCTGAACTTTCATAATGCAGCTGTGAAAGATGTGAAATGGTCTCAACAAGGGCTCTTCTTACTTTCTTGTGGATATGATTGCACATCAAGGTTGGTTGATGTTGAAAAGGGACTGGAAACTCAGGTTTTCAAAGAAGATCAAATGGTTGGAGTTATAAAGTTCCACCCAGAAAATTCAAGTCTCTTCCTCTCTGGGGGATCAAATGGTCATATCAAACTATGGGACATCAGAACTGGCAAAGTGGTGCATAGCTATAATCGGAATTTAGGTCCTATTCTAGATATTGAGTTTGCAACGAATGGGAAGCAATTCATTTCTTCCAGTGATGTATCTGGGAGCAATATCAGTGAGAATTCTATTATTGTCTGGGATGTGTCAAGACAAGTACCATTGTCTAATCAGGTGAGAAATTTCTTAATTGTTATTAATATTTTTTTATAGTTCAGCTTTTTTCTGCCAAGTTGTTGTCATGGTTGCTTATCATTAGTTTCGGCAGCATTGCTGATGTTGATATCAGCTCTTTTGGAACAATAAATCATTCTAGAGGGAATTGAATAATGCAGATGGCCTAGTAAAAAACATCATAGCTTACAAGTTCCACTCATGATTTTAATAAAAACCATGACTGAATGAATGTTTAATATATGAATTCATTTGTTATTCTGTTCAAATATTAATTTTAATATTTTTCTTTGACACTAAGTGTGGAAATTCAATATTCTACTTTAAAAATAACAGCCAGAGCATTGTCATGTAAAACTATGAAAGTGAAATTGAAAATAAAATGTCAGATAATATTTGTTCGAATTTGTACATCATCAATGCTAATGATCTAATGGTTGAAGGTTGCTTTTCCAGACCTGGGACCTAGGTTGAGTCTCATCTCTCACAACACAATTTATGACATAAGTTATGAAGAAGCCTACACAGTTAGGGATGGCAATGGGGCGGGGCGGGGGCAGGGAGTACTCTACCGCTCCCCGTCCCCACCTCCCATGTTGTCCCCCATCCCCATCCCCATTCCCCGCTTCGGGGAGTTTTCCTCCCCCATCCCCATCTCCGTGGATCCCCACGGTCCCCGCTGGGACCCCAAGAATTTATTCAAAATTAGCAAAAATTAAAATTAAAATATAATAAAACTGAAAAAATGTATAAAATTTAGTCTTACTTTGATATTTTAATATTTAAAAAGTATAAAGGTAAGAATAAAATTATAGAACTTAGCACAATTTAATAATTTATTAGTATTTTTATTTAAAAACACAATAAAAGACAAAAAAATTTATTACTTAGAATATAATATATATCTATAATACAAAGATTTATGTAATGTATTCGGGGGCGCGGGGCAGGGGATATGGACCCGTCCCCATCCCCGAATTGACTGCGGGGGGATTTTCTCCCCCATCCCCATCCCCACGGGGGAAAATTCCCCGCCCACAGGGCCCCAAACGGGGCAATCCCCACAGGGATCCCCACTTGCGGGTAGAAATTGCCACCCCTATACACAGTTAATAAACTAGTTCATATCCTTCCGGTTCTAGAGAAGATGGTAGAGAACCGGAACGGACATAGCTAAGTTGATGTTGCTAAATGATAATGTTAAGAAGATGGTAGAGAAACTAGACAATATGCTTATGATGTTTGTTCTTCATAGACTGCACAAAGATCTTGACTGTTCGGATTTCCACGTTGGAGGTGCTTTTTGACCATTTGTGCAGAGTTCCTTCTCCAGATGCATCTAGTGGTACTAATATTTCGACACTGGCTAAGTCTTCAATTTTTGTATCTAATGAAGACATATGGGGGACAATATAAAGTGGGACCTTGTTGAAACAAAACAGACTAGGGCATTTTATTTGCCCAAACCGAAGATGGCATACGATTAATCAAATAATAGGCTGTCAGAACAGCGTCACCCCAAAATTTCAATGATGCCTTGGTATTGATCAACAATCTCTGAGAGGTTTCGACAATATGACGATGCTTACGTTCAACCACACCATTTTATTGTGGTGTATAATGCCATGGGAAGTCAGAAATGAGTTAGAGGGCGCAGGAAAATATTCTTTTGCATTATCACCGCGCAAAAGTCAAAGTGTCTTTCCAAATTAATTTTGTATTCAAGAATAAAACGTTTGAAAAGCACCAAATAACTCAGACCTATATTTTATTAAAAAAACAAAGTACACGTTGAAAAATCATCAATGAGGTAACATAGTACTTATAACGAAAAAGAGTAAGGACACAACTAGGACCCAAAACACCAGATGAACAATATCAAAGGGACAAGAAACTTGACTATTGACACTACTAGGAAAAGAGATTCTAACATGCATGCCAAGTTGACACGACTCGCAATCTAGGGACTATAATTGTGAAAAATTAAGAACCATGCGCTTGAACTTATCCAAACTCGGATGACCAATACGACGATGAAGATTTTTGAAAACACTGAAACAACACATATAGTGAAGGCGGCTAAGTGGATTGAAAGAGACCTCATGACTTAGATCTACTTTCAATCGTCTTCTCTGTACTCCGTTCATGTATACGAACACTATCGAAATTAAAGGTTACCAAGCAAACCAAATAATTAATAAGTTGACCAACTGAAATTAAATTGAAGGAAAACTAGGTACAAATAAAACTGAATTTAAAGATAGAGGCAAACCCTGACCAACACCAATTGCATGTGACTTAGACCCAACAACAAGAGTAATGGTGTGAGGTGTGTTTAAGGGGGAGATAATTTAGAGAAGAGCGAAAGATTACTAGCTATGTGATCAGATGTACCGGAATCTAAAATCCATAGTCCAGTGGACTCAGAATGAAAGGGGCAAACAGTAGAATTACCAGCATGAGGCACCGTAGCTGAAGCAGCAGTAGTTGAAAATGACGTTGCTTGTTAGGTTTCCTTGAAATGAAGAAACTCTTTATATTCACTTGCTGAAATAAGGCTGTCTCCCTCGGACCATGAAGATTGAGCCACATTAGCTGTTTTGTCCGGAAATCGATGAAGGGAATAACACCAATATGGAGGATGTCCATCTACTTACGGTAAGAGCAATGAAGATTTCCTCTACCACCTATACGGCTACAGCCTCGACCTCCACGGTCAACAGCATTAGATACCAATATTGAAGGTTCCACCGGAGAAGGAATACCAGTACCACTGGATGCATCTAGAGAAGGAATGCAAAGCAAACGATCAATCAACACCTCTAACGTGGGAACATCAAAATTAATCCATGTCTGGTTCCGATCAAATTCGAATTCTATGTGCAGTCCATGGAGAACAAACGCCATAAGCATATTGTTTAGTTTGTGCGTCATCTTCTTTACATCATCATTTAACAACAACGTCAACTTAGCATAAACTGTTCAGATTGGAAGGCAAATCGAGTTCTGACATCTGCAGTGTTGCCAGACTGTGGGTTGTTTCATACAATTATTGTATTCATCAGCATAAACTGTTTGTGCCTTCTTCCAAACCTCACATGTTCTATATAGACCAAAGCGTCATTAACTTGGGCTCAAGAGACTATAACAACAGTGCCCAGAGTTGATAGTCGGCCTTTTTTCGTTCTTTTTTAGGTGGAGCAATGTCGTCCTCCTTTTCAAGTTGATCGAGCAGTCCTTGACTTAAAAACCATATTTTGACTGCTCTACGCAGATCCAAATAATTCTTTCCTTTCAAATTCTCTGAAGTGATGGTAGGAGTTATAGAAAAGGCAAAAGAAATCAAGCTTTTCTACTCATTTAGTTTCCCTAGCAGTCTCTTCCATGATGAAAAGAAAAACAAGATTTCAGCACTGAAACACTATGATCTATTCTGACTGCACACTTTGGTCGAGTTGATGACCGAGATACTCGCCAAGCTGAGAAGATTGTTCACTCTGAGTTACTTCCTAGGTGGTGGTTGATGTGAGTGTTGAGTAATATCCGAGATGCTCCGATTAGGGGGGTGGTACTGCACACACTCTGATGCCTAAGTCAGCATTGGGAATAGGTGATGTGAGGTAATAAAGGCGTACCTGTAGCATTGATGGATAGCGCTTTTATAGAGATCAGTGCATATACGTGGCACGTTGAGATTGGTACTCTTGTGTGAGCACCCCTGATCGCTAGATGGTGAGGACGCTTGTGAGCTGTTGATTCGTCATGGACTGTGGGCTTTCTGGGATTGGGCCTAAGCGTCTGGCTGATCTGGAACACACTGTTCGCTAGAACAACACTTAAGGGTCAAACACTGTGAGACTGCAGCGGAAACAATACGAAACAAGAGCAAAACACCGTAAAAAGGCAAGGCAACCACGAAAAACAGTAGAAAGGCACCTAAAACATGAGGTGGTGCGAAGATCTCATGCGTCGTAGAGCCCTCACGTAGCACATGGTGCGTGGGCGTGCAGCGTCTTATTGGCGGCACTTTTTAATCTGTTAGCAGATCAGCATCGTCCAGAGGTCTTGGGGGGGCGTTGGTCACTTGGCTTTGTTGCTCAGGAGTAGTCAGGTCTTGTTTACAGACTTCAAAAGCCATTGTATGGTTTAAAACAGTCACCTCGGGATCTGTTTGGAAAGTTCAGCAGAGTCATCCAACAATTTTGGCATGAATCTTGCACTTTTGTCCACACTGAAATGCTGCAGATGGTTTCCAATAATTCATCCATCATGGGCTGCGACTTATCTGTCAACTTCCAGTAGCCTGCGCATCTCTTACACTTCATTGCTGGTGCCCATATAGTCTATGAATGCACACGTTCAAGAATTCCAGGTGTGCTTTCATGTTCTGCCTGTATGGACCATAACAGGTTGAAAGGATCGGTTTCTTCTGATATCAGTGATAGTTTCTGGCAGTTACATAGGTTATGGAGACAGAATGTAACACACTGATTCGCTGGAATAATCAACAAGAGACAGAAGTTGCAACATACAGAATTACACAATTGATAACTAACAGCAGGGTAACTGCTGATAACTTCCTACAGGTTCTCTAGGACTTTGAGAGCCTAGTCTCTTACTTACCGAACTAATACAACCAACCGAATGGGAACAAGTCTCCCATCCTTATTCTATTTATTGACAGCACACCTATTTAGATAATCTGGGCCTAATTACTTGGGTCATTGGGCTTACACCTAGAATACATATGATTAATAGGAGGTCTACTTACAGATTCATCAATGTGGGTCACTACCATCGAAGGAAGGTAATTCAACCTTCGTTGTTGTCAGCCAGTAGTGTCAATTTTGTCTGTGTATAGTTTTTTACTGGAACACCATTTTAACCACTCAGTGACCATGAAGCACAACTTGACATTTTTGGTCTCATGCCCTTGTGCTTCCTGATTGAGAGATCATGGGAGCTTAGCAACCTTATATGCCACATCTCCTTAAACTGGACACCCAGAGCTGTGACTTTGGAGACCATGGTGAGAAATCTGGCTTGTCAGACAAATGATGAGCGCCCAGTCATCGTTTGGTATTATTTTAAATAGAGAGATTGGCAAAATATTTTACTGCCCCTCTCGCAGACCACAAAGATCCGAAATACATTTCAAGAGAGAACTTCCCAAAAAATTGCCCCTCTTACACTGCCCTATGTTTATTATCATTTCCCTCAACTGACTCTGCATAGCATATGAAAAGATTAAGAATAGCATTAATAGAATCATAATATAAGCTATAGGTAACAGAATTACAAAAAACTAAACTGTGTAGGCTACTCCCTTTTAGGTCTGTTTCTTATAGTTCCTTGAGTAAACCTTCCAAACCGTGGGGCTGCGATTTTGCTTAGCAATAAGTTGGCATCTGTCATGCACATGATTATGTTGTAGGCAAATACAAGTTTCACGTTGTCATTGCCTTCATATTAGACTAAGTTACTATCATTTTTTCCCAACATTTTATTCGCAAACTTGTTTTTGCTCAAGGGAGCCTGTTTTCTGGCTGAATATTGAGATTTGTTGATGGGTATAAAGTAGTAATGCAGTGAAGAAATTCATGATTCCAAGAAGATGAAAGGTTTATCAAATACAAACATGTTTTGCTGCCGTAATACAAATATTTTAGAAGATAACTTTATACCTCTTCTATAAACATACGCTAATATTATAGTTGAAATAAAAATCAGGCGTATTGACTGAAATTTTTGTGATGCTTTACAATCTTATTCCTGGTTCTGTATGCATTTTACAACATGCAGTTATTCTCTGAATATCATGTTGGTGTAGACAAAGAAGCTTTGTTAATACCGAATTTAAGTTCTAATTAGCATGTTATATGCTTCTGCACCAGGTTTATGTGGAAGCTTATACTTGTCCCTCTGTAAGGTGCCACCCATTTGATCCTGTTTTTGTTGCCCAATCAAACGGGAATTATGTTGCAATCTTTAGTACTACCCCACCGTACAGACTCAACAAATATAAGCGGTATGAAAACCATGGGGTTTCTGGGTTCCCAATTAAATGCAACTTCAGCTTGGATGGTAAGAAGCTTGCCTCTGGCTCTTCAGATGGTTCTATTTATATTTATGATTATCAATCATCCAAAGTTGTGAAGAAAATCAAGGCCTATGACCAAGCATGTGTGGACGTTGCCTTCCACCCAGTCATCCCTAATGTTATTGCTTCATGCTCCTGGGATGGAAAAATTTTGGTATTTGTGTAGAGTTGCCTGTTATAATGCCAATTGCATCAACTCGAACCAACCCATAGTTGTTTGGTTCAGGCAACTGTTTTAAAAACAAACCTGCAAACCCGAATTAACCCATATTCATAATAGTTTTGTAATTTTAGAAGTACAAGATTTTATGTGGTTCGACAAATCCGATCCAAACCGACTCTTGAACATCCTAAACTGTCATGATTATGGCAAAGGGAAGGAATCCGCATTTTGTTAATACAAGAAATGGTTTGCTAGGTAATGGGAATCTGAGAGAAATTGATAATAGCTTTCTCTGTCTATGTAGCAGTGTCTATTTTGTTACTGATACTGTCTGAATAGTGTGCCTTTGCTCTTACTAAGGATTAAATGTTGATTCACTTACAGTTTATAATTGTAGTGAATCTTTGTGTCATTTGTTTCTAGAAACAGTTTAAAGTATTTGGCAGTAGTGGCAAATCTTAATTACTTCAATGATGTGACATCTCCTTGTTTCTAAATAGTGTAGAAAATTACTAACGATGGATGAAAATTAAAGTGCTTCTTAATTATTCTAATCGACCCTTATTTTTCCCAATGAAGGACTGTTTCTGATAATGTAGCCAATGGACGATGATTTTGTAAAGGCGCACAGGGATATGTGTTTGCCATTAGCTTCTAAATTGACTGATTAATCAACCTTCTTCCACCTCCACAATGGAATCAAAAACGACATAAATATTGGGTTCTTGACTATTGAGATTCTCACAACTTTCCAAAGGATTTTATGGTCAAAGGATCCATATCATAAAATGCAGTTCTGTTACAACAAATATCAGCATTCAAGTTGCATGAGTGCCCCTCAAATATTCAGGGTCTTAACACCAAATCTTACCAAAAGTCTTAACTATCATTGTCACAACTACAGTGTGGAAATGGCTATGCCTACACCTATCTGCGTGTCCTTCACACTGTTATGCAGGACGAGCCTTTCTCTTCTTGGTGTGTAATGAAATAAAAGCTAAAACAAAATGTAGAATGGGACATTAGTGCAGCTCACTAGTCACAGACAAATGATGTCTAGGTACTTGTAACCAATACCAACCATTATGGGGGCAAACCAGCTGTTCTTGTGTTCATCCACTTCTTCCCATAAGGATGAGAGATAGAGAGGGGGGCAAAGAAAGGTTAAATAAGACATAATTATGCAATTCCCTTTCCACTCTTCATGGGGGTCAATTTGTAGGGGACAAGACACACCCTTCTCTCTTTTTAGATGCATTTGTTAATGGGACCAACTAGCTTCCCTAATCCCCCTAATTTTCTACATAACCAATACAAGTCAAATTTCAATTCTGCAAAACATTTGTGTAGTAGAATAACTAAGTCACCTATGAGGAACTTTTAGTAACCCGACCCATTTGTAATATCTGGCCCATGTAGTGGGAGGACTCTATTTATCAGAGTTCCTCCCACTAAGGAGGACATTTCACTTCTTACACAAAAACCCTAACTTGTTAAGAAATCGGTTTCTCCACTTTTACGCAAGAACATATTGTTATATGCACATCACACAGCGCTATCTAGAGAGGGGGAAAAACCAGCATCTCTCTTTCATACAATGATGGTCCACAAGGCCTCTATAAGAACTGTTTATATTGGAAAGTATGGTAATTCAAAACCCCATTTACAGCAAGGAACACTCTAATGCAACCTACTATCCCTATGAACATAAATTATCTTCAACGCCTATATGAATATGTTCCCCACCTTGCATGGTCTTAAACTTTCTCTCTCTTTTTTATCCCAATATTTATCTCATTGTCCCACTAGTCTTTTCCCCAAAAAAACAAACTTAAAAGGCAAAAAGTGAACAAGAGAGATGGAACTTAATAGTGTGATGAAAGCATGCCCCTACTCCTCAACAGTCCATATGACTGCAATCATCATCTAAAAGAGAGATACTTTTGTAGCGTACTTGAGGTCAAGAGAGAGCATTCGCGTTTCATGGTCCCACAAGCTAGCCTATGGGGTGACATGAAACGATGGGCTGAAAGGTTTCTAAGCTAATTAGCCACTTGAATTGAACTCTAGGATTTGACATTAACTTCATACTACATGATAGTCTTGAATTACTTTACTATATTTGCATTTAATTGAGGTGCTAAAAGATGAACAATTACTACAAAGTGATAATTACTAAAGACATTAACCCTGTGTTTGGATGAGAAAAGAAAATTGAAGGAAAGAAAATAAGAGGAAAGAATGTTGAAGGAATGAAAGAGAGTAGAAAGTGGGTAGAAAGTGAGAGGAAAGAGAGGGATATATTTAGCAAATGACCTAAATACCCCTAATGTAAATAAATAAATTTAATTGTTCACTTAATTTATTAATTTTAGTTTATTTTTTTAATACATTTCTATCAATATTTTTTAATTGGATAATATATATTATATATCCCTTTACATTCTGAACACTTTTCAAAAGCACCAAAAATTGATTACCCGTGTTTAAAAAAATGGACTACCCACCTGAATTAAAATAGTTGTAGAGGCAGTGATGTTATTATTTTTATTTTTATGAAAGACAATGTCGTAATTTTATTTTATACAATAAAGTAACAATCGCTGCTTTTCTTCTCAATTTGGGAAGAAAGGATTTTTATGTGGGTCCCATAAAAGATTCTCTTTTCCTTCCTTCAAATATTGTACCAAATAGTGGAAAGATTTTCGATTTTCGTGTTTTCTTTCCTTCCTCAAACTTTTCCCTTCTTTTCCCCTATTCCAAACACACCCTAAGAGTTCGATCTACATTACAAAGTGACATGAAGTGATAACAAGCGAGAGGATCCCTCACTCAACAAGCTAATTTTGTAGGGTTGTGTCAGGCTCAACCCAAATTTTAATATAGGATCAGAGTCAATCCAAGATCTGTTGCGCCACCCGTCATTGACCGACTTGGGTCACACTACAGTTGTCCAATCTTGGACGTGAGGAATTTGATGGCCTGAAAAAGAGTTTATAAGTGAGAGAATCCAAGTTATAATATGGTATCAAAGTCAATCCAAAATTCATTGGGCCACCCACTATCAGACCACTCGGATCACACTCCAGTTGTCTAATTCCGGGCATGATGGGAGTGTATATACTAAGAGTCTTACATAAGATGTGATATGACCAGAAAAATACTAGTTTATAAATGAGAGACATCCCTTACTCAACACATCGGTTTTATAGGGTTGAGTTAGGGCCAATCCAAATTCTAATAGATACAACTATTTGAGATGTATTTGGATAAATGATGCTGTCCTAAAAATAAATTTCACAAGGGGTGAAAATGGTGTGTTTAAGGTTGTAGCACAAAAATTAAGAAAAGTAGTTAATTTTATATAGAAAATAGAGATTGTGAGTTAGTTTACCTTTCATTAATGACATTGGAAACATAAAAAGTCGAATTGTAAGAAGAGATATATTAAATAATAAAGTGTATGACTGGAAAAGAAAATTTATGTTGTATTGATATTTAAAAAGTCATGTATTATGAGACAAATTTTTTTGGCTAGAAAGTTAATCCCTTTGTCTCAAAATAATGGTCGTTTTAGTTCATTTCATGCATATTACGAATATTAAGAAAAAAGCATAAAAGAAGGAGAGAAAATAGTATTTTTACAAAATTATCCTTATCAAACATTGGGAGTGATGAATATAATAACTTGGGAGTGATGAATATTATTTTAATTAGAGGGTACAATTGAAAAAAAGTAATTAATACTGCATTGAAAATCGTAAATGACAATTATTTTGAAACAACTTTTGTTTGCTAAAGCGATTATTATTATGAGAAAGTAAATAATATCGGACAGAGAGTATTTCCTAACAAAGTTTGTGCTTTGCACTAAACATGGTTGCTTTGCTTTGTGTAATCAGAAAACCACCTACCCATATTCAACAATACTTTGCTAATCACATTATTGTCTATTTTTTCTTTCTTTTCTGATTCATCTTGTCATGTTATATGTTTTCAACTTTTGGATTAATGTTTATCCTCAGCTACATGCTAGACCATAATCAAAATGTTTGTGCCTTGCTCACAGTGTTATCACTAGCTAGTCCTCAAAAGTAGCCGACAAACTCATTTTATTGGTTCTGCCATGTGATTTGTGGCCTCAACCTAGTCACCCATTTGGTTGGTTCTTCTTTATTGATATCCTCAAGGGGCCAAAGAATTTATAGAAAAACATAAAAGAACCAATCATGGTTTTCTTAAATGCCCCTTTGGTCTAGATTTCCCTAATTAGGAAGGATGCCTTAATATGGTGTTTTTGCATAGACAAAGTGACCACTACTTAATAATTAACCTCTTGCATTAATGTTTTCATCTGTAATATTATATATTTCTATGTCATGGAGTAATATGCTTCAAGACCTTACAAGAATGATTGTAATCTACGCTCCTTGGTAATGAAAATCTTTGAGGGTGGATTATGTTTGATGATGCCATTAGTTGACACCAAATTCTAGAAAGCTGAGTCCAGCTTGTAGATAAAGTAGATCAATTAGATTCTGTCTTCTCAATCTTTTCTCAAATATATATATATATATATATATATATATATATATATATATAGTATTTCACCTTTTACAAAGGGTGGTCTCACTCTCACTGATGTTTGAGTATTAGTGAATTTTGATGCAAATTGCATGAACTTCAGTTTCTTGTTAAGTGATTGCTTTTAGTTGGCCACATTTGTTTCATTTTATACTCCTTTGTTTAAATCAAATGAAGATTGTTCACAACTTAATGCATGTTTGTATTTACTTTTGGCAGACCTAGATTTGCTTTTAACATGTTTGGTTATTATTCTTGAGTCAAATTGATTTTGCCTCTTGAATAGATTCTAATTTGAAGCAATGATTTTTTTTAGCTTTTGTTTTCAAAAGTGATTTTTACTCTCAAATTTATGATTGAACGCATTTTTATGAGAATTCATTTAAACATAAATCACTTTATATTCAACTCATATTCATTCAAAATCTAATTTACAAAATTAATTCATTCTAAATCAATTTTAGTCACCGGAGAAATACACACTAATCGTCTATGGATTACTGATGCGAAAAAAAAACAAAAATAGAAATGAAGGACTCCTTCTTTGAACTGTCATTTTGTATATATATTAGTGTTTTCTTGTCATATTAGTCAATTGAGTGTGACAATACATATATGTATGTCCTTATTCAAAAATCTTGTGCAGATAGATAATTCATAAGTCAAGAAGTGAGAAAGTTAAAGGGGGTGTAAAATGTGGTTCAAATCATTTAAAGAAGCAAAGACTTTGTGAAGTGATGTGAAGGATAATAATACATGCATAAGCTATTTTCGTTCTTCCAATATTATTGTTGAGTAATGTTTATCCGGATATTTCTAGTAGCACATGGATTAACCTGCATATAGGCATTCATGAGCACAGTACTTATTCAAGAGACATTTGACCGACAACGTGGCTCTCAACAGTGTGTGGAAGGTGAATGCCTCTATCAACCTCCATCATCAATATGTAATGAACTATTATTTTAGGCGAGGAGGTTAATAATTAGCATGTTAGTTATTAGAGGAGAGGAGAGAGTGGAGTTCGAATCTCGTATACCTACGTTTCATCAATAATATCTCTTTTACTCAACAATGTGAATTGTTGACCTTTTGAAACCCATGAACAAAGTGTTACCCCTTCTTTAAAAAGGTTTTAAAAACCAGCCCACGACCGTAAATAGTTCCATTAGTACTTACCGATTGATATTTCCCTTAGTAACTTAAATATCTACCGGTACCCATTTGCCCGTTGCATTAATTTCCCTCATACCCTCTCATTCTTTCTTTTTCCATCAAAACTCCCTCTCACTCATTCTTGATTTTAAATGCATCAAATATGATTGATTTGTCTTGATGACATTATATTGAGATTCCAATTTGAGATACGATTCTGATTTTGATATGATTTCTAGTATATGAGCTCTTCATCAACTCAAGTAATAAGGATGTACCATAGAGAATGGAATGTTTAATATGATTGGAGTTGTGCAATCTATTTCGAGATGTATGATAGAGAATTGATTTTTGTCTTTGAATTTTGTAATCTATTTAATGTGCAAAATATCTTAGTTTTCAATTTTATACGACGTTCTTAACATTTTCGTTTTTGATTTGTTAGGTATATTGTTCAAAGCTAGACCTAAAGATGCTCTATCGAGCCGTTAGATTTGAGTTTAGGAAATTTGAAGTTTGATAGTTTTAGTTGCATGTTTTGACACTTATAGTTTTAGCACTTGAACATTAGTGTACTTTATTGGAAGTTATACTTTATGTGAACTATTTGGCACTTTTTTAATTATTATAGAAGTTAATTTAGTCTCATTTTTTTGGCACTTGTTGAATTAGTTGTAATTGGTATTGCTTAAATTAGTTTATTGAACTTATAGTTTATATTAATTTGTAGTTTATGTGAACTTTAGTTAAATTGGTTTAGAAATGTATATGTTCCGGACTGGGCCAAGAGGCCCAATCAGCATGAGAAACAGCCCAATCTAGCACTGGATCCGGAAGTTAGCGTGCGGAACTGAGATCAACGGCTCAGATCGCAGCACTCCGACCCAACGGCTCTGTATCAGGTGAGACTCGCAGGAGCCCCAACTCCCCGTGTATAAATACGATACTACCCTAAGATGATCAGGTATGTTATGCTCATTTGTGCCTCTCACTGAGTTCTGATTGTGACTTTGGCATCAGAATGTCTGCAATTACCAACACCGCTGAGTCTAACCTCGAATGAAGACGACACTGAAGAACATAACCTCAGAGGACACCGACTTTCGGAGCATCTAGCCGACCTCGACCGAGGGAAGGATAATCACAAGACTCAACATACCAATTGCTGATCTTGGACCCTGTTCCAAAGGCAAGGTACCAAACAGTATAGTTTATGTGAATTGAATTGGTTGAATGAATTGAATTGGTTTGAAATTGTAAGTTGTTACTTGAGTTTGTCATTTTAAGTTGTGAATTGAGTTATTATGGAATTAGTTGAATTGCGTTGGTTTGTATTGAATTTGAATTGAATTGGTGGAATGAATCTGAAATGAATTGGCAAGGATTGAATTGAGTTGTATTGCAAACAGAAATTGGTATGTTACACACAGATATTTCTAGAATCACACTAACATCACCACAGACGAATTACCATAAGTAATAATTGGCAATATAGTTGTATTGCGACGGAATTAGCAACAGATGTAGCGACAATAGAATTAGCGACAGATTATTCCATCGACAATGTTAGCACCAAAAGTTTCAATTGGTAACTATTTTCGACCCTACAATTAGCGGTGTGGTTTTTAGTCCGTCGGAAATAAGAAATTAGCGACGGAATCTTGGGTCTAGCGACGTATTTTAGCGTTGGTAATTCAAGCTTTTTTTGTAGTGTATCACAATTTTTAATATTATCGAGAATCCCAATCAAATCTACATGATGCAACCTATTGCAGTTAAAACAACTTCAAAAACTATGATGTTGTGGACGGTCATAGCCCTTTTTTAAAACCTTGATGACCATAGTGTAAAACCTTGATCTCTTACCCTAGTAAAAGGGTAAACATGAAAGTGAAAGCAAGCTGGTGTATGAGACAGCAAAAAGTAAAAAAGCATGAAAAGGGGGGTGAATAACATCTTTTAAAGTAAACAATTATTGGCAAACGTTTTTATTCAAATTACTATATGATCACTTTGTGAATAATAATGGTATGCATGAAGTATGAACAAGGTAATGAGATGAAAGGCTTATAATAAGGAATCTCTTGTCCTCGACAGTTCACAGGAGAAATAAATAAGAATTTGATAACAAATTTTACTTTTCTAGTATAATGGTGCACTATGTTATCTATTGGTTGCATGAAGTGGTGGACAAAGTGTCATAATACTTATTAACCATTGAACGAAGTGAACTACTTTGCCTTTATACAGTTACTTTTTATTTGTCATTTTCCTTCTTTTTCACTTTTTTTAAGCTATTTTTATTTGAAGCATGTAAGGACACGTTCTGATGAGGTACAAGCATAGTACTGAGCCCTTTGCGTAGATATACAAAGTCATATCACTTTCATTTCGCAGCATATTGTGGTGATCTTGTTGTCGGTTAAGTGAGGGATTAGGCTTCCCTTGTGTGTCGGTGAAAAAGGTTTCCACCTTATAGAAAATGTGGGAAGAGAAAGTTAAAGGCAAAGTGCAATAAGGAAAATTATAAACAACAACGGCTCATGTTATTTTGACAACATGAGGTCACCTTATCTTGTACCAATTAACATGGCGCATTTTATGTTACACAATGTGTGCTTATGTTTACTAGCTAGGGCACATGTGGCAAAATAGAGGCTCGAGTTGCGGGGTGAAGCAAAAATGAGTCTATTTCCTGGCCTCAGTGTGTGGCATACGACGATTGTGTCGACTGAGTTGAGGGTCTGATGAAGAAGGGCAGTTGAGATGTAATCCAATGCAACGGCGGGAGTAGGTTTAGGGAAAATTGGGAGGAATGGTAGAGTGGGCGGTGCAACCACAACACGAAGCTAATGAAGGGTCTAGGTGAGGAGAGACGTCATAGGGGCTAGATGAATGAAGACAACAACCAGAGTGTGCACGACGTAATGACAACGAAAAATGAATGACTACTTAAGATATATATGTTTTTTACAAGGCCGACCTGAAAATATTTTTTAGTGGGGTAGGTCTAAAGCAAATTTTAAGTTGAGGCCTTTTATTCTTAAGGCTGAGTCCTATATGACCTCTTTTTGCCTTATAAAACCTAATGACAAAATATGAGGCATAAAGCTAAGACTCTAGTAGCCTTACCCTTAAGTCGATCCTAGTTTTTCCTAGTGTAGATTAAGTGCGGCTATACCAACACAGATAAAAATTGTAACATAGATATTTTATAAAGCACTCTTAGATAGTATCAATTTCCTACCTCAAACTTAACAAAACAATACAAAACAACCCAAATAGAAACTAACATTTTTATTTTAGAAGTGTGATACATTTTGTAAATTGAAAACGAAAATACAAATTTAAAATTTAGGGTCTTGTGTTGATTTATAGCAATGTTACTCTTTTGACTAGTAACTTCATTGAGAGTCTCAAATGACCATATTTGAGTATTATTGAAGTCACTTAAAATATGGACCACATAATAACTAAGCCCTCTTTTGATTGAGGAGGAATTCATAACAAATAGGACCCCTTCTATACTTCAAGGGTCCCTTGCTTAGGCTTCCATATTTTTTCTGATTTCAACGTGTTTCCAAGTATGAAGAAAAAGTTTTGTTACTTGATTACTTTTTCATATATGAAGAAGATAAAAAAGATTCACACAATGATGCAACCATGTGGGGGCTGCTAATTTAAAACATCATTGCATGAATTTGAAGAAGACCTAGCTAGGCAAAGCTTAATGCAAAAAAAATACTAATACCATTTCAAACTTTACCTCATAAAGTAATCAAATTTACAAGATTCAATGCCCTTTTAATGTATCAAGAAAAAGTGGGGAAAAAAGTATCACCTTTTACCTTGACCATGTTAAATTCTATGTTATATATATCCCAAGTAAAAAAGTGCATGTGAACAACCAATACTTTAAAATTTTTCTACCACCCTCTCTGGATCTCTAATAGCCAATTAGCATTAAGTCAGAAACATGTAGTTTACTTAATAATAACTATGCTAATTTTATCGTAATTAATATCACTTTTTAAGGTAGTATTCCCTAGCTTAACGACGGGGTGATGATTATTTCCTTATGGATTAATTCAAATGTTTCCTCCATGTTAGTGTTGCCACTGACAATTTTTTTCTTTGTCACACCCAAATGGTAGCATGATATTAGGGACCACATAATTGGTTTCATAAAGTTAATCATCCCTTGAGAATATGATTTCATCTTTTAATTATCAATTATTACAATTACCAATGTACTATGTGCTGGATTTTGTTTATAACTATATAGTAAAACTCAATTTGTTCCTCATCTTTTTAGTTTCTAGAGCCACAAGTGTGAACGTTCTTGGATTCTGAAGAGTACTTGTAAAAGTTATTTTTATCACGTCGGGTATGTGTACAATGTGTACAAAATCACATATATAGGATACCAGCAGTAAAGCATGATCATTTCTTTCTTCCTAAATTACATCAATCAAAGTATGTTTTATGATATGATTAAACAAATGTTGCAAACATTTCTGTCACTTCATTGGCGCTCCACATTGAATGTCAATATCTTTGCTTCATTTCATCAACCCCTATTAAACTAACTAAAATTAGAGAGAAAGAGAGAGGATTCGTGACAAAAAAAAATGAAATTTGTTTCTAAACAAAAATGAAGTGTAATTATCAATGTTTATCATTATTTATCATGTTATTCTTTTAATTTTTTAAAACCTTAAATAGATATTAAAATATAGATCAAGCCCTCCACTCCAAAACCCTTCCAAACATGCCCTTAGAGACAAAAATAGAGACGAATACAACCTTTCTCATTCTCTAAGTTTTTGTCACTATTTCAGTTTTTCTAATTGTGGTGTTTGATAATAAATAGTCTTAGATATATTATTTTTTTGGTGGTAGGCTTCAATATATTTGTGGTCTTTATAATATATTCTTTTTACTTTTAGTTTATTATTGTGATTAAAATTTAAAAAAATTATATAATAAAGACTAGAATATCAAACTTAAGAGAATAAAATAAATTTTGAATGACTAAAACAGAAAATAGGTATATAGTCCCAAAAACGTATTTAGACTTCATAATTATACATTTTTACTTTTTAAATAATTTCTCCCATCACTAAAAAAAGTAAAATTAAAGAAAAAATTAGTGACGAGAAATATAAAATTCGTCTCAACTCTAATCATTAAATTTTTTGTCATTAATATAGTTTTTCCAATAATGTTCTCACTTGTTGAGGGTCTTAGGTACCCCGTGCTTGTAATTCTAAGAGATAAGAATCAAATCCCTTCAAAACAGTTATAATAAGAAATTGTCAGTAACACTGTGTTTTGCACACTCTCTTTATCATTTGTTGAAATTTATGTGGGTCCCTCAACTTTGAGTGTCAGAGCCACATAAATTTTACTAACCATAAAGTGAGTGTTGAAATGAGAATGACAAAAAAAAATTTGCTAGTATTTCTTGTCAATATTAATGCCAATTCAATATTACTAGTATATCCTCTTCCCTCACTCGTAAAACAAAGTCATGTTGTGCTTTTTCATCAAGCATTCTGCATGCAATCATCGTATTACTGTCAACTAGAGTCGTCAAGATGGGCGCCCAATCCAGCCCACTGGCCCAAACGTAAAAATGAGTTGGGTTGGGCAAGCTCAATTATCATCTAGGCTATATTTTGTGTAACTCAGCACAAAATACTAAGTCATGTGTCGGCCTGCGGCCCAATCTAACTTTTGCAAAAGCAATCATAAAAATTGTTCAAAAACATAAAAAGTAGGCCATGTCGGCCTTGGGCCCTCTATTTGACAAGTCTAATCCAAAACATTGAGCATTGGGCCGGCTCGTTTGGCTGGGACAAAATTTACAACTCAACTGTCAATAGGAACATTATCAATCCATATTTTACCAGTAATAGTTTGTTTAAGTCCGATCTTATAATTGATTGGTTAATTTCACAGTCTCATTGGTAGTGAAGTGCTAACACTATCACATTAATTGCCATTTCTTTTGTCTTCCTATTCAAATAAACTTTTGTAATACAAACTACTGCATAAATTAATAAAAATATATATACAAGTTGATTTCTTAGAACTTTCAAGATCCTACCTAGAACCACTATTTGCGTACTCCTCTCCTAAATAATATTTAAGTATATTACATCTTAGGATAGAATATATTTTGATTGGAGCAAGACAACTTTCTAATGCACAAGTTATTTTTTTTAATCCCAACACATATCCTTTCCCTTCACTCAATCTTATACCTTTTGACTTCAAGCCTAGTAACGATTGCCTATGGTGCCTAGTAAGGAAATTCCGGAGAGAGTAGGGGTCCATATATATAATGACATATAAAACTAGTATTTTGGCCAGAAAAAATGGGAATAAATTAATAATTATCTCCTCTTTTGAAGTTGGAAACATCCAATTAATTATTGAACGCTTACATTAACATAGGACAAAGGTTCATTTTAGTCCTTGTATGTATAGGATAAAGGTTCATTTTAGTATAGGATAAAAATTCATTTTAGTCCTTGTATGTACGTGTGAAAAGTTGTTATTATAGTTCCTGAATGTATTAAAATTAAAATGTATTCATAAATGGGTTTTTCGTAAATATTTTCGGTCAATATTGAATATGTCTTTTGTTTGTTAGTTTAGTTTTCAAATATGTTTTTTGATAGTCAACTCAATCTTTAAAATTACTAACAAGAGATATTTTAAATTTTTGATACTTTATACACTACTATATATAATGACACATTTATACACTATGTTTGTAGCGACTCACATATTTATTGACCAAAATAATTTTTTTGTATAAATTGAGTATCATCTGTGCATGCAACTGCAGAGGCTAATCTCTCGAGTCGGTTAGGACCACAGTGGGCGTCAAGACTACCCTCTCGAGGGCGATAGGACCACAATGGTGGCAAAGCTCTCCCTCAAGAGATTTAACACTGCTGCATACCCAAAGTTGAATTCAAACTCAACCTTAATTAAACTGGAAGAGATCTCTATCATCTGATCTGAGTGTTCGGTATTGACCAAAATAATTGTTTAGATAATAATAGTTGCAAATTGGGTAATGGGAAACACATAGTGGAGAGAAGCAAAGCTATTTTGGGGCATTATAAAAACATCACACTCGCTCATCATATTTCCCTTCCATTAAAATAATTCCAATATAATTTGTTAGATCTCAGCATTTATCTCGAGATGTTAAATGGATCACATAATTAAAATTGGATAATTTTACTATGCTTCTTTATGTTATAATTAAAAATAAATATCACTGTGGAAAGGTCAACGGTCAAAGATTTGCATTACTGTCTCTGTCTCCCACACATACACACATAGACATAGACATTTGAGAATTGAGACACACACACTCAGAAAAATGACATTCCCCAAAACCCTCTCAACGCCATCAAGCACAATGCGTCCCACTTGGGTATGACCCTACCTGCTACCTTGATGCACCTGCCTTCCCTTAGAACCTTTTATAATTTTCATAAAAATATTATTTTTAATTAGACAATGCTTTGATATAATTCCCTTCTCCATTTTTTTTAAAGTACGAAATTTCATTAAACCGTGGAATAGTCACCACTGAAAGTGGGAATTACATTGTAAAATGAAAAAACAGAATTACTAGGATAACCAGTCCAAGACTTGGCTCCACTACGTCTACCTAGACAAGCAAGATCATGTGCAGCAGCATTACACCTTCTATTGACATACAAGATCGATCCTGTGGCCAAGGCCTCTAGCAAGGATATTTTGACAATCAGTTACAATAGGCATTAACTCAGCAACAATTGAAGACCTATTTAAACAGTTTGCAGCAGCAACAACATCCGTGGCCACTGTAGGGCATAAACTAACTGATAACAAATTAACTAGTTTATAATAGATGAGTTGATAGCGTTTAAGTTAGCAGATTGAATTTAAAGCATTTGATAAAATTAATGGCTAATCTAACAAAAAAATATAATATGACACAAATGAATATTTGAAGTTATTAATTTTTAAAAATGGGAAAATATATTTATGTAATAGAGAAAAATGAAACACCATAATTTATAAACTCAAACGCTACTATTTCAAATAGGATTTCAAAAAACCATATATAGTGGACGACTTGGGTGAGAACACTCAATTATTGTGAGAACATGAGAATATTAAATTAAATAATAACGGTTCTGGACTGGGCCGTGAGACCCACTCCAGCAAGTGGACATGGATAAGCGCAATAACTTTGATCCACATCCACAATAAATCAGCCCATTTATGACTATCATGCCTCAACGGCTCAAATTCACCGATCGATCCAACGGCTCAGACCAACGACATTGCGAAAAATAGGCACTTTCTCATTCGCTTCTACAGTCTCTTATTCTCAATACTAACTTGGGCGTCGGAGTGGCATCGCAGGTACCCCACCTGGGATCACTCTGATATTCTACTTGGACGGCAAGAGACCTACCAACTGCAGTCCCCAGATCCAGCTCGGACTGCCGCAAGGTACAGAACATTGGTGACCACAATGGGAGATATCTATTTTTTACACCATCTTTACTCTTCAAACTCTCTCCTGCATTCTAATGGCACCCAAAGGTAGACCTCAACTCCGAAGCATTGCTTTGTCTCAACCCCAACCGGAAGACACTCCTAGAGGCATTGTTGTTTCCTTGCTGGACGAAGACATCCAGGTCTCGGCACCCCAGTCAGCCTTGGACCAGGATCCCGTCCAACCTGAAGATGCAGCGACCATCCACTAACTCATGGCCCTTCTGAGCAACCGCACCCGGGTTATGGTGCAACAAGAGGCACGCCTCACATAGATAGAGAGGCCGGTGGCATCTATGCTTGAGCGAGGAGAGTGAATTGCAGGCGCCCCGGGTCTCCACACAAACGTCAACTCAACCATAGCACTCCACCCAGACGGAAGCAAGCTCATTGCTCTCCTCCCCGACGCCATAGGAACCAAGGATCTGGCTCATCTCCAAGCACCCCTCGGACTTCGCCTAATGGTACTTACTGGCCGGAACTCTCCTTCCAAGACTTCATCAGTCACATCCACCTCGAGGAGATCTCAAGCTCGACATGACCGGCGAGACACGGATTTTGTGGACGGGTCACCTCGCTACGCTCCATGGCTCTTCCATGAGGGACCCTTCACCAATAAGATTGATGATTGCTCAAATCCTAATGCCCTAGAGAAGCTTCTATCCCTCAACATGTACGATGGGACCGAGGACCCTGACAGACACCTGGTGGTGGGAAAGGGAACCCGTCCACTACAAGATCTTCCCTCTCACTCTTGAGAAGTCACCACTACTTGGTTCCAGGAATTGAAACCAAACTCAGTCTCTTCTTGGGAACAACTAGCTATGATGTTCAAAACTCGTTTTGCCGGCTCCCGCTTGAAGCCCAAATCTGAAGAAGTACTCAGGGTGAACAGGCAGGAAGAGAGAGAAACACTTAGGGAATATCTGGAACCTTGAAGGATGTTGCGACCCCTTTGGACGAGTTCTATATGGGGTGAGTCCGATAAACTGCGCCAAGAGTATACTTCAAGTTGACCTTGGTGGTCACAACCCCTTTGGACGAGTTTTATTTGGCCCGAGTCCCGATAAACTATGCCAAGGGTATACTTCAAGTTGACCTTTGTGGTAACAACCGTTTTGGACGAGTTCTATCCGAGCCGAGTCCCAGTAAACTATGACAAAGGTATACTTCAAGCTGACCTTGGTGGCCACAGCCCCTTTAGACGAGTTCTTTCTGGGCCGAGTCCCGGTAAAATGTGTCAAAGGTATACGTCAAGATGGTCTTGATGGTCACAGCCCCTTTGGACGAGTTCCACCTGGGCCGAGTCCCGGTAAACTGTGCCAAGGGTATACTTCATTACAAATTATCCCGGTGGACGTCGGTAACTCAAATACAAAAAGCGAGCCAAACCTTGCGACTATCTACTTGAAAAAAATCCTAAGTCGAAATTCTAAACATGAAGGAATATACGAATATTGAAAGATTGGTGGATGAGGAGGCACACAAAAAAATCCTAAGTCCAACGAAAAGGCGCAAGCATGGGTGCGAAGGTTGCAGCAGGAAGGTGCCAACACGGGCGCCAAGGAGTGCAGCAGGTGCGACCTTAGAGTCCCATGCACCAGGAACCATCGCAGGTGCGGAAGGAGACAGGGGAGGGACTTTAGGGTCTCGGGCATTAGGCGCCAACGCGGCGCAGAAGCAGACAGGGGTGGGACCTTAGAGTCCAAGGCACCAGGCGCCATGGCAGGCATGGAAGTAGGCAAGGGAGACACCCTTGTGTCTAGGGAGCAGGCACCAACGTAGGCGCGGAAGCAAGCAAGGGGTAAGACCCTTGTATCTTTGTCCCAGGAGCATGCACGGGCCCCAACTTTAGTAACGGGCAAAACCCCATGGTCTCGAACTCCAGGCGCATGAATTGGCGCAAACCTTAGCAACAGGGCGAGATCCCATGGTCTCGGCCCCCAGGCGCATGCACCAGCACCAACTTCAGGAACAATTCAGTTAGCTGAGACGACCTAAGACAACCTACAGAGGCGGATTGGCTGGAAGGTGCGATGTCAGCAAAGACTTCAAGCCAAGACCATCCTCTGAAATAATCTCGGCTTGAGGGACAACTATTCTAGACTGGGCCGTGAGACCCACTCAAGCAATAAGACATGGATAAGCCCAATAACTTGGATCCACCTCCATAATAAATCAGCCCATTTATGACTATCCTGCCTCTACGACGCAAATTCACCCGATAGATCCAAAGGCTCAGAGCCAGCACAAATCCCTATAAATACTGGCACACATTGCCAAAAATAGGTATATTCTCATTCCCTGCTACACTCTACTATTCTCAATATTGACTTGATCGTTGGAGTGGCATCGTAGGTACCCCAATCGGAATCACTCTGATATTCCAATTGGACAAGATTCCTACCAACTACAGTCCCCGGATCCGGCCATTACGACCGCAAGGTACAGAACAATAACCGTTAGATTAAATTGAATGGTCCCGATTAATCATTAATTACAAGTGTTCATTTTAATCTAATGGTTATTATTTAATGTTCTCATGTTCTCACAATAACCAAGTTTTCTCACCCGAGTCATCCCCTATATATATATATATATAGGGAGAGAGATAGAGATATAGATAGAGAGAGAGAGAGAGTTAGGATATATTAACATCAGTTGTCAACTTCGTGTCTAAAATGAAATTTATCAGTCCAACTACTGAGTAACATGACATTATCTTTTGAGATCATGCATATCAAACTTCATACAATTTAAAAATTGACACTCAATCGCACTACTATATTTCGACAGCTAATATTTTTTAAGCAAATAAAAAAACACATGAGGTATCGTTAAAACCTTCTCAAGCATTACCCTGAAAAAACATCAAGCGGGAATGAACAAAAAACATGGGGGACTAGGCTAATACCGATGAACATAAACAGCATTATAACAAAAAGGAAATAAAAAGAATCCTAATAAAAGGACACTAGTGCGAAGAATGAAGTGGATGGTCGAGGACAACCTTTAGCAGCACTATCTGTATTGAACTTTATCATGTATGGAGCAGGGGAATTCAAATAACCTCTTTAATGTTTGAAAAACTTCTATAGTTACCAATAACATTGAAGGCATTTTTAATTATAAACTTTACAACGTAGGAAGACATTGAAGAGTTAGAAGCATTTCTTGCTAAGACCACATTGGAAAAGATTAAATGATTGTCAAGTGTAAGGGGATCACATGATTATCAAATCTAGCCTAATTCTTGTTGTATGAAATTGCCCAAAAAATATTAACAGTCGCAGAAATACAATAACACACAATTGAGTGCTTCAAATCAATATCAACCAGTACTCGAGCAAAATTACTCAAAGATATGTGAAAAGTTTTTTTTCTTATTGTGTAATCCAAACAAAGGGATGTGCAACACTACTAGCAATGGTGAAAAATTTTTAGGATGCCAATATTCTTGAGCAAGACTTGATATCCTATATTTTGCATTTGTATGTTTTATCGTTAAAGGATTAAAGTCAGGTTGGCAAGCGAACAACCGAAGAGGAAAAGAAAACTCACAATAACCGTTTCCCAATGAGGTAGGACCCCAATTACTGTTGGTTTCTAAATATCAAAGCATCAATTTGGATTGGAATATCTTCTTTTGACAGTAAGAACCTTTAAACCTGCTACATATTCTTCCGATCCTTAAGAATTGAGATTGCCAATTAATCCCTTTTGATGCAAGGGTGCGAGAGTTGACTCAAAGGATTATCACATATTTTAGGAGAAACATTATTACTCGGATGCTGTCAAGCGAATTGTTGTTGTTGAGTATATTGCATATCTTCCTGTTGATAAAACTTAATAGATTCTTGAAAATTCACTGGTGTATACTTGATTGTTCTTTGAATAGATGTGTCAGGGGTGTGTAATTCACAACAGGGGACCGCTGGGTCCAACCTTTTCGGATCCATCCCATTGTTGTCCCAGCTCAGCGCACTAGTCTTGTTGATTCCAACATCACTCGCTAGACTGAATTATTAATTGAATTATACTTGCAATCTTATGGTCATATGATTGGCCAATGACATAAAGACCTCCTTCGCGCGCGTGATAGACAAGAATGAACTGTAACAAGTATGGAGGGAACATAAGCGTTTCAGCCATGGGCAAGCTGGAATGAGGGAAAAATGGAAACCATGGAAGAGCTCTCAATCTCCGTTCTTGAGATTAGTCTCGGCTAATTTGTTATTTAATAGATAAGTAAGTTTGTGTTATTAGAAAACATACCCATGAGAACCCAATTTTTTTGAACTTCGTGTTGATATATATATAATCGAATGAATCAAATGGAAGGAATGTTATAATGAGTGGGTGAGAGGAATAAATCATGGTCATAAATCAAATCATTGACAGTTAAGATTAAAACAAAAAACTCATGTGATCAATAAACAAATTTTAATCATGACCATCCAGATTTACTCCTTTTACCCTCTCATACTAAATCTCCTCGCACTTTATACATACTTAGTGCACCAAATGCCCAAGTGGGATACTTGAGCCACTAATCACCTGAAATGATATCACTAAGTTTCCTGAAGGGGATGAATGCATGTTGCTCTGAATGTTCCAACACTAATTGGATAGTTCCATCAGCATCAAATGTGACAATAACTACTTCTTTCAAACAATCATGCTTGGTCGACTCTTCCACATGAGATGGTGAGCCGCTAATCAAGTGGATCCAGAAACAATGACCCTTAGTTGATTTCAAAGATAACAAGTAACATAAGAAAACAATTACTCTAACATATTTTTAAGTGTGCAGGAAATACCCAATATATATGAAAAACAAAGTTATATGCTATAAGAAGACATATTCTCTCCACTCATGGTTGACAACATTATCATCTGCTCTCACAAGACAACACCTGTCATCCACTCAACACATGAACT
The DNA here is from genome assembly GCA_963573325.1 of Astragalus glycyphyllos. Lineage (NCBI taxonomy): Eukaryota > Viridiplantae > Streptophyta > Magnoliopsida > Fabales > Fabaceae > Astragalus > Astragalus glycyphyllos. The sequence continues at coordinate 19,960,582 of OY754308.1, forward strand.
GTTTGTTCCAAGAAGCATCTTTCACAAGCCCAACTATCAGGGTGCGTCTGCTACAAGGTATTTGTTTATCAAAGCATCTGTTTAGTTCAACCTATTTCATCAAGCTTCTGTTCTCGCTCTCATATATTTTCATTATATGAAGGCTAAGACTCATTTAATGAGATATTAAACAGTATTTGAAACAACTAAATTAGTATGTGGTATCAAGGAACAAAGATAAGGAATTAAAGAGAATATTTCACAAAACGACAAGAAAGATATTATTTCAAAATTCTCAATAGTACACATCAATGGCTGTAGTAGTGTATGACCTGAATGGATTTATTGTTTTTCTCTCCCGTGAGAAACCCTAATTTCAAAGGGTATATTTCAATCTCAAGGAATGCATCAACGACAATTCTTTCTACATCTCTATAAAGGGTGAGCAGCAACACTTGTAGCAACTAGAGAAACCTGCTATAAAAAAAATTCAAGCTTTCAACAATCAATACACACAATCTTCCACACTTAGAAAGTGATTATCTATTGAAGCTCAAGCCTTCAAAGCCAAGAGAAATAGAAAAACATTTTATATCTTTCTAAAGGCTTTTATTTTAAACCTCACTGCTGAGAGTTTATTTAAATTATCATTAAAATCTATTTGTAAACTTCCCAGTAGTGGAATTTGTATGTTAAAGGATTGAGTTTAAGTCATTCTAAGATGCTGAGAGTTTTGCCAAGTTGGTGTACATAAACTCTGAAGGTTGTAAAGCTAAAAGTTTTGGGTGAAAATCCTTCAAAAGGTTTTGAAGGGACTGGAGTAGCTACCATGTGTTGGTGAACCAATATAAATCTCTGAGCTATTTACTTGCTTTCTTTACCTTACGGTTTTTATTGTTTACAAAGGTTTTTGAAAACAAATTTTAAGAAAATATTTTTACGTCAAAAACCTTACTCAACCCTCTCCCCTTTCTAGTGTTTTTCAACCTTCGGGCAGTATTTTTGGGAGAGAGGTTTTTATTTTTCAAATCTTGGTATATTGTACCCAACTTGAGATTTTCTACACATCAAATATACTAACTAAGATACATATTAAGTTGATATTTTTGATTTCTTAATCTAAAATGATAATGATACATACCTCTTCCACCGCCATCTTTAATTCATCTATTGTGGCATTATCGACTCCATCGTTTTCATAAGTTGTTCTTCCATTCGAGCCATCATCTCTCTCATAATTCTTGTGAGGTGCTTCAACCAACATGCAAACAACCTCCAAAGAATTTCTTTAAGACAAATCTCTACCAGCTGGCTGAACAGGATAGGGATATGCTTCAATGTAGCAATGAAAACACTCAGAATATCTAGCTTTCCCTATGGAAGCAAGGATCCCTGACTGCTTTTCTTAACAAGTTCATCTATCAAGAAAAACCATGTGCATGTATTAGTATTGAATTGATTTGAAATCACTATCAGCTACGCGTTTAATTAAATTGATTAATTGAAACTTTTAATTACAATTCTAGATACATTCTAAGCTGACTCTTCGGTTACATAAGATCCCAATCTCTTTTTCTGGGCAGACTTCCACAACTCAAGTCATAGAGGAAATTTGAGGTGTTAGAATACACGAGAAAGGGGGTATGAATTGCGTTGACCATCTGGTAAAATCTTTTTTGTGGGATATAAAGCATATAATGACAAGAAGAATACGCAATTATTTTTATCCGAGTTTGTCAGAACCAGATGGATCTAGAAGCAATAGCCAAGAACTGATTTTGAAGATAACAAATAGTATCGCAGAACAATTTTACCCTAATGTATCTAGTTGAGTGTACATGATATTTCAAGACCAGCATTGACAGTAGATGTTCTTTTTTCTATGTTATGCTAAATCATCTATTGCATGAAGTAATGTTAAAGTTCATCATCTAGCCTACAAAATACACAACCCCAAAGTTTGACTATACCTATGAATCATCAAGCATCTGATCAAAGAAACATCATCTAATCAAGTTGTATCAATAAATTTCCTACCAGAAGGCATGCTACTTGTAACATCCTATACAGCTTTCAAAATTGTCTTTGCAGCATACGTTGTCCTCACATGCAGGCTTTCCGGGAAACTTCTTAGAAGGTCACCCATCCCAATACTACTCTAAGTCAAGCATGCTTAACTATAGAGTTCTTATGTTCAGGGCTCCCGAAAAGATAATGCATTTATTGGTAGAGGTAGTCTAAATCAACAAATCAATTCTTTTAGGTCTTCCTTCAATTGTACAGTCTCATACTTACACAACATTAGGATCCCTATCATTCTGGCGCATATTTGGTTCATTCACGCACCCCTTCCCTATAAGTTGTCAAAAGCCGCTCTTTGTCATGCCAACTTTTGGGCACCGATGATCACTCCCTACCCTTGTCATCCATGGATGTCACATTCCCACCATCTTTTGCTTGGTTCGTTCCCGAACCACACCCTACTGGGAGAGGTATGCTCTGATACCAATTGTAACTTCTCGAACTGCTTTCAGAATTGTCGATTCTCCCCACAAACCAACGCGAGTCTAGTCTTTTTAGCATACGTTGTCCTCACTTGCATGCTTTCTAGCAAACTTCGTAGAAGGTCACCCATTCCAATACTAATCCAAGTCAGGGCTCCCGAAAAGATAATGCATTTGTTTGTATAGGTAGTCCTAGTAAATTCTTTTAAGCCTTTTTTCAATTGTACACTCTCATACCTGCACAACCTAAGGATCCCTCCCATTCTAGCTAAATATGAAATATATCTTCTTATGCAAATACACATATATTTTTTTGAAACAAGACAAAAAAACATTAACTATACCTATTTAGATTTACACAAATTGTTTGGTACCGGAGTACAGGCCTAAGGCACCCGAGCCCGGGCACGGGCCGGATCCAGGGCTTAGGATACATGCGTGCTTCCAGTGGAGGGATTCTTCTAGAATGAAGGTTGAGCTTGGTAGATAGGAGTTGGAGCTCGGATCGTCCGAGGTAATCCTCTGTCCACGTCGGGGGGGGGGGGGGGGGGGGGGGGGGGGAGGGGGGGTACCTGCAAGACACTCCAACGCCCAAGTCAGTAAGAGATAGAGATGAATAAGATAGAGATAGATCAGAGAGAATTGTATGGAATATGAGCGCGGCGTTGCGTCGTAGTTAGTTTGAGAACGCGTATGTGTACAAAGTTTTAAAAGCGTTCAAAGCGTACCTCGATTGGAGGGCGGAGCCTCTATTTATAGACAGGGTGCCGTACTTGGGCCGTTGGATGCGTGGGTACGATCCTGACCGTTGGGCACGATTGGAGCGCAAATACGAGTGTCCTGAAGTACGGAAGTGAGCCAGGCCCAAACTAGTGACGGTTTGTCCCTGTCCGGGACACAAACATATCACTATCAATATCTTACTAATCATACATGTACAACGTGGGTGATATACATAGAGTCATTTTATCAAGCACATAGAGTGCAGTTAATCTAATATATTCAATCATACACATGAGTTTTCCTATTCATTAATTCAAATGTTATTTGAATAACCTATTCAGTTATACACTGCCCTTATTATTTAATAATTCTAAAATTTGCGAAATTGGGTATCCAAAACATTCTTTACTACAGAAATTTCCTCCATGTTATTACGTTCCAATATCAAATCATCAATTAGGTGTTGGTTAGCTTGTGATTCCATTGGTGATTGACCTGTTTTAGGCCATATAAAAGTTTGTGAAGCTCTCACGCATTGTGGGAAAGGTCCATGCATGTATGAGGAATTCAAACTAGGAGGAATAGTCAGGTAAAGTTCCTCACTCAAGTCCCCATGCCGGAATGAAATGTTGACATCTAGTTTTTTAAGGGACCAATTCTTAGAAACTGCAATAAAAAGGAGGACCCTATCCGTGGTGAGTTTAGCAGCAGGGCTAAAAGTCTCAAAATAATCCACTCCCTCCAATTGAGTATATTCTTTGGCCACAAGCCTTACTTTGTGAAGTATTTAAAAAGGGGATTCATTATGAAGTATGGGTGTGTATGTATACGGCTTATTAGAATATGTTGGTATTTATATTCAAAAAGGCCATTTTATTGGGATGTCTTAACACGGGAACGTTGGTGTATTATGCCTTTGCTAGAATAAAAACCGTGCATGAGAAATTCTATGCTATTATCGTTTTTATGACATTTTAGTTTGGTGCTGAATTGTGTTTCTATGTAGGCTATGAATGAGATGATGTGCGTACGGGTTTCAAATTTATTTTTCATGAGTATGGTCCAAGTTTACATACAAAAATATTTTTCAAGTGTGAGAAAGTATTTGTAACCAAGCATGGATGTGTGGAAACAAGGTCCCAGATATCGGCATGTAATAATTCAAAAATGTGTGTAGTCTTAGAAATGCTAAGCGTAAAAGATAACTTTCTTTATTGAGAAAAATGACAATCATCAAAGGGGAATTTGGTTTTATTAAATTGAACGAAAGGAATTTGTGTGGCTATATATTGATGTCTATCTTGAGAAATATGACCTAATCTCATGTGCCAAAGTATAGATGCATCTATAAGAGGGTTATTGGACTTACAAGTTGAGGTAGGTTTTTGAACAACATTACAAACAAAACTCAAATCACTGACATGCAATGTTACTTGTGTGGGAAGCTTGTATTGCTTTTTCTCAAAATTAGATGATCCAATCATTTGCTTGGTATGGGACTGAATTAAAAAGCAAACACCATCACTGAAAAAGACATTTACCTTACTGCTAAGAGCAAGTCTGGGTATTGACATTAGATGAAAACCAAAATTTGCGACATAAAGGACAATATATAAGGCCAAGTATTTAGAAATGTGAATGTGCGTGTGAGTTGCAACTGTAGAAGTGTGATTGGGAAAACTTATTGTGATGGGTCCATTGGGTCTACAATTAGTGAAAAGGTTAATATCAGAGGTTAAATGGTATCTAGCTCCTGTATCTACAATCCAAGACACATATTTCTTACCTGAGACATGGTTGGAGCTAGTGTTATAGGCATGATTCATGGTGGGGACCGAGTTGAAAGTAGGAATATGAGTTGTTACAGTATTGGCAGAATGCGAAGCAGCTTGAGTTTGTTGTTTGGACTGTTGAAGAATATCCATTAGCCTATTATGTTGATCTTGCGTGAGTGATACATAGTTATTGTTGCAGCCATCGGAGCTCTGCGTTCCTTCCCGTCTCTGTTATGATTAGGGATGGCAATGGATACTCTCTGGCAGAATACTATAATGTCGGTACTCGAGCCCACACATGGATAGGCGGGTATTTTACTGTCTGTCCTCATACCCTCTGGGCTCCCAGGTGCCCGTGGGTACACCCATTACCCACACTTTAAAAACACAAATATAAAAGTATAATAGAAAATAGTCATATATCGATTAAAAAAGCGATCATTTTCTTCGTATATACTAAATAAAACATTACACAAAATAGCATTTAGTGAATTAAAAACATCAAAATTATTAGTAATTTGGATTTATTATTTTAACATTTGATTTACTTAAAATTGTGTAATTGTAGTTCTATATGTATGTATGTATGTAGTAATGACCAATAAAGATTTTTCTTAACTCTCAGACATGCAGAAATATCATGACCAAACATCTTACAGTATGTGCAATTCACTCTTGTTTTTCTAACTCTAGAGACAGTATTAGAGCTATGTTCAACATGTCTTTCAAGGGGTTTTTCAAGAGAACTTTGATTTTGGATAGACATGGATAGATCTTCTGTTCAAGTTAAGATTTTGCTTTTGAGAAGGTTGTTTTGTTCTTCTAGATCTGAATATGTAGAGTTTGATTTTTCAAATAACTTATCATTCAAAATTTTGTATTGTTCAGAAAGCTTGAAGTGTGAATGCTGAAGAGTAAGAACAGATTTTAATAAATAATCATTTTGTTTTCTAAGTTCTTCATTTTCTCTTTTCGCTTCACAAAGTTGATTTTTGAACATTACACACTTTTGAGATAAAGTGTTTGAATCAGCCAATAAGTTTTCAAAAGCATATTCAGTTTCTTTGCATGCAGCACAAGTAGATGGTTTGAAAGTAATTACCTCTTCTGGATCAGAATCAATCATGAGATATGAGTTGGTTGATTCCTTACTTGATGTAGGATATGTTTGAGAAGGTTCTTCAGTATCTGCCATGAGACAGAAATTTCCTGCTTCTTCTTCATGGCTTGACTCAGATTCTTCTAAGTCATCCCATGTAGCCAGCATTTCCTTCTTTCTTGTTGAAATTTTTTTGTTGCCTCATTTCAGTTTTGGACATTCATTTTTGTAGTGCCTAAACTTGTTGCACTCATAACATACAGGAGGAGTTTTGCTTGAGCTTTCTCCTATGGATTGATCTTTCTTAACAAAAGGTTTTCTATTGTTTTTCCTGAAAGCCCATCTTCTTAACTTTCTAGAGATTAGAGCCAATTCATCCTCTTCATCAGTGTTGTTATCACTTTCTCACTTTCTTCATGAGTTTCTTTCTAAGCTTTAAGTGCCAAAGCTTTAGAAAGTTGAGAAGCTTTAAGAGCAATGGTTTTAACCTTCTCTAGATGAAGTTCATCCATGATTTCTTGCTCATGCACTTTTAAGGATCCCAGTAGATCTTCTATTTTGAGAACAGATAGATCTTTTGCTTCTGTTATAGCAGTCACTTTAGGTCTCCACACCTTTGGAAAGCATCTTAGGAGCTTTCTAACTTTAGCTTGTTTTGTATAGGTGTTTCACAATAAGTTCAGATCATTTGATATTGTTGTGAACCTGCTAAACATTTCTGAGATTGTTTCCTGCTCTTCCATTTTGAATGTTTCAAACTTATGGATGAGAAGGTTGATCTTAGCTTCCTTGACTTGATCAGTTCCTTCATGAGCAGTTTTCAATGTATCCCAAATCTCTTTGGCAGTTTGTTTTCCAGCAACTTTATCATATTCACTTCTACCTAAGGCAAATGTAATAAAGAATTTAACTTTAGAGTTTAGAAGTACCATGCATTTATCCTCAGTAGACCAACAAGCTTTGGGTTTTGGAGTTGTTTCTCCTTCATCATCAGTTGTAGAGGGAACATAGAGACCATTTTCAATAATTCCCCAGAGATCAGTATCTTGTGATTCTGGAAACAGCCTCATTTAATCCTTCCAATAGTAATAATATTCACCAGTGTGTGTGCTGGTCCAGAGTGAAGTGACTAAATTACACAAGGAAGGGGGGTTTAAATTGTGTTCCCTTTTTAAAACTTTGACACCTGAAAAGAAAACTTCTTCCAAAGTATTTCTCAAGGTGAACTTGAATATGAGAAGGTTAGTAATAATAATTTATTCACACAGGGACAAAACTTCTCCAATGAAGAAAGATGATTATTAATATGTCTATATAAGAGATATGTTGGTTTTAACTTGGTTTTAGGTTTAAAACAATTTAGCTTTAATTAAACCTAAGTTGAGAAGGTTGAATGAGCTAACCTTCTCAGAGACTGAAAACCAACAGATGATATATAGATAATATAAATATATACAATGCAAGAGTGGTGGTTTTCAAACAGTGATAAGTAGGTTGAAGGATCAAGTATTGGTTCAAAAACTGTCTTGAGAAAATAGTTAAGAAAAACAATCTTAAGTGTAAATCAGTTTAGAAAATAGTTAAGGAAAGCAGTTTAAAGAACACAAGAGTTATAGAGGTTCACCCAATATAGGCTACGTCCTCTCCTCACTTCCAAGTGAGTATTTCCACTATTCTCCAAATAACTTTTACACTTGCTTTTGATCATACTCAAAATACTTTCACAATACTAGCTTTTGATCACACACAAAAGCCTAGCACACTCTTACACAGCAACACCTTGTTGTTTTCCACCTCTTAGAAACTCTCTTCTAGTTTCCTAAGAGTTTCCTCAATCAAGTAATATCACCACCAACACTCACCTCTCTCTAGGTATTTTGATGAGATGCTTACACAATGATGTTTACAATACGGGGTTTGGTTTGGGATGATTATGAGCTTGAAATAAAGATAAATACACTGTAAACAATGATTCTAATAAGCTAGCACACACTCAAGAAAGAGATCCCAGATCTGAACTTGAAGAAGCTTTGAGTGTGGGAGAAGGTTGATTGCTTTGAGAAGCTTGACTTTGTGTAGGTTGCTATCAACTCTCATGCTTTGGAACTTCAGAATGAACTCTTTAGATAGCCAAGGAAGATGAATATAGCCATTAGAAACTTGAAGAGAGCCCTGTGGAATATCCAATGATCCATAGGAGTAACTTGAAGTAAGGTACAAAAGTTGACAGCTTTTGAACCTTCTCAAGAGTTGGTTTATGCTTTATCTGACCATCTGAACTTTCTTGAGCTGGATATGTACTTTCATAGTATCCTACTATATAGCTATGACTTGAGTTGCTACTGTTGGCCAGCCTGGAACTGATTTAAAGGAACCTTCTCAAGCTTCCTAGGATGAACAAACACTCTAAATGTGGAAAAGGAATAATCAAGCAAATCCTCTTTATTGCTTGAGACTTTCCAACACATTTACTACAAGATATCATCATTTAATCTAGGTGAAGAGCATTCAAGTTGAGTTAATGGGTTTGGATTGAATTTGGTACGGTTTCCAACAACCTTCTCAACATTCGTTCCTCTTACACATCAACCTTCTTCAAACATGAACGTAAGCTTTTAAGGTGTTTGTGAGTCAACCTTCTTTTGACTTTTGGTCAAACCTTCTGTTGACTTTGGCCAACCTTCTGTAAATTTGGTCAAACCTTTTGTTGAATTAATTTAAGCTTCTCATATTTAACCTTCTCAACGCTTTTTCTACCCTTCTATTTTACCAACTTGTTAAACCAAGGTAGAGCCTTATTTTGCTATGTTAAGACACCTGTTTTTATCACTTGGCAAACATGTTAGATCACACTTCATTAGAAAATGTAAGTCTTACTTAGTTTGTTATCATCAAAACTTAGAATGAGATTCTTATTCCAACAATCTCCCCCCTTTTTGTTGATGACAAACTTTGAGTAAGTTTTTGAGTTTTCTATTTTTAACATAGACAACTTTAACCATGTTGATCACATTCTTTGGAACATATATTTTAATAAGAATTTTTAAAACTTGTAGAACAATTTAAACATAGCAAAATGATGATTATCATATTCATGTCAAGCATTCAAAGTACAGAAATCTTGATAATCAATCATACACATTAACAAACAGAAATTTTAAAACATACATGTTTAAGTGACAAACAGATGATTATCATATATCATGCGAAACATTTTGAGTACAGGAGCTATATTAGTATTTAACTCAATTTGATCATAGAAAAAGATGATTATCATATATCATGTGAAACATTTTGAGTACATGAGTTTGATAATCATGCATACTTAACAGCAGAAATTAAAAACATAACATGTGTTGTGACAAACATTTGCCACAAGTAACATAGCAAAATATCACAAAAGAGTAGTTGAATTGTCATATTACAAACCCCAAATTCGCTATCTAACTAAGTATCTAATACTAAAACTTAATCTCTATTCTCCCCCTTTTGTCAACAACAAAAAAAGGAGGAAGAAAGGAAACTAGGCTGCTACTTTGTAGGAGAAGAGTCATCTGAGGAGTTTGAAGAGGCTGCAGGCTGAGGTATATCTTTAAAGGGTTGAGGAAATGGAAAGTCAGGTACTGCCATATGTGGAGCAATAAGAGGAACAACATTCTGCCGTAGTCACTGCTGGTAAGCAAAGTTCCTCTGGGCTTCAATCCTATTTTCTTTCTGCAAGATTCCAATGCTTTTGAGGAGATGGTTCTGCTGAGCTCTCATTTTCTTCATTTGCTTCTCATGTTGAGCTTTCATCTTCCTCATGGCTTCCATTATATCCTTATTTTCCCCATAAGCCATTGATTCTTCCTTATCAGTAGAGGGCTTGCTGCTTCGGGGTGACTTCTCAGAGGAAGAAGCAAGAACATTTAAGTTCTGACAGAAGGATCCAATTGATCCAAATTTGGAAGGCATATTAGGAGGGAGTTTGGAGGGACCAGAAGCATCAGGCATCCTAGGAACAGAAGAGTCATAGATTGGTGTTTGAGACACCAGAAACTTGTTAATGTTCTCTGATGCTAGAGTGTTGCCAAGAGATGCCTTGGGATTTTCTTTCCATTGTGAGAAAGGATTCACAAATGGTTCAGTTGATCCTTGGATGTCATGGTGAACTGGAGTGGTTGATGGGGCATGAGTGTTTAGCATTTCAGTTAATGCTATGGAGGCAAGGAATTCAGAGTTTGTTTCATGGAGATTCACTGATGTTAGGATATCAGTTGAGTCTTGAACAGTATCATTTACAGCTTGTGAGATAGGAGACAGTGGCTCAAATGGTTCTTCTTCTTCTTCCATGTGAGGAGGTTGATTCATATCTAACTCCCCTGAGCTTGATCACCTAGTGTTTCTTCTGAGGACTCTTGCTCCCCCTAGGAGGAACCATATGGAACTAATGGTCCATCAGGAGATAGTTGAGTGGCATTTTCATCATCAAAAGGTTGCACTTCAGCAACAACAGCAGGTTCCTCAGTTGCACACACTATTGGAGAAGGTTGATCTGCAAGATTCTCTCCAGAAGGTTCTTGTGCAGTGGCTTGGTGGGGCATCTGAGGGATTTCTGGTGAAGATGGAATTTCAGATTCCTTTGTAGCAGGAACTTCCTTTCCAGTGTAGAGCACTAGATCAGTGTATGGATTGACTTGAGAAGGTTGTTCCTGATATTCTTTGTTGCCAAACTCTTCTCATGAATCATCATCCATTGGCTCATCAAGTTCCTCATTAGCAGATAGGTGCTCAAGAATCTCTTTCCAGCTCTCAGATGGTTTAGTATCCACATACATGTCTTGAGGTGATTGATTAGTGATTTTGATGGGAGATGGAGGGGTGTTGACAGAGGGTTCAGCAAATGTGTTTTGTTCATTTTGAGTTATGGCTTCATTTGCCTCTTTGGTGGGTTTTGGAGAAGGTTCTTTAGATGGTTCTAGAGAGGGTTCTGGAGAAGTTTCTGATGTTGGTTTTGGAGAAGGTTGTGGTGAAGGTTTTTGAGATGATTTTGGAGATGGTTTAGGAGATGGTTCTTTGGCAGGTGATAGGTTTAGGTCCTAGTTGATTTCTGGTCCTTTTGTGGAGGGTTTTCTTCACTAGAGGTTTTGGCTTGTGTTTGAGAAGGTTAAGAAAACAGCTCTATTTTCTCACTAAAAGATTTAATCAACATCTGTTTAGCACTTTTTGCCCAAAAAATAGTTTTCCCTTTCATGCAATCTTCATTGTCATAAGAGAGTTTCTTTGATTTAAAGAGTTTGGTCAGAAACAACCCATATGGAAGGGATGTGATTTGTCTAGGAGTTTTCATTATATCAATCATGTAGTGGAAAATGATGTAAGGCAAGTGTATCACGTACCTATTGTACATGTGATAGACTAAGAGCAGATTAGTAGGTTTGAGTCTTTCAAAACTTCCTGCCCTTGGTACCAGAGAGTGAGCCACCATGTTGTGTATGATTCTTGCTTGATCCTTCAAAGCAGATGAAACCAAGTTGTTCTTTGGGCTCTTCATTAGTTCTTTCAGAACATCCTCATGTTTGACATTTAGCTCATCATACCAGTTATCACCATACACACTTATACCAGAGCATGGTATGTCCAAAGCACTAGCCAGTACCTTGGGGGTGATCACCATGGTTGTACCTTTCACCTGAGTTGTGAAGCTTGTTTTATTATTGCTCACATTCATGCTTCCATAAAACTCTCTTACCATGTCAGGGTAAATGAACTCTTCTTGGGACAAGAGATTTCCCCATTCTTGTCTTGCAATGTGAGGGAATAAATCCTAGCCAGCATTTTTCATTTCTCCTAGCAAGTAAACTCTTGAAGACAAAATTCCCCGTTTCTGCCATTTCTCACGATCATACACTTGAGAAGGTTGAATTTCTTCAAGCTTCTCGTCCAACATAGTTTTCCCTTTTTCCTTTTTCTGTGTTGTTTCTTCTTCAACCATCTTTCCTTTGCTTTTGATAGCACTTTTTTTGACACTAATCTTTGATTTCTTAGAAGAAGGTTGTGCGAGATCACTGGAGCTTTGTTTTTGTGCAGAAGATCGTTTGGAGGTTGCCATCATATCTAACAATGTTTTTTCTGAATCAGTATCGTTAACAACGATGGGTTCATCCTTTTTAGAACCAGGTCCTTTCATCGTTTTCCAAGAACGTGTTCTAATCCTTGATGATCTCCGAGAAGGAGTGAGAGAGGTTCAGGATGTTTTGGATTCAGAAGGTGTTGGTTTAGACGAAGGAGCAAGAGGAGGGAGAGTTGATTCCTCCTTTGGTTTTGGTTGCATTGTTTTAGGTGGAGGGTTTTGAGTTGCTTGAATGTTTGGAGTTTTGGTTCTTGCCATTTCAGAGAGTTTGCGAAAGAGATGAAGTACAAGAGTGGCTTGAATAGAGTATTTGGTGAGGTAGAGTTGTTGGAAAAGATGAAGAAATGGGTTGATTTGATATAAGGGTGTAAGCGCAGAGAGTGGGTAGGATTAGAATCTAGTAGATAGCTGTTGGAGTTGGCGGTTTAGATAGATGACAAGGCTACTTATCAACAGTGACAATTTTCAATAATCTGTTTAAGTTTTCTTTGTAAATGGTTCCCTAAAGATTCAACCTACTCGAATGAAGTTTCTCAAGTGAACCTTCTCATTACTTGAGAATGTTGGGGTTTCTTGACAATTGTACTATTCTTGAATTAAGCTACTTGAGAAGGTTGGGGTTTCTTGACACTTTTTCAGTTTAGAGTTGAAAAATATTCCCCCTTCCTTCCAAATCTCTGCATCCATTAAATTAAGCTATTTTTTTTGGTGAATTAAAGTTTAGGTAGAGTTGGGCTTCGGGGGCTCACCACGGATGGGCAGGCCTCATGACTCTTTGAGCGCTTACAGAGGTACTTACAGATCACTCACCAACAAGGTCATCACATCAACAGCGAGAGTTGAATTCACGCCCTCAGGGACGGATGCATGCATACATAATTGGGTGCATTAGCCCCACTTAAAATATTATTTTGCTTATAAAAGTATATAACAATTTTATTTTGCCCGCACAAGAAAATAAGAGTTGTCTCCGTAAGATAATTTTTAAAATTAAATGTAGGAGTTTACAAGCGAGAAATAATAAAGAAAATAAGTTGGTACTAATTTTGTCTTTTTAGCTATATAATTTGTAGATGTTTAGGTATTTATAGCAAGGTTGTCAAAACCGGACCGGACCGGTTCAACCGGTTGAACCGGACCCCTATCTGGTCCAAATGAACCCCAGAACCGTCTGGGGTGAAAACCGGGAATTGAACCGGCTGAAAACCGGGAACCGGCCAAAAACCGGGGAACCGTGCAGAAAACCGGATTTGGTTTATTTTCCTTAAAAAATGGTATACCAAGTTAATTTTTGGAAAAAAAATGATAAATGATGTTGATTTTTGGTATATGAGATATTTTTTATCATTTTTTATAATTAAATTGATGTAATAAATAAATAATTAATTAAAAAACAAATGTGTACACTAATATTACTATGAGAGTATTTACATTATAGTATCTAATTATCTATGATTGTTGAATATTATAGTTTTATTATGTCATATTATGATTCTTTTTTGTTTTTTATCCTTTATATATTGTAAAAAATATATTAAATAATTTATTTAATTAATTCTGGTTCAACCCCCGATTCAACCGGTTGAACCCAAGAACCCCTGAACCGCTACCTCTTCCGGTTCAATGTCCGGTCCGGTTTTGATTACCTTGATTTATAGGAGTTTTTTTTGGTATTGGTATTTATAAGATTTTTCTGAAATGAAATTATGTATTTAGTAAAAATTTACAATATTTATTTAGAAAATATTATAGGCTATTTTTTGCCCCCACTAATAAATTTTTTTGGATCAGTCTCTGCAGGCCCTTATGGGAATGAGCCAACTCTTTATCAACTGAATCAACCTTAATTGGTAATTAAGCTATTGTTTTAATGCTTTTAATTTTGCTTTTTGTGGAGATGTTGGGGTACGAAAGAATATGCAAAAGCTAATTGACCCGCACATGACATTGGGGTTTTCGAATTTAGGATGATCTCTTTTTTTTTTTGGGAAGATACGTTTTAGTTGGCTAGCCAAGTACTTGTTGCTTCTTAGCGTAAAACTACGAAAATACGTAGACAAACAGAATACAAGTATTTTGTGAATTGAGTTTCGTATGAATAATATTTTTGACTTGGCATGATAAGCATTAAGCGAGAACATTGCACATTTAAGTAAACTCAACCTAATTGTCGGCATTATTTCCAGCTAATTTAGTAATACTTTTTGGGAAAACAATTTTAATTAGTTAAAGTGACAGCTAGTTAAAGTGGCAGATCCGTAATTTTTAAAGTGGGTAAAAACTTTAGTTAATATAGAATTGTTGTTGGGTAAAATTTGTTTATTAAAGAAAATGTGGAATAAAAAAGGCAATTGAAAACGTTAAAACTAAATTAGAATGTGTATAGATATAATCGAGATAAATTGTTTCATACACAAAGTCCATAATAACAGCATTGGTTTATAAAATATATAGTCTAAACTCTATGAATAAAAATTAAATTACAATTATAAATTAAATAAGAATATTATAAAACTAAAATTTGCTATCCATTGATACTGTTAACACCCAAAATAAAGTCAGTTGTTGGCCGAGTGAAAAAATGAAGGTTTAGGGCCAAAACAGGCACTGAGGCAACCAGGAGAACAATAAGGCAGAGAAAGTACTTGCCACAATACGTGACATATTTGGCCTGAGCAGATAAAGATATGGTATTTGGGAGCCCGAAGGAGTGAAGGTAGAGCACCGAGTTTGGAGCGCAAGTATTCAATGCACGTGGACATATTATGTTGGAGCGGTTAAGGTCAAGCAGCAGAGGGCCTCGTAAAAAGCAGAGCGACAAGAGTTTTACCCCACTAACAGTGCTTTCTTAGTTTCGTAGATAATCCAAGGCGCACTCCCGCTCACACCTAACCTAACAACTCTTTGGAGGAGTTAGCGAACCCATAGGCAAGGAACATAGTTCCTTCCTCAGCGCAATCATTTGAAGAAAGAGGAATCATTAACTGTCCAAACCTCTAGTCGATTCCACGCCTAGGATTCAATTGTTTGACGACAACAGATACTAAGAAGAAAAGAGTTATTCCTAGCTATAAGCTGTATATCATAAAAAGTTTGAAAATTATATTTGTGATTTGGTAGTGACCGAACTACATGGATTCAATAATTATTGTTTAAAGATTCGAAAAAATATGGTCCTAAAAAATATAAAGAGAAGAAGTATAAAGAGAAATTGATTTTTTAAAGTGGTGGAATCACTAAACTGCTGAGCTGAGGAATGAACTTTAAGTATTTGAAGAGTTAAAATTTCTCTGAATGCTAAAGTATTCCAAAATACACAGCTTAGTATCGCACTTTACATATTTGTCACGAAATTATTTTTTTCACCAAGTCGGTTATTGACAATTAAACTCGGACTATTTGAACAGTTAAAGTTTTTTCGAACACAAAAGTACCCGAAAAATGCTGTTTAGCACACTTTACGTATTTTGTCACGAAATTATTTTTTTTCTCTCACCAAATCGTTTATTGAGGCACAAACTTTGTACATTTGAACACTGAAATTTTTCGCCAACACTAAAGCATCTAAAATACACTATTTAGCATCATACTTTACATATAGACATGACTGTCGAGGAACAAACTTTGTTTATTTATAGATCCAATTTTTTTCTAAATTTTATTATACTCTTAAAACATAAAAATATGAGAGAGAGAGAGAGAGAGAAGGGATAGCGGAGAGGGGGAGGGAGGTAGGAGCTTTGGCGCCAAATAGGGGGAGGACCCACTGGAGACTACCTAAGATTTACGGTATAGATAGATAGATAGATAGATAGATAGATTTTTACAAATTAAAAGTATTATAAAACTTTACAAAATGCATAAATTTTTTTTGGTCGAGACAAGGGTATCTACCGCCGAATACAGTGACTAATCCCTTCGCTGTATTGGAGGCACCTCAAAGGGTGGGACAGCTGGCCCAGGGATTTAAAGCTGCTCCGTACCCAAGGCGAGGATCTACAAAATGCATAATATGTGATAAAAAAACTATTAAATCCAATATATATATATATATATATATATATATATATATATATGGGGGCATTTTCCCCCACCCAAACAAAAATATTTTTAACAAAAGTAGATAGTACTTTTTTGTTTTCCCCATTAATATACAATTACCCTCAAAATGGATAAAAAAATATTCAATTACCCTTAAAAGTTCAAATCATGTTCTTTTTTTATGCTTATGGGGTTTGATAGTCGACATAAAATTTTATTATAAACAGTAAATCTTCATATTAGTTTTGAACTATCACTTCCTCTCCAACTTAGTCTCTAAATCATGAAAAATGATTTGGTAGTCCTTAAAATCTATCTTCGTCCTACAATTTAGTCCTTGAAATTTTTTCGCTATCGATGTATTGAGATAAACTTTTTCTGAATTTGAAAATGCATAATGGAGAAGTGTAACTTGTAGAGGCTTGAATATTTTTTTTTGGTATTTTTTCTGTTACCTATGTAATTATCTATTTCATTAAGAAATTAATTTTTCGTCTATGAAATATTATAGTGTTAAATTGTTTTTGGTCCCTATAAAATTTGAGAACTTTTTTTGTCCCTTTAAAAAATCTCAATTTCTTTTAGTTCCCACATTTTCTTTGGTCAATGCTTTTAGTCCCTCGTGACTTTTAATAACGTTTTTTGAGATTTTTGATTTCGCTTTTAAGTGCTAGTCGTGAGGGACTAAGGCTCTGTTTTGTAAAAAGTAGCGGGTAGCAGATAAGCTAGCTAATAATTATGTGTTTGGTAAAACTAGCAGTTAAAATAACTGATGAACGTAAAATGACATAAAAGATATTTACTTAATAATTAAATTATTTAATGATGACAAAGTGTTTAATGAAGAAAGAGAATTAATTTACTAAAAATAATAAGGGTAAAAATTCCAAAAAAAAATGAAACACTATCCGCTATCCGCTAAAATGCTACTTTAATTAGCGTTTCAAAAATATACTAAGTGATACCCGAAAAACGCTAAATGCTAAACTCTAAACGCTAAGTGATACCTGAAAGTGTGAGATTTTTTATAGAAACTAAAAAAAAAATTCAAATTTTATAGGAAACAAAAACATATTTAACCTTATATAGATGAATTATCTTCTTTCCCACTCAAAATTTTTTTTGGATCCATCACTGTGTTTAGTATTAGATGAACAATAACATTAGAGGAATAAAATTGTAAAATTTGTATCATTATTCTTTTTTTTTATCTCTTATAAATTTTTACCTTTATTTTTTAAAGAAATTTTCTCATAGGGGCAAAATATACCTATAAAAATAATTTTACGTAAGAAAACAAGGATTGCCTAAAATTAGAGAAAAAAAAGATTACATTTGCACGTGTTTTCAATTTTTTTCTTTTTGTTGGTTAACAACAACATTCTGATACGTATATATGACAATTACTGCGGCAAAATTTTCCATTCCGGGTCCATTTTTTCTTTACAGCTCACGTTCGAGAAATTAATCCTCATCTTATACTTCTCCACCATTTTCTAGACTCATTGTAATTTTCCTCTTTTCTCATACAACAAGTGCATTATATAAATACTACCGAAAAGAGAAATATT
Source organism: Astragalus glycyphyllos (assembly GCA_963573325.1). Taxonomy (NCBI): domain Eukaryota; kingdom Viridiplantae; phylum Streptophyta; class Magnoliopsida; order Fabales; family Fabaceae; genus Astragalus; species Astragalus glycyphyllos. The sequence goes on from OY754308.1 coordinate 19,978,386, forward strand.
CTTTTTATTGTATTTCACTTTCTTTTTTTTTGATTGGAATATTGTATTTCACTTTCTTTTTTTTTGATTGGAATATTGTATTTCACTTTATACATGATATATTTTGGTAAGTTTGTATATATGAAAATTCCATCGATTACTATGCTTGAATATTTGGTTGGTGCAATGTTTAATTTGGTTACAAATCCACTGTATTCATTCCTTGTGAGAATGGGAAAAGAGTAGATCTATTAAACTCTTCTTTTTGAAAAAAGATTTATTATACTCTTATTAAGTAATAATCGTATTTGATAGGATTAATTAATGTGGTCTGTAGGGATGTGGAATTTCTGTACTAATTGTAATTGTATATCTCTTGTGCCAATTTTCTTCTATAAACTCATTTAAACTCTTTTTTATCATACAAAAGTCACATTTTCATGTAGAGTCCAAATTCAAATTTAGAATTTTAGTTAAAATACACCTCAATTGTGTGCATATAAGTGCAACTCGCTACGTTTTTTTCTCGCACATTCACAATGTGGTTACTTAATTTAAATCAAATCAAATTTGTCAAATAGTACTAAATAAGTGAACTCCAAGCTTGAGTGCAAGTGATTAATGCATTCTATTTGTAGAGGTGGACTTGGCAAATACCCAAGTTTTGATCCTCTGCGATAGAACAAATTGAAACAAGACTTTACTTACCTCCCAGTCAAACTTCGGATTATTGACCCTTTTCCTCTGGACACTGAAGCGGGGTCAAAGACCTCTAGACAAAAAAAATACAAAATAAGGGTAAAATGAGAAGAAATATACTAAAAAAAGTAGTTGTAAAGAAAATTGTTTTTATATATGAGAATACATATATGTATGCTCCTTAATGTTATAATTATATTCCTACTACATGTTTGCTTTTATTCATTAATAAGCACTTGAATTAGAAGGTAGGGGTTTCTTTCAGCTTAATCAAGGTTCTGGATTTGAATCTAGCTTTGGGCATGCAACAGTGTTAAATCTCTTAAGGGAGAGCTTTGCCGCCCATTTTGGTGTTACCCGGTTCGAGAGATTAGTCTCCGCAGTTGCGCGCAGAGGATACCCAGTTTATAAAAAAAAGCACATTATTGCTAGGTCAAAAGAATTAATAACCATAACTGAATGACAAATATTTGTGGATATGTTTTACCTTCTATCTAATCTACGTACCTTCCTATAAGAGAATAGCTAATTACCTATTTTATCTAATCTTTTTGTTTCTCTAGAAGTCTTTGACCCCGCTCTGGTGTCCAAGGAAAGGGAGTGCTGGATAATCCGTAGTTCGACCGGGAGGTAAGTAAAGTATGGCTTGTTCCATTGTCTTTTAACCGTTACTCCATGCATCCAGTTGAGAGATTAAAGTCCATGGGTAGAGTATCTCCCCATTTCTTAAAAATAATAGATGGTCAATTACCAAAGTTTTAGTTTTGGGTCAAATAATGCACATAAATCACGTATGCCCAATACATTTAAGGAATATATGTGTTGATACACCCAAAATTTAAGTAATTGACAATTCATTTCTTTTAAAAAATGGAGAGGATCTCTAAGTGTGGTTTAATCGCGTAGTTCTCTATTTTTTAAACCATTAATGCTTTAATGGTGTAATTCTGGAACTAAATTCTCGTTCACAAAATATGGTTGCGTAGAGTTTAAAAAAGAACTCGAGAGGACGACATATCACTCTAAGGTAAGAAAAATCTTTGAACTCTTAAAACACTAATAGTTTATAAAGGTAATATTGTTGACCTCACCCTAAAGAAACTAGTGTGAACTTGAACCCGAATTTCTCAGATACAAATCTTCTGCTCCTAAGTCAATGCTTAAAGTTGAAATGCATATTTAGTTAATTTTAGGAATAATAAAAAAAATTATTTCATTAAAAGAAACATGAATTCCATTTTGATATTGTACCAGGGGTGTCTCGAAATGCCGACCCTGACCCCTGAAGTCCGAGGAAAGCCCTTTCTAGTCGAGGAGAAGTGACCGGGGGAACGCAATCAATATCGGAACTAAGGAAGGCCTTGTATTCCATGCGCTGTTGTACGGACCATATGCATGTCGTACGTATTCACCAAGAAGACAAAGTAGGAGGACGTGGCAATCGATCATTGGCTCGTACCAAAGTAGCTAGTGGCCACACCACTACCTCGGTGCCAAGAATAGGACAACAACACCCTATAGTATAGAGTATCGTAGGACCTCCTTTGTAGTATAAGTCGTGAATGTTACTGTTGTATTAAGGACCTTGGTTCTTGTATTTTGGGAGCTCTTTCTTAGTAAGCCTATAACCCTAAGGGTTACACCACTCATATTTGTACAAAAGAACATTGGCCCCCACCGTGGGATCATCGGTAAAAACTCTTTTCTTAACGGTCTCACAAGAAAGAGGTGAATGCTTCCACCTGAGCCATTGTGGAAACAAGACATTCGAACCAAACTACTCACAATGAAGCTGAAGAACCGGGCAAGGAGATGTAGTGAATGCATGACTCAATTCGAACGCTGGAGCAACTAAACGAGGATCAGCAACACAAGAACCAAGAGCATCGCCTCCGCTTATAGGCCCTGGATTAAGAACAAATAACAATCCCTACAGAATGGCCCCCAAACTTCTGAAGGAGCAAGGGCTCCCCCAAGAGTTTTGAAACATTTCTTAGAAGAAATACAGATTGTGGTTGTTCGTAAATGTTTCAGGGATCTTGAAATCGTGACCTACAATGGTTCTCGCGACCCCCACGACCATTTGGCTGCTTTCCAAATGCAGATGTTCATCAGCTATGGCAGTGACGCCACCAGCTGCAAAATGGTTGCCTAAACGTGAAAATATGTAGCGCTTCATTGGTTCATCGGCCGACCTCCGAAGTCCATTACCAACTTAAATGACTTAACTAGCATTCATTGCCCATTTCTTGGCCAACCGAGGAAAGTAGACTGTGTTGTTCAACCTGACTGACCTCTACTAAGGCCAACAGATAAGAAGTTCTTCGTTGCTGCTTTTCTCAAAGGTTTGGGTGCAACGACTTTTAGCGAAGCCTTATTCATCCCTAAACCCGCAACAATGGACAATATTCAGATCCAGGCAGACAAACACATCGACACCGACGAAGCAGCAAAAGTTAGGAAGGGACCACAAAGATTATCAGGGACATGGTAGTAGGAAAAAACGTGGTAGCGGGTGCTCGGTAGCCACACCACCCAACATGCGTATCCATCGTCCCTCTTAACACCAGTTTATCCATAATCTACAACTAAACCAAACAACTCAATATCTTCGTTCGATCGAAACGACCCAACGTCCCACTAGGGTAAGATCCTTCAGCGTATTGCCAGTTTCACAGGTCAACCGACCATCACACGGAAGACTGTTTTAACATAATGAAGTTGGTCGACAGCCTAATTCAGTGAGGACATTTAAAGCAATACGTGATGAAAATGGACAACTCGAGCCAAAAAGAAGACGGATGGAATCACTCCCTAAAGGGGAAATACCCTCGGCACTGACAAATACGGGATGCAGGTGTCGAACATCTCCATGAATGACCAGCCAAGGGAGCATTAACACCATTTCGGGAGGAAACACAAGGTCCCGAAAGCCGAATGGAGCTGCAAGGAGACACATTATAGACAGTATTACCATCCAAGGGGAGCTCAACCAGCATGACCTCCCAGCCTGTTCCAACGCCCCGAGGATATTGTTCCCCCTATTACACCCATTTTAGGATACCCACAACGGCTTTTCCACAGAGCGAGTCGACGTGTGTGGTTGGCGTATGTCCACAACCTTCAGTGTCGCAGTGATAATTAAAATCATGCTCTTAAGTTATATAGTAGCCAACACTACATCTCTGTCTAACATCACCGTAGGCTGACGAGCACTTAACGCCATCAAAGTCATCGTATCCTACGCCTACCTCTGTGTTATGTACCCCGTCGATGGTTGAATCGGATCGTCGATGGCTGAATCGGAACAATCTGAGGAGATCAACAAGCAGCCAGATGGTGCTACAAGCTTAACCTACAAAAAGCTAGGAAACCAAGCCCAATTCAAACTACCCATGAGTGTAATTTCCTGAACTTGGACTCAAGAGACGTCAACGCATGCAAGGCACGAAGAAAAACGACGCAAACTAGCCAAAGCGTGGAAAGAAGTCATAATCGAAAACACATCAGGACACAAACACTACAAAAAATTACCTTATTAGCGACAAACGTTAGCGAGGGAATTTACGTCAGTAACTAATTTTGTGGTTAGCAACGGAAGGGAATGGGGCAATGTGGTTTCTACTTCGATTAGCAACGAGTTTAGCTGGTACTAGCGATAGATTGGTCCTTCGCTACATTGGGGTGGGAATTTGAAAAAAAAACACAAAAAACGAGGCATTAGTGACATATTGGTGTTGTCTATAGCGACGAATGTGAGTTCCCTTGCTAATTTTTTTACCGTTTGTAGACCTTGGGTTGTGTGTAGGCGTTAGCGAAGTAAATGGATTGCCCTTTGCGACAGATTTGAGTTCCCTCACTAAGTTGAATTGTTTTGACTAAAACCCTCCTTTCTTCTTGTCATTTCATCTTCTTCCCTACACTCTCTAAGCCTCTTCTCTCACACACTCTCACGAAATCATCCTCTTTTTCTCATTTTTCACCACCACCTCCACTAACTGTCGCCCTCTCTCCTTCGCACCTCTCTCTCCTACGAACCTCACACTCTTCTCTCTTCTTCTCCCCCATAACTTCCACCACCACCATGAACCTCTCTCTCTCTCTCACCAGAGCTCTCGCTCTTCACCACCACCGCACCAGAGTGTGCCTCGTCACCTAACCACCAAACTGGAGTGCGCCCCGTCATTAAACCACCACACCGGAGTGTTACCATCACCAGCTCTCACTCATAACAGTTAGTTTTTTATTTATTAATTTTCATTTTTAAGTATTTTTTAAGTTTTGTTGCTTTTATAATTTATTATTGAAATGTGAAATGTGAGTTTTAAATGTTTAGGATTGTTTTTGTTAGAAAAATTGTAGTTGTTAGAATAAACTTGTTAAAAAAAACTTGTTGTTGTTGTGTGTTAGAATTGAGTGTGGTTGTGAAATGTGAGTTAGAATTGAGTGTGAAATGTGAGTTAGAATTTGTTGTTGTTTTTGTTAAAATAAACTTGTAGTTTTTAAGGTTGTAGGATTAGAATAAATTTGTTATTGTTAGAAGTGAATGTTGTTTGGGAAACTGATCTGTACCTGAGCTCGCTTTGTACAAGCTTTCAAGAATCAGACTTTTCTGGAACTACTCTGGTCGCTCCTCACGGGCAAGCAAAGGGGGCGGGTGTACCTGCAAATACACTCCAACGCCTAAGTCAGAGCGGACGAGCAGAGTATCAATACTAGTGAATAGTGTGTACCTGACAACTGACGCAATGAATGCTTATATAGTATGCGTGAATCATGCTTGGCCATTGGATGGTCGTAGGGACTCATCTGCACAGTTGATCTTTCGTTTCCACCTTTGCGCCCACCATTGCTTGGGCCGCTCTTTTTGGCTATAGCTGGAGTGGGCTTCGGCCCACTCCAGAACAGTTGCCCCCCAAGCAGAGATCGTGATAGGGACGGTCGAAGGCTTGAATTTTGACTGCTCTATTGCCTCCTACCTGCTTTGCTCGTCCTTCGGACAGAACAGCGTGCTCGGCCTCAGATCTTAATGACATGTGGCCCTGTAAGTGAAGCGACGTCTCCTCTCATGTCAGTCATTAATGTCTCCTCGATTACTTCATAGCGACAGGGCGTAATAATGATGGCGGTTCAGGTTTCAAGGCGCCTTTTCACGAGGGATCGCGTCGTTTCGCCTGTTTGCACTTTTGGGCCTTATAAATACGTTGCCCTCTTTCTTCTTTCATTCCTCACTTATTATTCCTAAAGCTCTGAAAGCGGTCGTAATTCCTTGTTGATTGTGGTCAAAATTCTACTGATAGCGTTAAATTTTTTTTATTCTGGCAAGGTGTTCACCCGTTCACGAATTCCCACTCAGGCGGTCTTATTCTTCTGGTCGCTTGATTTTGCTCATCAAGGAGTATACCACCTTGAGTCCGAACTTTTCTCCCACTCCAGGTATGCACTTTTCTTCTGTTTACATTTGTTTGTTCTATTCTTCGTTGAGTAGAGCGAGGAGGGGGTGTCAGGCTCAGGGTCGACCTTGTCGCCCCCTTCTGTAAATCATCGTTTAGGGTGAGCCTGACTTTCCCTCTCCTTGCAGGGTAAGGCACTGGCGCGAACAAAGAAGACTGCGAGGATTTCTGGTCGTCACCCTACCAATATGGCTGAACGTGCTGCTCGCTCTAGAGATACCGGTGCGAGTGGACTTCCCTCAGAGACTTTTTCTTCCACTGACCTATCCACTTCATCATCTTCCGGTCGTTCGTCGAATACTTTCAAAACCGTTCAATCTCCTCGAGCGAACCCCGCGCGTCCCCCGGTACCGATCAATGAGGTGTTGCCAGAAGAGCACGATTAGAGAGGTAGGCTTGATGATGATCGCTCCTGGATCTGTTTTGCTATAATCAACGAACGTTCGGTCTTTCCCCCCGGTGATGAGATGCTGCCGCTCTTTTCTAAGCTAATCGGTTATGGCGACCAAGAGTGGCGAGCTGAGGGTGTCCCGGCTGAAGAGCATGCGACCACAATCCCCACTTCCCTATTGTTTATTATGTATACTAATACTCTCCGAGATTTGAGGGTGCGACCTCCCTTCACCTTCTTTCAAAGACACGTCCTTAGAACTCTTGGGGTTGCCCCCTCTCAACTACACTTCAATGCTTGGGCGCTCATCAAATCCTTGGAGATAATAATGGCCGCTCTTGACCGATAAGTAAACTGCCGTCTATTCTTCTCCCTATTCGATGTTAGTCATACCGTGCAGATGAGGAGCGAACCCAGGCGATGGGAACAAGTTTCTTTGAAGGGGCGGAAGGGCACGATCAAACTCTTCAAACCTTTCTGTGAGTCGGCCAAACCTTGGAGGGATGCTTTCCTCTGGGTCATTCCAGTTAATGATCGGGCTAAGGAAATGGTTGGGACGGTGGACGCCGAAGGTCGTGTTGCTTCAATGAAATTTCCCCTTAGTTGGTCGCACTCGCACTATGACCGCGAAACCATCCACTATAGGCATCAGAGGAGGCTGAGCGACTACGATATTGAGAGCGTCTTGATGCTAGAGACCCTGGTTACTTGGCTGCCCGAGGGGATTATTCCTTGTAACAAATTGGCTTGTCTTAGGACGTCTGAGCAGGCTGAAAATAAACTTGGTGCTTTTAATTCTCCTTTTGCCCGTTAATTTTGATCTTTCACCTTGTTTTGGCTCTAACCCTTCTTTTTCTTTTGCAGCTGAAATGTCGGGCGTAGGCTTCGAAGCCCTTTTGCCCAAGACCAAGTCAAGGAAGCAGAAGAGGGTGACCTTTGCTTCCCCCTCTCAACCCATCCAAGTCGAAGGCGACCATAGACCTCCGACTCATGAACAAGGAACAAACTCTGCTTCTAAGAAGAGAGATCGTGCTCAGATTTCTGTGGACGCCATTCCGATTGATCTTGACCCTCCTCAGCAAAAAAGAAGAGAAACGCCAAGGAGATCGTCCTTGGATTTGGACGATCTTAAGGATACTGTTTTGGAATGCCTTCGAGAAGACCCTCTGCTGTTCGTCGCCGAAATTGCCCAGGCCGCTTCTCAAAAGCTTGCTCGTTATAAGTCTGAGGAAGCTGGCCGTCGGCAGGTATGCGCTTACTCCATAGAAACTTGTGGTTGGAGGGTGACCTCTTGGATAAAACTGACAAGTATAAGTCCGCTCTTGGTCGTATTACAGATTTGCGGGCGGAGCTCGAGAGTACAAGAAACAGCTTGAAGAGGCTGAGGTTGCTCTCCAACCCACCAAGGATGCACTTGGCTCGGTCACTACTGAACGTGATGCGGCCATAAATGCCAAGGTAGATGCTGAAGCCAAACTTGCCACCGTTACTGCAAGTTTGACTGAGCAGACTACCAAGGTGACCCAGCTGGAGGAGAAGGTGGTTGGTTTAAAGGAAAACCTGAAGATCGTTGAGGACGAGCGTGATCAGGCAAAGGGGGAATTGGAGTCCCTGGAAGACATGACCATTTCCATTGCCAAAGGACGGTTTGACGAGGCCGTTGCTCAGATCAAGTACTGCTATCCCACCCTGGAGATTAATCCTGAGATCGTGAGCAACGACCATTTTCTGAGGAATGGGCAGATTGTTCGTCTTGCGGAGAAAGACGAAAGTGGAAATGTCATCCAGGAAGAGGCGGTCATCTACAGTCGTCCAGAATGACTTGTCTTTTTTACTCTGGTTTTTTCTTTTTATATGTATTTTGACGTTTTACTCGGGGACCTTGTGGTCGCCCTTATCTTGTACCTTTAACGGAGCCCGGCCTTCTCCGGGCACACTTTAGTGCATGTTCCCTTCTATTAACCTTGTTTCAACTTTTCTAAGTTTAATTTAAGTTTACCACTTGGTTATTTAGCACGAGCTAAATTTAGTATGAATGCCCACGAAACAGCTTACCAAGTTTCTACTTGAGATTTAACTCGTTATCGGGCGTGCTCGATCTTAAGTTCGCTTAAGTTTCGCCCTTAGCAGTTTATCAAACTTGGTTTGAATTTAACTCGCTTATGGGTTTGTTCATTTTTTTGGATCGATCAACAACTATAGAGAATCAAGAATTTAAGAATTTCCTCGCCATTCTAATGACGGGCGAGCGGGCCTCAATAAAAAACCCCGTAGGGAAAAAGAGTGTCCAGCTCGTTTCGATTTTCCATTCATTGTTCAAGCAATAACATGACATTCTTTCATATTTACAAATCATCAAGTGAAATATCTCCTAAGGTTTGTTGCATTCCAAGTGTTTGAAATGATTCCTCCGTCCACGTTCTGCAAGATGTATGCCCCTTTGCCCGTCTTGGCTGCCACCCGGTAAGGACCTTCCCAATTTGGGGCAAGTTTACCTTGACCGGCATTTCTTTGGCCAATGTCCGCTCTTCTCAGGACGAGCTTCCCTATTTCGAAGGCTCTAGGAGCGACCTTGGCGTTGTGTCTTGTTGCCATCGCCTGCTTTACTAATGCTTCCCTGAGGGCGGCCTTACTCCGTAACTCTTCTACTACATCGAGCTCTTCTCTGGTCGCCTGTTCATTTTTTTGACGGCTGCATTGGATTGCTCGTTCTCCAGCTCAGTTCTCCCATTTCAACGGGAATTAGTGCATCTATTCCGTAGACCAATTTGAAGGGGGATTCTCCAGTAGTTGAGTGTGGTGTGGTTCTTTATGTCCACAACACTGAAGGGAGCTCCTCTGCCCATTTCACTTTAGCTTCATCTAGTCTTCTTTTCAGGCCCCTCAGGATGACTCTATTGGCCACTTCTGCCTGCCCATTTGTTTGCGGGTGTTTGACTGACGTAAAACGCTGTTTCACGCCTAGCTCTATTAGGGCTTCTTGAAAGTTTCGGTCGGTGAACTGCGTGCCGTTGTTTGACACAACGACCTCGGGGATTCCAAGCTATACCAAGAAGTTCTTTCTGACGAACTTGAGGCAATTTGTTGAAGTAATCGTAGCTAGTGGCTCGGCCTCGATCCACTTGGTGAAGTAGTCAACTGCAACGACCAGAAACTTCAGCTGACTAGGGGCTAGGCCTCGTATGCAGGCCTCGTATTCAGCCTGATTGTTGGACGTTGGAAAAGAGAAAGCCAAGGAAACCTCTATAGTCGTTCCTTCCCCGCTCTCAAGAATTAAGCCCGCTCTGCTTCCCTTGCCGTTGGACCCCATCAACATGCAGCGTCCATGAGTCGTGAACCGGGTCCTCCGCTCCTGGAGTCAATTCTGCAATAAAATCGGCCAAGACTTGTCCCTTGATGGTCGACCTAGGCTCATACTTGATTCCAAATTCAGATAATTCTACGACCCATTTAATCATTCTGCCCGCTAAATCGGGTCTATGTAGGATCTGTCTAATGGGTTGGTCGGTGCAAAGGACGACTTGATGGGCCACAAAGTAGGGTCTCAGTCTTCGGGCGGACACGACCAAAGCCAAAGCCAACTTCTCAAATTTTTGGTATTTGAGCTCTGGCCCCTGTAGTACTTTATTGACGAAGTAGACCGGGTTTTGCTTCGTTCCTTCTTCTCGTACCAAAACAGCGGCCAAAGCCTCATCTGTGATGGACAAGTATAGATATAGCGTTTCCCCGGGCTTAGGAGTGGTCAAAATCGGCAGTTCTGCCAAGGCCGTCTTCAGTTGTTCGAGAGCTTGGTCGCACTCGGGCATCCATTCAAATGCGATCTCTTTCTTCAACAATCTGAATAAGGGCATGGATTTATTCGCAGCTTTGGACACGAATCGAGAGAGATCGGCTATCATGCCATTGAGTTTCTGTATTTCTTTTTTGGTCGTTGGCGGCCTCATTTCAGTTGCTGCTCGACATTTGTCTGGGTTGGCTTCAATCCCTCTTTCGGTGAGATAGAATCCAAGAAATTTGCCCGCCCTTACTCCAAAGGTACACTTTTCTGGGTTGAATCTCAATGAATTTTTTCTGGCTTCCTTGAACACTTCTCTTAAGTCGTCTATGTGTGCTCGATCTTGCTTGCTTTTGATAATCATATCATCCAGGTATACTTCCACCATTTTACCTATCTGATCGTGAAAAACCTTGTTCATCATGCGCTGGTAGTTTGCTCCAGCGTTCTTCAGTCCAAAAGGCATAACTCTATAACCGAAAATTCCCCTGTCCGTCATGAATGCGGTCTTCTCCTGATCTGGTGGGTGCATGGCAATTTGATTGTACCCAGAATAGGCATTCAAGAAGGACAAGATTTTGTATCCACTCGCATTATCGACCAGACGATCAACACTTGGGACGAGGAAAGCATCCTTCGGGCATGCTCGGTTGAGGTCAGTATAGTCTACGCACATTCTCCATTTGCCATTTGCCTTCTTAATCAAGACGACATTAGATAGCCACGTGGTGTATTTTATTTCTCTTACGAAGCCTGCATCGAGCAAGTCCTCGATGGCCTTGGACGCTGCGCGCGCCTTTTCTTCCTTCTAAACTCTCTTTCTTTGAGCAACCCATTTTGCTTCTGGATCCACTGCCAAGGGATGGCAGGCCACTTGTGGAGGAATCCCGGGCATGTCCGCCGCACTCCAGGCAAACAGATCCGCGTGATCATTTAAGCATTGGACGAGCTCGTGCTGAATTTCAGGGGAAAGATCATTCCCAATCTTGACTGTCTTCTTTGGGTCGTCCCCTAGTTGCACGTGCCAAAACTCTCCATCGGGCTCTGGTCGTTTAATCCTGTTCTTTAACTCTTTGGTCAAAAGGTCGTCTCCTTCTTCTTCCTCACTATCTGGGTGATAACGAGCATCAAGATCTGCCAAATTTACCTGTCCGCCACTTTTCATTGCTTCCTCTATTTCTCTTGCTACTTTTTTACCTTTTTCCCTTAGTCCCAAAAGGAAAGCTCGCTTTGCGGACAACAAGTCAGCTTGGATGGTAGCGACCTCCCCAGACTTGGTGTAGAACTTCATCTTCAGGTGGACGGTTGACAGTACCGCTTCTAAACGGGAAAGGGTTGGTCGCCCAACGATACATTGATCGACAGATTTGCACGATAAAATGATGAAATCCGTTCTGACCGTCCTGCAGAGGGGATTTTCTACAGTATCGTCTCAAAAGGTCACCATTAGCTCTATCCGTCCTATGGGGGTCGTTGAGGCTCCATTAAACCCGGTCAAAATTGTTCCTCTGTATGGCCTCTGTAACACCCCCCTTTTTCTATTACAACTAAATAGACAATTATCAGAGTCACCTCGAAGGGCGCTACATTTTTCACCATTTTAAAAAAAAACACCATTTATTCCAAAAAAAAATCTCCAAAATAATTTATATAAAAGAAATCACCAAGCAGCGGAAATATTAACCAGTTTAAACATCTCCAGAATTAACAATTAAAGACATCACCAAAATTAATTAAAACAATTTCCAATAACTAAAATAATAGTTCAAAACGATAACTAACAACTCCCCGGTGCTACATATCAGAGCTGACACAGACCCAAACGAGAGAGGAAGCAAAACCTAGCAATTCCTCCACGAGCACTAGCGATCACCTGCAGCGTTGCCGCATGAGAGCAACATTCCAAGCAGAAGGGGTGAGTCTAACAGAGGTAATAAGCAGATGATAAAAATATGCTAGCATCAGGTAACTACAGCAACACAATACAATTACACCATATCACAGCACCAGATACCAAAGGAAAAATCCATTTGACAGTGAACCACCAAAATTATAACATTCATAGACAATGGGATGATATGCAACCCCTCCAGTGGGCATATGCATGCGGTACCGATCACCAAAATGAGCCACGACGGGCATATCACCAATAAACACCAGAGGCAGAGCCTATATCACCAAAACATGCATATGACAATGCGACACCATGATTATGCACCAACTCACCATAACAAGTATTTAAAATAAATACTATATCACCAGAATCAAAACAAATAATTTCACCAAAAATAGCACCAAGTTGTAGCATCACAGCTACCACTAAACTCTCCTGAGCATACCAGCACCGCACCTGAAATATTAACACCAGACGGCTCCACAACGCGGACATAACGCACGCACACCACGCACAAGACTGGCGCACAGCGCCTAGGCACATCGCACCTACTTCAGCGAATTAATTAAAATAGCAAACGACATCGGATTTCAACAAATAAATACTTGTTGGAAAGCCCTATGGGTCTGGTTATCATCCCTAAGTTCAGTTTTTGAAGGAGAGTGTCCAATAGGTACAGTTTTCAAAAAGCACACAGGCTAGTTGCAAAAGAGGACAGTTTCTGTCCTTCAAATTCAAGCAATTCCAAAGTGACCAAAACTCAATCAAATTGCATGAAACTTGTGCATAAACTGGGGAAAACTTTGTCTAGTTTTCAAAGAAATTGGATTCGTTCGAAAAGGAGTCCTTTTGAAAACGTGGTAACCAAAACACTGACCCTGTGTCCAGATTGTTTCCAGAATCTTACTCTAACTTGTGGAATTCATATCTCGAGCTACACAACTCTAAACGCAACCAAACCAGTGCCAAATTAACAAGCATTAAGTCTATTTTCCAGAAAAATAAACCACATAATTTTTCGGTCAATACAACGTTCTCAGTCACCGAAATACCGAATCTATACCCAAATCGTTTCCAGAATTTTAACCTAACTTGTATCGCCTATAACTCGAGCTATACAACTCCGAATTTGACGAAACCAGTGCCAAAACGACCGGCGTTAAGTCTATTTTCAAAAACAATCAATCTCATAATTTTTGGATCAACCAAACAGCGCCAGTTTTAGAAAAACCGAACCTGTGTCCAGAATCGCTAAATTGCCAAACACCAAACCCTAACGGCAACGACACCGCAACCACCACAACAAAAACGACAATTCGACAACGCGACAACAACAATCAACCACGCACAGCAACAACAAAAACACGAACAATAACAACACCATCATCGTGATACAACAATCACGCAACAACAAATAACGAAACAAATCACAATAACGTGCAATAATCATCAAAGCACCAATCTCAACGAAAACACGAACAATTCAACAAAACCCTAGACTACCCACACATAATTATCATCAACCCATTATCAAGGTTAAGCCCACCCTTACCTCGAATAACGTAAGCTCCGGAACACGACGAACGAGACACGAACAAAACCACAGCAACACGAACGATCTCCTTTTGAAATTCTTCGCGAAACCCTCCTCTTCTCTCCCTCTTTGCGCCGCGTGCTCTCTCTCTCACTCTCACTTTCGTTTTTCTTTTGCTTGCTGCGAATGAGGGTTTGGCTTAAACCCCCAGGGTTTAAGTTGAGGGCTCAGTAAACACTGGGCTCTCTACGTCACCACCTCCTTTACTCGTTTCACCTCCTACGCATATAAAATATTAACCTTTTAATTTATCTATATCCCGCCTCCAAATTATTTTAATAATTCAATCAACTATTTTAATTAAATTATTTCCGGGGTGTTACAACCCTCCCCCACTTAGAATCTTTCATCCTCGAAAACATACCTGATTCAAACAGCTCCGGATAGGACTCTCGCATCTTGCTCTCCAACTCCCATGTCATGCTTTCACCAGCAGCTCCTAACCAGACCACTTTCACCAGGTTTATCTCTTTGCCACGTAAGGTCTTCACTTCACGATCTTCAATTCGCACAGGCATCTCCACAGTGAGATTATCCCGCACATGCACATCATCCATCGGAATCACATGGGACGGATCTGAAATATACTTCCAAAGTTGCGACACATGAAATACATCGTGCAAATTCGAAAGATTAGGCGGCAAGGCCACCCTATAAGCAACATTACCAATTCTCTCAGTGATCTGATACGGTCCAATGAAACGAGGAGTCAACTTCTTTGTCTTCAATGCACGCCCAACACCAGCCATAGGCGTGACTCTCAAAAACACATGATCACCAGCTTGGAATTCTAAATCCTTCCTTCTCTTATCATGATAGCTCTTCTGTCTACTCTGCGACGCTTTCATTTTCTCACGGATCAATTTCACCTTTTCAGTAGTCTCTCGAACAACCTCGGGTCCAAGAACAATACTCTCCCCAGATTCATGCCAACACAATGGAGTCCTACATCTCCGACCATACAATGCCTCGAACGGTGCCATCCCGATGCTAGAATGGTAACTATTGTTGTAAGTAAACTCGATCAACGGAAGGTGAGTATCCCACGCACCTCCCTGCTCAAGAACACAAGATCTCAACAAGTCTTCCAACGACTGAATGGTCCTCTCTGTCTGCCCATCAGTTTGAGGATGATAAGCTGAACTCAACCTCAATTTAGAACCCAACGCTTCTTGCAAACTCTTCCAGAAATCAGAAGTGAACCTAGGATCTCTGTCGGACACAATGCACAAAGGAACACCATGCAACTTCACAATCACCTGAATATAAATCTCTGCCAATCTCGACACCGGATACGTGATATTGATAGGAATAAAATGAGCAGACTTCGTCAATCTATCCACAATCACCCAAATCGAATCGTGCCCCCTCACAGTATTAGGTAACCCTATCACGAAATCCATAGAAATACTATCCCACTTCCATTCCGGAATCTCCAACGGTTGCATCAACCCAGCAGGCTTCTGATGCTCAACCTTCGATTTCTGACAAGTCAAGCAGGAATACACAAACTGCGCCACATCACGCTTCATACCAGGCCACCAAAACATCTTCTTCAGATCCTGATACATCTTTGTAGCTCCCGGATGGATACTCAACTTACTCCTATGACCTTCTTCTAAAATTGCTCTTTTCATCTCCTCATCATCAGGAATGCAGATTCTCCCACGGTACTTCAATACATTCTGCGCATCCAACTCAAAGTCTTTATTCTCGGATTGATCAATCCCAACCATCAGGTCAACTAATTTAACATCTAACTTCTGAGCTTCTCGAATGCTAGCCATGAATTCATTATCAATCTTCAACATCCCCAATCTGACACTCTGAGGCGTCACTTCACAAACCAAACTCATATCCCTGAACTGCTCAATTAATTCGAGTTCTCTAACCATCATTGCTGACATATGCAACGTCTTTCGACTTAAAGCGTCAGCTACCACATTAGCCTTTCCCGGATGATAGTTCAAGCTAAAGTCATAGTCTTTCAGCAACTCCAACCATCTGCGCTGTCTCATATTCAACTCTTTCTGATCAAACAGATACTGCAAACCCTTATGATCACTGAACACCTCAAACCTCGAACCATACAGATAATGTCTCCAAATTTTCAACGCGAACACAACTGCAGCAAGTTCTAAATCATGGGTAGGGTAGTTCTTCTCATGAGTCCTCAACTGTCTCGACGCATAGGCAACTACCTTACCATTCTGCATAAGCACACCTCCCAACCCCATCTTGGAAGCATCACAATACACCACAAACGACTCTTCCGGATTAGGCAACGTTAGAACAGGAGACGTCGTCAACCTCTTCTTCAATTCTTTGAAGCTCTCTTCACAACAGTCATCCCAGATGAAAGCTTTACCCTTGCAAGTCAACTGAGTCAACGGAAGTGCCAACTTCGAAAATCCTTCTATAAACCTCCTATAGTAACCTGCCAGACCCAGAAAACTTCTAATCTCAGTAACTGACTTCGGAGACTCCCATTGTAACACGGCATCATCCTTAGACGGATCCACGGCAATTCCATTCCCCGAAATAACATGACCCAGAAAGCTAACCTCCTTCAACCAAAACTCACACTTAGACAGCTTCGCATATAATTTCCTGTCCCTCAGAATTTCCAATACCAATCTCAGATGTTCTGCATGCTCCTCTTCTGACTTAGAATAAATTAGGATGTCGTCAATGAATACCACCACAAACCGATCCAGATACTCACGAAAGATACGATTCATGTACTCCATGAACACTCCCGGCGCATTAGTCACACCGAAAGGCATCACGGAATACTCATAATGCCCATAACGGGTTCTGAAAGCTGTCTTCTGAATGTCTTCGTCTTTCACCTTGATCTGATGATAACCCGATCTCAAATCTATTTTACTGAACACCTGAGCACCCACCAACTGATCCATTAAGTCATCAATCCTCGGAAGCGGATACTTGTTCTTAATAGTCACCTTATTCAGCTGCCGATAGTCTACGCACAACCTCATACTACCATCTTTCTTTTTCACCAACAACACTGGATCTCCCCACGGCGACACACTTGGCCTCACAAATTTCTTTTCAAGAAGATCCTCGAGTTGCTTCTTCAGTTCTGACAATTCAGATGCAGACATTCTATACGGCCCGCAACCCATTTTCAAACTTGATGCATTTGGAGAATTCAGCACCAACCTCACCATAATGTGGATAGAACTTCGCCAATTCAATGAACTTGGCAGCATACTCAGTCACCGACATATTACCCTGCTTCAGCTCTAGAAACTCAATCTCTTTCTTCCCACGGACATCTTCAGGATAATACTTTCTCAGAAATTCTCTGCCGAACGCAGCCCAAGTGACCTCTTCATTCACAGTCGCCAACCTCTGCCTCACCTCCAACCACCAGTCATCAGCCTCCTCTGCCAGCATATGAGTACCATACCTGACTTTCTGCGCCTCAGAGCAATCCATAACACGAAAGATTCTCTCCATCTCTTTCAGCCACGCCAAAGCACCATCAGGGTTATACTTGCCCTTAAAGGTAAGAGGATTCTCCCTCTGAAACGTAGCCAAACTGCGCGACCCAGCATCACCAGCAGCACCTGGGTTATTCTCCACAGCTTGAGCCACAGCCTGCAAAGCAGCAGCGAGTGCAGCATCGTTCCGTCCTGCCATCTCAACCTAACACTGCAACAGAAACTATAATCAGGAACGAGTAACAATTACTCAAGTGTTACTCGACTCGACGACTCGACAACTTGGCCGGACAGACCGAACTGCTCTGATACCACTAATGTAACACCCCCCTTTTTCTATTACAACTAAATAGACAATTATCAGAGTCACCTCGAAGGGCGCTACATTTTTCACCATTTTAAAAAAAAAACACCATTTATTCCAAAAAAAATCTCCAAAATAATTTATATAAAAGAAATCACCAAGCAGCGGAAATATTAACCAGTTTAAACATCTCCAGAATTAACAATTAAAGACATCTCCAAAATTAATTAAAACAATTTCCAATAACTAAAATAATAGTTCAAAACGATAACTAACGACTCCCCGGTGCTACATATCAGAGCTGACACAGACCCAAACGAGAGAGGAAGCAAAACCTAGCAATTCCTCCACGAGCACTAGCGATCACCTGCAGCGTTGCCGCATGAGAGCAACATTCCAAGCAGAAGGGGTGAGTCTAACAGAGGTAATAAGCAGATGATAAAAATATGCTAGCATCAGGTAACTACAGCAACACAATACAATTACACCATATCACAGCACCAGATACCAAAGGAAAAATCCATTTGACAGTGAACCACCAAAATTATAACATTCATAGACAATGGGATGATATGCAACCCCTCCAGTGGGCATATGCATGCGGTACCGATCACCAAAATGAGCCACGACGGGCATATCACCAATAAACACCAGAGGCAGAGCCTATATCACCAAAACATGCATATGACAATGCGACACCATGATTATGCACCAACTCACCATAACAAGTATTTAAAATAAATACTATATCACCAGAATCAAAACAAATGATTTCACCAAAAATAGCACCAAGTTGTAGCATCACAGCTACCACTAAACTCTCCTGAGCATACCAGCACCGCACCTGAAATATTAACACCAGACGGCTCCACAACGCGGACATAACGCACGCACACCACGCACAAGACTGGCGCACAGCGCCTAGGCACATCGCACCTACTTCAGCGAATTAATTAAAATAGCAAACGACATCGGATTTCAACAAATAAATACTTGTTGGAAAGCCCTATGGGTCTGGTTATCATCCCTAAGTTCAGTTTTTGAAGGAGAGTGTCCAATAGGTACAGTTTTCAAAAAGCACACAGGCTAGTTGCAAAAGAGGACAGTTTCTGTCCTTCAAATTCAAGCAATTCCAAAGTGACCAAAACTCAATCAAATTGCATGAAACTTGTGCATAAACTGGGGAAAACTTTGTCTAGTTTTCAAAGAAATTGGATTCGTTCGAAAAGGAGTCCTTTTGAAAACGTGGTAACCAAAACACTGACCCTGTGTCCAGATTGTTTCCAGAATCTTACTCTAACTTGTGGAATTCATATCTCGAGCTACACAACTCTAAACGCAACCAAACCAGTGCCAAATTAACAAGCATTAAGTCTATTTTCCAGAAAAATAAACCACATAATTTTTCGGTCAATACAACGTTCTCAGTCACCGAAATACCGAATCTATACCCAAATCGTTTCCAGAATTTTAACCTAACTTGTATCGCCTATAACTCGAGCTATACAACTCCGAATTTGACGAAACCAGTGCCAAAACGACCGGCGTTAAGTCTATTTTCAAAAACAATCAATCTCATAATTTTTGGATCAACCAAACAGCGCCAGTTTTAGAAAAACCGAACCTGTGTCCAGAATCACTAAATTGCCAAACACCAAACCCTAACGGCAACGACACCGCAACCACCACAACAAAAACGACAATTCGACAACGCGACAACAACAATCAACCACGCACAGCAACAACAAAAACACGAACAATAACAACACCATCATCGTGATACAACAATCACGCAACAACAAATAACGAAACAAATCACAATAACGTGCAATAATCATCAAAGCACCAATCTCAACGAAAACACGAACAATTCAACAAAACCCTAGACTACCCACACATAATTATCATCAACCCATTATCAAGGTTAAGCCCACCCTTACCTCGAATAACGTAAGCTCCGGAACACGACGAACGAGACACGAACAAAACCACATCAACACGAACGATCTCCTTTTGAAATTCTTCGCGAAACCCTCCTCTTCTCTCCCTCTTTGCGCCGCGTGCTCTCTCTCTCACTCTCACTTTCGTTTTTCTTTTGCTTGCTGCGAATGAGGGTTTGGCTTAAACCCCCAGGGTTTAAGTTGAGGGCTCAGTAAACACTGGGCTCTCTACGTCACCACCTCCTTTACTCGTTTCACCTCCTACGCATATAAAATATTAACCTTTTAATTTATCTATATCCCGCCTCCAAATTATTTTAATAATTCAATCAACTATTTTAATTAAATTATTTCCGGGGTGTTACAGCCTCAGGTCGTCTTTTGAAATTTTTAGCACGTCCAACAGGTCTTCGAATATTATATCTGCTGAACTCCCTTGGTCCACCAATATTCGCCTAACTTCCATGTTCGCCATTACTGCGACGATTACCAGGGGTACTTCGTAGTTGGGCATTCCGTCAATGAGATCCTCGTCTCCAAAGGAGATGGATGGTCGCTTGGAAGGCGGTCGTGGAGTGGAGGTCGAGGCAACGTTCATGATCTCATCCCATCTTCTTTTGATTGACCTATTAGTCGAGGCGTCCGTGGGAATTCCTCCGGATATTACCATGGCGACCGGTCTTCCTCTCGACTTCCTTGCGCCTACGATGTCTTCTTCATCGTCGCCCTCCTCTACGACTTTGATCGTCTCATCTGCTTTTGCTTTTCCCCTTCTAGGTGAACGGGTAATCTTCCTCTCTTCTCGTGCTTCAACATGATCCCTTTTCACATACTGAGTCAACTTCCCTCTTCTGATCAGAGCTTCCACATCATCTTTAAGAGCCATGCAGTTGTTAGTGTCATGCCGTTACTTTTGTGGTATCTACAATATTTCTTCGAGGGACGCTGCCCTTCTTTGAGTACGAGGGGTTCTGGTGGTTTAATATCTCTGAATTCTGTGTTAGCACACTCTGCCAAAATGTTCGCGTACGAGGTATTTAGCTTAGTGCGCTCAGCGAATCTCTTGATCCTACTTTCCTTGGTTGGGCGGTTATTGGCGTAATCTTCTTTGGCCCCTATATCTTTTTCCGATCGCGAGTTTTGGTGCATGCCCGCCTCAGCGGCTTCAATAGCGGTCGTTCTTTCCTTATAATTCATGAACCTTTGGGATCGCCTTAGGAACGTTTCTAGGTCCCTAGGAATGTGGAGTCCTACCTCCACTTCAAAACGGCTTCCTCTTAAGAGGCCCGTTCTCAAGAAGAATAACCTCTGATTATCGTCTAAGTTTCTGACTTGATCGGCTTCTCGATTGAATCTTTCAACATAACTTCTAAAAGACTCATGCGGGCCCTGTCTGATGGCGATCAAAACATCTTGAGATTTTGGCTTGATCCTGGAGGTCGTGAAACGGGCGGTGAACACCCTAGCCATCTGCTCCCAAGATGAAATTGTGTTGGGCTTTAGCTCGGTAAACCACTCTAGCGCTGACCCTTCCAAAGTGAGGGGGAAGATTTTGCACTTTACGGGTCCCGGCACTCCCCTATACTTCATCATAATATCAAAGTGTTTTAAATGGGCGTCTGGATCTTTCACGCCGTTGTACATCTTAAGGTCGGTCAGAGGTTTCTGCAACGAGTGTGGGATGCCAAATTCATCTATTTCCCTTGTGTAAGGCGCAAGGCTGGTATCCCTTCCTTCCTTACGTTACGATCGTTCTTTTGGGTAGCGGGCTCCCTGACCGTGGTCGGTGGAAAAATGTCTTGACTGATATGAGTGTCGTTCAGCAGATCGACTGCGAGAACGGGTAGGCGAGCTAGTGGATCTAATAGATGATCATTCATGTGACGATTCTTCAGGCCAGTAAGTGTAATCGGATGTGGACGGAGTCTTTCGTGGCGGTGTGGCCGCCCCTCCTCGACCCCTCTTCGAGGGTGGAGATCGATGAACCAACTACCTTCGCGGGGGAGATCGATGAGCCCTCAAAGGTCGCTCCCGTAAAGCCGATGTGCCATCCCGATGAGGTTGATGTTCTGGGGCCGTGTGTGCTCGCCTTGAGGCGATATGATCTTCTAGCCACGTAAGACGGTCATTATTGTGATTCAGGGCCTGATTCCGGTCGCGCAAAAGTTCTCGTAGCTCTCGGACAAGATTGGCCAGAAGATCCACCGTGCCTGGCTGCGCGAGCAGGGTGTTGGTTCCTTCTGCAGTCGTTGGTTACGGTCTAGTAGGGATTTCGGCCACACTTTGAAGACGAGCGGTGGCCTTTGGTCGGCCCCGAGGTGCCTTTGGTGGCATCTGGAAAGATGGTGGAAAGCGCGCGGGCTCCCACTGTGGTCGCCAATTGATCTGTACCTGAGGTCACTTTGTACAAGCTTTCAAGAATCAGACTTTTCTGGAACTACTCTAGTCGCTCCTCACAGGTAAGCAAAGGGGGCGGGTGTACCTGCAAATACACTCCAACGCCCAAGTCAGAGCGGACGAGGAGAGTATCAATACTAGTGAATAGTGTGTACCTGACAACTAACGCAAAGAATGCTTATATAGTGTGCGTGAATCATGCTTGGCCGTTGGATGGTCGAACGGACTCATCTGCACCGTTGATCTGTCGTTTCCACCTTTGTGCCCACCATTGCTTGGGCCGCTCTTTTTGGCTATAGCTGGAGTGGGCTTCGACCTACTCCAGAACAGAAACTATGTTAGAGATGATTGTTGTTAGTAATTGAAACGTGGCTGTCAGATTTTAAACACGTAGCACCCAGAGTTAGCAAGGGAATTTACGACAGAATGGTCCTTCGCTAATTAGCGACAGATTCAAATTTCCCTCGCTAACCCTTTAGTGAGGAAGCTTTTTGCGACGGGACCAGTCCCTCGCTAATTCCTTCGGAAATGTCATTTAACGACAGAATATATAGCATTAGCGACGGATTGGTCCCTGGCTATTCAGAGTTTTTTTTTGTAGTGCTACACGAAGATAGGCTCTGGTCTACCAGATGAGGTGGAATCGTTGCTGATTAAATTCTTAAAGAGAAACAATGACGTTTTTGCATGGTGGCCTAAGGATGTGAAGGGAGTCAACCAATATTCATATGCTGCAGGTTAGCAACCAACCCTAACTCTAAGCCAGTAGCCCTGCGAAAGAGGAAACTAGGAGAAGATAAAAAGGGAGGCAGTGAAATATTTGTGAATATCAAATGCGTCATATAAATAAGTTGTAGCAACATTCTTCTAGGACAAATTGAGCTCTACATCTCTTGGAAGACTAATTAAGTACTGAAAAGTGCTTGCATCCATTACAGGTGAATATGTTTCATCAAAATAAATTTTAGGTCTTTGTGAAACCCTTGAGCAACAAGTCGAGCTTTGCATATCACAATTTAACCATTCTCATTTCGTTTTCGCACAAAAACCCAATTGTATACGACTAGTTTCAAACTTTTAGGTGTTTGGACTACAGGTCCGAAATTTTTTTGTTTGTAAAGCGAGTTTAATTCTACTTCAATTTCATCTTTCAGTTTTGGCCAATTCCCACTTTGTCTACAATCTTTAAAAAACTTTGGTTCATGATCCTCGCCAGAGTAAGAAGAAGAACAACAGAATGAGAGAAGGAGATAAGATGAAAGTCTTTGTATTATTCTCTTCACAAGTGTCACTACACATAAAGTGAGTTCTATTTATAAGGTGTAGATTGACTAGTGAATGGGTCAATCATAAAAAGCCACTAATACCCTAATTAGTAAAGTACGTAGTGGGAATATGGAAGAAAAGTAGTGGACATCCATAATTAGTGGCGGATCTTGAACAAAATGTCCAGGAGGTGTTATGGACACAAAGGGCATGGAGATTCAAGACTTGACACTTGGACCAATAACAAGAGGAAGAGCGAGGAAGATTAAAGAACAATTGGAAGCTCAAATGATTAATTTGCTTAATGATAGCAAATGTTCTAAAATTGTTCCATGTCTTTTCAATGGTCTTATAGTTAATATTTCATAGAAATTTATAATTGTAATAAGCCAAACATTTTTAGGCATGTTATTTCCCTTTCATAAAAGCCTAATTCTGTAAGGCCTAGTTTGGGCTTGAATTTGGGCTTTTAGTTGTTATGTTTGCTTTTTAGTGAGCCCACAACCTATTCTCTATAAATAGGTGGGGTTTTGCAAGTTGTAAGGACCTTTGATCATATTTTTAATTTGAGAGGAATTAGCATAAGTGCTCTCTCTAGGGTTCTTCCTTGAACCATCTTTGGGATCTTATCAAGAGCTTAGGTTTTTGTGGCGATCCAAGCATGAGAATTATCATCTTTCCATGAAAGATGTGGCCTCTCTTCATCTCATAGATTCATCCCTTATCTTTCCATCATTTTGATTTTCTTCCCTTTTCTTGTTTATTGTCTACAATATTTCTTTGATTATGGAACGATCCTCTATCTTTGTTGAATTAGTAACAATAATTCACATTAAGTGGTATCATTGAGCCTCCTCCATAATCAAATTTTTAGGGTTTCATTCTTGAAAAAAAAAATCGCATCCCACACATTTCAATCGCTATCTGTTTCACGAATATTATTTTCTTCCAATCCTTGTGCTTATGATCTTTCATGTTACCATCCATTATTAGGTGCTGATTGACTTGTGTGCGTCCATTCCGGCGTGAACGTACTGCCTTATTGAGGTGATCCTGATCTTGTTTTTATTAATTCTTCCATTTAGTTTTTGTTTCCACTTCTTGTGTTATCTGTTTATGCAAGTCCTTATTTGTGTGTTTTGAAGTTTAACTCTTAAGATTAAGTCTGTTTTTTGGGTGAATATTCTGAATTGTAGTTGAAAAAAATCTGTTGTTCACTCATATTCATCACCATAGAGTTGTTTCATCTAAAAAGTTGAGTTGAGAAATCATTCTCATGTTATAAAATTTGTTTCAAATTATTTTCTGGAAATTGAAAAAGCCAAGTAGAAAAAAAAAAGTTCAAAAAAAAAAATAGTAGGAAAAAAAAGGCCTCGGGTGCGAATAGAGCAGGTGGCCAAAACAAAAAAAAAACAAAAAAAAGTGTATTAGTACAAAGACGCTACTAAGGGCAAAATTGTTCAAAACAACTCAAAATTTTGAAAAAAATCTACAACATTTCCCAACTCCTTGGTGATCTTCTGAATATTTTTCTGGAATTTTTGGACTTCATTTGAGGTGTTTTTACCTAGACACACAAATATTCCACTATTTTGTCTAATGTCTTCAACTTGTGAGTCTTTCCTTGTCTTTTTGCCTTTTTTTTGAGTGTGTTTTCTTTGTTATTTGTTTCTTGGTTGTCTTTAAACTTCTTTAAGTTTTGTCTTAGAGTTTCAAATTGTCCTTTTTTTGGCCTCCTAGATGTTAATTTTTATTGTTTGTTTTGTCACAACTTCTCTAAGTTTACCACAAGCTTGATAAGCGATTTGATTGGTTCTTTTAAGAGCCCAAGAGCAACACTTTTAGGGAGTGGTAA
The DNA here is from genome assembly GCA_963573325.1 of Astragalus glycyphyllos. NCBI lineage: Eukaryota > Viridiplantae > Streptophyta > Magnoliopsida > Fabales > Fabaceae > Astragalus > Astragalus glycyphyllos. The sequence goes on from OY754308.1 coordinate 20,003,403, forward strand.
AAGGCAAGAGAGTATATCATTAAAAAAAAAGCCAATTGAGTGACAAACACGAGTGACCATTATTGAGTGTAAACACTAAGGTGTGTGGAGAGGTCCTTTTTAATTTATTTATTTTTTAAAAAAATATTATTGTTCTATATATTATTGTTGTGATCTTGGATACTTAAATATGGGTGATTCTATACCTCATTCCCCAAGGACGGCTTCCCTTGTCGATCATTTGACTAGAATGATGAATGCTCAAACCATTGCATTTAATAATCAAGTCAATGAATTGAGGGAGGAATTTTTGCATCAAAGAGATACAAGGTCTAATCATGGGAGACATTCTCAAGATGATGAGTTTGATGATGAAACCGATAGAGAAAGAAGGCGTGAAAGAAGGCATAGGGGTCATGGTAGGCATCATAGAAATAATGGAGATGATAATAGAAGGCCAAGGGAAAGGTATGAGGGAGGAAAAATCAAGTTCCCATCCTTTCATGGCAAGAATGATGCCGATGCATACTTAGATTGGGAACTCAAAATTGACCAACTATTTGAGGCCCATGAAGTTGAAGAAGCAAGGAGGGTGAAACTTGCAACTTTGGAGTTTAAAGATTATGCTTTGTTGTGGTGGGATCAACTTGTGAAAGATAGAAGAAGATGTGGTGCTAGACCACTTGAAGATTGGGAGGAGTTGAAAACAATATTGAGAAAAAGATATGTACCTTCACACTACACTAGGGAGCTCCAACAAAAGCTCCAAAGATTGAAGCAAGGAAACAAAAGTGTGGAAGACTATCACAAAGAATTTGAAACCTTGAGGGTAAGAGCCAACACAAAGGAGGATGACGAAGCCCTTATAGCTAGGTTCCTCAATGGCCTAAGCTATGACATAAGGGATGTGGTTGAACTTCAACATTTCATGGACATAGAAGAGTTGGTCCACCAACCCTCAAAGGTGGAGCAACAAATCAAGAGAAAAAGCAACTACAAGAAATACTCCTCATCCAAGGATTCCTCATCATGGAAGCATAAAGACTCCTCCACTTGGAATGATAAGTACAAGAGGGAGGGTGAATCAAGCAAAGAGGCCACAAGGTCTAAGGAAGGTAAGTCTTCTAACCCTTCTCAAGAAAAATATTCTTTTACTTCTACCACTTCTTCTCGTTCCTCAAAGTGTTTTAAATGCTTAGGAAGAGGACACATTGCATCTAATTGTCCAAACAAAAGAGTAATGATTTCTAAAAGAAAAGATGCATATGATTCCAATTCCTCGTCATATTACTCCGCCTCACCATCTTCCGCTAGTGAAAATGAAAATGGTTGTGAGTTGGCTCCCGTGCAAGGAGACCTTCTAATGGTTAGGAGACTCCTAGGAGTCAATGTGAAGGAAAATGATCAATCACAAAGGGAAAATATTTTCCACACAAGATGTTTAGTGGAGGGAAATGTTTGCTCTTTAATAATTGATGGTGGTAGTTGTACAAATGTGGCTAGCTCTAGATTAGTCAATAAACTTTCTTTGAAAACAACTAGTCATCCTAGGCCATATAAACTTCAATGGCTTGTTGAAAATGAGGAAATTTTGGTGGACAAACAAGTTTTGGTTTCTTTTAGCATAGGCAAGTATAATGATGAAATAATGTGTGATGTTGTGCCTATGGAAGCCTGCCATATCCATTTGGGTAGGCCTTGGCAATTTGATAGAATGGTAGTTCATGATGGTAAATCTAACACTTTCACCTTTGTGCATAACAGACACAAAGTGACTCTTTTACCTCTTAGTCCCAAAGAAGTTTGTCATGATCAAATCATTTTGAAACAAAAAAGAGAACAAGAGAAAAATAATGCTAAAGGAAATACCATCTTGAATATCAATCCATCTTGTGCCACGGATTCCACTCCAAAAGTGGAGAGTTTGTTTCTTAGAGAGCATGTGGTTAGGAAAACCTTATTGGCAAGACAACCTTTATATTTGCTTTATTGTAATGACTTGTGTTTGTCTTCTTCTCAAGAGGTTTCCTCTAATGCTTTGGATTGTCTATTGCATGCTTTTAATGATGTGTTCCCAAAGGATATACCTCAGGGCCTACCCCCTTTAAGAGGCATTGAGCATCAAATTGATTTGCTTCCAAGTGCTTCTTTGCCCAATAGGCCTCCTTATAGGAGTAATCCGGAACAAAAAAAAGAAATAGAAAGACAAGTCCAAAAGCTTGTGAATAGTGGTTGGATTAGGGAAAGCCTAAGCCCTTGTGCCATGCCGGTCATCTTAGTCCCCAAAAAGGATGGATCTTGGCGTATGTGCACCGATTGTAGGGCCATTAATAACATCACAATTAAATATAGGCACCCAATACCTAGACTTGATGACATGCTTGATGAGTTACATGGTGCTTGCATTTTTTCCAAAATTGACTTAAAAAGTGGGTACAATCAAATAAGGATCAAAGAGGGAGATGAATGGAAAACCGCTTTTAAGACCAAATTTGGGCTTTACGAGTGGTTGGTCATGCCTTTTGGCTTGACTAATGCCCCGAGCACTTTTATGCGTTTGATGAACCATGTCTTAAGAAATTTCATTGGAAAATTTGTTGTTGTGTACTTTGATGACATTCTCATATATAGTCTTAATATGCATGATCACATTGACCATTTGAGAAGTGTCTTCAATGTTTTGAGAAGTGAGAAGTTGTATGCTAATCTTGAAAAGTGTAGTTTTTGCAAAGACGAACTTACATTTTTGAGATTTGTTGTGAGTTCACAAGGTGTTAAAGTTGACGAAGCTAAAATCAAGGCCATCAAGGATTGGCTTACACCAAACTGTTTAAGTGAAGTGAGGAGCTTCCATGGCTTAGCTAGTTTTTATAGGCGCTTTGTGCCTAACTTTAGCACATTAGCCGCTCCTTTGAATGAAATTGTTAAAAAGAATGTGTCTTTTAGATGGGGAAGAGAGCAAGAAGAGGCCTTCAATGCTCTCAAAGATAAATTGATGAATGCCCCAATTTTAGCGCTACCCAATTTTGCAAAAACTTTTGAACTTGAATGTGATGCCTCCAATATAGGCATAGGAGCCGTGCTACTTCAAGAAGGCCACCCCATTGCCTACGTTAGTGAAAAGTTGAGTGGAGACAGTTTAAACTACTCCACCTATGACAAAGAGTTGTATGCTTTAGTGAGGGCATTGCACACTTGCAACATTATTTAATTCCCAAAGAATTTGTAATCCATAGTGACCATGAATCCTTGAAGTATCTAAAGAGCTAAGGAAAGCTTAACAAGCGACATGCCAAATGGGTAGAATTCCTTGAACAATTTCCTTATGTCATTAAACATAAAAAGGGGAAAGCAAATGTAGTGGCGGATGCTCTTTCTAGGAGATATGCTTTAATCACCACCCTTCAAACTAGGTTATTAGGTTTTGACCATTTGAAAGAATTATATGCCTTGGATGATGATTTTGCCTCTCTTTTTAATGCTTGTGAACTTATGTCTCATGATTCATATTATAAGCATGATGGGTATTTGTTTAAAGGAAATCAATTGTGCATCCCTAAATGTTCTTTGCGTGAGTTACTTACTAGGGAAGTGCATGAAGGGGGATTAATGGGACATTTTGGGGAGCATAAGACTTTAGAGATGTTGCATGAGCATTTCTTTTGGCCTAAAATGAGGCATGATGTGCATTTGATATGTTCTAGATGCATTGTTTGTAAAAAGGCTAAATCCAAAAGTATGCCTCATGGTTTGTACACTCCCCTCCCTATACCATCCTCCCCTTGGGTTGATTTGTCTATGGATTTTGTATTGGGTTTGCCTAAGAACAAGCACGGGCATGATTCTATATTTGTAGTGGTTGACCGTTTTTCCAAAATGGCCCACTTTATTGCTTGCCAAAAAGTTGATGATGCTTGTAACATTGCTAATTTATTTTTCAAGGAAGTGGTCAAGTTGCATGGTGTTCCCAAATCCATTGTATCGGATAGGGACTCAAAATTTTTAAGTCACTTTTGGTAAACCTTATGGGCTAAGCTTGGTACTAAGCTTCTATTCTCTACTACTTGCCACCCCCAAACGGATGGCCAAACCGAAGTAGTCAATAGGACCTTAGGTACCATGCTTAGGACCATTTTACACTCTAATTTGAGGACATGGGAGGAATGCCTACCTTTTATTGAGTTTGCTTATAATAGAGTGCCTCATAGCATTACATCTTACTCTCCATTTGAGGTAGCATATGGTTTTAATCCACTAACCCCTCTTGATTTAATTCCTTTGCCCATAAGTGATGATGTGCTACACAAGGATGCCAAAGATAAAGCCAAATTTGTGCAAGAGCTACATGCCAAGGTCAAGGAAAATATTGAGAAAAAGGTTGAGCACTATGCTAAGAGTGCCAACAAAGGAAGGAGAAAAATGGTTTTTGAACCCGGTGATTGGGTTTGGGTTCACTTTAGGAAGGAAAGGTTTCCTTCCCAAAGAAAATCCAAGCTCCAACCTAGGGGTGATGGACCCTTTCAAGTCTTGGAGCGCTACAATGATAATGCATACAAGATAGAATTGCCCGGTGAGTATAATGTGAGTGCTACTTTTAATGTCAGTGACCTTTCTCCCTTTGATGTAGGTACACATGAGCACCTTGAAGATATTGAAGATTCAAATTCGGGGTCGAATTCTTTTCAAGAGGGAGGGAATGTTATGGACACAAAGGGCATGGAGATTCAAGACTTGACACTTGGACCAATAACAAGAGGAAGAGCGAGGAAGATTAAAGAACAATTGGAAGCTCAAATGATTAATTTGCTTAATGATAGCAAATGTTCTAAAATTGTTCCATGTATTTTCAATGGTCTTATAGTTAATATTTCATAGAAATTTATAATTGTAATAAGCCAAACATTTTTAGGCATGTTATTTCCCTTTCATAAAAGCCTAATTGTGTAAGGCCTAGTTTGGGCTTGAATTTGGGCTTTTAGTTGTTATGTTTGCTTTTTAGTGAGCCCACAACCTATTCTCTATAAATAGGTGGGATTTTGCAAGTTGTAAGGACCTTTGATCATATTTTTAATTTGAGAGGAATTAGCATAAGTGCTCTCTCTAGGGTTCTTCCTTGAACCATCTTTGGGATCTTATCAAGAGCTTAGTTTTTGTGGCGATCCAAGCATGAGAATTATCATCTTTCCATGAAAGATGTGGCCTCTCTTCATCTCATAGATTCATCCCTTATCTTTCCATCCTTTTGATTTTCTTCCCTTTTCTTGTTTGTTGTCTACAATATTTCTTTGATTATGGAACGATCCTCTATCTTTGTTGAATTAGTAACAATAATTCACATCAGGAGGGCTGGTCATGAAATAGACATGGAAACTCAGAAACACATAAACAAATACATAAAAACGCAAATACAATTAAAATAGATAAATATAAATATAAATTATTTAGAGACAAAATTAAAATGCTAAAAATATAATTTTTATTTCATATAAAGACTCAATTGAAGTTGTTTGTAAAAGTATAATTTTAAATTTATTCTATTCTAATTTTAAAATGTAGAAGATATTTTTTTCGAAAATCATCAACCATTTATTCATAATTTTTAATTCTAATATAAGAGATATGATAATATTAAAAATATGAATAAAATTTATACTCCAAAAAATACTATATATAGTTACATATCACCTATACATTGAGTAAAAAGAATATTATTAGTGCATAAAAAACATATTTTGTTTAGATATATATATATATATATATATATATATATATATATATATATAAACTTACTAGCAATAACATTTGATGGCTTTATACCAAAAAAAAAACGTTTGATGGCTTAATGGTAAATTGTTGGGTGAACAAACACTTTAGTAATGGGTTCGGATACCCAATAAATTTTGGAAACAATAATATATAACAACCACCAGTGGTGGTTTTTAAAGAAATAAAACAGGACTGGAAAACAAAAAGAAACAAAAGAGGGAATCCAACTTGTAACCAGTCAGCTAACAATTGGAATCTCAACCATTAGGCCAGACAATCACTGTTGTTGTATTTGCGCAACGTTTATATATATTTAGTAGTTAATACTTAAAAATAGGGATATTTTGGCAATTTCACATGAATTTTTAGGGAGGGCCGTGGTCCTCCCCATCCCTCCCCGATCCTCATAATATTCATAACAAATGATATGATTTTCTTAAAATTATAGAGACTTGTTTGATAGATCACTAATTTTAAGGTTTACTTATTATTTTCAAATACTTTAGGGTCAAGTAAAATCGAGAGTGGAAGTTCTGAAACTAAATTAAGAGTGAAATCTTTATTTAAACGTCAAAATTGAAATTCTAAGAGATCGATCTAGATGGGAAAATAAAAATAAAAATCATATAGAGAATTCCCGAAGATTGATGAACCACACGGATTGACAAAGTCAGGTATATACGTGAAAATCTAGGTTACTCGACGTAGATTAACCATGGACAAAGTCGTTAGATACTGCACATCAATAACACGCTAATAATAAGCAAAAGGTTAGTCATTACTTGGAAGCTTTTAGTACCATTGTAATCATTATGAGAGGCTTAAATGTAATACCATTATCACGGTTCAATTTAATTAAAGGTACCTGCTGATAGAAAAAAATAAAGGTACCTCTAAATTCTAATTAGGACCACACTAGCAAATGCTTGAATATTGGAGGTTTATCCCATAATAAGGGACACTTCAAATTTTTTAAAAACCTGGTTCCTCTGTTATGCCAAAATAAAATGAAGCCAAGTCACTATTAGAAAAATCAGGTTATTAAAACTGAGTATTGGACTCCTACTGGTTTGAATGAGAACCACTCTACGTAAAAACTGAGAATCAGATAATCGAGAAAAAGTCGAGAACCTACCTAGAAAATTGGGAACTGACAGTTCGACTAGAATCTAATTTTTTTCTAAAAAATTGTAAATGATGTTGATTTTTGGAATTTTGGCACATGATATATTTTTATAATATTTTTGTAATTAGGTTTGATGAATTACATCGAATAATATGAAATTTTAAAGCAAATATGTGTATAAATATTACTGAGAGTACTTAAATGAGAATGTTTTTTTTGTTTGGACCATTGCTCGTTATTTAAAGTATCTTAATGGTTTCAACGAAAGACTAATATTCGCTTGTGCTTAGAAGCAAATCTCACACTGGCCAACATCGAGTTCTCACTTCAAGAAGAGAGTCTAAGAGCACCATATCAAACTCCAGTGTCCCAGGATAGCTCAAGTCATTGGACCAACGGTCTTTGTTAATGAAAATGGTTTTTGCATAGAGTGAATGGTAAATGTACTTTAAATTACTGAATCTTTTGTACAATTGGATGTGTGCGGATTCGTTAGATTCAAACGATAAGGTTGAAGTACCTTTTGTACTTCTTTAATATAAATTGTGCCTAAAAAAAATTAACTTCAAAGTTCTTAATTGTATTGAAAAATACTATATATCTTTATCTATCATGCTTTAAAATTTGGATTATGTGCTATCACTCATAAATATTGATCAGACGAACTAGATTTAAAACTCTGAAAAATATTTTGAACTTAAGTATTCATTAATTGCATAATTTGGATCGTCCAATCAAGATTACATGGTTCGAATTTGCTAACGACATGACTGTCGGCTGCACCGGATTTGGATCCTATGATTTGTGGTTTTTAAGAATAAAAAGGAGGCCAGTCAGAAGGGAGGGATTGGAGGAAATTTTTCACTTTCACGTATTTGGATTGAAAGGAGGCCGTGAAGCTTGTTAGGTTGACACGTTCAGAGTATCCAAATCATAGGATCCAAATCCGGTGCAGCCGGCAGTCATGTCGTTAGCGGGTACACCACAAATTGCTGGGTACACCACCCGCAGAGTATCTCAATCCAAATACTCGCGGTTTTTTGACTATTGAATATCGCGGGTTTTTTCACGGTCTAAGCACATTGGTCATATGCTTACTTTTACCGGAATTTGCCGGTTAATTATTTAATTAGCCAATTGAAAATATTTATAATCAGAGATCTATCAACGCCTTGAGCAAACGGATTCCAAAATTGTTTTGCCGTTTTCCTTGTACGACAAGCACACGATCAGATAGATGTGCATATTCGCATTTCTACAGCACTCCTCATTATCTATCAAAGTTTTCAAAACCAAAATAAATATGTGTTTTCTTTTATTTTTCTTCTTGATTTTCTTACAAGAAAAAGTTTGTTATGTCGACATATTGGTTCATGGGATTTTACTAAAGCAACTGAACAGAGCCATTTTCTTTTACCTTGTCATTAACACGTGGTAACTATTGGCTTCGTCGATGACTAGTTTATGCCAACAAAACCTAATTGGCCACAAATACCCCGCATTACCAACTCGTATATATAGTTCTCTCTCCTAACAGAGTCATGATATTTGGACATGATATATCAGACTACCTAATTTGTCTTTATTCTACATTTTGTGATTCTATATGCATTCAAGATATGGATTACTATTGTAATGCTCACCTTCTGAATTAAATGTAAGTAAAATGTGTTGGTGAATTAAATATAACTAGATTCCAAATGGGCAACAAAGTTCTCCCTCGAGAGATTTAACACTGCTGCATGCTCAAGGCTAGATTTGAACCTAGGGCATTGTTAAGTTGGAAGTGACCCCTACCATCTAATCTAAGTGCTCTTAGGTAACTAGATTTCAACTAATTTAACCCTTTTCATTATCATTATTTGAAACTATCTTTAAGTTAATTTAGTTTTTATTTCCAAGAGTTTGTCAAAAAAAAAAAACTTTGATTTTCAAGAGAAATGAGATGCTTCCCATAATAAAGGGTAGTCTAAGAAATTGGTTTAATTTTTATATTAAATTAAGGAAATAAAAAAAGCTTACTAGTTAAGCACATTAATGATAATTTAACATGGCAATTTGATGTGACTCCATACGAATATCGTTTAAATTTTTTTCTTTACATATCTATTTCATTTACCCGTCTACCTAATCTAATGTCCATATTTAAAAAAGTGTTATGGTATGAGTCATGCTTGCTCAAGTAATATGCCAAGTCATTTCCAATTAAAATTCTTGTTATATGTCCTCCAAAATCTTTTTCTTTTAACAGCAAGCAAAATGAAAGTCTTCCTTGACTTGGTAGCATGACAATAAATGCATGGAAGTTGTATGCGGTTTCACATGACAAGTAAATGTATAAAACAAAAAACAAAATTAAAAGTGATACAAAAAAGAAAACAATTTCAAATTTCCAATTTTACCCTTCATAAAAACATTTATTTACTCCCTAATCCTTAGTCATGAAACAAACCCAGCTTGACATGTGTGCCTCTATATAAACCATCTTCTCACAAGTTTTCAACTCATCACTCTTCCTTCTTTCTCCAACAACAAGAATCTCTCTCTCTCTATTTCTTCTATTAAAGTTGTTCTCTTTTCTCTCTCAATCTATCTCTTTCCATCAAAAAACCAAACACACATTTTAATACACGAACCAAACAAACAACCAAACATGCCTGAAGCACCAAGAGACTACAACCTTGTTGAACAAAACAAGAAGATCTTAGATTTTATTGAAGATGTTACTTCAAGCGCTGATGAAGTTCAACAAAAGGTTCTCTCTGAAATTCTCTCTCGCAATGCAAATGTTGAGTACTTGAAGAGATATGGTCTTAATGGACACACAGACCGTGACACCTTTAAGAAATTATTGCCTGTTATTACCTATGAAGAAATTCAACCTGATATTGATCGCATCGCTAATGGTGATACCTCACCTATCCTTTGCTCTAAACCCATCTCAGAATTTCTCACTAGGTCTCTCTCTCTCTCTCTCTCTCTCTCTCTCTCTTCATACATATATTATAATTATAATATAAATATATATAACCATACACATCTATATATATCTGGCTCTCATAATTTCTTGTTCTATTAGTTGACTAAGTACTAGTTTAAGAGATTTTTTCTGTTAAGTTTCTAATATAAAAGAATGAAAGAAACAAAATGAAAGTATCATTTTTTTTCTTCTTATTTTCATGTATTTTGTCTATTTTTTCCATTTTTAAGAGAAGTATAAACCCAGAAATGTGTTTTCAACTTTTTGTATCTTTTAATTTATGTGAACTTTAAGCTTTTTTATGAAAAAGATATGAAAATATAATATGAGATAATATTTTTTAAGAGAATGATAGATAGAAAGTTAGAATTTATTTCTCCTCAAAAAGTTAGAGAATTTTTACTCAGATAAATAATTCTCTATTATTTACTTTTCTATGACTAGAACCCACTACACTGCAGTGCTTGTTTTCATTTATGGAATAGCTAAATAATATATATATATATATATATATTTGTTATTGTAGTTCTGGGACATCTGGAGGAGAGAGAAAACTGATGCCAACAATTGAAGAAGAGCTAGGGAGAAGAAGTTTATTGTATAGTCTACTGATGCCAGTAATGAGCCAGTTTGTTCCAGGTTTAGAAAAAGGGAAAGGAATGTACCTAATGTTCATAAAATCAGAAGCTAAAACACCTGGAGGTATAGTAGCTAGACCAGTTTTAACTAGCTACTACAAAAGTTCCTATTTTAAAAACAGACCATATGACCCTTACACAAATTACACAAGTCCAAATGAAACTGTTCTCTGTCCTGATTCCTACCAAAGCATGTATTCTCAACTACTTTGTGGTCTTTGTCAAAACAAAGAGGTTTTAAGGGTAGGTGCTGTTTTTGCCTCTGGTTTTATAAGGGCTATTAGGTTCCTTGAAAAACATTGGACCCTCCTTTGCAATGATATTAGAACAGGAACAATTAATGGTTTAATCACTGATCAAACAGTTAGAGATTCTGTTATGAAGATCCTTAAACCTGATCCTAAACTAGCTGATTTTATTGAAACTGAGTGCAGCAAGAATTCTTGGCAGGGGATAATTACTAGGTTATGGCCTAATACCAAGTATGTTGATGTTATTGTGACTGGGACAATGTCACAATATATACCTATTTTGGATCATTATAGTAATGGTTTACCACTTGTTTGTACTATGTATGCTTCTAGTGAATGTTACTTTGGTGTTAACCTTAACCCTCTTTGTCAACCTAGTGAGGTTTCTTATACACTTATACCTACCATGTGTTACTTTGAGTTCTTGCCTGTTAATAGAAGCAATGGTGTCACTGATTCTCTTCACACACCTAGATCCCTCAATGAGAAAGAACAACAAGAGTTGGTTGAACTTGTTGATGTGAAACTTGGTCAGGAATATGAACTTGTTGTCACTACTTATGCTGGTAAACTTCTTTCTTTTCCATCTTCAATTTACTTTCATTTTTACATCATTTTATTATCATCAATGTTTTAAGGATACAGGTACAGTCGTGCAGTCAGTAGATCTTGACCATCTGATCTTTATGTCTTTTACTTGTTTTTAAAGTTAGAAGTCTAGACCTTCTAATTAGATATTGGACGGTCAGGATATACTGACTGCACAAATGCACCACAATAATGAGTAGAATTGTGTGACTGTCAAAAACTATGATGTCGCGACCTACATCACAGATGTTTCTAAAACCATGATGTTTTGATGATGTTTTTATTAGCATATAAATTTTGAACAAAACATGGGATTTTGCTAATTAATTTTTTATTTTTTTGTTCAGGACTATATCGTTACCGTGTTGGTGATGTGCTGAAGGTAGCAGGATTCAAGAACAAGGCGCCACAATTCAACTTCGTTTGCAGAAAAAACGTCGTGTTAAGCATAGATTCAGACAAAACCGATGAAGTTGAGCTGCAAAACGCAATGTCGAATGCTGTGACACATTTGGTGCCATTTGATGCAACAGTATCTGAATACACAAGCTATGCAGACACAACAACAATCCCAGGTCACTATGTTCTCTATTGGGAGCTAACACTTAATGGAACAACACCAATTCCACCTTGTGTTTTTGAGGATTGTTGCTTAACAATTGAAGAATCGCTTAACAGCGTATATCGCCAAGGCCGTGTCTCGGACAAATCAATTGGTCCTCTTGAGATTAAGATTGTGGAGCAGGGTACTTTTGATAAGCTTATGGATTATGCTATTAGTTTAGGTGCTTCAATTAATCAGTATAAGACACCAAGGTGTGTTAAATTTGCACCTGTTGTTGAACTCTTGAACTCAAGGGTAATTGATAGCTATTTTAGTCCAAAGTGTCCAAAATGGGTTCCTGGACACAAGCAATGGATCAATCAGAATTGAATTGAAGAAGAAATTGATGTATTTGAAGGTGATGGAGAAGACATTATTATTATTATGTGGTTGGTTGGTAGCTTTTGAATGAACTGTTTTTAGGGAGAAGAAGTAAATTTAATTACTCTTTTTAGGTTAATTAATTCCATGTCTCATATTTAGTTCTTCTCTCTGTCTCTTTTTTAGTTGTTGTTATAACTTGCATAGTGAACTGAACCTAGTCAATGTAAAAAGCAATTCCTGTTTGAAAGAAAGCTGTTGTTGTCTTTCTTATTTATTTTTATCCAGTAAATTAGCATTTTTATTTCTCAACTTTATGAATCATCATATCATTACTTTAGTTTGGAATTAATTGGTTTCTGAAGTGTCATGTGGGGGTCTTATTAATTTGGTATAACGGCAACAACAAAATCCATCACTTCAGAATACCACTTTTTTTAATTCTTTTATGGGAAAAGCATGTCAACTTTTTCACTCTTAGTTCCAATATTAATGTCTAACTAACGAATCACAGTGAAACTAATTATAAAAAAGCTGATAACAGTAACAACAAAATTATTCTGTAAACAAAGGTTGTAATTTGATTAAGACTTGTCTGATAAGAATATTGTCAGTAATTAATTGTACTTAGTGGGATAAAGGTGTAAAAATTGTTGATAAGCTCGTGTTAGCTAGCCCCTCGTGATGGAAAAGTAATGAGTCCAAATTCTGTTTATTGAGAGTCTATTTTAACAAATAGTTGTTGTGTCAGTGTCAGATTCTGTCACTAAATGAAGGAACTAAAAACCATGTGTATGTGAGTATTAAATCAACAGTGGTGGTTTCTGTTCATGCTTTCAAACATGCTTTCTTCATCAATTAAATTTGGCAAACAAATAGGGTATGTTTACCTTTAACTAAATTCCATGTAACTATTTGTTAGCAGTGGCAACACATAATCATGGTTTTAAACTACAGTTGTGGTAATAGTTGCGTCGCGATTCTTGATATATCATATAGTAAATGCAGTCAAATACAGCTTAAGAAAGCCTCAATTGTTAATGCGTTGTAATAATCGTGGTAATATCAAAAATCAAGATGTTGTAGGCGCAGCAGCAACTCATGGCGGTGGACATTTTTTAGAACATTTGTACATAAGGTTAAATATGTTTGTCACCCATATAAAATTTAGATATTTTGTTTTTAGTTTCTCAAAAACATTTCACCAAAGAAGTGAAACCGCTTCGAGGAAATTAAACTTACTGATGGGGGTGTACGCTACGAAAAATGAGGTGTAGTTAGTAAGTCCCTAATAGTAATTGATCACAGTGCATTCATAGTGAACAAACCAAAGGACTGAAAGTCTTTGAGAATCCGAAGAGTGGTCAAGGAACAAGGATCGGTGCAAAATGTGCAAAGCCAACAAAATTTTGGATGGTTGTGAGTATGAAATGAAAAGATAAGGAAGAATCAGTGCAATCAGAGTGATGTTCCCTGTATACTATATATTCCTTGAAAACAAACCAAACAAACGGTTTTTTGATTTTATTATATTTTATAAAAAAATAAAATAAAAAAAACAACTATTGAAGGAAGAGTTTGTATGTGTGTCAGACAAAATTATGCAGTTCATTGAGACAACAAGGCAGAAGAGACAAGTGTTATTTCAGAGACAAATTTGTGTTCGGCTCAGATTGATAAAGCAACACATAAACAGTGTGACAAATTAAGGAGATAAGGTTTCATACAACGTTGCAGTGTGTGTGCTTAATTTGTGTAAACACAACATGCTTCTCATGTGTTTGTCTTCTTTATGGTTTGCCATTTTTGTTCTGTATATACATTCCTAATTCCTATTCCTATTCCTAACAACATGTTAATTCAACTATATAACTTTGGTACTACGTACAATATTCTTCCATTAATAACGGTTATTTCAATTTTAGTGTTAGTTATTGCAATTGGACACATTTTTTTTAAACCCTAATTGGTGAGATTAGAAGAAAAGAGAAGGATAATGATAGATAAGATATATGATTTGATAGAAAAAATGATTGAGGGATAAAAGGATATATAAAGTATATGAGGGTAGACTGGGCCATGAGGCCCAAGTCCGACTTTGGGCCCCGGATCAGTCCACTCGCCTGAATCAAGCACCAAAGCAACTCAGCATCACAGGCAAATCGCTACCTACACTTGCCAACCAGGCATCAACGGCAGGGATGCACTTGCATAAATATGGGCTCACCCTGCATAAAAAGCTACGTTATTCATTCATTGCTTCCCTTTGAAATTCTCATATATACACTAACTTGAGGGTCAGAGTGGCTTCGTAGGTACCACACCTGGGGGAGACTCCAATATCCAACTCAAGCAGGAGCCCTATCAACTGCTGACTCAGACCAACCCGAACTAAGGCAAGGTACAGTACTGTAACCATGAGCATAGATCCTAGATGGACCAAACCTACTGAGGGTAGTGATGGAGCTATGTTGAGGTGAGGGGCTTCACTTGAACACCCTGAATTTTTTTCTTCTATTTCCCCCTCTATATAATTTGTTTTGAACTCCTTGAAATTTTAAATTTGCGCTAATACCCCAAAGTTTGTACCCAATTGCATCCAAGACACAATTTTGAACCTCTACATTCTCGGTTCTAGATTTGCCACTGGCTGAGGGGAGCATCAAACATAATATTGAATCTTCTTTCTCTATGCTGTTTAATCGAGTTGGAGTGGAAATGTGTATTAGAGATGACCAAAGTCACTTTGTCATTGCAAAGACGAAGTAGTATTCACTTCTATGCTCCTCGCATAAAGGCGTAGCCAGTGGCCTACTTGCGGTTATCAACACTGGTTTTGGGAACTCCAATTAGACAAGGCTTAAATATGTGTTCTGCCCCTGCAAATATCACCATAATCCAGTTATACTCCTGTAAAAATAAAAACTTTAAAATTACCCTTGCAAATATAAATCGCTTACGATTATGCCCCTCGGTCAGCTTCCCATCCAAAAAAATAATTTAAATAAGGTTCAAATATATGTTCTGCCCCTGCAAATATCACCATAATCCAGTTATGCCCCTGCAAATATCAGCATAATAGAAAAATTAAAGATTTTGACAGGGACATAACTGGATTATAGTGATATTTGCAGGGGCATAACTGGATTATGATGATATTTGCAGGGGTAAAACATATATTTAAACCCTATTTAAATTATTTTTTTGGATGAGAAACTGACCGAGGGGCATAACCGCAAGCGATTTATATTTGCAAGGGTAATTTTAAAGTTTTTATTTTTACAGGGGTATAACTGGATTATGGTGATATTTGCAGGGGCAAAAGATATATTTAAGCCATTAGACAATGCATAAACATATATTTAAGCCATTAGGCAATGCATATTTTGAGCTTGGTGTTAATTTGATGGTAGAAAATCTAAATCACCAGATGGAAGACATCTCAAATTTTGCCTTTGTCATTTGTTAGAGTGTAGGGAAATTTTATCTTCATCTTTTGGCAATAGTCACCCAGGGCGGCCAACACTTACAACGGCCTAAAACAAACTTTAGAGTGAGGTCCATGAGTTAATAAAGTATTGCAAATTCTTAGAATTGTGTTGGATGAAGTGTTTTTTGGAGTAATGTAATTTTGGGGGAATTAAAATAATTTAGTTTAAATTTTTTCAATTCTTTCAAGAAATTATATTACTCACAAAATACTTCATCCAAACATAGGGTTAATATTCGATTCAATATAAATTTAACTCTATTTTCATAGATTTTAATGAAAACAATTGTTGGACATCATAATAGTAACAAAATAATGCAAATAAAAAGTCCAAAATCCCTGAGACATTCTGTTAATCTACTTTTGGACTACTAACTCTCTAAGTCGTCTTTTTTTATTGGGCTTTGATTATTTATTTACATTAAGATTTTTTTTTGTATAAATCGAGTATACTTAAGAGATTTGACACTGCTGCAAGCCCAAGTCTGGATTTCAATCCAGGACCTTGGTTAAGCTGGAAGAGACCCCTATCATCTCATCCAAGTGATCTTGGGTTACATTAAGATCGAGTTTTTGAAACAAAAGTTATATACTCACAAATAAATCAATTAATAATTAAAAAAATCAAAATGAAGAGCCTCAAATGAGAATTGAACCCATGAACTATTAACTTTAACTATAGGATACAATGCGGTCCACCAATGGATACGTTTGCGATGGAAATTTTCGTCGGAAACAGTTTGCGACGAGCGTTAAATTTCGTCTGAAATAGGCATTTGCGACGGATTTTTTCATTGGAAATCAGCAAATTTATTCAGTGAACCAAATATGCTACACCAAGTTTCTTGTATGACCACATCTCTAGCTTGCTCCCATTTTTACCGATATCATCACATCTTGTATTTGACAACTACTAACTAAAGAAATAGTTTGGTCAAAAAAAGTAATGAAATAGTCAAGCATTATTTTTGTCAAAAGTAAAATAACTTTACTTGATTGCATTTTCAAAATTCTTTAAAATTTCTTAAATTAAACCGTGCACATGCGCATGTACGTACTTAGGGGGCCTGATAAAATTTGAGAAGTTGATGTTTTGGAATATTTTGCAATAACTGCCTTTATTCGGAAATTAGCATTCACTTTGTGTGATGGTTCCATTTAATGCGCTGTCCTTGTCAAGGCTCTAGAGCAAATTTTAAAGGTTCTAAATATATTTTGATTAGTCTTAATCTCTATTTTCCATCTCAACAAGTAGGTACCATAACCTCATTAGTGAAGTTAGATTATTGCATAGTATCGATTTTTGAGTGAGGTTAATTTTATTCTTACTACTCCTTTCACGGAGGATAAGATATGGAGCTGTGATGGTAAAAAGTATTCAGGTTCGGACGGTTTCAACTTGGCCTCTTCAAAGATTGTTGAGATATTGTAAAACATGATATTATTAGCTTCATTCAGGAATTTCACGCGACTGACATTCTTCCCAAAGCCATTACAACATCTTTTTTGGCATTGATTCCAAAAAGGGAAATCCACAGGAGTTGAAGGATGTTCGTCCCATTTCTCTAGTTTGGAGTCTGTATAAAATGTTCGCCAAGAATCTTGCTGGTAGATTAAAAAAGTTACTTCATAGGGTGATTTCGCCTCGCCAGTCAGGTTTTTTTACTAGGAAAATTGATATTTGATAGTGTTCGGTACTTGGACTCGGATACGATGATGCCCGGGAGTACAAGATGATGTTCTTCGGTGAGATCTGAGAGATGGAATTCGGATGCTCGATCACGCACGCTGGGGGTGGTACCTGCAAACACTCTGATGCTTAAGTCAGCAAGAGGAGAGGAGAGGTGTCCAGGGAATGAGAACGTACCTGAAAATGGAGAGGTGCACCTCTATTTATAGACGAAAGTGCCGTACCCGAGCTGTTAAATACAGATGTTTCAGATCATGACCGTCGGTCATGGATGTTGGTTGGTGGAGTGTGGATCAGATCTTATCAAGTGCGGAATTGGGCCAGGCCCTAATTGTGTGGGGTTTGGCCCAGTCCGGAACAGATAAGATTGTGGTGGCCAATGAGATTGTGGACTTAGCTAAACATAGAAAGGATTAGGGTGTGGCCCCACAAGTCGAGGTCAGTCATAGGATCGTGGTCGGGCTCGGCTTGACCTGAACCGTCGTATTGAAGTCATGCATAATGATTATGGTGCCATGTGCCAATCTGTTAGTGATGGAACAGAGGTTCGACTTTTGGGTAACCGAGGCGAGACCATCATAATTACTTTTCAATTCCCCATGTTAGTGATTTGACCGTCGCATTGATTGGACATGTCATTTCGATTCCCGAGTTCGGAGAGTATATTGGTCTTCACTTAAAGGTTTTATTTCACACCTTGTCATTTTGTGTGAGTCAGAGAGTCTCCCGTTCAGAGATTTTGTCCATTCAACGTCCTGAGTTTTGCGTGTTCTTCGTTTGTCTGGGTTTTCTGCCTATCCTGTGTTCATCATTCATCGTTTCGAGATAAAAATTCATCAGAATGTCTCACACTAACGCCATGGGGTCATCGTTGGAGGAATCTGGTCTTGAGGTGAGGGGTTCTAACTCGGCGGCGAATGTAGTCGAGGTGACGTCTAGAAATGCTACCGCTGTTGCCGAGGCTGAGTGCGTTCGCGATGGGCCAGATCCGTACCTTTGGGTGTCTTCCGAGATCGTTAGCACCAAAGCGAAGTTCAAGAGGAAGCAACCCCTGTCCTCTTTCCAAGAGTATGTAGTCGCCCCGGAAGGGCAAAAGTGAATGTTGGAGGAGGCAGTGCATTTGGCCGTGTGCACCCAACTCCCTAAAGATGTGATTGGCTATTTCTTCTATGGTAGGTGCATGGATCACCTATTAAGTGAGTTCCAGCAAAGCGTGCTGGATCACCTATGGTGTGCCCCTTCTCAACTGGCCCCCAATGCGTGGGGTTATGTCAGAGCATTTGAGGCCGTGATGACCCACTTGGGACGGCGTTCCACTACAATGGTTTTCTTTGCCTTCTTCGAAATCTTCCATCAGCCGGAGACGGGTGACAGTCTTTGACAGGATCACGTTTGTCTGCGTGGCACCCGGGATCGGTCTTTCTTCAGTCCAGTCAATGACTCAAACAAAGGCTTTAAGTAAATTTTCTTCTTTGTGCGAGCTGCAAATCGGAAGGCAAAGAAGGTCATCTCCGACTATGCAGGTGCCGAGCTAGTTAGGCCGCACTTCCCTTTCTCCTGGTCCGAGGTCCATTTCGCTCGAGGGGGCAGTACGTATTCTGTGAAGCCTGAGTCCCTCAAAGGGGTTTCTTATAACCAGACGAATGGAGCAAAAAGTTGAAGGATGCCGGCGAGAGATGTAGCTGTGCCTCGATTATCACGGATTGGGTCGAGTCCAAAGAGGAGCTGAAGTCTATTATGGGTAATTTTTTGCTTTTTCTTCCCTTCGTGCTTGTTTTGGTGTTTTGGTTCTTTGGCGGTTCATCTTATCATTTTTGTTGTGCTGTGCAAATGAGCTGGCTGAGGTCCAGCCATTGGTGATCAAGCCCTGCTCTTCAACTAAGGGTGCTTCTAGTCAGAAACGGGCTTGTCCAAGTCCGAAGAACATTCCCGCACTCTGTAAAAAATCAAAAACATCGATTGCTGAAGAGGTCGGGCTCGAAGTCCCTTCTGCGGCTAAGCTCGAGGCATGTGGAAGGATTGCCGACGTTGGGATCAGGTTGTGCACAAGGCTTCAGCAACGGGAATTAGATCCCGAGATCTCGCAGCTTCAGACGCTGCTTGATTGGGTGGAGGCTCAGAACCTTTGGGCCGAGGGTGATTTGCTGGACCAGTGGGACAAGTTAGAGTACTATCGGGATGAGAAAATTCCAGTCCTTCTTGAGGAAAACCACATCCTTCGCAGTATTTTGGAGTCCTTTGCCACCGCCGATGAGCAGATTTTCGAGCTTGAAGCTCAAGTAGTTGCCAATCAATCCGAGGCCCATCAAGCTGAGGTTTATGAAAAACAACTGGCCGAGTTGGAGGCAGAGAGTGTTGGGATTCAGGCAGAGGTGGAGGCTTGTCGTGCTGAACTGAAGAGAGTGAAGGATGAGGCTCATGCCATCGCGGCCAGGGTTAAAGATTCTGCCGAGCTCGGTTTCGCCCGTTGCAAAGGTTTAGCAGAAGTGATTAGTCCTGACCTCCATTTGGAGCTGCGAGACCCAATTCACAGAATCTTCAAAGGCAAGCTAGTCAAGCCGAGACCTGGCTTAGCTTTGGAGGAAGCCGAGGTCGTCTTTGAGGGTGCTGGAGAAGAGGACAATGAGGAGGCATCCGATCTGGGGGAGCTTTAGTTGTCTTTGAGCTTCGTAATTTTAGTTCACTTTTGTGCTCCACTTTGTAAATATGGGCTCAGTCTAATATGATTAATGGAATTTTTAGTTTGAATGATAACCGTTTTATTTAAGCAATTACCGTCTTATTTTAGATATTGATAATAAATGATAGAGATTCGCGTGGTGAGTTGTGAGAGACAAAATTCGAACGGTTTACCTCGGTTGTCACGCCCCTTCGTCCTGGGGTCGTTGTGGGCTCCGTCCTCGGTGATCAGAGAGATCTTCGGACTCTGATGGAGCATTGAGCCCGGGGATCAGAGACGCCTTCGGGAGCATTGAGCTCGGGGATCAGAGACGTCTTCAAGTCGGAGTCATTGTGGACTTCCGCCTCCAGCCTCTGATGGAGCATTGAGCTCGGAGATCATAGGTATGTTTGTTTCGAAGTCGCTGTGGACTTCTTCATTCGGCCTTTGATGGAGAATTAAGCTCGGAGATTAGAGGGAAGGCGTACTCGCGCGGAGCGAGTTTGAGGGCCGCTGTGGGCCTGAACAGCTGTGGGCCACTCCCTCACCCCGTGATGGAGCGTGTGAGCTCGGGATCACAGAGGACGTTCTTTGACGGCCTCGCCTCACACCATTGCTCAGGTCGGACTCGAGTGAGAGGGGTGTTGCTATGCACTGGCGAACCTGCGTGTTAGAGAAATACATTCTAGGCAGTAGTGTTAAGCAATGGAGCGTATTTCTGCGATCTTTTCTTATTGAAAGACGGTTATAGTACATCATGTTGTTACATTGCTTTGTGTGTGTCCTCCATTCGATGTCGTGGTTGCTCTCTTACTTCGGACTGGTTCTCTTTTTGGATATTGCGAGGGCTTGCTGCTTTTCCTCCCGGCGCTCCAACTTGAGGCCCAGATATTGACACCTTCTTGCCCCGTTGAGGTCGACTGGGATCGTCACCACCTCGTCCTGATTTGACAAGAACCTCATTTTGAGGTGTACCATGGAGGTGACGGCCTCGAGCTTGCCTAAGGTCGGTCGGCCAATGATGCACTGGTGTGGGGACGGGCATGGTAGCACCAGGAATCTCGTCTTAGTGGTCTTTGAGTGCGCGTCTTCCCCGTTAGTGACCGCAATTTGACGTGTCACAGCGGTTTGGTTCGGGAGCCGTTGAAACCCACCATATCTGAACCGTCGCAAGTAGCGGTCTCAGACATCTGGAGTTTGGGTAGCAACTCTTGCAACAGATTATCTACCGAGCTTCCTTGGTCGACAAGAATCCGTTTTACGTCGACCCCTGCTACAACAGTCGAAATGATGAGCGGAATGTCCTCATTTGGCTTCCCTTTAAGGAGGTCGACGTCGGTGAACGAGAGAGGTGGCCTGTCTGACTTGGTTGGAACGGGGATTGAGTTTCCAAAGCTTAGGATTTCTCGCTAGTGACGTTTCATCGAGCGCTTTGTCTGCCCGATCTCACTGGAGTAACCTCCCATGATCACCATAGCCACGGGTCACTGGAGTTACGACCTCGAGGCCTCCTCTGCGGAGTCGCTACTATCATCCACCGGGGTCTTGGTTACCACGTTGGATCAGTTCCTCTATGTCATCCCTCAACACTCTGCAGGCATCTGTGTCATGGCCGTGACTCCTGTGGTTTCTACAGTAGGTCTTCTTGTTAGTGTTATTGCACTGGGGATCAGCATCGGCCACTTGACGTCGCGAAACTCCGTGTTTGCGCATTCGGCCAAAATCTGTTCCCTTGGGGCGTTCAAGTCCGAGTATTCCGTGAACCTCCCGCGCCATTCCTTTGACTCGGATCCCTTGTCCTTCTTGCGCTTATATTTGGTGTGTTTCTTGCTCAAGGACGGCCCAGAGCCGAGTCCATCTGCAGCGAACGCTTCCTCGTACTCGATGTGGCGTTGGAAGCGCCTCAAAAATTTGTCGAGCGTTTTTGGCTTGCAAAGGTCGACGCTGACGTGAAACAATGAGCCCTTTCTGAGCCCGTGTCTGATAAACATCATCCTCACATCGTTCGACAGGTGGAGTATCTTGCCTGTCTCCTTATTGTACCTTTCAATATAGTCCCTCAAAGAATCGTTCTCACCCTGGCAGGCTGTCCTCAATATAACCTTTGACTTGGGTTTCAGTCTCGAGGCCGTATACCGAGCCGAAAACAGCTTGGTGAACTGTTTCCACGATGAGATCGAGGCTGGAGGTAGATCTCGATACCACTTCAGTGCACTTTTGGTCAATGAGAGTGGGAGCAGCTTGCAATGGACGTTGTCCGAGGCGTTGCGGTAGTCTAGCATCAGGTCGAAAGTGTCGACGTGTTCGTCGGGGTTCCCTTTTCCGTCGTACAAATTGAGCCGAGGCGGTTTCTCCAGGGATTTGGGGATACGACAGTTAGCAATTTCCGGAGTGAATGGGCTGGCCCGCGAGTGTCGGTGTTGCTTTCCTGATTTCTTCTTATGGGTTTCCCTCTTTTGGGGGGACGGGCTTCGAGAAGAGGATGAATCGGAGGAGGAGTTGCCTGAGTCGTTCGTGGATTCTGACCTCAGCGAAGATGGTGGAGTCTGGGGCCTTCCGCGTCGTCTGAGGAGGAGAGGGTGGATGCTGGCCCGCGGATTGAGGAGCGGCCGCTTGGGCAACGACAACGATCTCTGGTCGGGACTGCTCGTGTTGGATCAAGTCCTGGCTTCGACGTTCCAACACGTCGAGGAGGTGGCTGACAGCCTAGATGTGAGCGGGAATGGGATCTGTAGGTGGAACTGGAACCAACGACGAAAGTCGGCCCGAGGTTGGGATGACCGATGCTTCTTCGTATGGTAGAGTTTGAACGTGGCGTTCGGGCTTTCCGCGGCTTGGAGGGGAGCTGGAGTGCTCGCTGCTTGAGCCCGAGACTAAGCTCGGTTTGGTGGAAGCCCACGCGGAGCCATGAGTCAAGCTAAATCGGAGACTGCGTACGGAGATAGAGAGGTTTTGGAAGCAAGTGATTATCCTCCCACTGTGGTCGCCATTGTTCGGTACTATGACTCAGATACGATGATGCCTGGGGTACAAGATGATGTGCTTCGGTGAGATTTGAGAGATGGAATTCGGATGAATGAATATTGGCCTCGGAGGGTCCGAGATAGCTCGATCACGCACGCCAGGGGTGGTACCTGCAAACACTCCGATGCTTAAGTCAGCAAGGGGAGAGAAGAGGTGTGCAGGGAATGTGAACGTACCTGAAAATGGAGGGGTGCACCTCTATTTATAGACGAAATTGTCGTACCCGAGCCGTTGGATACAGATGTTTCAGATCGTGACCGTCGGTCATGGATGCTAGTTGGTGGAGTGTGGACTAGATCTTATCAAGTGCGGAATTGGGCTAGGCCCATATTGTGTGGGGTTTGGCCCAGTCCAGAACAAATAGGATTGTGGTGGCCAATGAGATTGTGGACTTAGCTAAACATAGAAAGGATTAGCGCTTTCCCTTTAAGATGAATTTTGAGAAGGCATATGACTCAGTGTCTTGAGATTATCTGATGTTTATGTTGGAGCATATGGGGTTTGACAAGGAATGGATCAGTTGGATCCAAGCGTGCATCTATTCTAGTTCAATGTTGACTTTGGTTAATGACAGTCCTGATCAGTTGGACCTAACCGTGCATCTATTCTAGT
This sequence comes from Astragalus glycyphyllos, assembly GCA_963573325.1. Classification (NCBI taxonomy): domain Eukaryota; kingdom Viridiplantae; phylum Streptophyta; class Magnoliopsida; order Fabales; family Fabaceae; genus Astragalus; species Astragalus glycyphyllos. The sequence goes on from OY754308.1 coordinate 20,027,131, forward strand.
TCAATGTCGACTTTGGTTACTGACAGTCCTATTACGGAGTTCAATGTTCACATGGGTCTTCACCAAGGGGATCCTCTATCTTCAATTTTATTCCTCATAGCTGCGAAGGGTCTATCAGGATTGGTGGAGAGAGCTAGCTATTCAAATTGAAAACTTTCAGGTGTTTGAAGTATCTCTAGATATTCAACATTCTCTTCTACAGTTTGCAACTGTTTTAATGAGCAAGGAAACTTGGGAGAATCTATGGTGTATCAAAACCATTTTCAGAGGGATTGAATCGGTTTATGGTTTGAAGGTAAATTTCTTTAAGATCAAGCTTTATGAGATAAATGTTGATAGGAATTTCTTGGACTTTGCTACGATTTTCATCTCTTGTAGTTCGGGTTCTTTACCTTTCAAAATTTTGGGGCTCCTAAGAGGGGATAATGTGAGAAGATGTTGTATTGGGAAAATGACTTCAGATTCGAATAGCTCGAGACTTTCGTTATGGGGGACATCTTCTCTCTAATGGAGGCAGAGTGTCCCATCTCAACTCCGTTTTGAATAGCTTACCCCGGTATTTATTTTCTTTTTTTCAAAGTGCCAAAGGGGTTATTTTGAAATTGATCAATTTGCAAAAGAGTTTCTTGTGGAAATGTTCAAAGGAGGGAAGGAAGATCAGTTGGGTGTCTTGGGATAACATTATGTAAATCCAAGAAGGAGGGTGGCGTAGAGATTAAATAATTGGAGGCTTTTAATGTTGCTATGGAAACCTTTCATCTTGTTTTACGTGTAGGGATCCTGTCACGTGGGGAGCAAAAGACTTAATTTGGTGGCATGACATCAATGTTCTAGGATCGTTCTACCGTTGTTCTAAACGAGGAAGATGTCTTATTCTAGAAGAATCAATGGAATGAATGGTCTGTCTCTGTTTCAGGATATCTTCATGGAGTTGTTCACGGTGGTGGTAGATCAAAACATCACGATGTAGAAGCTTTTCTGTCGTCATCATGGAGTGGGCGGTGGTACGTAGAATGGTCTCGTAAGCTATTTGAGGTGGAGACCACTTTGATAGGGCATTTGGACTCTATTTTGAGGGAGTTCTATCCAAGTATCATCCCAGACCGATGGAAATGTGGTTTGGACTCTTCCAAAATTTTCTCTATTAGATCGGTATATTAGGCATTGATGAAGGATTAACACATGTTGAAATTGGAGAAGAAACTTAGTCATATGCTGGGGTTGATCTAGAAAGTACTTGTAACTTTGTATTTTTGGTTGGAGATTGCTCCTTCATAGCACTACAAGAGTTTCGGCCGAAAAAATCTGCCTGTAAAGCCCAAAATCCGCCGGAAATGCACATTATCGGCGGATTTTTTTACCAGTAATTTCCGGCAGATTGTTTCCATCGGTAATAGGCGTTTCCAGCGGATTTTTAATTTTTTTTTTTGAAAAATCCTCCAGAAATGCACACTACCGGCGAATTTTTTGTTTTAAAATAAACAATTACTTTTTTTTCATTTTTTTTCGAATTTTAAAATTTCCTATATTTTTTTATAAAAAGTAAGAAAAAAGGAAAATGAAGTAGAATATGAGAAAAACTATATAGAAGAAATATGAGAAGAAATAATATAGGAGAAAATAAGAATGAAGTAGGAAGGAATAAGAATGAAAGAGAGTATGAGAAGTAATAATATAGGAAAGAATGAGAATAAAGAACGTAAGAAGAAATAAGAACGAAGGAGTGAGAATGAATGAAAATGATGAAGAAAGGAGAAATATAGAAGAGAGATATGTAGAGAAATTTATGGAGATCGGAGAGTATGGGAAAGAAAAAGAAAGATAAGATAGAGATAATGTATAAGAGAATGAGAAGGAAATAAAGAGTGAAATGAGAGAATGAGAGAAGTGTAGGAGAAAGTTTTATTTATAGGCATTTTTGGACGATTTCGACGAAATTACTGGCAGATTTTTTTCCCTCCGAATTTTCCTGGAGGATTTTTTAAATTATCGACGGTTTTTTGTCCTTATAAAATTTGGGTACTTTTGTTTAAGTCCCTAAAAAATTATTTACTACCTTTGGTCCCTATAAAATTTTATTATTTTGGTTTTAGTCCCTCATGACTTTTAAAATCACTTCACGACTTTTAATAGCGCTTATAAAAAATTAAAAAGCGCTATTAAACATCAGGAGGGACTAAAAATAAAAACCATATTTATAGGGACAAAATGTAGGTGACATTTTATGGAGGGACTAAAAAAAAACTTAAATTTTATAGTAACCACAAGCATATCGAACCCAAAAAATTAATACCATTTTTTCACAAAAAAAATTACTACCTTTTTTACAAGCGTGTTAATTAATACTCCCTACATTCAAAAACATTGGTATTTTTAATTTGTTATTTTTTCCAAAACAATGGTATTTTTCAAAACCCTGTGCATAATTCACCAAATTTTTTAAATACATCACGTTATATTAATGAGTGTTTTAGATATCCAAGATATGAAACATAGAAATTTGAAAATATTTATGCTATAGCGGATGATATTTTGGTACTTAACAAATTAAAGATATTTTAATTTAAGTGTAACTAGCACTATACATGTACATATGCACGAATCGTGTCGAGTTGCTTGATACATGACTTAAAATATTGTTATGTTTCTATAGAACTGTAATTAAACTGATTATTTATTGTGTTTATTACCCGTCGTGACCCAAAAGCAAAACAATAGTTGATAAATAGTAAAATTTTTTAAAATTTATGCAAGGGCAGGTTTGTAATTTAAACGGCCCTATATATTTTTCATAGATAGTTAAAAGTATCAAACTTTTTGGAATAAAGGGAGTACATGCCATTCTTTTTTTAGATAAGTAATACTTTCATTGAAGGGAGCACAAGGGGTGCCCAGCCCTTACAATGGGAATAAAGGAAAGGGGACGACGGGCCTCCTCAAAACCTCCCTAAGCCAAAACCCAATGGGAAAAAGACTCAGAGAGGAAAAAGAGTACCTCGTACAACCTGCACTACAGTGAGGATAAGCAACCTAACTCACTATTTCTCCCCCTAAAGACTACAAATTATTTAAGCATTGTAGTGGATTAGACCACCACATTGAAATGGAAAAGGAGGAATTACAATTCAATCTATAAAATCTGCCACATAAAATCGGATTTTCACATAAAATCTGCCACATGTGTCATATTGTCATCACATTATCTCTCCAATTTTTCGCTTATATTTTTATTACTATTTATTACTACCTAAAACCCATTCCTTCTATCTTGCATCCTAAAATAAAATGTGAATGTATTTTGAAGATTCAAAAATATGTTTGAAGTCTAGATTAATTATGGAAAAAATATGTCACAATAAGAAAAAAATCCATGCATCTGCAAAATAGTAGATGTCCCCCCTTGTTTGTAAAATTGTATAACTATATTCCCACCAACCTTTTCATACAAAGGACAATGAGTGCCATTGTTAGATAGAAAGAACGTGATATGAAAATGGTGAGGACTACCGACATCGACAACGCTTTATATATCCCCACATTCACTACTTCATTTCTCTTCTTGTTTTCTTTTACCAAATTGGCATGTAATGATTATTAATAGACAGTTGAACACTCAAGAAACAAGAGGTTAGTTTGAAACTTGGCGAGATACGCATTAACTATTTCAGTTAATCATCAATTTACCGTTATTTTTTTATTATTGTGTTTTGGTGAGAGTATCTATTAGGGATTTGCTGATAACTAATCTACGCTTGGGATTCTGGAACCCTGGATGACTATGAGTATCCTTATTTGTCGGTCCATTTGGTTCTCCCTTCTCAATAGAGATTTTGTCACACTCAAAATTCAAGCTCGAGATCTTGAGGTGCATTTGAATTCAGTTACTGTTCGGACCAACACTTATTGGTATTAATTGTTAGAGTTAGCTCTGTTCGTTAGATTGTTTCTGACTTTTCCCTCTCCAGTATAGAAGGATCACTTTGATCCACATGTAGTTCAAATTTTCAATTTTACAAAAAGTGAGAATCAGAGTTTTCTCTGTTTGTTTCGCAGACATGGTAGTGGCACCATTTCTATAGGTCCAAATTTTACCATACATAATGTCTTGCACTTTCCCCCTCTCAATGTCAATTTAGTATTATTCCTTAGACACACTAATTTTTCTTTCTTTCTTCACCAATTTGGTACTGCACTGCATTACCAAATCTTTGTGTCTCGTGCTTGATTTACATTCTTCAATTTCATTCCATTGTGTTTTTAGGGTTTCTGGAATTAGGGACAATTTACAAAGTCATATTTAATTGTTCAATTCTCCAAGATTGTGCACCAATTTCGCATATTCCGTCGCATGTAATTTCAATAACTGGTATTAGCAGCATCCGTTGAGAAAGATCGCTCCTATGGAGATGGCGAAATTCAATATTGAGAAATCAATGGAAAGAACGATTTTGGTCTATGGAGAATGAAGATTCGAGCAATGCTGGTTCACTAAGGTTTGGAAGAAGCATTGAAGGGTGAAAGCAAACTTCCAGAATCACTGTCGAGAAAGAGAAGAAGGAAATGATAAACAAAACCTACAGTGCCATCATTCTTTGTCTTGGAGATAAGGTACTTAGAGAAATTACAAAAGAAAAATCTGCTGCTGCTATTTGGTTAAAGTTAGAAAGTCTTTATATGACTAAAACCCTAGCTAACAGACTATATCTCAAACAAAGACTATATACCTTCAAAATGAATCAGGGAACATCTATAGGAGACCATATAGATGAGTTTAATAGATTAATTTTAGATCTTGGGAACATAGCTATAAAGGTTTTTGAAGAGGATCAAGCACTATTATTGATTAGATCTTTACCAAGCTCTTATGATACCCTTGCTGATACACTTGTCTATGAGAGAGATTTTTTAAGTCTTGAGAAAGTTCAAAGTGCCCTCATGTCTAAAGAACTCTCCAAGAAAGGAAATCAAAGGGATACTGACCAAGGTGAAACCCTAATGGTTAGAGGAAGATCAGATAAGAGAGAACGAAAGGGGACAGGTAAATCAAGACCTAAGTCAAGACCTAAGCGCAATAGGTGCTATATCTGTGACAAAGAAGGGCATTTTAAGAAGAATTGTCCTGAGAAAAATCATAAGAAAAGAAACCAAAACAAAGAAGAAACAGGAAGTGCATCAGTAGCCTCAGATGGCTATCATACCTGTGAATTTTTTGTTGCTGATGGTATTGGAAACTGTAAAGACCTGGTCACTTCTAGTGACACAAACGATGAGCTATTGGGCACTACTAGTGATGACAGTGGAAATGCTCTTGTTGCTGCTGATGAAGAATGGATTGGTCAAATTCAACAACCACAACAACAGGTGATGATGACTGGGTGCTTACTTCAGGTTTTTCTTATCACATGTGTCCAAAAAGGGGTTCGTTTTTTAGTACAAATCATACAAAGGAGGTCCAGTAATGATTGGAAACAACAAGGCTTGCAAGGTTATAGGAATTGGAATTGTGAAACTAAGAATGGTTGATGGCACAATGAAAATGCTAACCAATGTAAGGCATGTCCCAGTGTCCGTGGATTTTGGTAAACACCGCTGGTCTCCAATTTGGTTAACTTGCAGGATCAACAAGTGAATCCTAAGACCATTTGTGTTTAGAGTTTTTACAGAATCACTTGTGTTCTCGCTGTTTAACAGTAAAAGAAGAAGATAACCGTCGTTTTCTCCGCGAAACTGTCAAATTACTCCAAATGAGGGAGGATAAAACAAAGAGAAAATTTGCAGGAAACGTAAAGAAAAGGAAAAATTAATATTGCATTAATTTAAAGGGGTGGTACACAAGATCATACATGCGTTCCTTGTACTCGTTTCTCAGTGCGTGTCGGTACTTTGAGCGTGGGAACTTGGTATGAGAAATTGTGACCCTTGTTTCTTCTCAGAAACTACTATTTATACAAAGGAAAAGAGAGGGAAAAACTAAACTAAGTAACTGCCTAGAAATTCGAAAATTAATAACTGCTACTCCTACTTTCGACAAGAACCGCTTCATCACGCTTCGACCAACTGCTAGTTCTTCAGCGCATAACTGCTCTGTTTTCTGTCTGTCGAAAGCTTGTGTCCATTTTCCTCTTTCTTGCTTTTGCTTCCCTGGAAGCTTGTCGAACTTACTTTGCGCATGACCATTTTCTCTGTCGAAATACTTTGGTCTTTGTCGAAATATAAGTCAAGCCTTGTTGACCATTTTCAATGAAGCCTGTCGAAATTACAGGCTAACAAATTGCCCCCCAAAAATGTCTTTCTCGACTGAGCTTGAGGTGGAAGAAGAGAAAGAACATTTTTGAATTCACCATCGAAATAGACTTTGCACTTGAGTAGAACAACTGTATACCTGATGTCACCACTGTTAAGTGTTGTTGACGTTACTCCTATCTTGGTGTACCACATGGCCCTCAACGTTCTGCTTATAATTCTGACAATGCTCATATGGCAATCATAACTTCCTTTGAAAGCCACGTACTTACGCTTTCTTTATCTTTATTCCAGCGTTATTTTAACTTCTTGCAATGTTGGCTTATACTTTTTCAAGTATTTGCCATTTATATGCAAAATTCTTTCATCAGCGCCAATCTCTTCGACTTCATATGCGCCGTTTGAATAGACTTGTAGAATTTTGAATGGTCCTTCCCAACTTGGGGACCATTTACCAAGGACTCTATCTTTTCAATCCATAGGTAAAATGACTTTCCAAACTAAGTCTCCCACGTCGAAAGTCTTCAATTTGACTTTCTTATTGTACACCTTAGCTACTCTTTCTTTTTGTCTTATGAGCACATCTAATGCATTTAACCTGTCCTCATCTAAATCAACTAATTTATCTAGCATCATACTCCAATAATGATCAGATGGGATTTCAAATTGTCTTTGAATCCTAATTGATTGAAAACAAATTTCTGCTGGTAATACTGCATCATGCCCAAAAACAAGTTTAAAAGGAGTACTATTGATTGACACTTTGGGAGATGTTCGACATGCCCATAAAATTTGGTTATGTGTGTTATGCCAATTCTTGGGTTTTTGCCCAACATGTTTTTTAATCAAACTAATGATAATTTTATTGGCTGCTTCAACTTGACCATTTGCCTGAGCATAATATGGTGTCGAACTCAACAATTTATACCCATTTTCAGCAGCAAATTCGACCATTTTCTGACCAATAAAAACTGAACCTTGATCTGTGGTGATAGTTTCAGGTACACTAAATCTATATAATATATGGTCTTGAATAAAATTAATTACTGCCTCCTGATTAACATTATTTAAAGGAATAGCTTCCACCCACTTAGTGAAATAATCTATCCCTACCAATATGAAACGATGGCCTTTCGACGAGTTTGGCTTAATTTCTCCAATTATATCCCTACCAATAGCTTCATTTGAAGGCACATGTTGTATCCCTGCATGCTTTTGACATTCTTGGCATCCTTTGGCAAACTCTATGCAATCTTTTAACATGGTTGGCCAATAAACACCTTGTCGAAAAAGAAGCCATTTCATCTTATGGCCTACTTGGTGAGCTCCACAAGTTCCACTGTGAGTATTAGATATTGCCAAGTATGCCTCATTTTCACTAAGGCACTTGAGTAAAACTCCTTCAGGGGTTTTCTTAAACAACTCATTTCCCATGATGACATAACTTAAGGCTCTATACTTGGTTTTTCTATCAGTTATCCCTGTTGGATTTTCCAAGTAGTTAACAATTTGTCTTCGCCAATCATCATTTGACATACTGTCAATGGCAAAAACTTCAAACACATTATCACAATATCCTTTGTCGGAGACTTCATCATTAAAATTTTCATTAAAATTTTCACTTTCACTTGGAGGTAATTGACTTAAGACTAAAGAGTAGTTCTCTGCCTCCTCTAGTTTTTTCCTTGACAAAGTTTCTTGTGTCATTGCTGTCGAAATTAACTTGTTTTTAATTTCGATTAGCTCTGTTAATTTTTCTTTAGAAACTTTATAACCAGAAGCTATTTGTGCCAGATCATTGGCCTCTTGATTTGCAATACGAGGCACATGTTGAATATCAACGCTGTCGAATTGTTTCAATAAAGTACTGGCAGCAATAAAGTAAGTAATCAAATTTTCCTTAATGCACTTGTATTCTTTCGTTAATTGTTTGATTACTAATTCAGAATCACCTCTAATTTCGACCTGTTTTGCCCCCAAGTTTAACAGAATTTCAAGTCCTGTTACTAAGGCTTCATATTCAGCCTCATTATTGGAGCAACTTTCTTTAATTTTATACTTGTATTTAGTTGGAATCCCTTCAGGTGAAATGATTGACATCCCAACACCGGACCCATTTTTATGGCTGGAGCCATCGAAGTATAATTTCCAAGGTCGAAAGTGCACAAAGTTAATTTCTGATTCAACTATTGAATGATCAACAATGAAATCCGCAACGACTTGGCCTTTGATAGCCTTTAAAGGTTGGAATGTTAATGAATACTCAGATAAAGCTAAAGCCCATTTGCCTATTCTACTATGTAGGATGGGTTTCGACAGCATATGTTTAATAATATCAAAGTGGGAATAAACATACACGTCAACAGGCTTAATATATTGCTTTAACTTAGTACAAGAGAAATATAAGCATAAACACAATTTTTCAATAGGGTGATATCTAGTTTCAGAATCATTCAAAACCCTACTGAGGTAATATATGGCCCTTTCTACACCATTTTCATCCTCTTGTGCTAACATGCTACCTATTGACAATTCTGATGTTGCTATGTATAATTTCATTGTCTTATTCCTAATAGGAGGTAATAAAATAGGTGGCTTTATCAGGTAGGCTTTGATTTCATCGAAAGCTTGTTGGTGGCATGGCTCCCACTTGAAAACATCTTCCTTCTTCAGTCGAAGTAATGGCGAAAATACTTGAGTCTTGCCACTTAGATTTGATATAAATCTTCTAAGGAAATTGACCTTTCCTAATAATGACTAATTCTTTCTTTGTTGAAGGAGATTGCGTTTCCATGATAGCTTTCGTCTTGTTTTGATTTATTTCAATGCCTTTTTTGTGCACAACAAAGCCCAAGAAATCACCTGCACTTACACAAAAGGCACATTTGAGTGGATTCATTTTCAATCCATATTTACTCATTCTTTCGAATGATAATCGTAGATGATCTAAATGACCATTTTCTGATGAAGACTTAACAACTATGTCATCTATATAGACTTGCATAAATTTTTCTATAAAATCATGGAACATAGTGTTCATAGCTCTTTGGTACGTAGCACCAGCATTTTTTAAACCAAATGGCATCACTACCCATTCATAAACACCTAATGCCCCTGGGCATCGAAATGCAGTTTTTGAAATGTCTTCTTCGGCAATAAAAATTTGGTTATAACCAGAATATCCATCAAGCATGCTTAAATATTCATAACCAGCCGCTGAATCAACCAACATTTCTGCCACAGGCATTGGGTATTGATCTTTGGGAGTAGCATTATTTAGATCTCTAAAATCTATGCAAACTCTAAGCGTACCATTTTTCTTAATTACAGGCACTATATTAGCAAGCCATTCGACATACCTGGCAGTTCTGATGAACTTGCTTTTCAATAGCCTTTCGATTTCCGCTTTAATCTTCGACATGATTTCTGGTGCAAATCTTCTTGGTGTTTGCTTCACAGGCTTCTTCTCTGGTTGAATAGGTAATTTCAACTCAACCACCTCTCTTTCCAGCCCTGGCATCTCATTGTAATCCCAAGCGAAGCAATCTTTGTATTCCTTTAGCAATTCAACAATCTGCGCCTTCAACTCTTGATCAATCTTAGCACTGATGTATGTTGGCCTTTTTATTGAGCCATCTCCCAAATCAATTTCATCTAAGGGATCTTGTGCTTGGATCTTTTTGGTTGAACCCATTGGATCTTTTTCAAAACCTAAAGGCTCGTCATCATAGACGCAATCAAGCCTCTGGTTTTCGACAACGTTGTCTTTATTTTTATCTTCTGTGGCTAAAACAACCATTTGATGTAACTCAGCTTCTAGAATAGCTTTTTCTTTGTTTTCGGCCACATAGGCCGTAATTCTTTCCCATACAGTGGGTTTATCCATAAATAACTATTTATGGTCCTTCCCACCCTATAGGCTTGACATAGCCTTGTGGGTAGTTGTCTTCGTCAATGACCTCTCTATCCCAAATGAATCCATAGTTGGGATCAAGAATCACTGAAGTCCTCACATTATCGCTGCTTTCAAAACCATGTTCAGAGGAAATGCATGGCGCAATGCTCGCCAGTTTCTTATCGAAGGTTTTCTTGGTGATAGTATTCACTTCAGCCTTGAAATAGCTTTGATCACCCTCAATGTTTTCAACTAGGCCATCTTCTCTCCAAATAATGAGCCTCTGGTGAACTGTCGAAGGAATTGCCCCCACAGCATGGATCCATTCCCTTCCCAGCAGCATATTATAATTTGCCTTGGTTGAAATCACCATAAACATAGTTGGCCTGCTAATGCTTCCAACAGAAAGGTCAACTTCAATGGCTCCAAGAGAGTGGCCACTTTTACCTTCATAGTTGGTAAGGATTACGTTGTGTGTTTTCAGATCCGTCTCACACTTCCCAATCCTCTTCAGCATATGTTGTGGCATCAGGTTTACAGCAGCGCCACCATCAACCAAGATCTTGCTTATCCCAACATTGTTCACCTTTGCTTGGATATACAAAGGTTTGAGATGATTCCTCATCCCACAATCAGGTCTCTCAAAGACAGCGTGTTGTTCTTTCACACAACCATTCTTGAGGACATAGTAACAGATGGGTTTGTAAGTGGTTTCTTCGTCGAAATCGTCTTCAACGTCATTCACCTCAGAAACCACGTCATACTCAATTGGGAGAATCGAGACAACACCGCACAGGACGTCGAATTCTGACCCCGAGTCTGCGAAATCAGATCCCATTTCTTCGTCTAGATTGAGACCTTCTTTAATCACTGAGAGAGATGGAAATATCCTTCCAGTTGCTGGCTTTCTAGCCATTTCAAGAGATTTCGAAGGTATTTGTTTACCTTTTTCTTTGTTGGAATTTTCCATCTTGCCTACAGCAGCAACCTTTTTCTGGCGTTGATATCTACGCCATTGAGTTCTCGTCATAGGGTTCTTCCCTTTGTAATTATTGTAGGCATACTTGTTAGATTCAGTTGCCTTATTTTGGTTAGTTGCACTAGTGCTGCCCCTGACCAATTTTGCTGGCTCTTGTTGATTTCCAACATCCTTTCCAGCATAATACACTGGGTAATACCCAGTACTCTTTCCACCAGAATGCACCCATTTCTCGACAGGTGACTTTGCTGGAGGAACATAAGTCCTAATCTGACATTTCTGAGGATTCCTTGTCGAAGTAAACTTATATTGGATCCCTCTGTCATTGTAACTGAACTTTGGCCTTTTGTCGACCCATTTTCCTTTGCGTTTCAGTTGAGGCTTCAATCTCTCAAGATTCTTGGCAGCCTCTTTGTCGAAGACAGCACTGCACCTTGGGCAAAGCATAACTTCAGTGTTATTGATCTTGCAGCGATTGAGGAAGTCAATCAATTCCTCTTCAGCCCCGGGATACACTACCTTCATCTTCTCAGCATATTGGTCTTCAGTAACCATTTCGACACCTACCTTGTCGACAGCTTTTTCTGCCTTAGCATTTTCAGCAACATCTTCAGTGACCTCGACCACATTGAGATCAACTTCGACCAGCAATGCATCAGCTGTTTGCAGGGGATCAGTATCAATCTTCATTGGTGGTTTAGACTTGTCACCAAATTTGAGCCTTCCTTCGTTGATAGCATTTTGAACCAAATCCCTAAAAATGACACGGGAAGTGTTATGACCTAAGAAGCCATGAAATTTACAAGGAATTGGAGGGCGGAGCCTCTTATTTATAGACAGGGTGTCGTACCTGGGCCGTTGGATGCGTGGGAGAGATCCTGACCGTTGGGTATGGGTCAAGAGCGTATGTGGATGCCTTGAAGTACGGAAGTGGGCCAGGCCCAAACTAGTGAAGGTTTGGCCCAGTCCGGAACAATAAATGAATAACGACTAAGCGATAAAAGATTTCTTTCAATAGAATAACAAGAATGACTTTCGTATAATATTAAAAGTACAACCCAAATCCCAATGTCACATAATCAAAGCAATTAACCTTTAATCCAATTAATTAAAAAAAGAGTAACTACAACGTAAAGTATCATACTACAAGCTACTAGGTGATCCGTAGTAATCACATCTCCACTGATTCACGATCGTAGAAGGCTGCTCCATTGACACCTGGAAGTCAGTCTAAAAAGTGATTCCCAGGTGAGAAACAGCGTCCAAACTATATAAGGAACATAAGACCGAAACTAAAACAGCCAGACTATCACAATCCATCAAATCAAAATCAAAGAGTCAATCCCTAAAGAGTGACAACACAACAGGTCTGTACAACAAAAAGTAACAAAGTTGAACCACAGAGGGCTCGTGCATAAAAAGTGATGAGATCACATCACACAACAAAATTAGAACAGTGTAAGCACGAACATAATTCGCATACTTGATCAATCATCAACTGGGATCATCATCCTCAACGAACGACAAATACCACCACGGTGAACCCAACGAACATGCCACACGTGCTCGGTCGTTCATCAACTATTGTCATCATCTTCAATCTGGTGCAACTTCGAAAAGATCCTACCCACTACTCTGCGATAAATCTAGATCCATCTAACTCTCAGTAAGCGGAAGCAAGTTCCCTCATATCCCGGGAAATAGCTAGAGTCTAGTCAGAGTACCCCCGTGTTTTATAGAACGCCCCAGCGGTGCCCCGCTTAGAACGTCCCCCACTCGGCCTACCCGCAAGGTCGGGTCGTTGCCGTCTCTATCACTACTCCCATAATCGTTTGCTTACCACCCCACCTGTCATTCATACCATCCTAGAGGTACGGCTCGCCCATACTGCGTCGAGTCCTTGCCCATACTGCGACAAGGTTCCTCTTACAATCATCAACTTTTAAGGTACGGCTCGCCCATGCTGCGATGAGTCCTTGCCCATGCTGCGACAAGGTTCCTTCAACAAATCTCGATCACGAAGATACCGCTCGTCCATACAGCAACGAGTTCTTGTCCTTGTTGCAACAAGATTCTTCAACACGAACCTGTTCGTTAATCATCGACGAAGGATAAATTGCCCATTGGGCGGCAAGTCTCGGATAACAATATGGTTAACGAAAACCAGCAATCACCACAACCACGAACATCAAGTCATTTAAGGACTTTACTAGTTCCAAGTCAAACTTGGCTACATTAACAAATATTGAAATGTCGATCGGGGACTTAAAAACTTCGTATCATTTAGTCTTACCTATCATTCTAATCCATGAGCACTTTATTTACAGATATTTAAATTATCACAGTCATCCGGTATAATTACAGTCCTCTAAATCATCTACAGACATTTAAATTATTACAGTCATCCAGAATAATCACAGTTATCCATATTGAATAAATTGAATAAATAAATAATAACAAATAAATACAAACACAAATAGGAATAGTGATAATCATTACCATTATAGTCCTATCCTCCATTCCTCATATATAGAATAGAAACCCAATTGCAATTATTCCTTTGGCACAACGAAGAGAGGGTCACGAGATATCGAGCGCAATCTAATTTCAACGACACCACGTTTGACTCGTACACGTACAATTATGCACAAATAGTATAATTAAAATACTTAATCATTTGTTTAATGAAATAACCGCATTTGGAAAAAAGAGTACCTATCAGCGGGTACAAGGCGGTGACGACAGTTTCAAACCATGGACCCAAAAAACCAGATATCCGAGAGTGCACGAGTTACGAAGGCTTAACGAGACTAGTCGACAATTGAAAGGCGTTCTTCGGCGAAGTCTTGGATTCGGACATAATTAATTTGAGTACATCTAAGTCATAGAAGTTCACAATCACTGATTATGATTGAATTCGAGACCATCGAGAATCAAAGTGGTCTACGCAAGTGAGGAGTTTTACATCGCAAATGGAGGAGCGATAAGGTGGAGGCCAAATCTGTCATGAGCCAGACATGGGGGAGGAATGTCAATTTCTTTGTGACTGAAATTGCGTTCAATAGGCACTCTGCAGCCATGGTTTTTGCAAACAGGGAGAAAACGCAAGGAAGTGGCATGGTTTCTGGCGTGAATTTAGTTAACCAACACAGCCATAATCAGTCAAACTAATGTCATAATCAGAATCAATGGTGAAATTCGAATGGGAAGGTGAAGTTTCAGAGCTGGCCGCCGAGAGAAGAATGAGAACGACATGGAGAAAGAATGGGGCGCCTAGGGTTCCATGGCTTCTCTTTCTACGCAGCGGGTCGGGTCAGGGTCCATGGGCTATTCGCGCGGTGGGGTTCTTAATCTGGTCTCCCAACTAGTTTGGGTTTAATGACAGGGGGTGCAGGAAGTAGAAAACATGGTGCTTTATAATTAAAAAACGTGGCTATGTTTAAAAAAAAAAAACCAAAGTCCATTTTAATTCATTTTTAAAGCTCAATTTAACTACAACTACTATTTTAACATCTCAATAGCCCAAAAATTTTTTCTAAATAAATAACATCTCAAATACTATTATTTAAAAAATAAAATAAATATATAATAACAACTATATATTACTAGTAGCATATAAAAATACATTTAAATGTGTTTGTAACTAATTTTAATAACTCTAACGCACAATAAATTAAAATAATTTAATCTTATCAATATAAAATATTTCATAAAACAACCACACACTGAAAGAATCACAACACGCTAAAATCGGGGTGTTACAACTCCCATATACGGGAGCTGTAGCGTAAAAATGTCAAATTCAATCGTTTTCTATTTTTAAGTAATTATTTTAATATTTCATATCTCCAAAAAAATCCAAATTTTTTTGCATATCTCTCTTTTGATTTAATTAGATTTTTTGTAGTGATTTTAGTTTTTTTAGAATAGATTTGATATGTTTTCTATTTTCTGCATCTATTTTAACTTTAGGACGTAGTTGGTATTTCTAGAATTGTCGCATTTTCTTACTTCTTGCTGCATATGGTGCATGACCAGGTCTAATACCGTTAATTTACATCCCTTTGACCTTGAAATTGAGAGAACATTACATCGTAGACTTAGGGAGCATATAGAGGATAGTGGTAGTGATAGTGATAGCATCTTTAGTCATAATCTCTTTGATTCTGATTCTGATAATGATTTTGTTAACTTGGCGGGTAGAACACTTAGGGAACTCGCTGCACCTGAAGTTAATTACAATGTTTTGTGTATTAATTATCCCGATGTTGCTGTTCCTTTTGAATTGAAATCTGGTTTAGTACACTTGTTGCCAAAGTTTAATGGTCATTCAGGTGAAGATCACAAACATCTCAAGGAGTTCCACATCGTGTGCTCAACCATGAAGCCCTAAGGAATTCCAGAGGAGCCCATTAAACTGAGGGCATTCCCCCTCTCTCTCTCTCCAAGATACAGCCAAGGATTGGTTATATTACCTCCAACCAGGTTCTGTTGAAAATAGGAATGACTTGAAAAAGTTGTTCTTAGAGAAGTTCTTTCCTGCGTCCAGTGTAACACCCCGGAAATAATTTAATTAAAATAGTTGATTGAATTATTAAAATAATTTGGAGGCGGGATATAGATAAATTAAAAGGTTAATATTTTATATGCGTAGGAGGTGAAACGAGTAAAGGAGGTGGTGACGTGGAGAGCCCAGTGTTTACTGAGCCCTCAACTTAAACCCTGGGGGTTTAAGCCAAACCCTCATTCGCAGCAAGCAAAAGAAAAACGAAAGTGAGAGTGAGAGAGAGAGCACGCGGCGCAAAGAGGGAGAGAAGAGGAGGGTTTCGCGAAGAATTTCAAAAGGGGATCGTTCGTGTTGCTGTGGTTTTGTTCGTGTCTCGTTCGTCGTGTTCCGGAGCTTACGTTATTCGAGGTAAGGGTGGGCTTAACCTTGATGATGGGTTGATGATAATTATGTGTGGGTAGTCTAGGGTTTTGTTGAATTGTTCGTGTTGTTGCATATCGTGTTTTCGTTGAGATTGGTGCTTTGATGATTATTGCACGTTATTGTGATTTGTTTCGTTATTTGTTGTTGCGTGATTGTTGTATCACGATGATGGTGTTGTTATTGTTCGTGTTTTTGTTGTTGCTGTGCGTGGTTGATTGTTGTTGTTGCGTTGTCGAATTGTCGTTTTTGTTGTGGTGGTTGCGGTGTCGTTGCCGTTAGGGTTTGGTGTTTGGCAATTTAGCGATTCTGGACACAGGTTCGGTTTTTCTAAAACTGGCGCTGTTTGGTTGATCCAAAAATTATGAGGTTGATTGTTTTTGAAAATAGACTTAACGCCGGTCGTTTTGGCACTGGTTTCGTCAAATTCGGAGTTGTATAGCTCGAGTTATAGGCGATACAAGTTAGGTTAAAATTCTGGAAACGATTTGGGTATAGATTCGGTATTTCGGTGACTGGGAACGTTGTATTGACCGAAAAATTATGTGGTTTATTTTTCTGGAAAATAGACTTAATGCTTGTTAATTTGGCACTGGTTTGGTTGCGTTTAGAGTTGTGTAGCTCGAGATATGAATTCCACAAGTTAGAGTAAGATTCTGGAAACAATCTGGACACAGGGTCAGTGTTTTGGTTACCACGTTTTCAAAAGAACTCCTTTTCGAACGAATCCAATTTCTTTGAAAACTAGACAAAATTTGCCCCAGTTTATGCACAAGTTTCACGCAATTTGATTGAGTTTTGGTCACTTTGGAATTGCTTGAATTTGAAGGACAGAAACTGTCCTCTTTTGCAACTAGCCTGTGTGCTTTTCGAAAACTGTACCTATTGGACACTCTCCTTCAAAAACTGATCTTAGGGATGATAACCAGACCCATAGGGATTTCCAACAAGTATTTATTTGTTGAAATCCGATGTCGTTTTCTATTTTAATTAATTCGCTGAAGTAGGTGCGATGTGCCTAGGCGCTGTGCGCCAGTCTTGTGCGTGGTGTGCGTGCGTTATGTCCGCGTTGTGGAGCCGTCTGGTGTTAATATTTCAGGTGCGGTGCTGGTATGCTCAGGAGAGTTTAGTGGTAGCTGTGATGCTACAACTTGGTGCTATTTTTGGTGAAATCATTTGTTTTGATTCTGGTGATATAGTATTTATTTTAAATACTTGTTATGGTGAGTTGGTGCATAATCATGGTGTCGCATTGTCATATGCATGTTTTGGTGATATAGGCTCTGCCTCTGGTGTTTATTGGTGATATGCCCGTCGTGGCTCATTTTGGTGATCGGTACCGCATGCATATGCCCACTGGAGGGGTTGCATATCATCCCATTGTCTATGAATGTTATAATTTTGGTGGTTCACTGTCAAATGGACTTTTCCTTTGGTATCTGGTGCTGTGATATGGTGTAATTGTATTGTGTTGCTGTAGTTACCTGATGCTAGCATATTTTTATCATCTGCTTATTACCTCTGTTAGACTCACCCCTTCTGCTTGGAATGTTGCTCTCATGCGGCAACGCTGCAGGTGATCGCTAGTGCTCGTGGAGGAATTGCTAGGTTTTGCTTCCTCTCTCGTTTGGGTCTGTGTCAGCTCTGATATGTAGCACTGGGGAGTCGTTAGTTATCGTTTTGAACTATTATTTTAGTTATTGGAAATTATTTTAATTAATTTTGGAGATGTCTTTAATTGTTAATTCTGGAGATGTTTAAACTGGTTAATATTTCCGCTGCTTGGTGATTTCTTTTATATAAATCATTTTGGAGATTTTTTTTTTTGGAATAAATGGTGAAAAATGTAGCGCCCTTCGAGGTGACTCTGATAATTGTCTATTTAGTTGTAATAGTAAAAGAGGGGTGTTACATTAGTGGTATCAGAGCAGTTCGGTCTGTCCGGCCAAGTTGTCGAGTCGTCGAGTCGAGTAACACTTGGGTAATTGTTACTCGTTTCTGATTATAGTTTCTGTTGCAGTGTTAGGTTGAGATGGCAGGACGAAACGATGCTGCACTCGCTGCTGCTTTGCAGGCTGTGGCTCAAGCTATGGAGAATAACCCAGGTGCTGCTGGTGATGCTGGGTCGCGCAGTTTGGCTACGTTTCAGAGGGAGAATCCTCCTACCTTTAAGGGCAAGTATAACCCTGATGGTGCTTTGGCGTGGCTGAAAGAGATGGAGAGAATCTTTCGTGTTATGGATTGCTCTGAGGCGCAGAAAGTCAGGTATGGTACTCATATGCTGGCAGAGGAGGCTGATGACTGGTGGTTGGAGGTGAGGCAGAGGCTGGCGACTGTGAATGAAGAGGTCACTTGGGCTGTATTCAGCAGAGAATTTCTGAGAAAGTATTATCCTGAAGATGTCTGTGGGAAGAAAGAGATTGTGTTTCTGGAGCTGAAGCAGGGTAATATGTCGGTGAATGAGTATGCTGCCAAGTTCATTGAATTGGCGAAGTTCTATCCACATTATGGTGAGGTTGGTGCTGAATTCTCCAAATGCATCAAGTTTGAAAATGGGTTGCGGGATGATATCAAGAAGGCGATAGGGTATCAGAAAATTCGGGTGTTCTCGGAGTTGATTGACAGCTGCAGAATCTTCGAGGAAGACAGTAATGCTCATTCTAGAGTCATGAGGGATAGGCAGAAGAATTTCTCGAGTCGTGGGAAGCCGTATGAGGTTCCAGCTGGTAAGGGCAATCAGAGAACTGCTGTGGGTAAGAGACCTAGTGGGGGAGATGCTGCTGCTAGTGTGGTATGTTACAAGTGTGGTAAACCCGGTCATAAGCGTCCTGACTGTCCAGGTGATGTGAAGAAGTGCTACAAGTGTGGTAAAGAGGGTCATATGGCGTCTAGCTGTGATCGAAAGGATGTGTTATGCTACAACTGTGGTGAGGGTGGTCATATCAGCACCCAGTGTCCTAAACCGAAGAAAGAAAGGTCCGTTGGGAAGGTGTTCGCTCTGGCGGGGTCAGATGCAGTGAATGAGATCAGAGGTACATGCTATATTAATAATTCTCCTCTCATTGCTACTATTGATACTGGTGCTACCCATTGTTTTATTGCTACTGCATGTGTTGAGAAATTAGATCTTGTTTTATCTCCTATGTTGAAGGAGATGGTTATCGATACTCCGGCTAAGGGTTCGGTGACTACCTCGGTTGTTTGTGCTAAATGCCCTTTATCGATATTCGGTAATGATTTTCTCGTTGACTTGATTTGTTTGCCGCTGAGCGGAATGGATGTTATTCTAGGTATGGACTGGTTAGTTGATAACCATGTTCATATCAACTGTCATGAAAGGTCTGTGAGTTTCTTTTCTCCTGAAGAGGAAGAGTCTGGTTTGTTGTCTGCTGGTCAGTTGCATAGGGTAATGAGGGAAGACGTCCAGTTGTTTTCATTAATGGCGTCATTGTCTGCTGAGAGCCAAGCGAAGGTTGATGAGTTGCAGGTGGTGCGAGAGTTTTCTGAGGTTTTTCCCGACGAGATTCCGGATGTACCACCAGAGAGAGAGGTTGAGTTTGCTATTGATCTGGTACCTGATACTAAACCTGTGTCTATGGCACCGTATAGAATGTCTGCATCTGAATTGTCAGAACTGAAGAAGCAACTCGAGGATCTGCTTGACAAGAAATTTGTGAGGCCAAGTGTGTCGCCGTGGGGAGCTCCAGTGTTGTTGGTGAAAAAGAAAGATGGTAGTATGAGGTTGTGCGTAGACTATCGGCAGCTGAATAAGGTGACTATTAAGAACAAGTATCCGCTTCCGAGGATTGATGACTTAATGGATCAGTTGGTGGGTGCTCAGGTGTTCAGTAAAATAGATTTGAGATCGGGTTATCATCAGATCAAGGTGAAAGACGAAGACATTCAGAAGACAGCTTTCAGAACCCGTTATGGGCATTATGAGTATTCCGTGATGCCTTTCGGTGTGACTAATGCGCCGGGAGTGTTCATGGAGTACATGAATCGTATCTTTCGTGAGTATCTGGATCGGTTTGTGGTGGTATTCATTGACGACATCCTAATTTATTCTAAGTCAGAAGAGGAGCATGCAGAACATCTGAGATTGGTATTGGAAATTCTGAGGGACAGGAAATTATATGCGAAGCTGTCTAAGTGTGAGTTTTGGTTGAAGGAGGTTAGCTTTCTGGGTCATGTTATTTCGGGGAATGGAATTGCCGTGGATCCATCTAAGGTTGATGCCGTGTTACAATGGGAGTCTCCGAAGTCAGTTACTGAGATTAGAAGTTTTCTGGGTCTGGCAGGTTACTATAGGAGGTTTATAGAAGGATTTTCGAAGTTGGCACTTCCGTTGACTCAGTTGACTTGCAAGGGTAAAGCTTTCATCTGGGATGACTGTTGTGAAGAGAGCTTCAAAGAATTGAAGAAGAGGTTGACGACGTCTCCTGTTCTCACGTTGCCTAATCCGGAAGAGTCGTTTGTGGTGTATTGTGATGCTTCCAAGATGGGGTTGGGAGGTGTGCTTATGCAGAATGGTAAGGTAGTTGCCTATGCGTCGAGACAGTTGAGGACTCATGAGAAGAACTACCCTACCCATGATTTAGAACTTGCTGCAGTTGTGTTCGCGTTGAAAATTTGGAGACATTATTTGTATGGTTCGAGGTTTGAGGTGTTCTGTGATCATAAGGGTTTGCAGTATCTGTTTGATGAGAAAGAGTTGAATATGAGACAGCGCAGATGGTTGGAGTTGCTGAAAGACTATGACTTTAGCTTGAACTATCATCCGGGAAAGGCTAATGTGGTAGCTGACGCTTTAAGTCGAAAGACGTTGCATATGTCAGCAATGATGGTTAGAGAACTCGAATTAATTGAGCAGTTCAGGGATATGAGTTTGGTTTGTGAAGTGACGCCTCAGAGTGTCAGATTGGGGATGTTGAAGATTGATAATGAATTCATGGCTAGCATTCGAGAAGCTCAGAAGTTAGATGTTAAATTAGTTGACCTGATGGTTGGGATTGATCGATCCGAGAATAAAGGCTTTGAGTTGGATGCGCAGAATGTATTGAAGTACCGTGGAAGAATCTGCATTCTTGATGATGAGGAGATGAAAAGAGCAATTTTAGAAGAAGGTCATAGGAGTAAGTTGAGTATCCATCCGGGAGCTACAAAGATGTATCAGGATCTGAAGAAGATGTTTTGGTGGCCTGGTATGAAGCGTGATGTGGCGCAGTTTGTGTATTCCTGCTTGACTTGTCAGAAATCGAAGGTTGAGCATCAGAAGCCTGCTGGGTTGATGCAACCGTTGGAGATTCCGGAATGGAAGTGGGATAGTATTTCTATGGATTTCGTGAGGTTACCTAATACTGTGAGGTGGCACGATTCGATTTGGGTGATTGTGGATAGATTGACGAAGTCTGCTCATTTTATTCCTATCAATATCACGTATCCGGTGTCGAGATTGGCAGAGATTTATATTCAGGTGATTGTGAAGTTGCATGGTGTTCCTTTGTGCATTGTGTCTGACAGAGATCCTAGGTTCACTTCTGATTTCTGGAAGAGTTTGCAAGAAGCGTTGGGTTCTAAATTGAGGTTGAGTTCAGCTTATCATCCTCAAACTGATGGGCAGACAGAGAGGACCATTCAGTCGTTGGAAGACTTGTTGAGATCTTGTGTTCTTGAGCAGGGAGGTGCGTGGGATACTCACCTTCCGTTGATCGAGTTTACTTACAACAATAGTTACCATTCTGGCATCGGGATGGCACCGTTCGAGGCATTGTATGGTCGGAGATGTAGGACTCCGTTGTGTTGGCATGAATCTGGGGAGAGTATTGTTCTTGGACCCGAGGTTGTTCGAGAGACTACTGAAAAGGTGAAATTGATCCGTGAGAAAATGAAAGCGTCGCAGAGTAGACAGAAGAGCTATCATGATAAGAGAAGGAAGGATTTAGAATTCCAAGTTGGTGATCATGTGTTTTTGAGAGTCACGCCTATGGCTGGTGTTGGGCGTGCATTGAAGACAAAGAAGTTGACTCCTCGTTTCATTGGACCGTATCAGATCACTGAGAGAATTGGTAATGTTGCTTATAGGGTGGCCTTGCCGCCTAATCTTTCGAATTTGCACGATGTATTTCATGTGTCGCAACTTCGGAAGTATATTTCGGATCCGTCCCATGTGATTCCGATGGATGATGTGCATGTGCGGGATAATCTCACTGTGGAGACAATGCCTGTGCGAATTGAAGATCGTGAAGTGAAGACCTTACGTGGCAAAGAGATAAACCTGGTGAAAGTGGTCTGGTTAGGAGCTGCTGGTGAAAGCATGACATGGGAGTTGGAGAGCAAGATGCGAGAGTCCTATCCGGAGCTGTTTGAATCAGGTATGTTTTCGAGGACGAAAGATTCTAAGTGGGGGAGGGTTGTAACACCCCGGAAATAATTTAATTAAAATAGTTGATTGAATTATTAAAATAATTTGGAGGCGGGATATAGATAAATTAAAAGGTTAATATTTTATATGCGTAGGAGGTGAAACGAGTAAAGGAGGTGGTGACGTAGAGAGCCCAGTGTTTACTGAGCCCTCAACTTAAACCCTGGGGGTTTAAGCCAAACCCTCATTCGCAGCAAGCAAAAGAAAAACGAAAGTGAGAGTGAGAGAGAGAGCACGCGGCGCAAAGAGGGAGAGAAGAGGAGGGTTTCGCGAAGAATTTCAAAAGGGGATCGTTCGTGTTGCTGTGGTTTTGTTCGTGTCTCGTTCGTCGTGTTCCGGAGCTTACGTTATTCGAGGTAAGGGTGGGCTTAACCTTGATGATGGGTTGATGATAATTATGTGTGGGTAGTCTAGGGTTTTGTTGAATTGTTCGTGTTGTTGCATATCGTGTTTTCGTTGAGATTGGTGCTTTGATGATTATTGCACGTTATTGTGATTTGTTTCGTTATTTGTTGTTGCGTGATTGTTGTATCACGATGATGGTGTTGTTATTGTTCGTGTTTTTGTTGTTGCTGTGCGTGGTTGATTGTTGTTGTCGCGTTGTCGAATTGTCGTTTTTGTTGTGGTGGTTGCGGTGTCGTTGCCGTTAGGGTTTGGTGTTTGGCAATTTAGCGATTCTGGACACAGGTTCGGTTTTTCTAAAACTGGCGCTGTTTGGTTGATCCAAAAATTATGAGGTTGATAGTTTTTGAAAATAGACTTAACGCCGGTCGTTTTGGCACTGGTTTCGTCAAATTCGGAGTTGTATAGCTCGAGTTATAGGCGATACAAGTTAGGTTAAAATTCTGGAAACGATTTGGGTATAGATTCGGTATTTCGGTGACTGGGAACGTTGTATTGACCGAAAAATTATGTGGTTTATTTTTCTGGAAAATAGACTTAATGCTTGTTAATTTGGCACTGGTTTGGTTGCGTTTAGAGTTGTGTAGCTCGAGATATGAATTCCACAAGTTAGAGTAAGATTCTGGAAACAATCTGGACACAGGGTCAGTGTTTTGGTTACCATGTTTTCAAAAGAACTCCTTTTCGAACGAATCCAATTTCTTTGAAAACTAGACAAAATTTGCCCCAGTTTATGCACAAGTTTCATGCAATTTGATTGAGTTTTGGTCACTTTGGAATTGCTTGAATTTGAAGGACAGAAACTGTCCTATTTTGCAACTAGCCTGTGTGCTTTTCGAAAACTGTACCTATTGGACACTCTCCTTCAAAAACTGAACTTAGGGATGATAACCAGACCCATAGGGCTTTCCAACAAGTATTTATTTGTTGAAATCCGATGTCGTTTGCTATTTTAATTAATTTGCTGAAGTAGGTGCGATGTGCCTAGGCGCTGTGCGCCAGTCTTGTGCGTGGTGTGCGTGCGTTATGTCCGCATTGTGGAGCCGTCTGGTGTTAATATTTCAAGTGCGGTGCTGGTATGCTCAGGAGAGTTTAGTGGTAGCTGTGATGCTACAACTTGGTGCTATTTTTGGTGAAATCATTTGTTTTGATTCTGGTGATATAGTATTTATTTTAAATACTTGTTATGGTGAGTTGGTGCATAATCATGGTGTCGCATTGTCATATGCATGTTTTGGTGATATAGGCTCTGCCTCTGGTGTTTATTGGTGATATGCCCGTCGTGGCTCATTTTGGTGATCGGTACCGCATGCATATGCCCACTGGAGGGGTTGCATATCATCCCATTGTCTATGAATGTTATAATTTTGGTGGTTCACTGTCAAATGGACTTTTCCTTTGGTATCTGGTGCTGTGATATGGTGTAATTGTATTGTGTTGCTGTAGTTACCTGATGCTAGCATATTTTTATCATCTGCTTATTACCTCTGTTAGACTCACCCCTTCTGCTTGGAATGTTGCTCTCATGCGGCAACGCTGCAGGTGATCGCTAGTGCTCGTGGAGGAATTGCTAGGTTTTGCTTCCTCTCTCGTTTGGGTCTGTGTCAGCTCTGATATGTAGCACTGGGGAGTCGTTAGTTATCGTTTTGAACTATTATTTTAGTTATTGGAAATTGTTTTAATTAATTTTGGAGATGTCTTTAATTGTTAATTCTGGAGATGTTTAAACTGGTTAATATTTCCGCTGCTTGGTGATTTCTTTTATATAAATCATTTTGGAGATTTTTTTTTTTGGAATAAATGGTGAAAAATGTAGCGCCCTTCGAGGTGACTCTGATAATTGTCTATTTAGTTGTAATAGTAAAAGAGGGGTGTTACATTAGTGGTATCAGAGCAGTTCGGTCTGTCCGGCCAAGTTGTCGAGTCGTCGAGTCGAGTAACACTTGGGTAATTGTTACTCGTTTCTGATTATAGTTTCTGTTGCAGTGTTAGGTTGAGATGGCAGGACGGAACGATGCTGCACTCGCTGCTGCTTTGCAGGCTGTGGCTCAAGCTGTGGAGAATAACCCAGGTGCTGCTGGTGATGCTGGGTCGCGCAGTTTGGCTACGTTTCAGAGGGAGAATCCTCCTACCTTTAAGGGCAAGTATAACCCTGATGGTGCTTTGGCGTGGCTGAAAGAGATGGAGAGAATCTTTCGTGTTATGGATTGCTCTGAGGCGCAGAAAGTCAGGTATGGTACTCATATGCTGGCAGAGGAGGCTGATGACTGGTGGTTGGAGGTGAGGCAGAGGCTGGCGACTGTGAATGAAGAGGTCACTTGGGCTGTATTCAGCAGAGAATTTCTGAGAAAGTATTATCCTGAAGATGTCCGTGGGAAGAAAGAGATTGAGTTTCTGGAGCTGAAGCAGGGTAATATGTCGGTGACTGAGTATGCTGCCAAGTTCATTGAATTGGCGAAGTTCTATCCACATTATGGTGAGGCTGGTGCTGAATTCTCCAAATGCATCAAGTTTGAAAATGGGTTGCGGGATGATATCAAGAAGGCGATAGGGTATCAGAAAATTCGGGTGTTCTCGGAGTTGATTGACAGCTGCAGAATCTTCGAGGAAGACAGTAATGCTCATTCTAGAGTCATGAGGGATAGGCAGAAGAATTTCTCGAGTCGTGGGAAGCCGTATGAGGTTCCAGCTGGTAAGGGCAATCAGAGAACTGCTGTGGGTAAGAGACCTAGTGGGGGAGATGCTGCTGCTAGTGTGGTATGTTACAAGTGTGGTAAACTCGGTCATAAGCGTCCTGACTGTCCAGGTGATGTGAAGAAGTGCTACAAGTGTGGTAAAGAGGGTCATATGGCGTCTAGCTGTGATCGAAAGGATGTGTTATGCTACAACTGTGGTGAGGGTGGTCATATCAGCACTCAGTGTCCTAAACCGAAGAAAGAAAGGTCCGTTGGGAAGGTGTTCGCACTGGCGGGGTCAGATGCAGTGAATGAGATTAGAGGTACATGCTATATTAATAATTCTCCTCTCATTGCTATTATTGATACTGGTGCTACCCATTGTTTTATTGCTACTGCATGTGTTGAGAAATTAGATCTTGTTTTATCTCCTATGTTGAGGGAGATGGTTATCGATACTCCGGCTAAGGGTTCGGTGACTACCTCGGTTGTTTGTGCTAAATGCCCTTTATCGATATTCGGTAATGATTTTCTCGTTGACTTGATTTGTTTGCCGCTGAGCGGAATGGATGTTATTCTAGGTATGGACTGGTTAGTTGATAACCATGTTCATATCAACTGTCATGAAAGGTCTGTGAGTTTCTTTTCTCCTGAAGAGGAAGAGTCTGGTTTGTTGTCTGCTGGTCAGTTGCATAGGGTAATGAGGGAAGACGTCCAGTTGTTTTCATTAATGGCGTCATTGTCTGCTGAGAGCCAAGCGAAGGTTGATGAGTTGCAGGTGGTGCGAGAGTTTTCTGAGGTTTTTCCCGACGAGATTCCGGATGTACCACCAGAGAGAGAGGTTGAGTTTGCTATTGATCTGGTACCTGATACTAAACCTGTGTCTATGGCACCGTATAGAATGTCTGCATCTGAATTGTCAGAACTGAAGAAGCAACTTGAGGATCTGCTTGACAAGAAATTTGTGAGGCCAAGTGTGTCGCCGTGGGGAGCTCCAGTGTTGTTGGTGAAAAAGAAAGATGGTAGTATGAGGTTGTGCGTAGACTATCGGCAGCTGAATAAGGTGACTATTAAGAACAAGTATCCGCTTCCGAGGATTGATGACTTAATGGATCAGTTGGTGGGTGCTCAGGTGTTCAGTAAAATAGATTTGAGATCGGGTTATCATCAGATCAAGGTGAAAGATGAAGACATTCAGAAGACAGCTTTCAGAACCCGTTATGGGCATTATGAGTATTCCGTGATGCCTTTCGGTGTGACTAATGCGCCGGGAGTGTTCATGGAGTACATGAATCGTATCTTTCGTGAGTATCTGGATCGGTTTGTGGTGGTATTCATTGACGACATCCTAATTTATTCTAAGTCAGAAGAGGAGCATGCAGAACATCTGAGATTGGTATTGGAAATTCTGAGGGACAGGAAATTATATGCGAAGCTGTCTAAGTGTGAGTTTTGGTTGAAGGAGGTTAGCTTTCTGGGTCATGTTATTTCGGGGAATGGAATTGCCGTGGATCCATCTAAGGTTGATGCCGTGTTACAATGGGAGTCTCCGAAGTCAGTTACTGAGATTAGAAGTTTTCTGGGTCTGGCAGGTTACTATAGGAGGTTTATAGAAGGATTTTCGAAGTTGGCACTTCCGTTGACTCAGTTGACTTGCAAGGGTAAAGCTTTCATCTGGGATGACTGTTGTGAAGAGAGCTTCAAAGAATTGAAGAAGAGGTTGACGACGTCTCCTGTTCTGACGTTGCCTAATCCGAAAGAGTCGTTTGTGGTGTATTGTGATGCTTCCAAGATGGGGTTGGGAGGTGTGCTTATGCAGAATGGTAAGGTAGTTGCCTATGCGTCGAGACAGTTGAGGACTCATGAGAAGAACTACCCTACCCATGATTTAGAACTTGCTGCAGTTGTGTTCGCGTTGAAAATTTGGAGACATTATCTGTATGGTTCGAGGTTTGAGGTGTTCTGTGATCATAAGGGTTTGCAGTATCTGTTTGATCAGAAAGAGTTGAATATGAGACAGCGCAGATGGTTGGAGTTGCTGAAAGACTATGACTTTAGCTTGAACTATCATCCGGGAAAGGCTAATGTGGTAGCTGACGCTTTAAGTCGAAAGACGTTGCATATGTCAGCAATGATGGTTAGAGAACTCGAATTAATTGAGCAGTTCAGGGATATGAGTTTGGTTTGTGAAGTGACGCCTCAGAGTGTCAGATTGGGGATGTTGAAGATTGATAATGAATTCATGGCTAGCATTCGAGAAGCTCAGAAGTTAGATGTTAAATTAGTTGACCTGATGGTTGGGATTGATCGATCCGAGAATAAAGGCTTTGAGTTGGATGCGCAGAATGTATTGAAGTACCGTGGAAGAATCTGCATTCTTGATGATGAGGAGATGAAAAGAGCAATTTTAGAAGAAGGTCATAGGAGTAAGTTGAGTATCCATCCGGGAGCTACAAAGATGTATCAGGATCTGAAGAAGATGTTTTGGTGGCCTGGTATGAAGCGTGATGTGGCGCAGTTTGTGTATTCCTGCTTGACTTGTCAGAAATCGAAGGTTGAGCATCAAAAGCCTGCTGGGTTGATGCAACCGTTGGAGATTCCGGAATGGAAGTGGGATAGTATTTCTATGGATTTCGTGAGGTTACCTAATACTGTGAGGTGGCACGATTCGATTTGGGTGATTGTGGATAGATTGACGAAGTCTGCTCATTTTATTCCTATCAATATCACGTATCCGGTGTCGAGATTGGCAGAGATTTATATTCAGGTGATTGTGAAGTTGCATGGTGTTCCTTTGTGCATTGTGTCTGACAGAGATCCTAGGTTCACTTCTGATTTCTGGAAGAGTTTGCAAGAAGCGTTGGGTTCTAAATTGAGGTTGAGTTCAGCTTATCATCCTCAAACTGATGGGCAGACAGAGAGGACCATTCAGTCGTTGGAAGACTTGTTGAGATCTTGTGTTCTTGAGCAGGGAGGTGCGTGGGATACTCACCTTCCGTTGATCGAGTTTACTTACAACAATAGTTACCATTCTAGCATCGGGATGGCACCGTTCGAGGCATTGTATGGTCGGAGATGTAGGACTCCGTTGTGTTGGCATGAATCTGGGGAGAGTATTGTTCTTGGACCCGAGGTTGTTCGAGAGACTACTGAAAAGGTGAAATTGATCCGTGAGAAAATGAAAGCGTCGCAGAGTAGACAGAAGAGCTATCATGATAAGAGAAGGAAGGATTTAGAATTCCAAGTTGGTGATCATGTGTTTTTGAGAGTCACGCCTATGGCTGGTGTTGGGCGTGCATTGAAGACAAAGAAGTTGACTCCTCGTTTCATTGGACCGTATCAGATCACTGAGAGAATTGGTAATGTTGCTTATAGGGTGGCCTTGCCGCCTAATCTTTCGAATTTGCACGATGTATTTCATGTGTCGCAACTTCGGAAGTATATTTCGGATCCGTCCCATGTGATTCCGATGGATGATGTGCATGTGCGGGATAATCTCACTGTGGAGACAATGCCTGTGCGAATTGAAGATCGTGAAGTGAAGACCTTACGTGGCAAAGAGATAAACCTGGTGAAAGTGGTCTGGTTAGGAGCTGCTGGTGAAAGCATGACATGGGAGTTGGAGAGCAAGATGCGAGAGTCCTATCCGGAGCTGTTTGAATCAGGTATGTTTTCGAGGACGAAAGATTCTAAGTGGGGGAGGGTTGTAACACCCCGGAAATAATTTAATTAAAATAGTTGATTGAATTATTAAAATAATTTGGAGGCGGGATATAGATAAATTAAAAGGTTAATATTTTATATGCGTAGGAGGTGAAACGAGTAAAGGAGGTGGTGACGTAGAGAGCCCAGTGTTTACTGAGCCCTCAACTTAAACCCTGGGGGTTTAAGCCAAACCCTCATTCGCAGCAAGCAAAAGAAAAACGAAAGTGAGAGTGAGAGAGAGAGCACGCGGCGCAAAGAGGGAGAGAAGAGGAGGGTTTCGCGAAGAATTTCAAAAGGGGATCGTTCGTGTTGCTGTGGTTTTGTTCGTGTCTCGTTCGTCGTGTTCCGGAGCTTACGTTATTCAAGGTAAGGGTGGGCTTAACCTTGATGATGGGTTGATGATAATTATGTGTGGGTAGTCTAGGGTTTTGTTGAATTGTTCGTGTTGTTGCATATCGTGTTTTCGTTGAGATTGGTGCTTTGATGATTATTGCACGTTATTGTGATTTGTTTCGTTATTTGTTGTTGCGTGATTGTTGTATCACGATGATGGTGTTGTTATTGTTCGTGTTTTTGTTGTTGCTGTGCGTGGTTGATTGTTGTTGTCGCGTTGTCGAATTGTCGTTTTTGTTGTGGTGGTTGCGGTGTCGTTGCCGTTAGGGTTTGGTGTTTGGCAATTTAGCGATTCTGGACACAGGTTCGGTTTTTCTAAAACTGGCGCTGTTTGGTTGATCCAAAAATTATGAGGTTGATAGTTTTTGAAAATAGACTTAACGCCGGTCGTTTTGGCACTGGTTTCGTCAAATTCGGAGTTGTATAGCTCGAGTTATAGGCGATACAAGTTAGGTTAAAATTCTGGAAACGATTTGGGTATAGATTCGGTATTTCGGTGACTGGGAACGTTGTATTGACCGAAAAATTATGTGGTTTATTTTTCTGGAAAATAGACTTAATGCTTGTTAATTTGGCACTGGTTTGGTTGCGTTTAGAGTTGTGTAGCTCGAGATATGAATTCCACAAGTTAGAGTAAGATTCTGGAAACAATCTGGACACAGGGTCAGTGTTTTGGTTACCATGTTTTCAAAAGAACTCCTTTTCGAACGAATCCAATTTCTTTGAAAACTAGACAAAATTTGCCCCAGTTTATGCACAAGTTTCATGCAATTTGATTGAGTTTTGGTCACTTTGGAATTGCTTGAATTTGAAGGACAGAAACTGTCCTATTTTGCAACTAGCCTGTGTGCTTTTCGAAAACTGTACCTATTGGACACTCTCCTTCAAAAACTGAACTTAGGGATGATAACCAGACCCATAGGGCTTTCCAACAAGTATTTATTTGTTGAAATCCGATGTCGTTTGCTATTTTAATTAATTTGCTGAAGTAGGTGCGATGTGCCTAGGCGCTGTGCGCCAGTCTTGTGCGTGGTGTGCGTGCGTTATGTCCGCATTGTGGAGCCGTCTGGTGTTAATATTTCAAGTGCGGTGCTGGTATGCTCAGGAGAGTTTAGTGGTAGCTGTGATGCTACAACTTGGTGCTATTTTTGGTGAAATCATTTGTTTTGATTCTGGTGATATAGTATTTATTTTAAATACTTGTTATGGTGAGTTGGTGCATAATCATGGTGTCGCATTGTCATATGCATGTTTTGGTGATATAGGCTCTGCCTCTGGTGTTTATTGGTGATATGCCCGTCGTGGCTCATTTTGGTGATCGGTACCGCATGCATATGCCCACTGGAGGGGTTGCATATCATCCCATTGTCTATGAATGTTATAATTTTGGTGGTTCACTGTCAAATGGACTTTTCCTTTGGTATCTGGTGCTGTGATATGGTGTAATTGTATTGTGTTGCTGTAGTTACCTGATGCTAACATATTTTTATCATCTGCTTATTACCTCTGTTAGACTCACCCCTTCTGCTTGGAATGTTGCTCTCATGCGGCAACGCTGCAGGTGATCGCTAGTGCTCGTGGAGGAATTGCTAGGTTTTGCTTCCTCTCTCGTTTGGGTCTGTGTCAGCTCTGATATGTAGCACTGGGGAGTCGTTAGTTATCGTTTTGAACTATTATTTTAGTTATTGGAAATTGTTTTAATTAATTTTGGAGATGTCTTTAATTGTTAATTCTGGAGATGTTTAAACTGGTTAATATTTCCGCTGCTTGGTGATTTCTTTTATATAAATCATTTTGGAGATTTTTTTTTTGGAATAAATGGTGAAAAATGTAGCGCCCTTCGAGGTGACTCTGATAATTGTCTATTTAGTTGTAATAGTAAAAGAGGGGTGTTACATTAGTGGTATCAGAGCAGTTCGGTCTGTCCGGCCAAGTTGTCGAGTCGTCGAGTCGAGTAACACTTGGGTAATTGTTACTCGTTTCTGATTATTGTTTCTGTTGCAGTGTTAGGTTGAGATGGCAGGACGGAACGATGCTGCACTCGCTGCTGCTTTGCAGGCTGTGGCTCAAGCTGTGGAGAATAACCCAGGTGCTGCTGGTGATGCTGGGTCGCGCAGTTTGGCTACGTTTCAGAGGGAGAATCCTCCTACCTTTAAGGGCAAGTATAACCCTGATGGTGCTTTGGCGTGGCTGAAAGAGATGGAGAGAATCTTTCGTGTTATGGATTGCTCTGAGGCGCAGAAAGTCAGGTATGGTACTCATATGCTGGCAGAGGAGGCTGATGACTGGTGGTTGGAGGTGAGGCAGAGGCTGGCGACTGTGAATGAAGAGGTCACTTGGGCTGTATTCAGCAGAGAATTTCTGAGAAAGTATTATCCTGAAGATGTCCGTGGGAAGAAAGAGATTGAGTTTCTGGAGCTGAAGCAGGGTAATATGTCGGTGACTGAGTATGCTGCCAAGTTCATTGAATTGGCGAAGTTCTATCCACATTATGGTGAGGCTGGTGCTGAATTCTCCAAATGCATCAAGTTTGAAAATGGGTTGCGGGATGATATCAAGAAGGCGATAGGGTATCAGAAAATTCGGGTGTTCTCGGAGTTGATTGACAGCTGCAGAATCTTCGAGGAAGACAGTAATGCTCATTCTAGAGTCATGAGGGATAGGCAGAAGAATTTCTCGAGTCGTGGGAAGCCGTATGAGGTTCCAGCTGGTAAGGGCAATCAGAGAACTGCTGTGGGTAAGAGACCTAGTGGGGGAGATGCTGCTGCTAGTGTGGTATGTTACAAGTGTGGTAAACTCGGTCATAAGCGTCCTGACTGTCCAGGTGATGTGAAGAAGTGCTACAAGTGTGGTAAAGAGGGTCATATGGCGTCTAGCTGTGATCGAAAGGATGTGTTATGCTACAACTGTGGTGAGGGTGGTCATATCAGCACTCAGTGTCCTAAACCGAAGAAAGAAAGGTCCGTTGGGAAGGTGTTCGCTCTGGCGGGGTCAGATGCAGTGAATGAGATCAGAGGTACATGCTATATTAATAATTCTCCTCTCATTGCTATTATTGATACTGGTGCTACCCATTGTTTTATTGCTACTGCATGTGTTGAGAAATTAGATCTTGTTTTATCTCCTATGTTGAGGGAGATGGTTATCGATACTTCGGCTAAGGGTTCGGTGACTACCTCGGTTGTTTGTGCTAAATGCCCTTTATCGATATTCGGTAATGATTTTCTCGTTGACTTGATTTGTTTGCCGCTGAGCGGAATGGATGTTATTCTAGGTATGGACTGGTTAGTTGATAACCATGTTCATATCAACTGTCATGAAAGGTCTGTGAGTTTCTTTTCTCCTGAAGAGGAAGAGTCTGGTTTGTTGTCTGCTGGTCAGTTGCATAGGGTAATGAGGGAAGACGTCCAGTTGTTTTCATTAATGGCGTCATTGTCTGCTGAGAGCCAAGCGAAGGTTGATGAGTTGCAGGTGGTGCGAGAGTTTTCTGAGGTTTTTCCCGACGAGATTCCGGATGTACCACCAGAGAGAGAGGTTGAGTTTGCTATTGATCTGGTACCTGATACTAAACCTGTGTCTATGGCACCGTATAGAATGTCTGCATCTGAATTGTCAGAACTGAAGAAGCAACTCGAGGATCTGCTTGACAAGAAATTTGTGAGGCCAAGTGTGTCGCCGTGGGGAGCTCCAGTGTTGTTGGTGAAAAAGAAAGATGGTAGTATGAGGTTGTGCGTAGACTATCGGCAGCTGAATAAGGTGACTATTAAGAACAAGTATCCGCTTCCGAGGATTGATGACTTAATGGATCAGTTGGTGGGTGCTCAGGTGTTCAGTAAAATAGATTTGAGATCGGGTTATCATCAGATCAAGGTGAAAGACGAAGACATTCAGAAGACAGCTTTCAGAACCCGTTATGGGCATTATGAGTATTCCGTGATGCCTTTCGGTGTGACTAATGCGCCGGGAGTGTTCATGGAGTACATGAATCGTATCTTTCGTGAGTATCTGGATCGGTTTGTGGTGGTATTCATTGACGACATCCTAATTTATTCTAAGTCAGAAGAGGAGCATGCAGAACATCTGAGATTGGTATTGGAAATTCTGAGGGACAGGAAATTATATGCGAAGCTGTCTAAGTGTGAGTTTTGGTTGAAGGAGGTTAGCTTTCTGGGTCATGTTATTTCGGGGAATGGAATTGCCGTGGATCCATCTAAGGTTGATGCCGTGTTACAATGGGAGTCTCCGAAGTCAGTTACTGAGATTAGAAGTTTTCTGGGTCTGGCAGGTTACTATAGGAGGTTTATAGAAGGATTTTCGAAGTTGGCACTTCCGTTGACTCAGTTGACTTGCAAGGGTAAAGCTTTCATCTGGGATGACTGTTGTGAAGAGAGCTTCAAAGAATTGAAGAAGAGGTTGACGACGTCTCCTGTTCTGACGTTGCCTTATCCGGAAGAGTCGTTTGTGGTGTATTGTGATGCTTCCAAGATGGGGTTGGGAGGTGTGCTTATGCAGAATGGTAAGGTAGTTGCCTATGCGTCGAGACAGTTGAGGACTCATGAGAAGAACTACCCTACCCATGATTTAGAACTTGCTGCAGTTGTGTTCGCGTTGAAAATTTGGAGACATTATCTGTATGGTTCGAGGTTTGAGGTGTTTTGTGATCATAAGGGTTTGCAGTATCTGTTTGATGAGAAAGAGTTGAATATGAGACAGCGCAGATGGTTGGAGTTGCTGAAAGACTATGACTTTAGCTTGAACTATCATCCGGGAAAGGCTAATGTGGTAGCTGACGCTTTAAGTCGAAAGACGTTGCATATGTCAGCAATGATGGTTAGAGAACTCGAATTAATTGAGCAGTTCAGGGATATGAGTTTGGTTTGTGAAGTGAAGCCTCAGAGTGTCAGATTGGGGATGTTGAAGATTGATAATGAATTCATGGCTAGCATTCGAGAAGCTCAGAAGTTAGATGTTAAATTAGTTGACCTGATGGTTGGGATTGATCGATCCGAGAATAAAGGCTTTGAGTTGGATGCGCAGAATGTATTGAAGTACCGTGGAAGAATCTGCATTCTTGATGATGAGGAGATGAAAAGAGCAATTTTAGAAGAAGGTCATAGGAGTAAGTTGAGTATCCATCCGGGAGCTACAAAGATGTATCAGGATCTGAAGAAGATGTTTTGGTGGCCTGGTATGAAGCGTGATGTGGCGCAGTTTGTGTATTCCTGCTTGACTTGTCAGAAATCGAAGGTTGAGCATCAGAAGCCTGCTGGGTTGATGCAACCGTTGGAGATTCCGGAATGGAAGTGGGATAGTATTTCTATGGATTTCGTGAGGTTACCTAATACTGTGAGGTGGCACGATTCGATTTGGGTGATTGTGGATAGATTGACGAAGTCTGC
The DNA here is from genome assembly GCA_963573325.1 of Astragalus glycyphyllos. Taxonomy (NCBI): domain Eukaryota; kingdom Viridiplantae; phylum Streptophyta; class Magnoliopsida; order Fabales; family Fabaceae; genus Astragalus; species Astragalus glycyphyllos. The sequence continues at coordinate 20,062,173 of OY754308.1, forward strand.
TCATTTTATTCCTATCAATATCACGTATCCGGTGTCGAGATTGGCAGAGATTTATATTCAGGTGATTGTGAAGTTGCATGGTGTTCCTTTGTGCATTGTGTCTGACAGAGATCCTAGGTTCACTTCTGATTTCTGGAAGAGTTTGCAAGAAGCGTTGGGTTCTAAATTGAGGTTGAGTTCAGCTTATCATCCTCAAACTGATGGGCAGACAGAGAGGACCATTCAGTCGTTGGAAGACTTGTTGAGATCTTGTGTTCTTGAGCAGGGAGGTGCGTGGGATACTCACCTTCCGTTGATCGAGTTTACTTACAACAATAGTTACCATTCTAGCATCGGGATGGCACCGTTCGAGGCATTGTATGGTCGGAGATGTAGGACTCCGTTGTGTTGGCATGAATCTGGGGAGAGTATTGTTCTTGGACCCGAGGTTGTTCGAGAGACTACTGAAAAGGTGAAATTGATCCGTGAGAAAATGAAAGCGTCGCAGAGTAGACAGAAGAGCTATCATGATAAGAGAAGGAAGGATTTAGAATTCCAAGCTGGTGATCATGTGTTTTTGAGAGTCACGCCTATGGCTGGTGTTGGGCGTGCATTGAAGACAAAGAAGTTGACTCCTCGTTTCATTGGACCGTATCAGATCACTGAGAGAATTGGTAATGTTGCTTATAGGGTGGCCTTGCCGCCTAATCTTTCGAATTTGCACGATGTATTTCATGTGTCGCAACTTCGGAAGTATATTTCGGATCCGTCCCATGTGATTCCGATGGATGATGTGCATGTGCGGGATAATCTCACTGTGGAGACAATGCCTGTGCGAATTGAAGATCGTGAAGTGAAGACCTTACGTGGCAAAGAGATAAACCTGGTGAAAGTGGTCTGGTTAGGAGCTGCTGGTGAAAGCATGACATGGGAGTTGGAGAGCAAGATGCGAGAGTCCTATCCGGAGCTGTTTGAATCAGGTATGTTTTCGAGGACGAAAGATTCTAAGTGGGGGAGGGTTGTAACACCCCGGAAATAATTTAATTAAAATACTTGATTGAATTATTAAAATAATTTGGAGGCGGGATATAGATAAATTAAAAGGTTAATATTTTATATGCGTAGGAGGTGAAACGAGTAAAGGAGGTGGTGACGTAGAGAGCCCAGTGTTTACTGAGCCCTCAACTTAAACCCTGGGGGTTTAAGCCAAACCCTCATTCGCAGCAAGCAAAAGAAAAACGAAAGTGAGAGTGAGAGAGAGAGCACGCGGCGCAAAGAGGGAGAGAAGAGGAGGGTTTCGCGAAGAATTTCAAAAGGGGATCGTTCGTGTTGCTGTGGTTTTGTTCGTGTCTCGTTCGTCGTGTTCCGGAGCTTACGTTATTCGAGGTAAGGGTGGGCTTAACCTTGATGATGGGTTGATGATAATTATGTGTGGGTAGTCTAGGGTTTTGTTGAATTGTTCGTGTTGTTGCATATCGTGTTTTCGTTGAGATTGGTGCTTTGATGATTATTGCACGTTATTGTGATTTGTTTCGTTATTTGTTGTTGCGTGATTGTTGTATCACGATGATGGTGTTGTTATTGTTCGTGTTTTTGTTGTTGCTGTGCGTGGTTGATTGTTGTTGTCGCGTTGTCGAATTGTCGTTTTTGTTGTGGTGGTTGCGGTGTCGTTGCCGTTAGGGTTTGGTGTTTGGCAATTTAGCGATTCTGGACACAGGTTCGGTTTTTCTAAAACTGGCGCTGTTTGGTTGATCCAAAAATTATGAGGTTGATAGTTTTTGAAAATAGACTTAACGCCGGTCGTTTTGGCACTGGTTTCGTCAAATTCGGAGTTGTATAGCTCGAGTTATAGGCGATACAAGTTAGGTTAAAATTCTGGAAACGATTTGGGTATAGATTCGGTATTTCGGTGACTGGGAACGTTGTATTGACCGAAAAATTATGTGGTTTATTTTTCTGGAAAATAGACTTAATGCTTGTTAATTTGGCACTGGTTTGGTTGCGTTTAGAGTTGTGTAGCTCGAGATATGAATTCCACAAGTTAGAGTAAGATTCTGGAAACAATCTGGACACAGGGTCAGTGTTTTGGTTACCACGTTTTCAAAAGAACTCCTTTTCGAACGAATCCAATTTCTTTGAAAACTAGACAAAATTTGCCCCAGTTTATGCACAAGTTTCATGCAATTTGATTGAGTTTTGGTCACTTTGGAATTGCTTGAATTTGAAGGACAGAAACTGTCCTCTTTTGCAACTAGCCTGTGTGCTTTTCGAAAACTGTACCTATTGGACACTCTCCTTCAAAAACTGAACTTAGGGATGATAACCAGACCCATAGGGCTTTCCAACAAGTATTTATTTGTTGAAATCCGATGTCGTTTGCTATTTTAATTAATTTGCTGAAGTAGGTGCGATGTGCCTAGGCGCTGTGCGCCAGTCTTGTGCGTGGTGTGCGTGCGTTATGTCCGCATTGTGGAGCCGTCTGGTGTTAATATTTCAGGTGCGGTGCTGGTATGCTCAGGAGAGTTTAGTGGTAGCTGTGATGCTACAACTTGGTGCTATCTTTGGTGAAATCATTTGTTTTGATTCTGGTGATATAGTATTTATTTTAAATACTTGTTATGGTGAGTTGGTGCATAATCATGGTGTCGCATTGTCATATGCATGTTTTGGTGATATAGGCTCTGCCTCGGGTGTTTATTGGTGATATGCCCATCGTGGCTCATTTTGGTGATCGGTACCGCATGCATATGCCCACTGGAGGGGTTGCATATCATCCCATTGTCTATGAATGTTATAATTTTGGTGGTTCACTGTCAAATGGACTTTTCCTTTGGTATCTGGTGCTGTGATATGGTGTAATTGTATTGTGTTGCTGTAGTTACCTGATGCTAGCATATTTTTATCATCTGCTTATTACCTCTGTTAGACTCACCCCTTCTGCTTGGAATGTTGCTCTCATGCGGCAACGCTGCAGGTGATCGCTAGTGCTCGTGGAGGAATTGCTAGGTTTTGCTTCCTCTCTCGTTTGGGTCTGTGTCAGCTCTGATATGTAGCACTGGGGAGTCGTTAGTTATCGTTTTGAACTATTATTTTAGTTATTGGAAATTGTTTTAATTAATTTTGGAGATGTCTTTAATTGTTAATTCTGGAGATGTTTAAACTGGTTAATATTTCCGCTGCTTGGTGATTTCTTTTATATAAATCATTTTGGAGATTTTTTTTTTGGAATAAATGGTGAAAAATGTAGCGCCCTTCGAGGTGACTCTGATAATTGTCTATTTAGTTGTAATAGTAAAAGAGGGGTGTTACATCCAGAGCTGCTTCAACCAAAAAAGAGATATGTGGTATCAGCCAAAAATCCAATGAGTGTCTACAGGAATACTGGGAGAGATTCAAGAAACTGTGTGCAAGATGCCCACACCACTAGATTTCTGAATAATTACTCATCCAGTATTTCTACGAGGGTTTATTGCCCATGGACAGAAATATTATGGATGCTGCTAGTGGAGGTGCACTTGTAGACAAGACCCCAGCAGATGAAAGATCTTTAATAGAGAATATGTCCATTAACTCCCAACAATTCACAACTAGAAGCAATTTTGCAGTTCTAATAAGGGGAGTAAATGAGATACATGCTACTGATCATAAGAGCTTAGAAAACAGGTTAGATGAACTTACTGTTTTGGTAAAAAAATTGGCAACAAGCCATTCAGCAAGGGTTTGTGGTATTTGCACCTCTACAAAGCACCCCACAGATTCTTGTCCTATGCTGCAAGAGGATCTTAATGCTGATACCCCTCAAGCATATGCAACTAATATATTTAACCCTCAAGACAATGTTGATTTGTCTTCTAATAGGTACCACCCAAACGGGAGGAACCATCCAAACCTGAGATGGGGAAATCCAGCTACACAACAACAAGCTGCTGCCAGGCCTGCACCATCATTAGAGGATTTAGCTAAACAAATGGCTGCTCAGAATCTCCAGTGTCAAGAGAGAACAGATGCCTCAATTAATCAGGTGCAAGCTCAGGGGTCAAACCAACTACCTGCTCAAGCAATGATTAATCCGAATGCACCAAACTCCAATGTTAGTGCTATTACATTGGGATCTGGGAAGGCTGTTGACACACCAAAGTTTCCTGAAATTGATGTTTTGAAAAATAGAAAAGCACCTGAACCTTTTGATGATGAGGAATACATACCACCACTCTCATTCCCTCAAAGAGCGACAATGACTAAAAAACAAGATGAGGCAAATAGGGACAGTGAGATCTTAAATACTTTTAGGAAGGTGGAAGTCAACATTCCCCTTCTTGAGGCAATTAAGAAGATTCCAAAATATGCTAAATTTTTGAAAGAGTTATGCACATACAAGAGAAAGAGAAGGTTGCGAGGAATTGAAGTATAATGTTTCTGCACTCATGTTGCCCATGCCCCAAAAGTGCAAGGATCCAAGAACTTTCTACATTTCATGCACCAAAGGCAATAGTCAGTTTGATGATGCCACGCTAGATCTTAGGAGCTTCAATCAATGTAATGCCCACATATATTTTTAAATCTCTTGCTCTTGGACCTTTGCAGTAAACAAGTGTTACAATCCAACTAGCAAATAGAAATGCTTGACCTGTTGGACTGGTTGAGGATGTTCTTGTTAAAGTTAATAATTTGATCTTTCCTGTAGTTTTTTACATTCTAGACATGGAGGAAGAAACTAAGTCCAGCAGGTCGCCTATCATTTTAGGCAGACCATTCTTGATGACTGCCAAAACCAAAATTGATGTACATGCAGGGACTCTTTCCATGGAATTTCGTGATACCACTGAAAAATTCAACATCTTTAATGTTAAGAAACACCCAATGGAAGAGCATTCCCATTGTAAAATTGAATTGCTTGATCGTTTGGTTGAGACTTTGCAGGTTGACACACCTCCTATAGTTGATATTGTAGATGTAGTTGCTGCTGCCGTTGAGAAGCCCCTTGTTTTAGAGCTTCACCACCCCCTAAAATTTTTAATTATGCATATTCAGGGGGGAGTGGGAATCTTCATGAGACTAATATAGTAGGGCTTAAATTTGAGCAGGAAGAAAAGCCGCCAATCCAAAGGAAACATAGAAGCGGCATTGGTTTAACCTTGACGGGGCATTCCTGCCAAGAAAGTGTGGAAAGCTAAACATGATAAGATGATTTCCAGAATGGAGTTCTCCATTGGGCATAGAGTTTTATGGTTCAGACCTCGCCTGAATATTATGGCTGGGAAACATCGATCCAAGTGGATTGGTCCTTTTGTTATTACTAACATTTTTCTCATGGTGTAGTGGAAATAAAAAGTGAAGCGACAAACAAAGTTTTCAAAGTCGACGGAAAGCGTCTCAAGTTATTCCATGAGAGTTCTGCAACTGAAGATGCAACCATAAGAGAACTCTCATTGGAACATCCCACCTACAGTGAAGTTTGACCTGGGAGTCTGATCAGTAAATTTTAATGCACTATTTATAGCTTTTCACTTGGTGTTTTTAATTGTGCTTTGTAGCTAATATTTAAGTCTTAGCACGTTTCTAGACTTTGGGTCTTCTTTGAGCAATATAGTAATTTATTGATTAATTCTTGTTTTTATTGCATATTGACCCCTGTCTAGTCTGTAGGCCATAACTTTGGCTGTAGTTATCCGATTGAGGTGTGCGAGCATGCGTTAGAAAGCTAAGGAACGAATCTACAAATCTTGTGTTGATCTCGAAACCCAGTTCTGAAGTCTGAAAATTCAAAACTGCGAAATACCGAAGCAATACTGTGTAAAACGGGTTTTGTGCCGGATTTCAGTTTGTTAACGGGCTTTTATCTAGTTACCCATTTAGGGAGTTAGGTTTTTTCGTTTTCTCTAACATAAATACACTTTTTAGAGCCGTCTTGGCTCACTTACTCGTTCCTACTTTCAATTTTACGTTTTGTTCCCTAATTTCCATGGAAGCTTAAGTCCTATATCAATCTATTGGTGAAGGGTGCTGCTTGTAAGGATTTTGAGGTTCGGTGCTTAATGCTTATTTCGTTTTTATGGTTTTAATTATTTCTCTATCAATTTTCATCTCCGTAGTTCTTGCTGCAAATTCAGTTTGTGTTTTGCTTAATTATTCAAACTCTGTGATTTGCTTATGTGATTCATTTTATGATTCGGTTTCTGTTTCGCAACTTTCATTATTCAAACTATTTTATCGCCTGTTTAATCTAGTTTGGAAATGAACTGATAGAGTGTATGACGCTTGTTTATAGGATTGATAGAACTCAGTTATGATGTTAATTGTGTTACTGGCGCTTGTTCACTATCACGATTAATTGAACATATTGTTTTGGCGCTTGTTTTAACTATTTTAATTTTTTACTTTCTTGAAAAAATCCCCAAAAAAATTAGCATTTCTTTCTTTTGATTTTATAAAATTTTTAGTGCTGTTTATATTTTTTAGATTAGGTTTGATTTGTTTTTTATTTTCTACCTTAGTTTTAGCATAACCTCTTTGATTCTGATTCTGATTTTGTTGACTATACCATGGCTGCTATTTATGAACCTTCACTGGAGGACCTTGTTAAACAGATGACTGTTCAAAATCTCTAATTCCAACAAACAACGGATTCCACACTTAGAAAATTGGAGGTAATAGTTGGACAATTAACCACTGCAGTCAATCAAATATAAGTGCTATTACTTTGAGATCTGGAAAGGCTGTTGAAACTCTAGAGGTACCTACATCAGTTGTTGTGACAAATAACAAGGTTGCTGAACATGTTGGTGATGAGCAATATACACCGCCACTCCCTTCCCTTCATAGAGAAGTGATGACTAAAAAACGTCCCAAGGAAGATCCTTCCCTTTGTAAAATGGAATTTCTTGATGATTTGGTTGATTATACATGTTTTGATAATCCTTCTTTGTGCTAACATTGAAAATACCTTGCTGGTTGATACACTTTCCATAGCTGACGTTCTGGAGGTAGTTGCTACTGAGCCACATGTTGTAAAGCTTAAACAACTCCCTAAAAACTCTAAATGCGCTTATTTAAAAGGAAGTGAAAATTTGTCTGTGATTATTTTAGCTAACCTTGACTCTGAACAGAAAAATCTACCTCCAATTCTAAGGGACCATAGGAAAGGTATCGGATGGACCTTGGCGGACATTTTTAGTAAGAAAGTGTGGCAAACACAACAACAACTCAGCCCCTTAATTTTGGATGTATGGAAGAAGAAGGTGACCAAACATGTGTGCAATAACCATAAAAGAGCCTTCTTGGGCAAACACCAACTACCCACAAGCTTCAAGTTCTCCACCTTCAAGAGGGAGTTTTCTTTCCTTATTCTTAAGTTATACTTGTTGATTACATTAATGACAGTGTGTGATTTAAGTGTTTGGGGGTGTCGCTTTGTCTTTACGTTTTTAATTTTAAACTATAAAAAAAGAAAAAAGTTGTTATTTGTGCATGATTTCCAATTCGTTCTTGGTTTGCATAGGTTCTGAGTGATTTCACGATTCTAGGACTATAGGTGTTATGACATGACTTGATTGATTTTTTGTTGCTCTTGGTATAATAAGTTGGATATGAGCACTAAATTTTGCATCATTTGTGATAGTCATTTTCCCTGGTGAGAATTTAGCCTTATACTGGATGGAATAATCTTTTGCCATTCTCTCCGTTCTTGTGTGTGACTCATTCATGTTTGTTAGTTACTCTATAACTAGACTTGATTTTTGTTGAAACACTTGTTCACATGCATATTTGAAATGATTTAGGCAATTTTGTTCTGTTTTAGCTACTAGCCAAATAAGTCTACCCTGAATTTATCCCTTTGTGTAAGTCTCTTTGAGCCTTTTATCCCATTCTTTGTTTTATAGCTCATTACAAGCCCAAAAGTGAAAAACAATGTTATTACTCAATCTTAGAGGGTGAAGGAGCTTTGAATTGAAAAATGTCAAATCCATAAGTGTGGGGGAGTCCAAATTGTTGCAATTGTGGTTCTCACTTGAGTTAGTTCTTGGGTTCTCAATAGAAATTTTGGCAAGTACATTTGTGTAGAAAAATATTTCCCAAAAAGAAAAAAAGAAAAGAAAAAAATGGAAAGTATATATATCTTTTTATTTTTATGTCAAGAAGAGTGAAAATTGTGTGGAGAGAGTTATGAGGAGAAGTATCAAAATAGAAAAGTCAGTCATATCTTTTTGAAGTTAATTGGATCCTCTCATACTCACTTTACAATTGATTTTCATTGCTTTTTTACCCTCTTTGATTCTTTTTAGCCTAGTTCCCCCTTAGGATTATCCCACATTGACCTTGGCCCCATTACAATCCTTGTAAAGACCTTTTGATCCTATGTGCATGTGTTCTTAAGTGTGGATGTTAGAAACTTGTCAAGCATATGGTAGTTCTAACTTTCATTGATGTGCTTATTATATATGAGAGTAAACAAAAGCCTAGACACTTGAGTGATTGAGAGCATTATTAATACGTATCCTATGAGGACTCATCACTTATGATTCACTCTTTGGTGCTCTATTCTCTTGTTTGCCTTGATTGTAATTAAGTGCTATCTCTGATTGTCATTCTCTTATGACTTTACATTTTTGGGTTCATTGGAAATTCATGTATTGTTTTTTTGTTTGGTTTTGTGTATATTTCCCGGAGTGCAAAAGCTTAAGTGTAGGAGAATTTGATCGGTGCATTTTAATGCACTCTTTATAGTTTTTCACTTGGTGTTTTTAATTGTTCCTTGTACCTAATATTTAAGTCTTAGCACGTTTCTAGACTTTGGGTCTTACTTGAGGATTATAACAATTTCTTGACTAATTCTTGTTTTTATTGCACATTGACCCCCGTTTACTCTGTAGGCAATAATTTTTGTTGTGATTATCTGACTGAGCCGTGCGAGCATGCATTAGAAAGCTAAGGAACAAAGCTACAAATCTTCTGTTGAGCTCAAAACCCAGTTCGGAAGTCTTAAAGGCCAAAACTGCGAAATACCGAATCAGTTTAGTCAATTACGGGTTTATGGGCCAATTGCTATTTTTATCGTGCTTTTATCCAAGAACCTAGTTATGAATTAGGGATTTCGTTTTTTCCTAGTTAAATACACTTTTTAGAGCCGTCTTTTGATTCTCTTACGCATTATTATACACTTTACAAGACTTTTGTGCTCTAGCCTCCAAGGAAGCTTAAACTCCTAAGTCGATTCATCAGCGAAAGGCTCCCGTTTTACGAATTTTGAGGTTCGATGTTTAATGTTATTCTGTCTATTTTGTTTTTTGGTTTTCAGCTCTTTCGTCTCTATCAATTCCACATTTGAATTCTTTGTTTGCAACTTTCGTCAGTGGGTGATGCTTAATTACCCAAATTCGATTTACTTGCAATACGCGAATGTTTATGTATGACGCTTGTTTATTTGTGAATCTATTTTCGCAACCCTTTACTATTCGAGTTATTTAATCGCTTGTTTTATTTAATTTAAGTAGGAATTGATAGAGAATTGATTGAGTTCAGTTATGATATCAATTGTGTTAAGTGGCGCTTGTTCATGATCACATTGTTTTGACGCTTGCTTTAAAATGGTGTGAGTTCGCATAAACTAATCGATGCTTGCTGGATTAGTTTATTATCAATCAAGAACGAGTGTTGCACGATTATTTGGAACCGATGATAAATCCAAGGTGCGCACCCGGAAACTGGTGGATCGATTGTCTCTCTAACTTGTTTAGCCCCTCAAGTAGAAATTGTTTTCATCAAAACCCCCTTATTTTATTGTTTATTTTGTTCTTGATTTTGGTAATTTCCGTATTAGAGGTCCTCGTGAGACGACCAAGGTCTGTTACCTTGATACTATATTTCCCTTTAAATTATTTTGACCCGTGTACGACCACTGATCAAAGAAGAACATAGAGAATAAGCCTCGACGGTGGCATGAGACCCTCAATGAGCTATGAGAAATTCTAAGTCGACGGCCACAGGGGCGACTCACTATCGTTTGGTATATGGGCAGGATACTGTGCTACCACTGGAGATCAGTGTAACATCATTAAGGGTAGCTCGGCAACACTCCCTCAGCATGGATGAGTATTGAAAAGCCATGTTAATGGAGTTGGACTCGGTGGATGATGACAGGCTGGCTGCCCTCAGCAGAATTGAGATGAATAAAGCTAAAACGGCCCAAGCCTACCACAAACACGTCAAGCCAAAGAAGTTCCTTGGGGGTGACCTCATGTGGAAGACTATTCTGCCACTAGGGAATAAAGATCCCCAGTTTGGCAAGTGGTCCCCAAACTAGGATGGGCCCTACATCGTGAGTGACATGTACAACGATACGACATACCGTTTAATCACTCCAGACGGAGAAGAGTTCGAAACAAAAATCAATGGCAAATATCTCAAAGCGTATTATTCTACTCTATGGGAAAGTATGCAAGGGAAAGAGAAATGGTGATTAAAAAGGAAATTGCCGAAATGGCTCGCCACACACCAGCGGCCTAGTGATTTATAGCCGTAAGACATAACCGGCGTGTCCTTGGGAACCGTCACTCAGTCTTTTCAATTAACACAAAGCACCAAGTGTCACAATGGTAGTTAAGTCCGTTCAAACCGTCACATCCAGTCATATCAAAGGGTTTTTATACCATCAGTCACGTCCTCGCGGCCATACAGCAGCACAAAAAGGGGGGCAATTACTAACACCCAAAAATAATTAGGTCGTGGGCCGACAATTGAGGGAAAAGAGGAAAAAGATTAGAGTGTTGAGGCACGCAACTAGACTAAATCGCAGGAGATAATTGCTGATAAAAGTGAACTCAAGAGAGGCCCTCGGGGCATACTACAAGACAAACTCCCCGAGGAAGGGTAAGCACGAGGGACAACTGTTGAGTTCAAATCCTTTTTGATATGTAGTTTTAATAACAACAAACCTTATGAACTAAATGTTAAGTATTCGGACGCCTGAACCATTACCTAAGGAAGGGCCAAGATAGCTGAGCCACCATACGGCCAAGGCAGGATGGGGTTTACTTCGAAGGCAAGATGCGGCACGAAGGAAGAACGTGGGAATGATTGAAGTTCAAACGGAAGAGCGAGGCCGAAAAACTCGGAGCAACGAACTCTCACCCCACTAACCGTGCCAGTGGGGATCGTGGGCAGTTACTTCGCCTCGTTGAAGGCCTATGAAGCATTGAGAACCGTTGATCTTAGATGAATCCAACGACAGTCAAATGTTGGCTAGCTTAATGGCCGACGAGGGCCTGTGTATATATATATAGCATTAGAGTGAATTGTAAAGACACACATCAATCAAATCAAACTCTACGTTTATTTCATTTATCTTCTTTATTGCATTTCTTGCCTTTACTTTATTTTTATGCATTAGCCGTAGTAATCCAACACTCGCGTCCCTTCTCACCTTGCCTGACCCTTTCTAGAGGAGTCAGGAAACCCATAGTTGAGGAGCAGAGTTCCCTCCTCGACGTAATTGCTTGAAGAAAGAGGAATCAAAGACTGTCCAAACCCCTGGCCGACACTACGGCTAGGACCTAAGAGTTTGACGACAACAACTATTAAATTACAACGGTGTTGGACAAGGAAATTCACAAGGAGAAAAGAGAAGACATTAGGCAATCAAGAGAAAGTTCAAATCAATTAAGTGAATTCCTATCAAGAGGAGACCTAAGAACCAAATGACTACATTGAACAAAGGAGCGAACAAGTCTTTGCATAGAAGATTCTCATAGTTATTAATTGGGTTATTTTCTACCAATGATCTCTTACTCAAATGTTCAAACCTTATCTAGAAGCATACCAAAAAGCATGACCAAAACATGTAAGAAGTCAAGGGTAGAAACAACATGAGAAGGTTCATTCCTGAGAAGGCTTGACTAAATCAACAGAAGGTTTGACCAAGTCAATGAGAAGGTTTGACCAAGTCAACGGAAGGGTTGACCAAGTAAACAGAAGGTTTGACCAACTCAAGAGAAGGTTTGACCAAGCCAAGACTTCAACATGAGAAGGTTAAAATATGAGAAGGTTGACTAAGTCAACAAAATGTTTGATCAAGTCAACAGAAGGTTTGACCAAAAGTCAACAGAAAATTTGAGCAAAAAGTCAACAGAAAGTTTGACCAAGTCATCCTAAGTTTGACCAGAAGTCAAAAGAAGCTTGACATCACCTTTGTTAAGAACAATATTCATTGTTGAGAAGGTTAAGATACAAGAAGAGAAGGTTCAAGTCAGCAACCTACTGAAAATGACAACCTCCTCAAAATGAAAAACATGCCATCTCTCTTTGAATGAAGACCAGAGATTATAAAATGCTGGGGTCAAGGAATAAATGAGTAGAAATGGTTGAATGTTATAGGAGGAGCTCCTTGATTATTCCTAGGATCAACAAAAGGTGTTTGTTCAAAGGCATAAAGCATGAGAAGTTGTACATGAGCTGTTAAGGGTGGTCCAAAGGACAGTAGCAGGTTAAAGAAGGTTCGGATATGCAGAAGAAGGTACAATAGGCACAGCTGAGAAGGTTTGAAAAGCTGCCAACTTTCTCAACTTCCATCACATCACTCCATGGATAATTCCCAACGGGTATAATGAAGAAATCATCTATATTAACACATGGGAAAGTTGAAGAAACTCAAGGGAGAGGGATTACATTGTGCCTAAACCAAATTTCTTCATCCCCTCAACCTTCTACAGATTTAAGAAGCTTCTGCAAAATTTGAGAAGCTTGATCTGAAGCTTCTGCAGAATTCGAGAAGCTTGATCTGAAGCTTCTCAAAGATGAGAAATTTTCTCTAGAAGAGATTTCAGGAAAGAAACTCAAAGTCCATCTATCATACAAGTATATTGAGAGATAAACACAAGTCATATCAAGATCAACTATTGCTCTCCATCATTATCTTCTTTCACACTTTTGCTCATGAGCTCTACACTTTGGGATAATCTTAGAAAGAGTGTGTAGCTTGTTTTACATATTTCATATCCACTTATTATAAGTGTATCAAGCTGTAGCAAATCCCAAACCCTTTCATTATCTTTGTATGTTGTTCTTCCTACCAAGCTACTTAGGGTAGGTGAGTGTTAATGAGAAAATACAACATGTGTGGTGTTCTATCAAGCTACCTAAGGTGTAGGTGAGTGTTGATGAGAAACAACAATGTGTGTTGTTCTATTAATCTACCTAGCATGGGTGAGTGCTGGTGAGGAAACAGTGGGTAAGAAACTTGTTGACGTAAAGCCTAAAGAGGCATGAAGAAAGAATACATGATGTAATGCTTGAAGAAGCTTGAAGAATAGCCACTTGTATTGATGGAGAATAGTGGAAAAATCTCACAGGAGGTGAGGACTGGATGTAGCCCTTCGTTAATGGGTGAACCAAGATAAATCTTCAATGTGTAATCCTCTCATCCCTTATCTCTACATGCTTTACATTATGCTCATATTGCACTACATTCTTATCCTATCATTAACTAAATGCTTAAAACAGAACATACTCATGTATTTAATGCATAAATCATATTCTGTTTTGAAGTATCTAAATAATCTTAAGAAGCTTCTATTTGTAATGATTGCATCCTCATAAGCTTCTCTACATCAAATAGTTTATCCTTAACATACATATCTCTTGATAATATGTTACTCATGTGATCAAACACTAAATGACCATGTTCAACAAAAGGATAAATCTCATATGACATGCAAATTGTTTTTATGCATAAATACACCAGAAATTCATTATGTATTGAACTTATCAACAAAAGAAGGTTCACTACATGGAACCTACTTAAGTAGAGAAAGTTCATAGTATGGAACCTACTCATCCAAGAGAAGGTTAAACACTTTGAACTTACTCAGCATAAGGAGATTCACTGTATTGAACCTATTCAGCTTGAGAAGGTTCACTGTGTGGAACCTACTCAACATAGAGAAGGTTCCATGCGTGGAACCTACTGAAGAAGAGAATGTTTCGTGAAATTGTTTTATGCTAACTATCTCATCTCCAAGTATTAACTTGAGAGGAAATTTTCTAAAGTCACAGGCTATAAATTTTCAAAGGGTCACAATTCAACCCCCCTTCTTGTGACTCTATATGCCACTTCAACAACGAGTTAGGACGAGGAACCAAATGGCTGAGGTAAGGCAGGCTTGCTTGGAAGGCAAGGAAGAGGAGGCACAGAGATAGAACGTGGGAGCAGTTGAAGATCAAGCGGACGAGCGAGACCGTAAAAGGCGGAGCGAGAGGGTTTTACCCCACTAACTGTGCTAGTGGGATCGTGGGTAGTTACTCTGTCTCTTTAGAGCTTAGGAACAATGATAGGCGTTGATCATTGATTGATCCAATGGTAGGCAAGTGTTGGCTCGAGTAGTGGCCGACAAGGGCCTATGTATATATATACAATAGAGTAATTGTACAAAGACACACATCAATCAAAAAAACTCTACCTTTATTTCAATTTATCTTCTTTTACTGCACTTTATCTTTACTTTATATTTATGCATTTTTGCCAAATAGAATAATCCAACCCTCGCGCCCCATTCACTCAACCTGACCTTTTCTAGAGGAGTCAGGATACCCACAGTCGAGGAGCAAAGTTCCCTCCTCGGCGCAATTGCTTGAAGAACATAATACCTAAGAGTTGAACAACGCTAGGACCTAAGAGTTTGACGACAAAAAATCTTTTTATCCTTGTAAAATATTTTTGAACCCCCTGAAATTTTAAATATGCACTAGTATTCCTAATTTTGCATTCGATTGCACCTAAGACACAATTTTGAACCCTCTGATCCCGGGTCTTAGGTCTGCCACTGTACACATTCACTCTCCCTACCTCATCATTGGCTTCGCTTCCCTGACTTGAGCGTTGGAGTTTTTAAAATGTAGTTTTAGGCCTAACTCAGCCCCACAAAACCGGCTTGTAAGGTGATGATGCCCTTTTCAATATATACTCTTATGAGAGCATATCTCTAGTCAATGTGGGTCTTTGGGTTTCTCCCAGTAGGAGTGTCATTGCAGGTACTACAACCCAGGTCGAGCTCTGAGGAACGACTTACACAGGAGCATCCTACTGACTATTCAAAGCAGGCAACCAGGCTAGAATAAGGTACATATCATTGTGTAATTCTGTTGGGACAAAAGCTGCTCATCTTTGGCATGTTAGATTAGGACACTTATCGGTCAATACAGTATACATCTTGAGAAATAAAAGCAAGCCTTCTCTTCATGTGAATTTTGAGTCTCATGGTTGCCTTGTGTTCTCTTTCTAAACAAAAAAAAATTACCCTTTAAATCTCACAATTTTTTGCTCATGCATTTGATTTGATTCATTGTGATACATGAGGCTTATTTTTGACATTAGTGGATGATTGTAATAGCTTCATGTGAATCCATTTGATGAAGGATAAATCTGAGGCACCATAGCTGTTGAAACTCTTCTCTTATGTCAAGAATTAGTTTAATACTGTGATCAAGTCTCTATGGTCTGATAATGCCAAGGAACTTGCTCTAACTGAATTCTTGCAAGCTGTTGGACACTGTTGATTGATTCTGTTTTGTTTTAGATTGATAGTTTCCTAGAATAGTTGATCTTGTCATTATTAGATTAATTCTCTCTCTCTCTCTCTCTCTCTCTCTCTCTCTTGTATATATAGACTGTAAATCCCCTTGAATAAAACAAGAAAATATTCAGTTTATAGTTGGTACCAGAGCAATTCGGTTCGTTCCTTTTTATTCTTTAGTTTACCAATTTTTTTTAGGGTTCCAGCCGCCAGCCGAAGCGCTGACCCTCTGTCCCCGTGCCTCCAATAGCGACACGCTCCCCACCATTGAAGACAAACGATGCCGATCTGTCCACCGTCGTTACTGCGCCGCCGTTGCAGCCACCACACGCTCTAATGGCCGCCACAAATGCGGCTTATCTTCAGTGCGTGTGTTACACGCGCCACCCTGCCCTGCTCCATTTGCGACACCGCTTCCTCCGTACTTTTCGCCGGCTTCTCCCATCTCTATTTTACCCAGTTAAGCCTCTTGGGTCTCACATTTGACGCATTTTATTGTTGTTTTAGTTGCTGTCACAGGTTCTTTGGTACCTTTTCTAGTGTTTTGTTGCAGGTAAGTGTTACTGTTCAGTTGAAACAGTGTTGCTTGGTACTTTTTCTTGGATTTTGATCGGGTACCTCTCTTATTGGTGTTGGAATCTTTTTCTTTTTCTTCATCATGGGAGAAAATTCTAAAGATTGACTTAATGCAGTAGAGATATGGTTTCTGGGTCAAGGGTTGTCCGATCATCCTGAGAAGAAGGCGGGCGATATTACTACTCTTGAAGGAGGAGAATGGAAAAAAGCTGACTATCAACTCTTGGCATTATTGTTACAGTCTGTTGAATCCAAGTTGGTGGTACACTTTCGTCCGTATCAAACATGTCATGAGATTTGGAAGAAGCCGCATGCAGACAGTTTATTCTTATGACATTCAACGATTGTATGAGACAATCCACAGTCTAGGAACACTGTAAATGTCTGACCTTGATTTGCCTTCCAATCTGAACAAGGCACAATCTGCCTGGGAGGAAGCTAAGTTAATGTTGTTGAATGTGGATGTGAAGAAGATGACAGAGAAACTAGATAATATGCTTATGGTGTTTTTTCTCCATGGACTACACAAAAGACTTTGAATCTGTTCGGAACTAGACATTGACTAATCCTGACCCCCCTCTTCATCATCACCTATAAGAACGATATCATCTACATACACCACCTCTTGTCTTACTCGTCCCTCTTCTTAATGTGCCTTAGGTCACAGAACAAAGTCCCCCCCCCCAGGTTGATCATAGGTTTGGCAACACTCATGAGCGTCATCCTTAGAGAACTCTTGAGCCTACTCTTCCACCCGATCCTCGTGACTCTGATCCTACTTCACTCGCTTCTCCTGCTGCGTTCCCACCCGACGCTTTCGACAACCAGCCTATTGTAGTTCGTAAAGGTAAATGATCTACTGTCAATCCTCATCCTATTTATAATTTTTTCGAGCTAGCACAGGTTATCTCCTTGCCACTATGCTTTTGTTTATGCCCTGTCTTCTATTACCATTCCTAAGAATGTTCAGGAAGCACTATCACATTGGTGTGTGAAAAACGTGTGCACAGTCACAAACAAGTAGTATAAAAAGATCGAACCCACAGGGATTGGATTAACTCTTGTATGCTTAAGAAGATATAAATTAGTGCAGTACATTACTCACAGTTTTGGATGGAGTTGAAAAGAAAACAGAATGTAAATATGCAATAAAATGTAGAAGAAATCAGTTGAGAATGATAATTGAGATGTCTTCACCAAATAAGTTACTTTCAAGAGTTATGTGCTTTTATGTGGTGCAGATGCAATGAATGCAGCTGCATCAGTATGTGTCTTTCAGCTACTTTCTTTAGAGTTTCGTTACAAGCTTCCTATGTCTAGGCATGCTAAATAAGTTCACTCCTGCCTTTGAAGTACCCACTGTATCACCCTAAGGACTATGTTATCCTATGTCTAGGACTTAACATGGAATTAACAAGCTAACTTTATTAAACAAGTTAACAAAGGTTTTATTAAACAGTCACCCTTATTAGTTCTTGATTTCTAGTTATAAACCATGTCTGTGAATATAACTCTACTTATTCTAAGTGATCAACCTTAAAATAAGATGGATGTAGATAACACAAGAACCAAAATGCATACACCATATAAAAACACAATAACTTTCTCAAAATATCATTATAAGGTTAGAACATCTCAACTAAAGAGATTTAGCTCATCATAGGCATTGCAAGGCAAATAAAGATGAAATAAAACATGTTGAAGTAAAGGAAATTACAAGAGAAAACAATAGGGTAGAGATTACACCAATTGAAGAACTCTTGCATAAGTTTGCCATGCAGTGCAGATGCACTGATTCCTTGCAGGAGCTAACTCTATGAAGAAGTGAAGGGAGAAGTCGTCAATTCCTTCCTCACCTTCTTACAAACTAACAACTAATTTAAACTATAAAGAAAATGAAACTTTGAAACTAAGAAAAACTAAACTAAAAAGAACATAAAAAGGATTATATGATATATGAGATATTAGAGATTTGAGATTGTTTTCCAAGTGAAGAATGAAGGTCTTTATATAGGCTTTGAGCTTTCCTTCAAGTGAGGTTTCCTTGTTGATTTGAGTTAACCAAACCATGGTTACTTTTCAGCCTTTGAAAAAGCAATTTGAGTTTCATACTCAAATATCAAGAGTGGTCCAATTAGAGCTTGCCATATGGTTCATGAAATGATTTTCTTCAAGTGGTCATCCATTGTGGGCGCCTCCTTTATAAAGTTTCCATGTGCCCCATGTGATTGTGGATCAGCTATAATG
This sequence comes from Astragalus glycyphyllos, assembly GCA_963573325.1. Taxonomy (NCBI): domain Eukaryota; kingdom Viridiplantae; phylum Streptophyta; class Magnoliopsida; order Fabales; family Fabaceae; genus Astragalus; species Astragalus glycyphyllos. Next base: position 20,080,538 of record OY754308.1, read on the forward strand.
TCAATTGGATGTGCCTTTGTCTTCTTTTGGTTTGAGGTGCTTCCAATGTGGGGTTGTGAGCTGCTTCGTTGCAGAGTGGTGCAGTTGCACGCAGTGCAGCTGCATTAAGTGCAGGTGCATGCAGTGCAGGTGCACTGGCTGATTTAGATGAAATCTTTTACTTTGTGTATTGTGTTCTTCCAATGTAGATGTCTTATCTGAAAACACTCACAAACATATCAAACATACCAATATCTAGACATCATGCTTAATATTGTGAATGACCACTTGCTTTATCCTCTAATGTTGTTTATCTAATTTCTTCTATGATATTTACTTAATTTATACTTGATTTCAACAATTATTTAGGTTTAGTTGTATAAATAACTCTATATAAAATAGAGTTATCACACCCCCAAACTTAAATTGTTGCTTGTCCTCAAGTAATGACAAGAAAGAAAACTACAATAGACTTCTATAATTAAGAAGAACAGATCAGCTCATATCTTTTCAAAAATTTTCAAGATAAAAATGCATAACTGAATGAACTTCTTTTCTCAGAAATTTTGACTTTGTGCTTCTGAAATTCCAAAACATCCAAAGTTATTAGAACTCATTTATGTGAGTGTGTGCTTCACTGAAAATCAATCAGTTCCAAACTAGATAAAAAGTTTTTCTTTAACCTTTGGAAATTTCTAGATTACGTTTGGTCAAAACACAAGAGGTTTCAAAATATAGATTAGACTCACAAAATTCCCAAGACTTGAAGGGCTTTAAGTACAACAAAGTGCTTGAGTGGGTATTTCAAAACTGTTGGATCAATACAATTTTTCTGTTTTTGGTGGTTCTTTTTCTTGATGCAAATGCATGAGGTGCAGGTGCATCACTTTTCTTCAGTGCAGGTGCACTGTGTTTTGATGATGCTGGTGCATTAAGTGCAGTTGCACTGGATACTACTTTTGAATATTTGTTGCACATATTGCCCTCCTCACTGACCTCCTTATGCATACTTTTTTCTTTGGTCAGTTCTGTCTTCTTTTCTTCTTTTTCTTGACCAAATGCATTATTGGAACAGGTACAGTTTAATGACTCAGGCAATATAGTTTTTTGAGTAATTTTTGGTAATATTTGGGCTAACCTATTTTATTGACCACTCTAAATTTTTTATACCATAGCCTTTGTATTCATGAAAACTTCCCCAAAGTTAAGTCTTTATGCTCTTCTATATTTTTACTAAAAATTTGTTTTTGACCTTAGCTTTCTAAAAATTTCCTCTTGCATCAGATAGCTTTTAAAAAATAGCAAGGTTCCTTTTGAAATTCAGTTCATGTGGTAGAGTGATAATAACCTTGGTTATTTTTGAAAAATCATGGGCTTTTTCTTTTTCTCTTCTTCATCATTGAAAATTGATTCAATCAAGCCATGCAAAGTTTCAGTGGAAAAGAAATTTAAGCTGATCATGCTTCAAAATCATCAAATCCTAATTATAGCTGCTGTTTTTGAAAGATGGACTTTTGAAAACAACATTTTGAACATAGAGATAAATACTAATACAGATACTAAAACAACACACATACTACCACACATGCATAATGTTTTCATGAAGTTCTCCCCCCCTCAACTTAAGAGTAGCCAAAATACCAGAAATTGTTCAAAATGGGGAGGGGGTTAATACATGTGGGATGGGACTCTATCAGTGCAAACATAGTAGTAAACTATAGCAAAACATCATAAACAACATTAAAAGTTTACTCTTTCTTGGCTCCAGTCCTGAGCCTTGAGCTGGATCTGATTGGAGCATGCTTGACCTTCTGTTTCTTTGTCTTTGGCTCCTGTGGCTTTAATGCAGCTGCTTTAGATGCTGGTGCATCAGTTACTGTTGCTGTTTCTGCAAGATTTTCCAGTGCGACTGTATCAGATGCAGCTGCATCAGCTAGTTTGTCAACAGCAACTGGCTCATCCATGGCTGGTTGCTTTGGGTCCTTAGCAGCTTTAGGTTGGTCTTCTTGGGCAGGTTCTTTAATTGTTCCTGCATCTGTTACCTTTGGATTTTCCTGGGGGAGCTTCTCTACAGCTTTTCCTTCACTAACAACTTCACCTTTACTTGCCTTAGGGTTTTCCTTCTCATTCCTTGCAACTCCAACTACCTTTTTAAAGAATTTCTGGGTGTTGCTCATTTCTTCCCTCCTCTTTGTATCAAGTTCCTGCAGCACAAGTTCAATTGTAGCATTGGGGTCCGTTGAAATGGCAGTCACCGTAGGCGCTTGTTGGGATACAGCTGCATGAGATGCAGGTGCATCACATGCAATTGCACCAGCTGCTGGTTTATCTGGTTCTCCAGCTCTGTCCTCCTCCGAACTTGTTTCTTTTTCACCAGGCATATTTTCTTCAATAACCTGCAAAACAGTTTCTTTTTCAATTGTTAAGTTCACAGGGGTGATGATTGGGTCAGTTGAGGTTTGTTTTGTTGGAATTTTTGGTTGAAATTCTGATGGATCATTTGTGGGGTTGTCACTTTCTGGTTCAGGGTGATTTTGAGTAGGTGTAGGTGATTGTTGTCTAGGTGGTGAGGTGTGTGTGGGCGGTGATTTCTGATGAGGTGATTTTTGATGTGGTGATTTGGGTGATGATGGTGGTTGTTGTTGCGTTCTTGTTCTTTTAGCATACTTTTGTCTTGCCACCTGTTCCATAGTAATATCTTCTTCAACTTCCTCCTCCTCAAAGTCAGTTTCTTCTTCAGCTTCCTCCTCATCTTTGTCTATCTGGTTTACCACATTCTGCAGATCCTCATCCTCCTCAGTGTCTTCTTCATTCTCCACTATAGGTTCTTCCTCACTCAGTTTTTTCTTTCCCTTCAAATCTTTCTTACCTCCTCTCTTTCTTTTTGGTTTTCTTATCTCCTTCTCACTCTCCTCTTGCTCTTCTTCTGAGTCTTCCTGTTCACCTTCTTCTAAGACCCATTTTGGAAAAACTGGAATTTCCAATTGAGTTTGCTTGTCAGATATCTCTCTCACCCTGAGTTGGAGCCAATCATGCTGCTCATCCTGAAATTTCCACACTGCCTTCATTTTGTGCACAAAATGCTTATGTATCACTGTTGTCGTGACCGGGGCCCCGACGTGGACGGCTCAAAAATAGATTATTTAAGGGAGTCGCCACCCAATTTATTAAATAGGAAAAATTGAGAAAAACCTAACTTAAAGTTATTGGTCTACGAAAACTAGGTTGGATTCGGGAGTCGGTTATGCAAAGGGAAGGGCGAAAACTTAATTCCACTGCACCCCTAATACATCCGTTCTAAGACGGTTACCTAAAATTCGATTGTGCAAATAAATTACGAATTATTTGTTTACCGCAAAAATAATATTTAATAGTAGAAAACAATAAAGACTAATTTAGAAAAATTTAATTTTGACTTGACGGGGAAGCCCCGCTCCTACGTATCCTCCGGTGCAATGAGGAACTCAAAAGTCACGTAGTTCTTCCTGAAAATATTGTTGATTGGTTGATTTTATTTTTTTGAAGGGGTTTGAGATCACCAAGTAGTACGACTCAGGCGTCTCAAACCAGGATTTGACAAGATGTCACATCTCAGTCAATCCCTATTTTTGTATTATTTTTAGGAAAATAGGTGCTAAAGAAAAGAAAATTGATTATTTAGGAAAAAAGGTTAATTTTTGTGCTTGACGGGGAAGCCCCGCTCCTACGTATCTCCGCGTGCGGAGAATCAAAGGCTACGTAGTTCTTCTTGAGAAAATATGTGTTTGTTGAATGATTAAGTTTTTGGAGAAAGGGGTTAGGATCACCAAGTTGTACAACTCAGGCGTCCTAACTAAGTTACGGGTTTGATAAGGTGTACACCTCGACCAAAGCCACTTTTATTATTTTTTAGGAATCATTAAAAAAAGGAGAAGATAGGAAAATACCTTATTTATAGAAATTAGTAAATAAAAGATTAAGTAAAAAAAGGGAATGATAATAAATAAATAAATAAATGAACAAATAAATAAATAAATACACACATAAAAAAGAAATAAATAAATATATACATAAATAAATAAACAATAAAATAAATAACAAATAAATAAATATGTACATAAATGAATAATTAAATAAATACAAAACTAACCTTAAGTTGATGAACACGAAGAATGCCGAACCAGACCGAGCAGCCTAACAAGGTCAACTGTGAACCGGACACTATCTGGTCCATTTTGAGCCCAGAACCGCCTTGCGAAAAAACCGCTTTGAGAACCGGAACGCCGACTCAAAAAAAATATTAACTAATCAAAGACAGACTTTTAGTGTAAAGGACCCGCAAAGGCTAGCCCAAAAGATCACTTAGTCCGTCAATGATCTCCTCCCTAGTCTTCGCCTCTCAACCTCTTATATTGCCCATTGCTAGATGGCTCTTGCTTCTCTCAAGCGATGTGCGACAAAACAAGATAACAAACACAATTTTCATTTAGAGAAAGCAATTCCCGTTTTACTCAAACCAGCCACCGTAAAAGTGCGATTCCGGATTCGTTAACCGTTGGATCGTCTTTATTTTTTGACAGAAGGTTCACGAGGCACGTGTCTTCTCTTTCACCGTTCGGATCCTCGAGACATGGTTTGAGGAGAGAGCAATTGCGTTCGCAAAAATCTGTAGTTTTTGGTATTTTTCTCAAACCTGTCACCGTAAAAGTGCGATTCCGGATGCGTTAACCGTTGGATCGTCTCCATTTTTTGACAGCAGATTCACAAGACATATATCTTCAGTTTCACAGTTCGGATCGTCGAAATGAGGCCTGAGGATAGAGAAATTTCCTTCGCGGGTAGCTGCAGTTTTAGGCGTTTGGTCTATTTTTATATTTTTTGTAACTTTGGCATTCTAGGGCCAAGTCATGTACATGGACATTCTCTTTTTGTATCAAATAGCATATTTTACTTATTTAATGTTTAACCTCTAAAAAAAGTAATAATAACGCAAAATTAGTAAATTAGCGCAAAACAACCTTTTTGAGGGATTAAGAGTCAAATAAACACAAAAAACATATTTTTTATGATTTTTTACTAAAAAAGTGAAAAATACCGGTTAAAATTGGGTGTTCACAGATGCCCCTCTGTACTTACTTTCTTACGAGATAATACATAAAACTATGTTTTGTTGTATTATCAAAGTAAGGAAGAAGTACAGATATGAACCTCAATTTTAATCGGTGAAATATGCATAATTAGGTAGTACAAAATTAAAAGACAAAAACAGTGTCAGAGCTGAATCGATAGCACGAAATTTAATAGACAATGCCAGAGCTGAATCGATAGCATGAAAATAAAACAGTGCCAGAGCTGAATCGATAGCACTAAATTTTAAAGACGATGCCAGAGCTGAATCGATAGCATGAAAATAAAAAAGTGCCAGAGCTGAATCGATAATACTAGAGCTGAATCGATAGCATGAAAATAAAACAGTGCCAGAGTTGAATCAATAGCACGAAAATAAAATAGACAATGCCAGAGTGTCACTGGTAGCACAAAACTAAAAGACAATGCCAGGGAGTAACCGGTAGCATAAAAATAAAAGGTGCAATGCTAGGGCAGAACCGATAGCATGCAGTGCCAGGGCGTCACCGGTAGCACAAAACTAAAAGACAATGCCAGGGCGTCACCGGTAGCATGAAAATAAACGTGCAATGCCAGGGCGGAACCGGTAGCATGCAGTGCCAGGGCGTCACCGGTAGCACAAAACTAAGACAATGCCAGGGCGTCACCGGTAGCATGAAAATAAAGGTGCAATGCCAGAGAGGAACTGGTAGCATGCAGTGCCAGGGCGTCACCGGTAGCACAAAACTAAAAGACAATGCTAGGGCGTCACCGGTAGCATGAAAATAAAGGTGCAATGCCAGGGCGGAACCGGTAGCATGCAGTGTCAGGGCGTCACCGGTAGCACAAAATTAAAAGACAATGCCAGGGCGTCACCGGTAGCATGAAAATAAAGGTGCAATGCCAGGGCCGAACCGGTAGCATGCAGTGCCAGGGCGTCACCGGTAGCACAAAACTAAAAGACAATGCCAGGGCGTCACCGGTAGCATGAAAATAAAGGTGCAATGCCAGGGCGGAACCGGTAGCATGCAGTGCGAGGGCGTCACCGGTAGCACAAAACTAAAAGACAATGCCAGGGCGTCACCGGTAGCATGAAATAAAATTGCAATGGATGAATTTTTCGATGATTCCCTTTTTTTTTATTTAAAAAAAACAAATTCGCCTGCTTCTAATCATGCAGTGGAATGCCTACTTTGACATGAAATGCATGTATGCTATGACATGAGATATATGAGTTATGCATGAGCGTTGAGTTGAAATTGAGATGGACGTGTCATAGAAGTTAGGTTCAATGAAAGCATTTGTTTTTGCGCATGCTTCATTTGAAATCAATCAAGCCCGTCCTCAGATGGATGGTTGTCCTCGTCCTAGCTAGCTCTTTAGGATCTCCTTTCTTTTATGATTACTTCTCATCCTTCAAAACAAAACACCTTCAAGTTCGACCTTCTCTTCTTTTTTCTTCTTTTTTCTCTTTTTTTTCATAGATTGTCATTAACTCTCTAAATCATATCATTGATTCCCAGTTGACTATTGTTGAAGATTTATTTAATGAGCATGCATGGACTCAAAGGTATTGACAAGCTGGACTTTTCTGCGTTTTCTTGTTTTTGGATTTTTGGATTTTGAAGGTTTGAAGTGAGGGGTATTCTTTTGTTTTTAAGGTGAAAACATTAGGGAAGACAAAGGCGACACAAGATGGTCGGGAAAAATGTATATAATAACCTCCAATTGGATATTTCTTTTATTTGAGGTAAGTGACTTGCTGGAAACAGGTTAGGAATGGATGAAAGGTTTTATCACAGAGGGAAGACTACTAGGTGTAGCAAGCAAAATCTGACTCATCAATGGTATGCAATTATTTTTTCCCCAATTAAAGGAATTTCCCCAAGAGCAGGATGCACCAGTTTGACTCATAATGGGTCTTGTAAAATTTTTGCCTCTGTGTGGCAACAGACACTCTTCAAGATAAAACAACACTGGTGGAGAGAGAAGTTTTGACTCGCGAAGTGTCTTATAAGACTTCTACCTCAATCTGGTGAAATACATTGCCAAGAGAGAACACTACATGGGTATAGCATGAAATATTTGACACATAGAGGGTCTTGCAAAATTTTGCCTCAATGTGAGATTTCTTTCATTCGACAAAATTGCCCCAATGTAGACTCATGTTTGGCATAAGTAGGAGAAATCCAGTGAACATTGTAAGTCTCATTTCCCTTTTGTACCCTAATTTTTTCCTAGACTGCCTTTGCAGGTTTTCAGTCTAGCGGGCTTTGTATTTTGTTTTTATTTTTTTTATTTTTTTTTTAAAAGCCCTAACTTTTGCCTGGACTGCCTTTACAGGTTTTCAGTCTAGCGGGCCTCATTTTTTCTCTCTTGTTTTTTTAGAACATAGAAAAGTTTAAAAGAAGCAAATGATTTATTTCAAAACTAATATTATGAAAATGAAACTCATCATTCATCAATCAGAGTGAACTTTTAGAGGCTTGTAATGTGGCTATGGGTATTGGGTTATGGAAGAGATGTGATTAGAAGGCTTAAAGACAGGTTTCATGGGTATGGGTTATGTAAGAAATGTGATTGGAATGCTAAAAGAAAGGTTTCACGGGTATGTGATCAGGAAGCTCAAAGAAATATTCTATGTGTGGGTTATGGGTTATGGAAGAAAAATGATTGGAAGACTCAAAGAAATGTTTTATGGAAAGGGTTTATGGGTTATGAAAGAAAAATGATTAGAAGGCTTTAAAGAAATGTCTTATGGAAGAAAAGTGATTAGAAGGCTCAGAGAAAGGTTTTACGGGTTAAGTGGATCAATGATCTTTAGTGCATTCAGCTTTCTATGTGTTTTGATGACAACACCATTTGATTCCTTCATTTCTCTTTTTTTTTCTTTTTTTTCTTTTTTTTGTTTCTCTTTTTTTCTTCATTTTTTTTTCTCCTCTCATTTCAGCCTTTGCCTTTACGTTATATACGGCTGATTCTTTCTTTATTTTTTCCAACTTCCACCATCATTTTTTTCCAACCTCTCTTTTTTCTGTTTTTCCCGTTGCCACTGATTTGTGTCTCATCAATTCTTTGGAACTCATCAGATAATCTAAATACACCAAATTTTGATGTAGTGTTGATCTTTGTCCAGGGTTTAATGAAAGGGAATTAATGGCTCAAAAGGTGGACAACCAGGGATATATCTTGGGATAGAGAAAAAATGGTCACTCTTCATTTTGAATCATGATTTCTCATTTTTTTTTTAAATTTTAATTTCGAAAAAACCATTCACTCTTTTGACAAATTCTTTGCTCTTTTTTTTTAATCTCTTTTTTTGTGTTTTTTTTTGGTTGAGAAATGGACCTTCAAAAATCTGATATTTGTTCACTAGTCCATCCTAGAATGACGCAACCAAAATGGCTTTGAGAATTATCACTTGAGGCAAGAACTTGAAGGGGTCAGTTTTTAAGGGAAACTTGGGGTGAGGAAGGATGGAAATGAGTTTTTAAATCCATGCGAATCCATTAGTATAAAGCTTCAACAAGGTCAACTTAGTTTCAAGCTTATTTGACTTTGTACAACATGATTAGACAAGTGCTAATGACAATCATATTTTCCCTCTCTTTTTACCCGCTTTAAGTTTTTTTTTTCAAGAACTAATTGTCAACCTTATGTCTCCCCTTTTCTTTTTCTCAATATGCCCAAGTATTGTGTGCCCCATGACACATTTCCCCACATTACTTCTCTAACCCTCTAGTGATCTCTCAACAACTTTCAAGATAATGATCCAATGAGTCTAAGCTTCATTGATATCCACTTTCACGCAAGGACATAAATTTAATTTTCTCTAGTTTTGTGAACATAACTCAGTGAGTTCAAAACTCTCTTTTTTACTTATTTATTTTCTTTAAAGAAAAACTAATGCTACATGAGAATGGGTCAAAGCAAACAAGATGTCATGGAATGCATGGTATGGTATGTATGCAAGCATTTATCCTAAGATGTAATGTTTTTATGCAAGAAATGCCAATGCTATTTTGCTCTTTTGCCCCATTTGAAGGGATTATGCTATGAGGATTGATAAATAAAAATGTGGTCTGCTTTATTTACTCGAGAAAGTTTGCATACCATTCATTTTTTTTTTATGTATAAGCAAAGAAAAAAAAGAAAAAAAATGAAATATGGAGAAATTTACGACAATGCAATGAAAATGTGCACTACATGCATAATTTTTTTTATTTTTTTAGGTACTATTGCATAGAAAAATGAATTATACTTTTGGATGCACTATTTTTTTTACTACAAATGCAACAAGATTTTTTTTTATGGTTTTTTTTTATGCATGAAATGCAATATGATTTTTTTTGTTTATGCTTTTTATGCATTGCAATGTAATCTTTATGTTTTTTATACTTTTTATGCATGAAATGCAATTTAATCTTTTTATTATTTTCTAGAAGAATAAACCATGAGTGTTAACGAGGAAAGAGAATGTACAACAACAGGAAAAAAAAAACAAAGGATAATAGGCAAAAGAGCTCCCTTTGTGGCCTATACAGGTTTGTCCATACTATTGGGCTTTGAGCCCGATGGGTCTAATGTCTTTCTAATGTGAGTACTCACAAGGTAGGTTGCTCTAACTTATAGAAATTTAAGGTCTCTAGAGCCAAGTATTCTTCTAGAAGGTTAAACACACCAGGATGTACATCCCAAGTGTGAATACCCGCATAGAAGAATCGTACTCTAGATGAGCAATTCATGGAAGTCACATAGGATGTACATCCAAAATGAGTCCCACTTATCCTCATTCTAACTTATGTGTTTTTGTGGCTCGAGTGTGAGCTCAACTCTCAGTGTGTGCTCACGATGTATTTGTAGTGTGCGAAGGGAGCATATAAACCTCAAATCATAATAAAATAAGTAAAGGTAAAATAATCAAAAAATACAACCAAACAACAATATTTAAAGTCTTCTACCCTAAGGTTCATATACAACAAATAATAGCATAAAAATATATTGCACAAAAAATTTAAATAGGCTTGACTCTCACCTGTCCCCAGCGGAGTCGCCATCTGTCGTGACTGGGGCCTCGACGTGGACGGCTCAAAAATAGATTATTTAAGGGAGTCGCCACCCAATTTATTAAATAGGAAAAATTGAGAAAAACCTAACTTAAAATTATTGGTCTACGAAAACTAGGTTGGATTCGGGAATCAGTTATGCAAAGGGAAGGGCGAAAACTTAATTCCACTGCACCCCTAATACATCCGTTCTAAGACGGTTACCTAAAATTCGATTGTGCAAATAAATTACGAATATTTGTTTACCGCAAAAATAATATTTAATAGTAGAAAACAATAAAGACTAATTTAGAAAAATTTAATTTTGACTTGACGGGGAAGCCCCGCTCCTACGTATCCTCCGGTGCAATGAGGAACTCAAAAGTCACGTAGTTCTTCCTGAAAATATTGTTGGTTGGTTGATTTTATTTTTTTGAAGGGGTTTGAGATCACCAAGTAGTACGACTCAGGCGTCTCAAACCAGGATTTGACAAGATGTCACATCTCAGCCAATCCCTATTTTTGTATTATTTTTAGGAAAATAGGTGCTAAAGAAAAGAAAATTGATTATTTAGGAAAAAAGGTTAATTTTTGTGCTTGAATAATTAAATACAAAACTAACCTTAAGTTGATGAACACGAAGAATGCCGAACCAGACCGAGCAGCCTAACAAGGTCAACTGTGAACCGGACTTTATCTGGTCCATTTTGAGCCCAGAACCGCCTTGCGCAAAAACCGCTTTGAGAACCGAAACGCCGACTCAAAGAAAATATTAACTAATCAAAGACAGACTTTTAGTGTAAAGGACCCGCAAAAGCTAGCCCAAAAGATCACTTAGTCCGTCAATGATCTCCTCCCTAGTCTTCGCCTCTCAACCTCTTATATAGCCCATTGCTAGATGGCTCTTGCTTCTCTCAGGCGATGTGGGAAAAAACAAGATAACAAACACAATTTTCATTTAGAGAAAGCAATTCCCATTTTGCTCAAACCAGCCACCGTAAAAGTGCGATTCCGGATTAGTTAACCGTTGGATCGTCTTTTTTTTGGACAGAAGGTTCACGAGGCACGTGTCTTCTCTTTCACCGTTCGGATCCTCGAGACATGGTCTGAGGAGAAGATATGTGTTTGTTGAATGATTAAGTTTTTGGAGAGAGGGGTTAGGATCACCAAGTTGTACAACTCAGGCGTCCTAACTAAGTTATGGGTTTGATAAGGTGTACACCTCGACCAAAGCCACTTTTATTATTTTTTAGGAATCATTAAAAAAAGGAGAAGATAGGAAAATACCTTATTTTTTGAAATTAGTAAAAAATGGGAATCATAATAAATAAATAAATAAATAAACAAATAAATAAATACACACATAAAAAAGGAATAAATAAATATATACATAAATAAATAAACAATAAAATAAATAACAAATAAATAAATATGTACATGAATGAATAATTAAATAAATACAAAACTAACCTTAAGTTGATGAACACGAAGAATGCCGAACCAGACCGAGCAGCCTAACAAGGTCAACTGTGAACCGGACACTATCTGGTCCATTTTGAGCCCAGAACCGCCTTGCGCAAAAACCGCTTTGAGAACCGGAACGCCGACTCAAAAAAAATATTAACTAATCAAAGACAGACTTTTAGTGTAAAGGACTCGCAGAGGCTAGCCCAAAAGATCACTTAGTCCGTCAATGATCTCCTCCCTAGTCTTCGCCTCTCAACCTCTTATATATCCCATTGCTAGATGGCTCTTGCTTCTCTCAAGCGACGTGGGACAAAACAAGATAACAAACACAATTTTCATTTAGAGAAAGCAATTCCCGTTTTACTCAAACCAGCCACCGTAAAGGTGCGATTCCGGATTCGTTAACCGTTGGATCGTCTTTATTTTTTGACAGAAGGTTCACGAGGCACGTGTCTTCTCTTTCACCGTTCGGATCCTCGAGACATGATCTGAGGAGAGAGCAATTGCGTTCGCAAAAAGCTGTAGTTTTTGGTATATTTCTCATACCTGTCACCGTAAAAGTACGATTCCGGATGCGCTAACCGTTGGATCGTCTCCATTTTTTGACAGCAGATTCACGAGACATATATCTTCAGTTTCACAGTTCGGATCGTTGAAATGAGGCCTGAGGATAGAGAAATTTCCTTCGCGGATAGCTGCAGTTTTAGGCGTTTGGTCTATTTTTATATTTTTTGTAACTTTGGCATTCTAGGGCCAAGTCATGTACATGGACATTCTCTTTTTGTATCAAATAGCATATTTTACTTATTTAATGTTTAACCTCTAAAAAAAGTAATAATAACGCAAAATTAGTAAATTAGCGCAAAACAACCTTTTTGAGGGATTAAGAATCAAATAAACACAAAAAACATATTTTTTATGATTTTTTACTAAAAAAGTGAAAAATACCGGTTAAAATTGGGTGTTCACAACTGTACCAACTTCTTGTTTCTTCTTTTCTTTGAAATTTGCAGTGAGTGCACCAGGGGGAAACTTTCTTTGTAGTTGTTCTGTTTCAGTTATTTTAACTCCTTGTTTTCTACACAGCTTAGTGATCAAGCAAGGGTAGAACAAATTTCCAGAATCTTTCACAGCAAAATCCAATATTTTTCTTGAAATAATTCTACCTATATCAACATTGGTTTAAGTCAAGATTGCATCTAGGAGAAGCAATCTCTCCTTAGTCAATGTGTAAGTGTGTGAAGTAGGGAGGATAGAGGCATTAATGAATAAATGCCAATTTCCTAATTCTGGAATCAAATATCTACTTTTCATTTTAAATTCAGTGTGTGTAAATTTCTCCCAAGGAGCCCCTTGAACAGCAATTCTAGACATGACCTTAGTCATTTCCTTTTTTCCAAAATGTTTAACTTTGTTTTCAAAATCCTCAGAGTCACAAATCAACATGAAATGATTGTTAATCCTTTCAGAATCAAAGAATACCTTTCTACCTCTAACAATGGAGTGAGGGATAATTTTACCTCCTTTGGTATCTTGAATACCTGCATAGAATTCTCTGACCAATTGCTCGATGTAATAGGTCCTGTGTTGCACAAACAGTTCCCATTTGAGATTTTCCACTGTAGAGAGGAAAGATTGGCTTGCTTTGGCTAAATTATACCCTCGTTCTGGTAGCATGTTCATTGTCCAGAAATGTGAGCTTTCTTCGTCAATGGCAGTTGCAGAAGTTGTCTTTAAAACGGGTTTTGATGATGCTCCTGCAACTGAGGCATGACTGCTAGAAGTTTTGGTAGCAGATTGTTTTCTCACCATTTATTTGAAAGATTTCAAGTTTCTGGGTTTGATTTGCTAGAGGTTAGGGATGATTGAAGTTTTTGGGATGGTTTCAGAAGTTTTGTGTTTATGAGAGTTTTGGGATGATTTTACGATTTTGAGAGATAGGTGGAAGTAACGGTTAGATTAATGGGGTAGTGGGTTATTAAAATCGGATTGAGGAGAAGTTAATGGGAATTGATGTGATGGCTAAGTAGCCGTTTAGGTTTAAGTGGGTTATCAAGCCATAAGACACGTGTTACACTAGGTGTAACAGCACATCATCTTAGCCATTGGTCATGATTACTTCTCTGATATGCTGGCAATTTTTGAAAATTATTCTCCTAAGTGATTTTGAGTGAAGGATGTAAGTGCCTAAAACAGTGGATTTTCACGCAATGCAGGTGCATGCAGTGCAGGTGCATGAAGTGCAGGTGCATGAGGTGCAGCTGCACCAATACCTGTATCCTACAAAACACTTAAAATAAAACATCAAATTGCACAAAAAATACTAATATTTATCAAAAAGTTATGGGTTGCCTCCCACAAGCGCTTGTTTTAAGAGTCTTTACAGCCTGACTTTTTCATTTCTTTCTCGAGGATTCTTGAAATAAGTGGTGCCTTTGTCTCTCACCACATGCTCACCATAGTACATTTTTACTCTCTGACCATTCACTTTGAAAGTGGTATCTGATTTTGCATCATATAAATCCACTGCTCCATGAGGGTATATTTTAACTAGTTGGAAGGGTCCTGACCATCTTGACTTTAATTTTCCAGGAAATAATTTCAACCTAGAATTATATAATAGGACCAATCCTCCTTCCTTAAGCTCTCTCCTCTGAATTTTTTTATCATGCCATAACTTGGTCTTTTCTTTATAAATTTTAGCATTTTCATATGAGAAATGTCTAAATTCTTCTAACTCATTTAGTTCCAAAAACCTTTCTTCACCTGCCTTATTGAGATTAAAGTTCAGCTTTTTTATGGCCCAATAAGATTTGTTTTCTAACTCAACAGGTAAATGGCATGCTTTCCCATAGACTAACCTATAGGGGGACATTCCTAATGGTGTTTTAAATGCAGTTCTATATGCCCACAATGCTTCATCTAAATGTAAAGACCAATCTTTCCTATTTGGTCCTACCATTTTCTCAAGCATTCTTTTAACTTCCCTATTGGATAGTTCAGCTTGTCCACTTGTTTGTGGATGATAGGCAGTAGCAATTCTATGTTTGATCCCATATTTTGCAAGAAGATTTTCAATGAGTTTATTGCAAAAATGAGAACCTTCATCATTGATGATAGCTCTTGGGGTGCCAAATCTTGTAAAAATGTTTTTCTGTAAAAATTTACTAACTGATTTGGCATCATTGTTAGGTAGTGCTACTGCCTCAATCCACTTAGAAACATAATCAACAGCTACTAAAATATATTGATTTCCAAAAGAAGGTGGAAATGGCCCCATGAAATCCATGCCCCAAACATCAAAAAGTTCAATTTCTAAAATATTGGTTCTGGGCATTTCATGTCTAGCAGATATATTTCCACTCCTTTGGAATTTATCACAAGTTTTAACCAAAGAATAAGCATCTTTAAACAAAGTAGGCCAGAAATAACCTGATTGTAATACCTTAGCAGCTATTCTATGACTTCCAAAATGACCTCCATAAGGTGCAGCATGACAGTGCATGAGTACTGCTTGTTTTTCTATTTCTGATACACACTTCCTCATTATTTGATCTGGACACATCTTGTATAAGTAAGGATCATCCCAATAGTATTGTTTTACTATATGAAAGAATCTCCTCTTCTGTTGATAGCTCATGTCCACTGGTACAACTTTACTCACAAGGTAATTAACAATGTCAGCATACCATGGTGTATCTGCATGTGGTGCACCTGCATGAAGTGCAGCTGCACTGGATGCAGTTGAGGTTATTGCTAACAATTTTTCATCTGGAAAATTCTCCTTGATTTCTTGTGTACCTGCATTCTCATTTTCTAACCTAGATAAATGGTCAGCTACTTGGTTCTCCACCCCCTTCTTATCTCTGATTTCAAGATCAAATTCTTGAAGGAGGAGAACCCATCTAATTAGCCTTGGTTTTGCATCTTTCTTTGCAAGCAAGTACTTGATGGCAGAATGATCAGTATAGACAATTACTTTAGTACCAACCAAGTAAGATCTAAACTTATCAAATGCAAATACCACTGCTAATAGTTCTTTTTCTGTCACAATATAATTCATTTGAGCTTCAATTAAGGTTTTGCTAGCATAATAAATTGAATGAAAGATTTTATCATATCTTTGCCCCAGAACTGCTCCTACTACAAAGTCACTAGCATCACACATTAATTCAAAGGGCCTGCTCCAGTCTGGTGTTACTATCACTGGTGCAGTTATCAGTGCCTTTTTAAGCTTTTGAAATGCTTCCATACAAGATTCATCAAAGTTGAATTGTGTATCTTGTTGTAACAAATTACACAATGGTTTAGAAATTTTTGAAAAATCTTTGATAAATCTTCTATAGAAGCCAGCATGGCCTAAGAAGCTCCTTATTGCTTTAACTGTTGATGGAGGTGGCAATTTGTCAATGACTTCAATTTTAGCCTTGTCTATTTCCAATCCTTTCTTTGATACCTTATGTCCAAGCACAATGCCTTCTTGTACCATAAAATGGCATTTTTCCCAATTGAGCACAAGATTGTTGTCTTCACATCTTTGGAGAATTTTTTCTAAATTTGATAAACACAAAGGAAATATTTCTCCAAAAACTGAAAAATCATCCATCAAAACTTCCATTGATTGCTCAATGAAGTCAGAAAATATAGACATCATGCATCTTTGAAAGGTGGCAGGTGCATTACATAAACCAAAAGGCATCCTTCTAAATGCAAAGGTGCCATAGGGGCATGTAAAAGTAGTTTTCTGTTGATCCTTAGGTTCTATTGCAATTTGATTGTAACCTGAATAACCATCTAAGAAACAATAAAACTCTTTTCCTGCAAACCTATCTAGCATTTGATCAACGAAAGGCAAAGGAAAATGATCCTTCTTTGTGGCCTTATTGAGTTTTCTGTAATCCATACAAATTCTCCACCCTGTGACAGTTCTTGTTGGTATCAACTCATTTTTTTCATTGGCTATGACTGTTACACCCCCTTTCTTAGGAACACATTGTACAGGGCTAACCCATGCACTATCTGATATGGGGTATATGATTCCAGCATCTAGCCATTTTATAATTTCTTTCTTAACAACCTCTTTCATAATTGGATTTAGCCTTCTTTGTCCTTCTATGCTATTTTTAGAATATTCTTCTAAAATTATCCTATGCATACAAATTGAAGGGCTAATTCCTTTTATGTCTGCCATTTGCCAACCTATAGCCTTTTTACGCTTCTTTAAGGTATTTATGAGATCATTCTCCTGATCTAGGGATAGATCAGATGCAATAATCACTGGTAGAGTATTACCTTTTCCTAAAAAAGCATATTTCAAATGTTTTGGCAATTCTTTCAACTCTAGTTTAGGAGGTTGTTCAACTGATGGTAAATTCCTTTTAAGATTGGGATTTTCTAAATTAAGAGATTCATAAGTTCTAGCCCATACCTTAGGTGTTGATTCTTCCTTTGGCAGTATACCTTTTTCTGACAATTCTTCTTCTGGTAGTGCAGCTGCATCTGGTGCAAGTGCACTAGTGAGGTGGTCATACTGCTTGTTGAATTGTTTTTGTACTAAATGGTCAAGAGAGATGATTGCTGAACATTCTTCTCTTTCCTCTGCAGGATACTTCATAGCATTCATCACATTGAAAGTCACCTCTCAATCATTTACTCTCATGGTTAGTTCTCCTCTTTGAACATCAATCAATGTTTTTCCTGTTGCTAGGAATGGTCTTCCAAAAATCACTGGTACATCTTCATCTGCAACAAAGTCAAGGATAACAAAATCTGCAGGAAATATAAATTTGTTAACCTTTACCAGTACATCTTCAATGATTCCTTCTGGGTAAGCTATTGACCTATCTGCTAGTGACAAAGTTACAGTTGTAGGTTTAGCATTACCAATTCCTAGTTGTGTAAAGACTAATTTAGGCATCAAGTTAATACTTGCACCTAGATCACACAATGCACTACCTGTATAGAGCTTGCCTATTGAAAATGGAATGGTAAAGCTACCAGAATCTTTCAATTTTTTTGGAAGTTTATTTTGTAATATTAAACTGCATTCCTTGGACATGACAACAGTTTCAAAATCACCTAATCTTTTCCTCTTTGAAAGGACATCTTTCATGAACTTAGCATAATTAGGCATTTGTTGTAATGCTTCAAGCAAAGGAACATTGATATGCAATTGTTTAAAAACATCTAAGAATTTACTGAATTGCTTCTCCTCATGTGCCTGTTTTAATCTTTGAGGATAAGGAGGAGGAGGGTATTCAGGAACTAACCTTGGAGTTGGTACTTGATGAGATGCAGATGCATCAGATGCTTCTGCATCTTGAGAATTTTTATTTTTTTCTCCCTTACCTGTACCTTCATTCTCATAAGGTTCTGTGAGATCCTTCCCATTTCTGAGAGAGATAGCTTTTACCTGTTCCTTACCTGGCCTCTGAGATGGACTTGCTTCTGTATTTGATGGTAGTGTACCTGCTGGTCTTTGATACAGAGCAATAGCTAACTGACCTACCTGATTCTCCAAATTTTTGATTGAAGCTTCATGAGCTTGCCTAGCTGTTCTATTTTCATTAATGAAAGCTTTAAGCAAACCTTCTAAGGAGTTATCAGTAGCAAATTGTTGTTGTGGCCTTTGGTAATTCTGAGATTGAAATGCTGGTGGAATTGCTGGTGCAGCTGCACTTGGTGCAGGTGTACTGGCATTATTGTTACTCCACTTGAAATTTGGGTGGTTCCTCCAACCAGCATTATAGGTATTAGAGTAAGGGTTGTTATTTTTATTATATCCTACAAAATTCACAGAGACAGGGTTGCTAGAACATTCCTCATAAAGGTGACCTCCCCCACAATAGACACAACTTACTGTTCCTGGAGGGGCTTGTTCTATGGCTGCTGTAGTGTTCTCAACTGGTGCAGCTGCACTAGATGCAGGTGCACTGTTACTAATAAGGTTTTTAACCAGATTTGCTAGTGAGGCTACTTGAGCAGATAGGGCAGAGATTTCACTGATTTCATGTACCCCTGAGGGTTTCTTTTGGGCACTCACCCTCTCAGTAGGCCAACTAGAACTATTGGTAGCAATTCTATCAATCAGTTCACATGCTTCATTATAGGAAAGATTTAACAAAACACCACCAGATGATGCATCAAGCATTACTCTAGTTTGTGGTTCCAAACCATTATAAAAAGTTTCCATTTGAATAATGACTGGTAGACCATGATGTGAACATTTTCTCAAAAGTTCTTTCCATCTTTCCCATGCTTCAAACAATGATTCTTGTTCTTTTTGTCTAAAAGATGTAATATCATTTCTCATTCTGGCATTTTTGATAGGTGGGAAATATTTTGACAAAAACTTTTCAGCCATTTCATTCCATGTATGAATAGAATTAGGCTCCAATGAATTTAACCATGATTTAGCCTTATCTTTCAAAGAATATGGAAATAGCTTAAGTCTAAATGCATCTTCACTAACACCAGGTATGATAAAGTTACTACATATTTCTAAAAACTGTTTTAAATGCTCATGGGGATCCTCATGAGGATATCCACCATATTGACCAATTGTTTGCAGCATTTGAAACATCATGGGTTTAAATTCAAAATGGACAGCCTCTATGTGAGGTCTTGCTATGCTTGTTTGCATGTTTTGATGATCAAACATAGCATAATCTCTCATAGGTCTATCTCTATCATTAGTCATACCTATTGGTCCCATGTGAATGAATTGATTCCTGTGATCTGCTTCAGCATCTCGTTGTGATCCAGGACCACCTCTGACTGAGGCTGGTCTTGAGCCTTCTCCTTCACCTTGTTGAGACATGGTATTGCTGCTGGTTTGCAGCCTTTCTTTTTGGATTCTACGCAACCTTCTAAACTGTCTTTCTATCTCTGGATTAAACTCAAATTCTGGTGGTTTGTCTCTGGGCATAAGCTAGTGCAGATGCACCTGTTTCTACACAGAAAACAAAACACAGAATAACAAAATAAACACTAATCTACTTTCTTCAAAACAAAAAAAAAATATTGCCAATCCCCGGCAACGGCGCCAAAAACTTGGTGTGTGAAAAACGTGTGCAAGTATACACAGTCACAAACAAGTAGTATAAAAAGATCGAACCCACAGGGATTGGATTAACTCTTGTATGCTTAAGAAGATATAAATTAGTGCAGCTACACTACTCACAGTTTTGGATGGAGTTGAAAAGAAAACAGAATGTAAATATGCAATAAAATGTAGAGGAAATCAGTTGAGAATGATAATTGAGATGTCTTCACCAAATAAGTCACTTTCAAGAGTTATGTGCTTTTATGTGGTGCAGATGCACTGAATGCAGCTGCATCAGTATGTGTCTTTCAGCTACTTTCTTCAGAGTTTCGTTACAAGCTTCCTATGTCTAGGCATGCTAAATAAGTTCACTCCTGCCTTTGAAGTACCCACTGTATCACCCTAAGGACTATGTTATCCTATGTCTAGGACTTAACATGGAATTAACAAGCTAACTTTATTAAACAAGTTAACAAAGGCTTTATTAAACAGTCACCCTTATTAGTTCTTGATTTCTAGTTATAAACCATGTCTGTGAATATAACTCTACTTATTCTAAGTGATCAACCTTAAAATAAGATGGATGTAGTATAACACAAGAACCAAAATGCATACACCATATAAAAACACAATAACTTTCTCAAAAGATCATTATAAGGTTAGAACATCTCAACTAAAGAGATTTAGCTCATCATAGGCATTGCAAGGAAAATAAAGATGAAATAAAACATGTTGAAGTAAAGGAAATTACAAGAGAAAACAATAGGGTAGAGATTACACCAATTGAAGAACTCTTGCATAAGTTTGTCAAGCAGTGCAGATGCACTGATTCCTTGCACTAGCTAACTCTATGAAGAAGTGAAGGGAGAAGTCGTCAATTCCTTCCTCACCTTCTTACAAATTAACAACTAATTTAAACTATAAAGAAAATGAAACTTTGAAACTAAGAAAAAGTAAACTAAAAAGAACATAAAAATGATTATATGATATATGAGATATTAGAGATTTGAGATTGTTTTCCAAGTGAAGAATGAAGGTCTTTTCCAAGTGAGGTTTCCTTGCTTATTTGAGTTAACCAAACCATGGTTACTTTTCAGCCTTTGAAAAAGCAATTTGAGTTTCATACTCAAATATCAAGAGTGGTCCAATTATAGCTTGCCATATGGTTCATGAAATGATTTTCTTCAAGTGGTCATCCATTGTGGGCGCCTCCTTTATAAAGTTTCCATGTGCCCCATGTGATTGTGGATCAGCTATAATGTCAATTGGATGTGCCTTTGTCTTCTTTTGGTTTGAGGTGCTTCCAATGTGGGGTTGTGAGCTGCTTCGTTGCAGAGTGGTGTAGTTGCACGCAGTGCAGCTGCATTAAGTGCAGGTGCATGCAGTGCAGGTGCACTGGCTGATTTAGATGAAATCTTTTACTTTGTGTATTGTGTTCTTCCAATGTAGATGTCTTATCTGAAAACACTCACAAAAATATCAAACATACCAATATCTAGACATCATGCTTAATATTGTGAATGACCACTTGCTTTATCCTCTAATGTTGTTTATCTAATTTCTTCTATGATATTTACTTAATTTATACTTGATTTCAACAATTATTTAGGTTTAGTTGTATAACTAACTCTATATAAAATAGAGTTATTGTAACACCCCTCTTTTACTATTACAACTAAATAGACAATTATCAGAGTCACCTCGAAGGGCGCTACATTTTTCACCATTTTAAAAAAAAACACCATTTATTCCAAAAAAAAATCTCCAAAATAATTTATATAAAAGAAATCACCAAGCAGCGGAAATATTAACCAGTTTAAACATCTCCAGAATTAACAATTAAAGACATCTCCAAAATTAATTAAAACAATTTCCAATAACTAAAATAATAGTTCAAAACGATAACTAACGACTCCCCGGTGCTACATATCAGAGCTGACACAGACCCAAACGAGAGAGGAAGCAAAACCTAGCAATTCTTCCACGAGCACTAGCGATCACCTGCAGCGTTGCCGCATGAGAGCAACATTCCAAGCAGAAGGGGTGAGTCTAACAGAGGTAATAAGCAGATGATAAAAATATGCTAGCATCAGGTAACTACAGCAACACAATACAACTACACCATATCACAGCACCAGATACCAAAGGAAAAATCCATTTGACAGTGAACCACCAAAATTATAACATTCATAGACAATGGAATGATATGCAACCCCTCCAGTGGGCATATGCATGCGGTACCGATCACCAAAATGAGCCACGACGGGCATATCACCAATAAACACCAGAGGCAGAGCCTATATCACCAAAACATGCATATGACAATGCGACACCATGATTATGCACCAACTCACCATAACAAGTATTTAAAATAAATACTATATCACCAGAATCAAAACAAATGATTTCACCAAAAATAGCACCAAGTTGTAGCATCACAGCTACCACTAAACTCTCCTGAGCATACCAGCACCGCACCTGAAATATTAACACCAGACGGCTCCACAACGCGGACATAACGCACGCACACCACGCACAAGACTGGCGCACAGCGCCTAGGCACATCGCACCTACTTCAGCGAATTAATTAAAATAGCAAACGACATCGGATTTCAACAAATAAATACTTGTTGGAAAGCCCTATGGGTCTGGTTATCATCCCTAAGTTCAGTTTTTGAAGGAGAGTGTCCAATAGGTACAGTTTTCGAAAAGCACACAGGCTAGTTGCAAAAGAGGACAGTTTCTGTTCTTCAAATTCAAGCAATTCCAAAGTGACCAAAACTCAATCAAATTGCATGAAACTTGTGCATAAACTGGGGCAAATTTTGTCTAGTTTTCAAAGAAATTGGATTCGTTCGAAAAGGAGTTCTTTTGAAAACGTGGTAACCAAAACACTGACCCTGTGTCCAGATTGTTTCCAGAATCTTACTCTAACTTGTGGAATTCATATCTCGAGCTACACAACTCTAAACGCAACCAAACCAGTGCCAAATTAACAAGCATTAAGTCTATTTTCCAGAAAAATAAACCACATAATTTTTCGGTCAATACAACATTCCCAGTCACCGAAATACCGAATCTATACCCAAATCGTTTCCAGAATTTTAACCTAACTTGTATCGCCTATAACTCGAGCTATACAACTCCGAATTTGACGAAACCAGTGCCAAAACGACCGGCGTTAAGTCTATTTTCAAAAACAATCAACCTCATAATTTTTGGATCAACCAAACAGCGCCAGTTTTAGAAAAACCGAACCTGTGTCCAGAATCGCTAAATTGCCAAACACCAAACCCTAACGGCAACGACACCACAACCACCACAACAAAAACGACAATTCGACAACGCGACAACAACAATCAACCACGCACAGCAACAACAAAAACACGAACAATAACAACACCGTCATCGTGATACAACAATCACGCAACAACAAATAACGAAACAAATCACAATAACGTGCAATAATCATCAAAGCACCAATCTCAACGAAAACACGATATGCAACAACACGAACAATTCAACAAAACCCTAGACTACCCACACATAATTATCATCAACCCATCATCAAGGTTAAGCCCACCCTTACCTCGAATAACGTAAGCTCCGGAACACGACGAACGAGACACGAACAAAACCACAGCAACACGAACGATCCCCTTTTGAAATTCTTCGCGAAACCCTCCTCTTCTCTCCCTCTTTGCGCCGCGTGCTCTCTCTCTCACTCTCACTTTCGTTTTTCTTTTGCTTGCTGCGAATGAGGGTTTGGCTTAAACCCCCAGGGTTTAAGTTGAGGGCTCAGTAAACACTGGGCGCTCTACGTCACCACCTCCTTTACTCGTTTCACCTCCTACGCATATAAAATATTAACCTTTTAATTTATCTATATCCCGCCTCCAAATTATTTTAATAATTCAATCAACTATTTTAATTAAATTATTTCCGGGGTGTTACAACCCTCCCCCACTTAGAACCTTTCGTCCTCGAAAACATACCTGATTCAAACAGCTCCGGATAGGACTCTCGCATCTTGCTCTCCAACTCCCATGTCATGCTTTCACCAGCAGCTCCTAACCAGACCACTTTCACCAGGTTTATCTCTTTGCCACGTAAAGTCTTCACTTCACGATCTTCAATTCGCACAGGCATTGTCTCCACAGTGAGATTATCCCGCACATGCACATCATCCATCGGAATCACATGGGACGGATCCGAAATATACTTCCGAAGTTGCGACACATGAAATACATCGTGCAAATTCGAAAGATTAGGCGGCAAGGCCACCCTATAAGCAACATTACCAATTATCTCAGTGATCTGATACGGTCCAATTGAACGAGGAGTCATCTTCTTTGTCTTCAATGCACGCCCAACACCAGCCATAGGCGTGACTCTCAAAAACACATGATCACCAGCTTGGAATTCTAAATCCTTCCTTCTCTTATCATGATAGCTCTTCTGTCTACTCTGCGACGCTTTCATTTTCTCACGGATCAATTTCACCTTTTCAGTAGTCTCTCGAACAACCTCGGGTCCAAGAACAATACTCTCCCCAGATTCATGCCACCACAACGGAGTCCTACATCTCCGACCATACAATGCCTCGAACGGTGCCATCCCGATGCTAGAATGGTAACTATTGTTGTAAGTAAACTCGATCAACGGAAGGTGAGTATCCCACGCACCTCCCTGCTCAAGAACACAAGATCTCAACAAGTCTTCCAACGACTGAATGGTCCTCTCTGTCTGCCCATCAGTTTGAGGATGATAAGCTGAACTCAACCTCAATTTAGAACCCAACGCTTCTTGCAAACTCTTCCAGAAATCAGAAGTGAACCTAGGATCTCTGTCAGACACAATGCACAAAGGAACACCATGCAACTTCACAATCACCTGAATATAAATCTCTGCCAATCTCGACACCGGATACGTGATATTGATAGGAATAAAATGAGCAGACTTCGTCAATCTATCCACAATCACCCAAATCGAATCGTGCCCCCTCACAGTATTAGGTAATCCTATCACGAAATCCATAGAAATACTATCCCACTTCCATTCTGGAATCTCCAACGGTTGCATCAACCCAGCAGGCTTCTGATGCTCAACCTTCGATTTCTGACAAGTCAAGCAGGAATACACAAACTGCGCCACATCACGCTTCATACCAGGCCACCAAAACATCTTCTTCAGATCCTGATACATCTTTGTAGCTCCCGGATGGATACTCAACTTACTCCTATGACCTTCTTCTAAAATTGCTCTTTTCATCTCCTCATCATCAGGAATGCAGATTCTTCCACGGTACTTCAATACATTCTGCGCATCCAACTCAAAGCCTTTATTCTCGGATCGATCAATCCCAACCATCAGGTCAACTAATTTAACATCTAACTTCTGAGCTTCTCGAATGCTAGCCATGAATTCATTATCAATCTTCAACATCCCCAATCTGACACTCTGAGGCGTCACTTCACAAATCAAACTCATATCCCTGAACTGCTCAATTAATTCGAGTTCTCTAACCATCATTGCTGACATATGCAACGTCTTTCGACTTAAAGCGTCAGCTACCACATTAGCCTTTCCCGGATGATAGTTCAAGCTAAAGTCATAGTCTTTCAGCAACTCCAACCATCTACGCTGTCTCATATTCAACTCTTTCTGATCAAACAGATACTGCAAACCCTTATGATCACTGAACACCTCAAACCTCGAACCATACAGATAATGTCTCCAAATTTTCAACGCGAACACAACTGCAGCAAGTTCTAAATCATGGGTAGGGTAGTTCTTCTCATGAGTCCTCAACTGTCTCGACGCATAGGCAACTACCTTACCATTCTGCATAAGCACACCTCCCAACCCCATCTTGGAAGCATCACAATACACCACAAACGACTCTTCCGGATTAGGCAACGTCAGAACAGGAGACGTCGTCAACCTCTTCTTCAATTCTTTGAAGCTCTCTTCACAACAGTCATCCCAGATGAAAGCTTTACCCTTGCAAGTCAACTGAGTCAACGGAAGTGCCAACTTCGAAAATCCTTCTATAAACCTCCTATAGTAACCTGCCAGACCCAGAAAACTTCTAATCTCAGTAACTGACTTCGGAGACTCCCATTGTAACACGGCATCAACCTTAGACGGATCCACGGCAATTCCATTTCCCGAAATAACATGACCCAGAAAGCTAACCTCCTTCAACCAAAACTCACACTTAGACAGCTTCGCATATAATTTCCTGTCCCTCAGAATTTCCAATACCAATCTCAGATGTTCTGCATGCTCCTCTTCTGACTTAGAATAAATTAGGATGTCGTCAATGAATACCACCACAAACCGATCCAGATACTCACGAAAGATACGATTCATGTACTCCATGAACACTCCCGGCGCATTAGTCACACCGAAAGGCATCACGGAATACTCATAATGCCCATAACGGGTTCTGAAAGCTGTCTTCTGAATGTCTTCGTCTTTCACCTTGATCTGATGATAACCCGATCTCAAATCTATTTTACTGAACACCTGAGAACCCACCAACTGATCCATTAAGTCATCAATCCTCGGAAGCGGATACTTGTTCTTAATAGTCACCTTATTCAGCTGCCGATAGTCTACGCACAACCTCATACTACCATCTTTCTTTTTCACCAACAACACTGGAGCTCCCCACGGCGACACACTCGGCCTCACAAATTTCTTTTCAAGCAGATCCTCGAGTTGCTTCTTCAGTTCTGACAATTCAGATGCAGACATTCTATACGGTGCCATAGACACAGGTTTAGTATCAGGTACCAGATCAATAGCAAACTCAACCTCTCTCTCTGGTGGTACATCCGGAATCTCGTCGGGAAAAACCTCAGAAAACTCTCGCACCACCTGCAACTCATCAACCTTCGCTTGGCTCTCAGCAGATAATGACGCCATTAATGAAAACAACTGGACGTCTTCCCTCATTACCCTATGCAACTGACCAACAGACAACAAACCAGACTCTTCCTCTTCAGGAGAAAAGAAACTCACAGACCTTTCATGACAGTTGATATGAAAATGGTTATCAACTAACCAGTCCATACCTAGAATAACATCCATTCCGCTCAGCGGCAAACAAATCAAGTCAACGAGAAAATCATTACCGAATATCGATAAAGGGCATTTAGCACAAACAACCGAGGTAGTCACCGAACCCTTAGCCGGAGTATCGATAACCATCTCCCTCAACATAGGAGATAAAACAAGATCTAATTTCTCAACACATGCAGTAGCAATAAAACAATGGGTAGCACCAGTATCAATAATAGCAATGAGAGGAGAATTATTAATATAGCATGTACCTCTGATCTCATTCACTGCATCTGACCCCGCCAGAGCGAACACCTTCCCAACGGACCTTTCTTTCTTCGGTTTAGGACACTGAGTGCTGATATGACCACCCTCACCACAGTTGTAGCATAACACATCCTTTCGATCACAGCTAGACACCATATGACCCTCTTTACCACACTTGTAGCACTTCTTCACATCACCTGGACAGTCAGGACGCTTATGACCGGGTTTACCACACTTGTAACATACCACACTAGCAGCAGCATCTCCCCCACTAGGTCTCTTACCCACAGCAGTTCTCTGATTGCCCTTACCAGCTGGAACCTCATACGGCTTCCCACGACTCGAGAAATTCTTCTGCCTATCCCTCATGACTCTAGAATGAGCATTACTGTCTTCCTCGAAGATTCTGCAGCTGTCAATCAACTCCGAGAACACCCGAATTTTCTGATACCCTATCGCCTTCTTGATATCAGCCCGCAACCCATTTTCAAACTTGATGCATTTGGAGAATTCAGCACCAGCCTCACCATAATGTGGATAGAACTTCGCCAATTCAATGAACTTGGCAGCATACTCAGTCACCGACATATTACCCTGCTTCAGCTCCAGAAACTCAATCTCTTTCTTCCCACGGACATCTTCAGGATAATACTTTCTCAGAAATTCTCTGCTGAACACAGCCCAAGTGACCTCTTCATTCACAGTCGCCAACCTCTGCCTTACCTCCAACCACCAGTCATCAGCCTCCTCTGCCAGCATATGAGTACCATACCTGACTTTCTGCGCCTCAGAGCAATCCATAACACGAAAGATTCTCTCCATCTCTTTCAGCCACGCCAAAGCACCATCAGGGTTATACTTGCCCTTAAAGGTAGGAGGATTCTCCCTCTGAAACGTAGCCAAACTGCGCGACCCAGCATCACCAGCAGCACCTGGGTTATTCTCCACAGCTTGAGCCACAGCCTGCAAAGCAGCAGCGAGTGCACCATCGTTCCGTCCTGCCATCTCAACCTAACACTGCAACAGAAACTATAATCAGAAACGAGTAACAATTACTCAAGTGTTACTCGACTCGACCACTCGACAACTTGACCGGACAGACCGAACTGCTCTGATACCACTAATGTAACACCCCTCTTTTACTATTACAACTAAATAGACAATTATCAGAGTCACCTCGAAGGGCGCTACATTTTTCACCATTTTTTAAAAAAAACACCATTTATTCCAAAAAAAAATCTCCAAAATAATTTATATAAAAGAAATCACCAAGCAGCGGAAATATTAACCAGTTTAAACATCTCCAGAATTAACAATTAAAGACATCTCCAAAATTAATTAAAACAATTTCCAATAACTAAAATAATAGTTCAAAACGATAACTAACGACTCCCCGGTGCTACATATCAGAGCTGACACAGACCCAAACGAGAGAGGAAGCAAAACCTAGCAATTCCTCCACGAGCACTAGCGATCACCTGCAGCGTTGCCGCATGAGAGCAACATTCCAAGCAGAAGGGGTGAGTCTAACAGAGGTAATAAGCAGATGATAAAAATATGCTAGCATCAGGTAACTACAGCAACACAATACAATTACACCATATCACAGCACCAGATACCAAAGGAAAAGTCCATTTGACAGTGAACCACCAAAATTATAACATTCATAGACAATGGGATGATATGCAACCCCTCCAGTGGGCATATGCATGCGGTACCGATCACCAAAATGAGCCACGACGGGCATATCACCAATAAACACCAGAGGCAGAGCCTATATCACCAAAACATGCATATGACAATGCGACACCATGATTATGCACCAACTCACCATAACAAGTATTTAAAATAAATACTATATCACCAGAATCAAAACAAATGATTTCACCAAAAATAGCACCAAGTTGTAGCATCACAGCTACCACTAAACTCTCCTGAGCATACCAGCACCGCACCTGAAATATTAACACCAGACGGCTCCACAACGCGGACATAACGCACGCACACCACGCACAAGACTGGCGCACAGCGCCTAGGCACATCGCACCTACTTCAGCGAATTAATTAAAATAGCAAACGACATCGGATTTCAACAAATAAATACTTGTTGGAAAGCCCTATGGGTCTGGTTATCATCCCTAAGTTCAGTTTTTGAAGGAGAGTGTCCAATAGGTACAGTTTTCGAAAACCACACAGGCTAGTTGCAAAAGAGGACAGTTTCTGTCCTTCAAATTCAAGCAATTCCAAAGTGACCAAAACTCAATCAAACTGCATGAAACTTGTGCATAAACTGGGGCAAATTTTGTCTAGTTTTCAAAGAAATTGGATTCGTTCGAAAAGGAGTTCTTTTGAAAACGTGGTAACCAAAACACTGACCCTGTGTCCAGATTGTTTCCAGAATCTTACTCTAACTTGTGGAATTCATATCTCGAGCTACACAACTCTAAACGCAACTAAACCAGTGCCAAATTAACAAGCATTAAGTCTATTTTCCAGAAAAATAAACCACGTAATTTTTCGGTCAATACAACGTTCCCAGTCACCGAAATATCGAATCTATACCCAAATCGTTTCCAGAATTTTAACCTAATTTGTATCGCCTATAACTCGAGCTATACAACTCCGAATTTGACGAAACCAGTGCCAAAACGACCGGCGTTAAGTCTATTTTCAAAAACAATCAATCTCATAATTTTTGGATCAACCAAACAGCGCCAGTTTTAGAAAAACCGAACCTGTGTCCAGAATCACTAAATTGCCAAACACCAAACCCTAACGGCAACGACACCGCAACCACCACAACAAAAACGACAATTCGACAACGCGACAACAACAATCAACCACGCACAGCAACAACAAAAACACGAACAATAACAACACCATCATCGTGATACAACAATCACGCAACAACAAATAACGAAACAAATCACAATAACGTGCAATAATCATCAAAGCACCAATCTCAACGAAAACACGAACAATTCAACAAAACCCTAGACTACCCACACATAATTATCATCAACCCATTATCAAGGTTAAGCCCACCCTTACCTCGAATAACGTAAGCTCCGGAACACGACGAACGAGACACGAACAAAACCACATCAACACGAACGATCTCCTTTTGAAATTCTTCGCGAAACCCTCCTCTTCTCTCCCTCTTTGCGCCGCGTGCTCTCTCTCTCACTCTCACTTTCGTTTTTCTTTTGCTTGCTGCGAATGAGGGTTTGGCTTAAACCCCCAGGGTTTAAGTTGAGGGCTCAGTAAACACTGGGCTCTCTACGTCACCACCTCCTTTACTCGTTTCACCTCCTACGCATATAAAATATTAACCTTTTAATTTATCTATATCCCGCCTCCAAATTATTTTAATAATTCAATCAACTATTTTAATTAAATTATTTCCGGGGTGTTACAGTTATCACACATCCAGGATGGAAACAGGCAATGATTGATGAGAATGACAACTTTGGAATCTAAGCACACATGGACTCTTATTTCTCATCCTCCTGGAAAATCTACAGTGGGTTGTTGATGGGTTTTTAATGTTAAAGTTGGACCTGATGGACAGGTGGATCGGCTGAACGCTCGCTTAGTAGCAAAAGGATACACTCAAATCTATGGTTTGGATTATGGTGATACTTTCTCTCCTGTTGCCAAAATGGCATCTATTCGTTTGTTTTTGTCTAAGACTACCATCCGTTGTTGGCCTTTATACTAGCTTTATATTAAAAATGACTTTCTCAATGGTGATTTAGAGGAGGAGATTTATATGGAACAACCACTTGGCTTTGTTGGTCGGGGGGACTCAGGACTTGTTTACAGACTTAAAAAGTCATTCTATGGTTTAAAACAGTCACCTCGGGCGTGGTTTGGAAAGTTTACCAGAGTCATCCAACAATTTGGAATGATTCGTTGTGAAGCAGATCACTCGGTTTTCTTTAAATGTTCATACAAAAAGTAGTAACTCTTAATGTGAAATCACCTTTGGATTTCTGAAAATACTTTTGAGATTTTAGAAGTGAGTGAAATTCATCAATAGAATAATATAAATGAAAATCAATATTTACTATTGATTTAAAGTTCAAATCTCATCGGAACTTTCTCACAAAGTTTTGTCTTATTTTAAGTCGTCGAGTAAATTTTATACGCGAGTAAAATTTAAAATAACATCTAATTTCGATGGAAATCGAAACATGGATCTTTTATAATATAATTGATTGAAGCTAAGTGTCGTTTTGATTTAGTGGGAAGGTATTATGTAAATAATTTCTCGCTCATATTGTATTAAAATAATATATATTATATTAAAATAATATATTACCTGATTAATCGATAACGCGAACAGTCGAGTCTCGAGACCCTGAAAAGCACATAAGAGGGAGGCATGGGATACACGAATGTCTTCCCAGATCGTTCGCACAATTTATCGAGAACACGATCAACCGAACTCGAGGACAATGGGGAACCATACACATTGTAGCTCTTCCTCGGTACATCATCATCCTCAGTTCTGCGTCAATCTCTGTCATACCCTAATTTTGTCCGCCTAGATTTAAAACCCTAATTTTCCACAAAAAATAAATAAATTGAGAAGTGTGGTTTTATTTTGAAGAGTGAAGAGCATTGTGCATGCATTTTTCGGTTTTAAAAGTCATTCTAGGGCTTTTAAATTCATTGTTAGAGTGGAAATGCATTTGTTGTTAAAAAACAAGGTTTTTAGGGCAAAAGGGTATTTTGGTCATTGTCAAAAATAAGATAATTTCTCATCAAGAATCATTGTGCAATTTTAGAGAAATTTATTTGAGGCAAAACATTTTTGGTCATGTATGTATGTATGCGCATGCATGCATATATTGTGCACAAAATTTCAAAAAGGATCAAAAGGGAATATTCTACAAAAAGTTCCAAGATGTGATTTTTATGACATTTTTGGTCATGGTGATCACATAAAATGGCATATTCCTCAAGATACCTTGTATGTGACCTAAATTGGGTGCATTTTTGTACAATTATCCTAAGAAGAATAATCAAAAATGAAGGGATAATGGAATGGTCATATAATAGTACAATAGTACAAGATGACAACTAGCAAAACTTGGTCACCAAGGACCCCTCCCTTGCTATTTCGAATTTCTCCTCTCTATTCTCTCATTTTGTGTTTTCTCAATGTCCTCAATCCATGTGAGCCTCAATCCTAGCCTTTGATTCAAAATTAAAATCAAATCCTAGAGCACAACTAGTGCACAATGACCTAACCACCCTTAAACCTAATTGCTTTCTATATATACCCTATTCACCTCACAAGAAAGGGGCTCTTGGCCTCATTTTCACTCACACAACCTTAGCACACAACTCCCTCTCCTAATTCCCTCTCTTGGCCGAAATCATATCACCCTCTTCCTCCATCAATTTTTCACTTCTCCTTCACCAAATCACCATTTTTTCACCTCATTTCCATTCCTACTTCATATATCTTCCTTCTCTCCTAATTTAATTCAAGCTTGCATCATCAAAGGGCATTTTTAAGCAAGCATTTCGTGGGTTTCATTGAAGTTTGGTGAAGATTCAAGTTGATTTGTGGTCTTGTTCTTCATATTAGTCATTCCTGATTTGAGGTAAACTTCTTAAAACCTAGCATCATCTTCAACTTTTTTGCATCAAAATGTAGATATCATGTTTCTAATTTTTCATCCTACCATATTCATGCATTTTAGTGTTGTTATATTGTTGATTTGTTGATTGTTGTTGGTGAGAGGTGTCTCAAACATTTTGACAAGCACTTAGGGAGGCTTGGGTGTTTGAGATTGCTTCTCACCCTTGAATAAATTGTGATTTGTGTTGTTATCATTTTGCTTGTTGCATTTTGTGAAATAAAATTGTGTTAGGAATCGAGTTTCGCACCTTTAGTATAAAATAGGTTTAATCGAGTTTTGATGCATTTCTTTATGCAATCTTGTTATGGGGGCTTGATTTCGAAGTTCCCATGTCCAAACATGTTGTTTGATTTTGCAAATATTCATTTTTCATGCCTTCTTACTTTCACAAAAATCAAAAAAATATGAATAGTTGTTGATTTTGGTGTTCGATTGCTTGGATCGTGTGAATAAATGTTCCTAAGTCTTGCTAGTGTCATTTGCTTGCTTGATTTGGTTGACTTGTTGAAATAAATTGACGATTAATTTGTGATTTGAGAAAATGAATTTGGGTTTTGGTTCATTTATGATCCACAAATGATCTTGGGTTATGCTAAGTTGGCAAGAGATAGGTTACTTCAACCTTGATGCCTATGCTTGTAAGCATTTAAAAATTCAATTCCCATTTGATGTGCTTGTGAAATGTGAGCAAAAAGGGGTCTATAAACAATTGAATTTGCGCACATGATTGGTCTCCAATGACCTTGATGCATCCTCAAGTTTAATCATGCTTTCTTTGCTCTTCGAGTTTAATGTAAATTGTTGTTTGAAGCTTGTGAAGTTTTGGCAAAGGATAGGCCACCTAGAGCCTTGATGCATTAAATTGTTGTGGTGCATTAAAATGTTGAATTGGTGTTCACAATTTGCTTGTTTTGATTTCCACCAATTGTTACTCGTTAGTAACTCTCCAAAACTTCAAAACCATGTTGCATACAAAGAACAACTTGTTACTCGTTAGTAACGTTCCAACTTCAAAACATTTTTTTGCACTTACATAATCATTGATAAACAACTTCACTTCTTCTCAAAACAATTTCAAACTATTTTTCACAAATCACACTTTGTTGGCGGTAATGCAAAGCCTTTGCTTGCACGACTATCAACAATGGGGTGCTAGTGATGATCACTCGAAACCTTTGTTGTTTGATCATCATGAACACCCGATTTTCCAAAATCTTGTTCCAAATCAAACTTTGTTGAGGATAATGCGAAGCCTTTGCTTGCACGATTGTCAACAATGGGGTGCTAGTGGTGATCACTTGGAGTCTTTGCTCAATTGATTATCATGAACACTCATTTTTCAAAAGAACTCTCATTTCACAAATTAAAAACTTTGTTGAGGATAATGCGAAGCCTTTGCTTGCACGATCGTCAATAATGGGATGCTAGTGGTGATCACTCGAAACCTTTGTTGTTTGATCACTGTGAACATTCAATTTTCACAATTAAATAACTAAAAAATAAAAACCTTTTCTCGACAACCGAGAACTACGTAAGCTTTGAATTCTCCATCGCACTGGGAGATACGTAGGAGCAGGTCACATTCCCGTCAAGCACGACAAATGAAAACCATTTTCTTCTCAAAAAACAAACCCTTTTCCAAAACAAAGCAATTTCTAAAAACAAAACAATTTTCGAAAACAAGAACTACGTTGCTTTGATTCCCTCCCCGGGATACGTAGGCACGGTGCCCTCCCGTCAAGCGCAAAAGATTAAATTTTCCTTAAGTTTTTCCATAAAGTAAGGAGGGATAAAGAGAGATAAAAACAAAGCATTTCTTAAATCAACCTTTAAATCACACGTCAAATCGAGGTTCCCTTTCAGTAGAAAGGATGTGTGGGGTGCTCGTACCTTCCCCATGCATAACCGACCCCCGAACTCAAATCTCGTGGTTCCAAGGACCATTGTCTTTCAAGAAAGGTTTTTTTCAATGTTTTACCTCTAAAAAAATATTGGTGGCGACTCCAATTCATGTTGTTCGAAGAGAAATCCCTCCAAAGGATTTTTCGGGGTGCAACAATCTCCTAGCTAGAACGAGTGCAATCATCATACATAACGTTTAGGTTGTACCATCTCTTGGGGAGTGACTCGTACTCCACAACTACATCTCACCTCATCATACTCTGGAATATCTAGTACCAAAATATTTTACAAAATAGGGGCTGAGAAGCATGTTTAAATCAGAAAGATGGGATGAGAACAACAAACAACATTTAAACATGTTATGCAGAAAACCAATCACATAACATTCTGTTGGAACTTGGTGTTGTGTGAATTTAAAAAGCCCCACATTGGATAGACTAGGCACTTTAAGAGTGCTTATAAGTGTGGAACTCACAAATTGGGTTGGGCTCAAAGGGGTACCCAGTTTTGTGGATGGGAGGGAACAAACACAAACTGACCACACCGCTCTCTAACCGGGTCAGGCATGGGCTTGAGCTTAGTGGTGTATATTTTTTTCAATTTTTTTTTTATTTTTTTGTGCCTTGGTTACTCACCGAGACCAAATCTCCAATGGTCATGTCGACCAAGTCAACGCGCTTTGCTCCAACGGTCATGTTGACCAAGTCAACCCATTTTGTAGAGTTGTTGCGCATTAATTACACAACTGATACTTGCTCCAAAACCCCTATAAAAAGATACCTCTCCTCACTTACGTACTCACACCAAAACTTGAAGCATTTCCATGTTTCTTCTCTCTTCTCTTGGAACACTATTCTTCTTTTCTCGAAAACTTGAAGCATTTCCAAGTTTATTCTCTAAAGAGTAGTTTACATAACCATATTGAGGGTGTATTTCTTGAACGAATTTCCACAATGCAATGATCTTTCGTATAAGTTCCGACAGTGCTATTTTATCCCGGGGACGTCGTGGTTGATAGCCTGCTTGCTCAATTTTGAGCATTGCCACAAATCGTCTTAAAGAGAGCGACCTAGTCCGTAATACATCCCAGTAATCACTTCGGCTCGATTTTGAAACACTATTTCGAAATAACACATTCTAACGACTGAGAGTACGTTCTCGTACAATCTCATATCTCATGTCCTTTTCCCGGACTCATCATTTCCTGAACTATGCTTTATACTCATTCCTTTCATACTGATACTTCTTTTGTGTCTTACCCTATAAAAGGTTCATATACTTAAACATTTATGCATATATTTAAATCTCAAGCAATCAGTTAAACAATTAAAAACAACGAGAACATTTGAATTCCTCAGTGAAGCCGGTCTTTGATGACATAAACTTCACTTAATCTTAACTCCATAGAGTATTCAAATGATCTTTAGGTATCGCTGACTTTTTAAATCCAAAGAATAGTCAAACTTTATAAGAACATATTTAAATGAGCATTTAAAGTTAACAGTCCCGATGTTATACGGTATATATTCCCCCACCTATAGCGAAGCTGGTAGTCTTTCCTTTCATCGAACCCTAGCTCGACTTGTACAAAATTGAACTATCTCGAACCTCATATAGAACCTCAAAAACGCTCGAGAAGACCTCAAGTTCGTTCTTTGGAGAGAGACAGATGAAAAGGCATGAAAAATGAAAGCTTAGGCTCAACTTATAGGGGTGAAAACGTCACTCGCTTAGACTCCTAATCGCTTAGCGGCTCAACCACCTTGACTCTACGTCCCTTGATGAACCACATCACTCTAGCCTATATAGGTATACCATTCTAGTATTCACTTAGCGACTAAAAGTCACTTAATGAAACCAAGTGTGTCACCAATTCACCTGAACATGCCACATGTTATTTTTGACAGCAGAAGTTAGAGAGCTACTTTACTCGCTTAGCGAGTAACAGAGTCTCAACGACTCCCAATACCCTAGTATTCCTAAGTTTAGCTAAAATCATCTAAACAAGATCTATATAACATGCAAATGAAAATACCTTTGATTAAAAGATGAAAATAATAACAAGGTATCAAAATTTGGGATATTACACGAGTGGTGTTGAAGCCACACAACCAATTTAACTCATGCAAAGTATATGTTTGGTTTTCGGTAGTTTCCAATCAGTATTGTTTGGCTCAAGACTACTCATTCCTTTATTTGTCAAGTATGCGTAGATTATTTGAGATCATTTATGTCAAAGTTGTCAAATCCATTAGTAGTATCTACTCCTACCAGTAAATCACATGCTACTGATTTTGTTTGTTTAAAATATATGACAATCCTAGAAAACAAGCATTTTCCCGTAGATTTAGTTTTTTTTATGAGAGAAAGGGCTCAAGGCCCCAGAGAAAACAAAAAACTAAACAACATCAAGCCCACAACCACTACAAAAATAACGCTTATTTGCGAGGGACATTAGCAAGGGAATAACATTCCCTCGCTAAAACTGACTTTAGCGAGGGAATTAGCGAGGGAATGTGATTCCCTCGCTAAAACTCACGGTGGTAGTTTTAACTTCAGATTCCACTTCTAACAATTCCCTGCAGTTATCTTTCTTATGCCCATACTTACCACATCTAAAACATATAGAATGTAGCCCTTCATATTCAAAAAACATCTTCATACCTCGAATGTAAAAATGAGAAACTAGAGGCTTATATAGGTCAAGTTCAACACAAATCCTAGCAAATTTCCCCCTTGAGTGTAAAGATGTCAATCTGTCAATTTTTAGCATGTTTCCTATGGAAAACCCAATCCTAGTCAGAATTTTCTCATGACATAGTTCCATTGGAAGTCTAGGAATGAGAACCCAAACAGCAACCTTTTGAGATAAATAGGCATTGTAAGAAAAGGAGGGTCTCCATCTTTGCACAATCAAGTAATGATCAGCAACCTTCCAAGGGCCTTCAAATGTTACACCTATCTAAAAATAATATTTTTTCACTACCAAATAACAAATGTTGGTTGACTAATTTAATTTTTATTTTAATTAATTAACTTACATTAATAACTTACTTAATTTTTATTTATCTAAAAAATTATATTTTTGGAAAACTACACCAGGGGTCTTTTAAGTTATTTATTTGCAATTTGTAACAAGTTGATCCTTTATGTTTTTTTCGTACCAACTAAGTCTTTTAAGTTAGATAACATTTACACAGTTAATCATTTTTTTATTTTTCCGTTCCAAACAAAACTCATATGGCACTAACGACACTGACCTGACCGTAACGTCACCGACGTTTCAAACTTGAATAACCAAACCCATCTCTCAATCCTCGATTTGCCTCTCAAATTTAATGCAATTTCAAGAACCATCGATTTCCTTTTTCTTCTTTTCCCCCTTTTAGGTAGGTTATTATGTTTCCTTGAGACTTTTCTACTTCTCCTTTGAGTTGGGCTTGTCGAGCTTCTCCGTTGACTGCTTTGGACACTCTGATTTGTAGTGACCAGACTTCTTGCATTCAAAGTATATCACTTGGGCTTTGTCTCTGGAGGATAAAAATCTCTTTTGACTTTTTCTTGTAGAAAGACCTAGCATGGCGCGTCTGCCTTGGCGTTAGGGGTGTTCGCGGTGCGGTTTGGTTCGATTTTAAGAAAAAAAGTGAACTGAACCGCAAGGTAAAACTAGATTCGGTTTGGTTT
Organism: Astragalus glycyphyllos; assembly: GCA_963573325.1. Lineage (NCBI taxonomy): Eukaryota > Viridiplantae > Streptophyta > Magnoliopsida > Fabales > Fabaceae > Astragalus > Astragalus glycyphyllos. Next base: position 20,118,736 of record OY754308.1, read on the forward strand.
GGTTTGGTTCGGTTGGCTTCCTAAAATAAAACCAAACCATTGCGGTTTGGATTGGTTCGGTTTTTCCAAGACAAAGCATAATTTAAAGCGAAGTTAAACTTAACTAACATAAAAAATGGCTAACATAAATCTTTAACAAAAAAATATACTCAAATATATGTAGTATATAAATTACTCTCTTTTAATTTTTTTAAGATTGCTAAGACAAAGTTTAAAAGAATTTGAATTAAATATTTTATTGTAATTTTTAAATATAGCATAACAATATGGATTGTTTGTAAGTTAGTCAAAGAATTAATTGGATTTGGGCTAGTAAGTGAGCGAGAGTTGAGATTTAGTTGCATTTGGACTAGTAAGTTAGTAAAGAAGGTTGTAAGTCAATAACCCTTAGTGTTACTTGCGGTTTGGTTTGGTTTGATTCGGTTTCTATAATCAAAACCGCGAACCGAACCGCACAGTGCAATGAAAAAAGAAACCGAACAAAACCAATAAGAAGCAGTTTTTTGCAGTTTTCGGTTTGATTTGGTTCAATTTCCGTTTTTATATTGGTTTGGTTCAGTTTTGAACAACCCTACTTAGCGACTGGCGTAGTCTTAGATGCCTCAATTTCTTCCTCTAAAAAGCGACTTCTTCATTTAGACCTTCTGAATCACTGCTAGATGACATCCCATATGTAGAGATCTAAACTTACAATATCTTTTAACTCGATGCTTTTCAAAAAGATGCTCTATTTGACTTTAGAGTAATATATTTAGATTTCTTTGCCATTTCTTCTTCATTCAACTCCAACTCGTGAGCCCTAAGTGAATTCATCAAATCTTCAGGAAAGGAAACTATGTCAGCATTTGCTTTCATGTCTTTAACTTTTTTTGTGGCGAAAAAAGAAACAACTAGCCATTGAATGGATGGTCTGAAAGCAAGGTCTTATAGGGATGGATGGTCTGAAAGCAAAAGGTTTTCATATTGATATTGAACAGTGAAGCTTACTTTATTCTGCTGACCGGGTAGCTAACAATGATAAAGATGGCAAGCAACTATATTTACAACAATTAGCTAGATAATTTAAACTAAGCTATGTATGATGTAACCTAAACGATCAAATGACTGATAGGACATGCATGAAAGTCACAATAATTAGGCACGACTAGATGATTTGATAGAATTGAAAACTTGATGTTAACCTCGTAGTGGATGTGTGAAAGAGATTAGGTTTGACAAATAAACCAATGATATGATTTAACTTAATCATATTATTGAAGGTTTCAATTATATTTACTAGACCCAGGACCCGTGCTACGCACGCGTTGGCGAAGGGGGAGGTGGAATATCTTTATTGATTTTTAGCACACGAAGAAATCGCAAATAATTATTACGTATATTAATGATAATAATGGAAAATAAGATATGTTTTCCTCGAACATGTTGGGTCTGCCAGCCCATTGAATTATCCTGGAAGCCGATCTCAATTGAGAGAGTTGGGTCGACATGCTATCGAGGTGTAATGTCAGAGAAAAAGTGTCAAGCAGTAATAAATGCGTACCTAATGAATTGAATGAAGAGAGTATTTAAATCCTGATCATTCAATGAGATACTAATTGTTCTCCATCGTTGATATTATGGAGGGGAAGGATGAACCCCTTTGAATGGTGGAAATGGGTCGTGGACACTGGCCCAAAATTCCACTGGGATCAGTCCAATCCAAAATAGTTCCCCCCCCCCCCCCCCCCCCCCCCCCCCCCCCCGAATTCAAAGGTACCTCTGACGAAGTGACCTCGGCTTGAGATTTGACTGCTCTTCCTTGAGTGGTGAAGTCGGCTTGCCCGACTTGCTCCCCGGTGTTGCACGGGCTGCTCGTCATTGTCGGCCATCTGGTGCGTTCATTTCATTACCCGAGGTGCCACGTCTGCCAGACCATGCTATCCCCCAGGCATCTCGGGAGGATTCACAAAGTTGGCCACGTAGTGTTCATAGGTCTAACCCGTATTTGTCGTTGCTTTTAGATTATTGGTTCTGGTTTGTTGATTGGGATTTACGTTTCTGACCTGTTGGGCTGACTGAAAATGTGATACAGTTATGGTACTGTTTACGCGACCTCTTAAGTTGTGCCAGTGTCATTATTATACTTTAGGTTGTGAGAGTTTGACTTTATCCGTCGCCTTCTTGGGTTTGCTATAAATAAAAGGGGCCTCCCTCTCATTAATCTCTTTGCAATAAATGTACTTTTTCGATGAATATTCGAGCGTTTTCCCAGAATCTGATCGCTCTGATTTGTAAGATATTTCTGACTACCTTATTCTTTTGCGCTTTTATTCTTTTCTTTCCTACCTCGGACCCCAAGCCTGTCACCTCGAAAATTGTTTCTGTTAGGACCTCGATCGGTCCTTTCGTGACAAAGTCCTAAGCTGTTGTGAAAAGATTTTTTAGAGGTAGGGGGTTCGTCAGGCTTGAAACAGGTTCCCGCCTTGGGTTGTTGCCGACATCCCCCATTATAATGTGTTCTAGACTGGGCCAGTCGTCAGGCCCAATCCAGTAGCAACGATCCAACCCAGCAAGGGAAGGGCCAGCTTCAATGGGCTAGATCCAACAGCTAATCAGCCGGCCCAATAACAAAGTGGTCAGTTCCACTGATACTTGGGCCCCCATCCCAAATGGGCTATCCGACGCCAACGATCCAGACTATTCACTATAAATACCTCCAGTCACCAGGTGTCAGGTACGCAATTCATTCTTATAGATATTACTGTAGCTCGATATAGCTGACTTGGGCGTCGGAGTGTTCTTGCAGGTACACCCCCCCGCGCGTTCAGGTCCTCCTTAGCCTACAGTATCAGACGATCCGTCCCTTGACCGTCTCCGCAGATCATCCGTCTCCGCAGATCAATCCCAAGGTACGGTTCATTGGCGACCACAGTGGGAGCTAGCTACTATCCCACCAACATTTCAAATGCCTCCAAAAGCAAATGCAACTCGCGGTAGACCAAAGTCGACTGTGGCCGCGACCCCAGTCGATCTACCCCTAGCGCTGGAAGGAACGAGGGCCAACGCTGAGGTCGTCGCCCCTGGCTCCCAACCAGGCACGAAACAGCAGGTCAATGTTACCCTCCCAGCCGACTTGGTCCAGGAGCTCAGGGATCAGCTTCTGAATCAAAACAGGCAAATCGCCCGGCAGAACGACCTCCTCACTCAGATGGAGGATCAAGCAACATCCAGACGGGTGAATACCGCTCCTGAACTTCATCGTCGAGGCAGCCAGTATAGGAGACATCGCTCACCCCCTAGAAGACGCCTGGTCCACAGGTCTCCACCCCCAGGAGGGGACGAGGGGGAGGACTAACCCCGCCGATCATCACACCCTCCGCTTCAGATTACACTTACTGGCCGGAGGAATCTTCGCAACAGGAGTCCTCGTATGATTCATCCGGATCACGCGGCTCACCCACTCGATCACACAACCAGTCCTATGAAACGCCTCCATGCCGCCATCGATCGCGTAGTCGCTCTTACGAAACGCGCCCGCGTCACCGACCAAGAAACGAGCCAGAAGGAGGAAGACCCCGTAGGGGCACAATGCGCATGGGATTGGGTCCCTTCACCAGACGGATAGACGAATACCCTATCCCACGCTCTTTACGAAAACCCCCTTCCGGGCTCAAAATGTATAGCGGCGTGCAAGATCCTGACGCCCATCTGAAGCATTTCGACGTCATGATGCAATATAGGGGGGCATCAGGGCCTGTCAAATGCAAGATCTTCCCTTTAACATTGGAAGGATCAGCCTTGGAGTGGTTCACCGAGCTACGCCCAAACACTATCTCTTCCTGGGATCAAATGGCCAGAGTGTTTCTTGCGCGTTTCACAACGTCAAGAATAAAACCTAAATCTCAGGATGTCTTGATCGCGATCCGGCAAGGGCCCCATGAGTCTCTTCGGAGTTATGTGGAGCGGTTCAATCGGGAGGCAGACCAGGTGAGGAACCTGGACGATAACCAAAGGTTGTATTTCCTAAGAACAGGTCTACTTCGAGGGAGTAGATTTGAGGTCGAGGTTGGCCTACACATACCAAGGGACTTAGAAACCTTCCTCCGAAGGTCTCAGAGGTTTATGAACTACGAAGAGAAAACAATGGCCATAGAAGCTGCCGAAGCAGGGATGAATAAACAACCTCGCGGAGAGCGCGACCAGAGACAGCAGACAGACCAGACCGTACAGCAGAGAGATCCCAAGATCAGGAAGTTCGCTGACCGCACGAAACTTAATACCTCGTACGCGAAGATCCTAACAGAATGCGCAAACGCGGAACTCAGGGAGGTAAGGAGACCAGAACCTGTCGTCTTAAAGGAAGGACAGCGCCCATCTAAAAAATACTGTCGCTACCACAAGAGCAACGGGCATGATACCAACGATTGCATGGCCCTCAAGGATGACATAGAGGAGTTGATTAGAAAAGGCAAGCTGTCCCAATACGTGAAGAAAGACCAGTCTAATGGACGGGACGACACGAAGCTCGTCCGTTCACCTAGAAAGGGAAAAGCACCAGCTAATGAGATAGCTAAGATAAGAGAAGAAGATGAGGATGGGTTTGATGAAGCCTTAGATACGAGAAAGTCTAAGGGAAGACCCGTGGCGATGGTGATCATGGGAGGTCTTCCCACTGATAGGAGGGAGACGAATAAGAGTATGAAGAGAAGATGGGATCAGATCCTGAGCGTCGCCTCAACGTCCACCCCAAGGATCCTCACTAAGAGACCACCTATCTCATTTGGGGACGAGGACCTCCTGGATGGGACGCCCAATCACGAAGTACCACTGGTCGTGTCTGCAGTCATGGCTAACATGGAAGTCAAGAGAATCCTGGTCGATCAGGGAAGTTCTGCAGATATTATTTTTGAAGATCTCCTGGAGGTTCTGAAAATACCGAGAGAAGACTTGAGACCTTACAGGGGAACAGTCCTAACCGGGTTCAATGGGACGACCACCACCCCGATCGGACGTATTGAGTTAATTGTCACTTTCGGGGATGACACCGTGGAGAGACCCCTGTGCAGGACGGTAAGGACGGACTTCATAGTGCTGCCATGTAAGTCGGTCTACCAATGCCTCATCGGCCGTCCAACACTAGCACGACTGGAGGCAGTCCCATCTACTGTCCACCTGAAGATGAAGTTTTACACCAGGGAAGGGGAGATAGCAACAGTTCAGGCTGATCTACTTGCAGCAAAACGAGCATTCTTCCTGAGTCTCAAGGAGCAAGGTGAACAGGTAAGAAAGGAAATAGAAGAAACAATGAAAGGAGGAGAACAAGTTAATATGGCCGACCTGGACGCTCGGTACGACCCCGATAGTGAAGTAGAAGAGGGGGACGACCTCCTAACCAGGGAACTCAAGAAGAGAGTAAAAAGGCCAGAACCGGATGGAGAATTTATGCATGTACAGTTGGGGGACGACCCGGGTAAGACGATCAGGATAGGGAGTGATCTCCCCACTAGCGTGAAAGATCGGCTGATACTATGCTTGAAAGAACACGCCGACTTATTTGCGTGGAGTGCAGCAGATATGCCGGGAATTCCCCCAGAGGTTGCTTACCACCACTTGGCCGTCGATCCTGAGGCAAGATGGGTTGTTCAGCGACGACGGGTGCAGAAAGAAGAGAAGTCGCAGGCCGCAGCCAAGGCAGTGGACGACCTCCTCGAAGCAGGATTCATCAAAGAGATCAAGTATACGACCTGGCTGTCCAACGTAGTCCTAGTAAAGAAAGCAAACGGTAAATGGCGGATGTGCGTGGATTACACGGACCTCAACAAAGCATGCCCAAAAGATGCATTCCCAGTACCCAGCGTGGATAGACCGGTCGACAATGCGAGTGGGTTCCGATTGTTGTCGTTTCTGGATGCATACTCGGGCTACAACCAAATCGCCATGCACCCACCTGACCAAGAAAAAACAGCTTTTATGACAGATAAGGGCAATTACTGTTACCGGGTCATGCCCTTTGGATTGAAAAATGCTGGTGCGACTTACCAGCGAATGATGAACAAAGTTTTCCGGGAGCAGATAGGCAAGGTGGTGGAAGTATACTTAGACGACATGATAGTTAAGAGCAGGGAGGATCCAAGACATGTGGAAGACCTGAGAGAAGTGTTTGGCGAAGCTCGAAAAAACTCCCTCAGGTTCAACCCTGAGAAATGCACTTTCGGAGTCAGAGCAGGCAAGTTTTTAGGCTTCTACCTCATAGAGAGGGGAATCGAGGCCAATCCGGACAAATGTAGGGCGGTAACGGAGATGAAGTCGCCCACCACTAAAAAAGAAATACAAAAGCTAAATGGGATGGTGGCCGCTCTCTCGCGTTTCATAGCCAAAGCTGCGAACAAGTCACTTCCCCTATTCAAATTGTTGAAGAAAGAAGTTCGGTTTCAGTGGACGCCTGAGTGTGAACAGGCTCTCGATCAGTTGAAGACAGCTCTATTGCAACCTCCAATACTAACCACACCAGAGCAAGGGGAAACACTTTACTTATATCTCTCCATCACTGACGAGGCTTTGGCGGCAGTATTGGTACGAGAGACAGGATCCAACCAAAATTCTGTATACTTTGTCAGCAAAGCGTTCCAGGGGGCAGAGTTAAGATATCAAAAGATTGAGAAGCTGGCATTGGCGCTTATTGTGGCTGCTCGAAGACTAAGGCCTTATTTTGTGGCCCATCAGGTCGTCCTACGGACTGACCAGCCCATCAGACAAATCTTACACCGACCTGACCTGGCTGGCAGGATGATCAAGTGGGCAGTCGAATTGTCAGAATTTGGAATAAAGTATGAGGCAAGATCAGCCATCAAGGCTCAAGTGTTGGCCGACTTTGTAGCTGAGATGACTCCCATCCCTGAAAACCCGATGCATCCTCTTTGGATATTGCACGTGGATGGCTCGTCTAATAGCAAGGGCAGTGGGGCAGGTCTAATCTTAGAAAGTGACGAGGGGACGACGATCGAAGTCTCCTTAACATTCTCGTTCTCTACCTCCAACAACCAAGCAGAGTACGAGGCTTGCATTGCCGGACTGCTGCTTGCGATCGAGTTTAACGTCAAGCGAGTGGAGTTGTACTCAGATTCTTTGCTGGTGGTATCTCAGATCAAAGAGACCTTCACTGCGAAGGATGAGGTTTTGCAAAGGTACTTAACTAAAGTAAGAGGGTTATTGGAGCACTTTGATCACGCAGAAGTCAAGCATGTCCCTAGGACAGAGAACGTAAGAGCAGATGTACTGGCAAAGCTTGAGAGCACCAATAGTCCAGGGAACCACAGGAGCGTAATTCAGAAGGTACTCACACAGCCCAGCGTGCAGCTTCAACAGATAGTTATGGAACCTGATATATGCATGATCGACCTAGACGGGAGTTGGATCGATCCCATCGTTAAATATATCAGGGATGGGGAGGAGCCAGAGGATCCCAAAAAGGCCGCTCTTGTACGCAGGCGAGCATCCTCCTATTCAATTATCAACGGACAGCTCTATCGAAGGGGATTTTCCATGCCACTTCTGAAGTGTCTTCCCCCCGAGGAAGCCAACTATGTACTTAGAGAAATTCACGAAGGGATCTGCGGAAATCACTTAGGGGGAAGAGCATTGGCGAAGAAGGCGCTCAGGGCAGGATACTATTGGCCTACTATGGATGAGGATGCGAATCTCTTGGTTAAAAAATGTGACAAGTGCCAAAGACACGCAGATGTCCACCTCGCTCCCCCAGTCGAACTGAACAGCATGACTGTGCCATGGCCGTTTGCCTGGTGGGGAATGGACCTCTTGGGTCCCTTCACGGTTGCTGCTGGGCAGCTCAAATATCTTGTAGTAGCAGTGGATTATTTTTCGAAATGGATCGAGGCAGAACCTTTAGCTACGATAACATCCAACAACTGCCTTAGATTTTTCAAGAGGAATATCCTGGTCCGTTTCGGAATTCCAGAGGTGGTCGTGTCCGATAACGGCACACAATTCACAGACAAGAAGTTTCAGGAAGCTTTGATCGAATTTGGGGTGAAGCAGCGCTTCTCTTCAGTTGAACACCCGCAGACGAATGGACAAGCCAAGGCTGCAAACCGAGTGATCTTGCGCGGCCTCAGAAGGCGATTGGATGAAGCAAAGGGAAGATGGGCTGAAGAACTCCCGTATGTCCTATGGGCGTATCGAACAACCCCACACTCCACCACTGGGGAGTCCCCCTTTAAGATGGTCTACGGGACCGATGCTCTTATCCCGGTCGAGATCGGAGAATTAAACTGGAGGACGACCAACCCCAAGCCGCCTAGTGAGAACGACCAGGCCATCCGGGAGGAGTTGGACTTAGTAAAAGAGCTCCGCAGTAAGGCAGCACTTAGAGAAACTTTGATCAAGCAAGGGATGACCACGAGGCATAATGCCAAGGTCGTCCCCAGGGATTTCAGTGTCGGACAGCTGGTGTTGAGGAGAGCAGATATTGGACAGAGGAACGCAGCCATGGGCAAGCTCGCCCCCAACTGGGAAGGCCCCTACCGTGTCATATCCAAAACAGGCAAAGGTGCTTACATGCTGCAGACTATGAATGGTGGACTGATTCCCAAGACGTGGAATGCCATCAACCTTAGGAGATATTACATTTGATTGGTCTTTTTGTATTTCTACCAATGAATTTTATGTTAAACTATGCGAACAAATAAACGGGCGGGAAGCTCTTTTTCCCACAGGGTTTTTTATCGAGGCCCGCCCGTCCGTCAATAAAGACAAGGCATTTTTTATTGATGTGTGCATTGATCTTTTTATTCACGAATGATCTATCACGAGCGAACCGATGATGGTTCACCCCACTACGCGAGTTAGAATTGAACCGAGTTTGATAAACTGCAAGGTGGGGAAAAACACTTAAACGAATTTAAGTAAAACGAAGCGACCGAACGAACAGGCGCATTCCCAAGGGCGAGTTAAATCTGGGTAGGAGCCCGGTAAACTGTCCGCGGGCTAAGATCGATCCCACTCAAACGAAACAGGTGGAAAATACAGATAACGCGAGATCAACAAGTCTAACACGTAAGGCTATCGAATAACTAAGAAAACCAAACGAACTTAGTGGTTTACACGATAATATAAACCAAATAAACGAATCATTTAGCGGGCACGGCCGCTCCTCCCTTGGGCGATCTGGCCAGGTATGACCTGGCAATACAAAAGGCGATCATGCCTGCCAAGGGACGATCATGCCTGCCTAAGGCGATCATGCATGCCAATGACGATCATGCCTGCCTAAGGCGATCATGCCTGCCGGGGACGTTCATGCCTGCCTAAGGCGATCATGCCTGCCAAGGACGATCGTGCCTGCCAGGGACGATCGTGCCTGCCAGGGACGATCGTGCCTGCCAGGGACGATCGTGCCTGCCAGGGACGATCGTGCCTGCCAGGGACGATCGTGCCTGCCAGGGACGATCGTGCCTGCCAGGGACGATCATGCCTGCCTAAGGCGATCATGCCTGCCAGGGACGATCCTGCCTGCCAGGGACGATCATGCCTGCCTAAGGCGATCATGCCTGCCAGGGACGATAATGCCTGGCCAAGTACAACCTGACTAGGGGCGACCAAGTATGGCCAAGTATAAATTGCCATGACGTTGCCCATATAACAAACGTTTCGGAAAACGAGAACGCATATCGAACATATCAGATATATACGCAAAGAGTTTAGGCGAAATAAACCATGCAACAAAACGTTGGAGTATGAACACATCAAGCATGGGTTACAACGAAATCAGATCAACTCCAAAGCTAGAAAGTTAAAACGTAAGTCAGGGAAAAGTAATATCAGAACTATAAAAGGATGTGTAAGAAAGACCCAATCACCCTCATGGCCGCTGATAGATGACCTGGTTGGTCCCATCAGGCCTGCCGGTAGGCTTCACAATCTGGTCACCTAAGACGACATGATTGGGATCAAAAACAGTCGTGTCAACCACCACCTCGGGATAACGAAGCTGAACTTGCTTCAGAGCATTAGCGAACTGCTCCTTTACGATCTCAACGGCATCACGGGTAACCCTGTCACCCCAATCTTTAGCCTCCTCTAGTGCCTGCTCATTCTCATCCCTCTCTTTCTTCAATGCTTCGACCTCATCCTTGAGCGCGGAAACCGATTTCTCAAACTCTTCCCTCATCATAACCTCAGAAGCCTCCTTGGCCAACTGCAGCTCTTGCAGCTCTTCCTTCATCTTAGCTTCAGAAACTTCTTTGGCAGACTTCAACTTTTGCAGCTCTTCCTTCAACATGCTAACCTTCCTCTCAGATCCCTCCAGGGCATCTTTGGCTTTCTTTGCTTGATCTAAAGCCTTGTCCCTCTTCGCAGTCAACTCTACAAAAAGAAAGAAGTAATGAAAGGAAATCCAAAAGCAAGATATGTTGACCGGTCAAGCTAAGCCAAAAGAATTTACCTGCCAACCGCCCATCCTCCTCATTCTGAGTCCTCTTCAGCTGCTTGGAAGCAGCCTTCAAAACGTCAATAGCAGTGTCGATCGGGTCTTCCACGAAGCGATCACGGTAAGCAGCACCCAGCTGGTCCAACATCACCCTAGGAGACTTGCCACGACCATGCTTTTTCTTCCCAGGTTGATCAGGTACGCTCGCGGAATGGAGGACCGCTCCATCAGGCACAACATCATCAGCCCGCCTCCTCTTTGTTTTCTGAGCACCTTCAGGGTCGCCCCCAGAATGTGGATCCACCGGAGGAGTTTGTGGATGCGTCTCGAGATGTGGTGGGGAAGGAATAGGGGTAGAACCCTCAGCATGAACCGATGTTCTACGCTTCGGAGGCCCCTGTCTGGCACCAGCAACTAGCTCAGCAAAAGTCAACTGTCCACCTGCCATCTCGTCTGCAACAAAACAAACAGTTGTTAGAAAACAAGCAAGGCGACAAATAAATGATAAGACAGTCAAAAGAAAACAAGACCATTACACATGGATAGAAACTAATGCACGAATAACAAAGCCAGCCGACCTAAGGCTGCAGCCAACTTGGCAGGGGAGTCCGATAAAACAAGTGGCTTGCAGGGTATCAGTTTCTCTCTAGAGGGTAAGTGGGAGGCCAAATTCCTGAGCAATCTCAAGGTCTCTTTATCAGTAACACCCAGCTGCTTTAAGGTGAACCGGTAAGTATGTGGCTCCTGAAGGTAGTGTCGCGATGACCAAGAAATAGGAAACACGAAATCAATGGCCTCCCCGTAGTCGTTTAGATATCCCACCAACTCTTGATCGCCACGGCTGGTCGGGGCAACCCAAAGAAACTTGCTCTTCCACTTCTTCACAGAATCCATATAAGGTACAAAAAGTTTGAAACCAGTAACAGCCTTCAAACTGAGAAACTCCCACCTAGTTTTGTGACTATCCTTCTCTCCACGACGGTTAGTATCAAAGATAGTAAAGAAGAGCTTCTGAGAAACCGGCCTCTTCAGCGCACATAACAGAACCTCAAATGCCTTGACGAAGCCCCAAGAGTTGGGATGAAGTTGTGATGGGGCGACATCTAAGAAACGAAGGACCCCACGCTCAAAGGGAGTAAAGGGTGGCCGTATCTTCATGATGTTGAGAACCCTCATGTACATGGTGAACTTCAGCTCCGTCGGGAAGGTAGCGATGTGCTCGCCAATTCCCATGCTTACGACTTGCCACTCCTGGTCGTCATTGCCCACGCACTGGGCCGCTAAATTCAACTCCCTTTTTGTCACTGTCGATACTTCATTCAGAATGGTGGAAGAAACCCAAGAATAATCAATGACCGTTTGACCCCCGAAAGATGACCTGAGCCTGGCAGGTTTAGACGACTCTGCACTCTGGGAAGAAGAGCCGGACGACCTACCCCCCGTAGAATGGGCGTGGGACTCGGAAGAAGGGCCAGACTCAGAAGAGCTCGTATCCCCCTCACCATCTGACATCTCGAAAGATCTCCCCTGTTTCGAGGTGGCAGCTCGAGCAACGTGAGGATCGGAAGATGGAGACTGGCGTCGAGTTTGCTTGGTCCTAGCCACGATGCAAACCTACAGGAAGGGGCGATCACTCGTTAAACGAGTACTTAGACTTGCGGATGAGGGGCGATTGTCTCACCCCAAGCCTGATCGCCCCTCCCCGCCAAACCGAAAACAAACAAGAATAACAGATACAAAAGAAAGGGAGAATACCTTTGGATCAAGATTTGCCGATGAAGAAGGCCAAGTCACCTCCTAGGATGGGCTAGACAACTCACTGGATATGAAAATAAAGGGATCAATCAGACTCAAAGCAAAAAGACAATATGAAAAACTCATAAATTACAAAGCCACATAGACAACGATCCTCGAAAGTACTCTTAAAGCAAAGTTTAAGGTAGCTCACCGTGAGGGGGAGATCGATCCGTTAGAAAGATCAAATCACCAAGTTGGAGAGAGGTAAGATCGCCCTCGAAATCTTCAAAACGCATAAAAGACAAGTCAAATTTCTACATTACCACATCGAGACCACATTCACCTCGCAATCCAGAAACGAAGGTAGAAAAGCCACAAAGAAAATACCTAGAGCAAAGCAGTATGATCACTCGAAATGGTGATCACCCGTGATACAGATTGTCAAAAGGGAAGATCGCTCACCGTTAAACACGACCTGTAGATCATACACCAACAGAGATCAGGACGTAAAGCGTACAGGATAACGTTCACGCCAAATTCCGAGGAACCAAAGTAAAGTAGTGTTTCACGAGGCATAATTTGAATAAAAATAGAGCGACCAACCAGATAACGATAAGGAAGAGGAGAAAGGAAAGGAACTAACCGTGAAAAGAGGAGAGCAAGGACGCCTCCTTCTCTAGAAACGGGTCGCCCCTTTTTTGTCAAACACGGGTCGCCCCTATTTCTTTTCAGCGATGGCTCCTCCTTATGGTTCGAACAGGTCGCCCCTTTTTCAACAACGGCGCGCCTCCTTTTAATCAACGACGGGTCGCCCCTTTTCTAAGAACAACGGGTCGCCCCTCTCCCTTTTCAGATCGCCCCTGTCCTCTCTTCGGGGCCGCCTCTTTTTCCTCTCTTCAGATCGCCTCTCCCTCTCCTTTTCAGATCGCCCCTTTCCTCTCTTCGGGTCGCCCCCTTTCTCCTCTTCGGGGTCGCCTCTTCTTCCTCTCGTCGGGTCGCCTCTTCTTCTTCTTCGGGTCGCCCCCTTTTCGGTTAGATGAGGCGCCTCCTGCTGTTCGCCTCTCACAAGGAATGGGGCGGGCTGCCTGATCGCCCTCAGAGGATGAAGCTTCTTTGGGTCGCCTCTTTTTAGTGGAAGAGGAAATTGAATTTCTGGAGAATGAGTGTTTGGAATGAGAGAGAGAAAAGACCCCTACACTCTCATATATATAGGCCCACGAAAATAGGCCCAACAAAAATAAATTTTTCGAAATCTTCACCAAAATTGGGCAACCAGGAGAGTTTCTATCAATTTTCGATCGATCCGATACGGTATCGACCGCCGAAAATCCACAAGTTGTGAACTGGGGGCAAGACCTATCAAACTACCGATCGAGCAAGACCAGCATGACTGCGCATCAAGCCTACGCCCGCTCAGCGATCGAGCTAGGCTTGGGGGGCAACTGTTCTGGACTGGGCCAGTCGTCAGGTCCAATCCAGTAGCAACGATCCAACCCAGCAAGGGAAGGGCCAGCTTCAATGGGCTAGATCCAACAGCTAATCAGCCGGCCCAATAACAAAGTGGTCAGTTCCACTGATACTTGGGCCCCCATCGCAAATGGGCTATCCGACGCCAACGATCCAGACTATTCACTATAGATACCTCCAGTCACCAGGTGTCAGGTACGCAATTCATTCTTATAGATATTACTGTAGCTCGATATAGCTGACTTGGGCGTCGGAGTGTTCTTGCAGGTACACCCCCCCGCGCGTTCAGGTCCTCCTTAGCCTTATCAGACGATCCGTCCCTTGACCGTCTCCGCAGATCAATCCCAAGGTACGGTTCATAATGTAGCTCATTTCTCAATTCTCATCTACTCTTCATCCTATCATCTCCGTCATTTCAAACAAACCCTCTCAGCTCAAATATCCTTTAAATTTCCTGTGCATGATTCTGAATTAGAACAAACCGCTTGGAACATGAAACGTACAGGGTAGCTTATATTACATGACAATAAAATTGTCGCAAAAAAGAACTAAAACAATACCATATAATTTTTCTCAACTAACTTCAAATGCAAATAAAATAATTCTAAAGCTTCGTAAAATAGCTCCCAAAAGCACCTATCTAAAAGCTATAAAACTGATACCGACAACCAAAAGATCACCAAACTAAAAGCTTAGAAGCATCAAAGAAAACAATCAATAACACTGAATAGCGAAACATAGAAAGACACTATATTTTTTTCAGTTCAGTTTGAGCGTGTAGATGAACATCTCCCAGTTTTTGCTCCGATTTATATATTAAAATTGAAATTGTGTTATATATAATTTCATATCATACTTACTTCAGTTGATTTATTCAGTTTCACCACTTTCTTGAGAAAAATCTGCTATTTGTTAGTACTTCGTTGATGAACCTTTCATTTGACATTTTAGCTTTGGTTGGCAAAGAGTTCCTACCCACAATAGGTAAATTCAGTCTCCAGAGCTATATGCTTATCAATTAAAATATCATAATTTGGTCCACTAAGAGAGTTTTTGAGATCATAAATACTTAGTCCAAGTGGAAGAAAATAACTTATGTAAAGGGGAGTCCCTATCATTCAATGTTAGTGAGATTTCCAGAACATAAGGACTTTAGTCTGTAGAAAAATTCATTGTTGACTGAAAAAATAATAACAGAAAAATTAGCATAGAAGATACCTCCCAAGGATTTGCTAAAAACTGATTTACTAATTAAAATCACTCGTCATGTGATGAAGATATACTAACATAACAATTTTGAAAGCTTGATAACTCATGAGATAAGTTCATTTCACTTATATTTTCTTTTACAATGACTATCAAATATAATGTTAATTCCGATGTTCATGATTACCACTCAACAAAGATTGTAAGGAAAGTAAAAAGTGAGGAAACATCAAGTGCATTCCCAAGTCCCTTGATGATGTTGTTGAGCAAGAGAAATTGGTGTCCAGCAACACAAACAGATCAAAGAAAATCAGAAAAAAGAATGTAATGCATGCACATAATCATTTTTCTTATACATGTATAGACTATAATTTTTAAAATTTGACGCACAAACTCTTTAGTAAATGTGAAGGAGACCAAGTAATTAATATAAGGAAAGTAAGATGTGACAGGGAACACCAAGTGCATTCCCATGTCTCTTGATGATGTTGCTGTGCAAGAGAAATTGGTGCCCAACAACACTAAAATTACAAGTGATTGTAAAGTTTAAAAAAAACAGCAAAAATTGTTCACCATCTAATCATAGCCTCTCTATTTCACCTATTAAGAAAAGTCTCACATCACAGCAGAAATAGAAACAGATCATAACACATATCCTCTTCTTTTTGCTCCTCCCTCTAAGAACGTCGTATCATCTCTCTCTTTTTGCTTCAGATTTCCTCGTCAAAGTTTCAGATATCGTCCGCACACCTTCAAATCGCTACTCACAACTTCGGATTGCCCATGCAATGGCGCTATTTCACACTGTAATTTTTTTAAGTTCTGTTTAAGCGTGTAGATGAACATACGTCATTTTTTGGTCCTCACTTTTAATTTTCAGTGCTACATCTTGTAATTTTTAAATTTCTGTAATTTTAATGAATAGGGCTACTGGTAAAGGTTATTGGAAAGCCACTGGGAATGGTTTCATTTTAAAATGATGATTTTTTTAAATGATTTCATTTGTTGATTTTTTTGAAATGTACATACAAATCTCTCATCTCCAACCTCCTCTTAAAATGTTCTCACCTCACTCATGTCCTCTTCCTTTTTCTCCTCCCTCTAAGAACGTCGTTTCATCGCTCTCTTTTTTCTCCAGATTTCCTCATCAAAGTTTCAGAACTCCTCCCCACACCTTCCAATCGCTCCTCACAACTTCAGATTGACCACGCATTGGCGCTATTTCACACTATAATTGAATCATGATGGTTCCAAAAAAATTCTTCATTGGTACATAATCATTCTTCTTATACATGTATAGACTATAATTTTTAAATCTGAAGCACACACTCTTAAATAAATGTGAAGGCGATAAAGTAATTAATATAAGGAAAGTAAAACGTGACAGCAAACACCAAGTGCATTCCCAAATCTCTTGATGATGTTGCTGAGTAAGAGAAATTGGTGCCCAGCAACACAAACAGAACAAAGAAAATCAGAAAGAAGAACGTAATGCATGCATATAATCATTTATCTTATACATGTATAGACTATAACTTTTAAAATTTGACACACAAACTCTTAAGTAAATGTGATGGAGACCAAGTAATTAATATAAGGAAAGTAAGATGTGACAGGGAACACCAAGTGCATTCCCAAGTCTCTTGATGATGTTGCTGTGCAAGAGAAATTGGTGCCCAACAACACTAAAGTTACAACTAATTGTAAAGTTTAAAAAAAAAGCAAAAATTGTTCACCATCTTATCACAACCTCTCTATTTCACCTATTAAGAAAAGTCTCACATCACAGCAGAAATAGAAGCAAATCATAACACATATCCTCTTCTTTTTTATCCTCCCTCTAAGAACGTCGTATCATCTCTCTCTTTTTGCTTCTGATTTCCTCGTCAAAGTTTCAAATCTCCTCCGCACGCCTTCAAATCGCTACTCAAAACTTCAGATTGGTTATGCAATGACGCTATTTCACACTGTAATTTTTTTAAGTTCAGTTTAAGCGTGTAGATTAACATGTGCCATTTTTTGGTCCTCACTTTTAATTTTCATTGCTAGATCTTGTAATTCTCAAATTTCTGTAATTTTAATGAATATGGCTACTGGTAAAGGTTATTGGAAAGCCACTAGGAATGGTTTCATTTTAAAATGATGATTTTTTTCAAATGATTTCATTTGTTGATTTTTTTTTTGAAATGTACATACAAACTTCTCATCTCTCACTTCCTCTCTAAATGTTCTCACCTCACTCATATCCCCTTCTTTTTGCTCCTCCCTCTAAGAACGTCGTTTCATCTCTCTCTTTTTGCTCCAGATTTCCTCATCAAAGTTTCAGAACTCCTCCCCACACCTTCAAATCGCTCCTCACAACTTCAGATTGGCCATGCAATTGTGCTATTTCACACTATAATTTTTTTCAGTTTAGTTTAAGCGGGTAGATGAACATGTTTCATTTTTTGGTCCTCAGTTTTAAATTTCGGTGCTAGATCTTGTAATTTTTGACTTTTTGTAATTTTAATTAATAGGGATACCGGTAAAGGTTATTGGAAAGCCACTACGAATGGTTTCATTTTTAAATGATGATTTTTTTAAATGATTTCATTTCTTGATTTTTTTTGAAATGTACATTATCTGTCATCTCCCACCTCCTCTTAAAATGTTCTCCCCTCACTCATATCCTCTTCTTTTTGCTCCACCCTCTAAGAACGTGGTATCATCTCTCTCTTTTTGCTCCAGATTACCTCATCAAGGTTTCAGGAAACCTCCCCACACCTTCAAATCGTTCCTCACAACTTCAGATTAGACATGCGATGGCGCTATTTCACACCGATCTCTTCCTCACACCTTCAAATCGCTCCTCACAACTTCAAATTGGACATGCAATGGCGCTATTTCACACCATAATTTTTTTCAGTTCAGTTTAAGCGTGTAGATGAACATATGTCATTTTTTGTTCTTCAGTTTTAATTCTTGTAATTTTCAGGTGCCAGATCTTGTAATTTTTAATTTTCTGTAATTTTAATAAATAGGACTACCGGTAAAGGTTCTTGGAAAACCACTGGGAATTGTATCATTTTGAAATGATTTCATTTTGTTCCTTCTTTTTCCAACGTAATAGTAATTTCAAGTTTGAAGTTTCAATTAACCCCATTTAATAAATTTTAAGATCCGTATCTCTGAGTGTTCATATCTCTAGAAGCTTCCCATTGTAATGTATCTCATTTCTCAATTCTCATCTACTTTTCATTCTATGATCTCCGTCATTTCAAAGAAACCCTCTTACCTCACTCACTCATGGCTTTTTTTTGATATCATTGGCCTGCCAAACTCATTTCTCCCTACAGCTCTCCCCCTTCAAATTTATTATGCAGTTTATTAATATTATTATGTTTTTTTTATAGGATATTCATATTAATAATAATATTTTAATATATGTATTAATAAATTTATTATATTATTTTTCATCCTATTATATTATTTTGAAAGTCATCTATTTATCTACTTATTTAATAAATGATATTATTTCGAAATGATGAACATGTGTCATTTTTTGGTTGTCAGTTTTAATTTTCTGTAATTTTAATGAATAAGCCACTGGGAACAGTTTCTCATTCCCTTGCCTCACTCTCCCTCATCTCCGATTCTCTTACTTTCCCTTTACTTCATCTTCCTCACATGTACATACAAACCTCTCATCCCACCTCTTCTCAAAATGTTCTCAGCTCACTCATATCCTCTTCTTTTTGTTCATCCCTCTAACAACGCCATATTATATCTCTCTTTTTGCTTCAGATTTCCTCGTCAAAGTTTCAGATCTCCTCCGCACACCTTCAAATCGCTCCTCACAACTTCAGATTGGCCATGCAATGGCGCTATTTTACACTATAATTCTTTCAGTTTAGTTTAAGCGTGTAAATGAACATGTGCCATTTTTGCTCCTGGCTTTAAATTTCAGTCTTAGATCTTGTAATTTTTAAATTTCTGTAATTTTAATGACTAGGGTTACTGGTAAAGGTTATTGGAAAGCCACTGGGAATGGTTTCATTTTGAAATGATGATTTATTTTTTGAAATGATATCATTCTCACTCATATCCTCTTCTTTTTGCTCCCCCCTCTAAGAATGTCGTATCATCTGTCTCTTTTTGCTCCAGATTTCCTCATCAAAGTTTCAGAACTCCTTCCCACACATTCAAATTGCTCCTCACAACTTCAAATTGGCCATGCGATGGCGCTATTTCACACTATAACTTTTTTCCAATGATTCATCATTGAATGAAATACACTTTCAATCATTCATCATTTCCTTTGTTATGCTTAATTTGTGACCTTTTGTTTTTAGCTCAGTTGAGCTTTCGTATTCATTGAATTGATTGAGTTTATGATATGGCATATCAAAGGATTACGATTTTAAATTTAGTAATTTGGTGAACCTTGACAGATAAATATGTTTAAAACACTCTAAAAATAAGTGATAATAAGAGAAAAAAAAATATGAATAAATATATAGAGTAGAAAACAAATTTTGAAACTTACATGTGTCAATGTGCTAATAAAAATTTGAGATAGTGAATAAAAAAATTAGTTAGCAGAGTTAGAAACACGTATCAATAGTTGAAGTTAAAGAGGGTTTTTAAAAAAAGCAGCAATTGTGTCGAAAAAATATATTTTTAAAAAGCTATAGCGCTATTTATGCTTAATAAGTTGGAAGACACTGTTTATAGAAAAAAATGGAAATTAATTAGTCATCCAGTTTATTAGTTAACATATGAATGCATGTAAAACATGCATGTGTAAACAATAATAAAAATAAATTAAAATTTGTAATAGAAAATATTAGGCAAACATATACGCATGAAAAATTAGAATTACTGTTCTAGCTATTTTAGTAAATGTATGTAAAATATGTTTAAATATTAGACCTTGAATGGCTAAACTTATGTACAAATTTGGGATAATAATATGGATCATAAGTTTGCTACTCTAAAAAAAGAACACATGTAATACTTGTGCCACTTATGTAGATTATAGATACTAAAGTTTATCAATAATGAAATAAATTTGTATTGTAAAAAACATGGATACCTATGGAAAAAATAAGTATATGTTACTTTTATATTGTATTTGGCATCATTAAGTCAGGATATTGATATAAGTATTGCATGAAATAAAATAATCGAGTAATAAATAATAGAGAAATATTTATAGATGTAGATAAAGATTTAGTACATATTTGTTGATTAAGCAATATATATACATGTAAACAATTATTCAGAATATATTTTTGTACATATTATAGATAAGTTACATCGGTTCAAACATATAAGAGTGGATAGATAGGTAGATATGGTTATTAATTGTTGTTATTAGAGTGGAGAGAAATACATTATTAGTTGGCTTCTAATAGTATTGCCACGTGTGTGTGTGCGTGTGTATATATATATATATATATATATATATATATATATATATTGTTAGTGGCATTACGTTTGTTTCAATTCTTATTTATGGACACTTGTTTTTAACATCATCAAATTATTGACATTTGTTTTTTTAACATCATGAAATCACTGTACAAATTATTAGGTATTGTGATTTCAATTCATATGCCTCAGTTTTATGTAGATAAAGTAGTTAGGTGTAATCAATATAATTGTTAGAGATTGGGTGAATTTTAAGTAAATGCGAAGGAGACCAAGTGCATTACCAAGTATTTTGATGATGTTGCTGAGCAAAAGAAATTGGTGCCCAGCAACACCGAAGTTACAACTGATTGTAAAATTAACTATAGCTTCTAATTGTAAAGCACAAAGTGTTTAGTGACGTGGCAGCTATTGCTGACTCACTCAGTGTTGACTCATTATATAAATAGTCAAATGTATAGGAAAGTAAAAAATGATAGGGAACACCAAGTGCATTCCCACGTCTATTGATGATGTTGCTGAGCAAGAGAACTTGGTGCCCAGCAACACTGAAGTTAGAACTGATTATAAAACTATAGCTTCTAATTGTAAAGCACTTAATGAAATCAACCAACTAATAATAGAAAAAATTAACCAACTAATGAAAAATTGACAAAGGACTATGTATGGATATTAATCTGTTGTTATTATAAAAACCAAAAGAATTGATTTTTTCTTTGTGAAATGCGAAATTGATTTATTTTACACTGTTTAAGTAATAACATGTTTCTAAAACACCCTAGAACCCAACCAAATAACATAACATTGGCAAAAAAAGGCATACATAAGTCAACAGTCTAGCAACCTCATATCAGATACTGATTGTTTTGGACTGGGCCAAAATCCAAGCACTTGGGCCTGGCCCAATCCGCACGTACTGCTAAATGCAAAACTGATATTTTACACTACAATCTCACGGAGCACCCCATTTCATTACTCTACCCGTACTCCAGTACCGAACACTGATATTTTACACTACAAAATGGATGTTGCTCGTACCACCTAAGATACACAAAACGGGTTCATCTCCAATCAAATAAGACCCTGTTGATTGGAAAAACATATATTCTTCAATATCATACACTCATTACTCTTCACAGGCGCCTTCAGCTATAGCTAGAGGGAAAAAAAAAGGGTGACAACCAAAGACACGATTTAGCAAAATGTTGTAAACACAGTAAGCCAAAGACAGCTATTCACAACAACCACGTTGGATAGACTATGTGGAACAGCAGTCTTGCAAAGGGATGAATGTAGATGCTGCGAAAACAATAGAAAAGCATGTGTTTACAATTAAACATAAAAGCCTTAAACAAAGTTTAAAACGCATCTACTTTGTATGTTACACAGTTGGTAGTGTAACATGTGTTAACAATTAAGAGGAATGCATGCATGTTGCATGCATGATTTTAGTTTTTATTTGATCAAAAGTTTTGCAAGAAAAGTTAAATTTGTTGCATGTGAGATTAAAAAAATGTTGATAAAAAGTTTTCTTAAAAAGGTAAATATTTTTAGATGATTAAGGCACACAAAAATGCTAATTGGACTGTTCTTTAATTATGCAAGCTATATAAAGTATGAGTGCTTTACATGTACCAAAGACAACAACCTTAGACAATTATAAGGCATGTAGGAAAATTATTTGGAAACTGGGAACTAGACACAAAACATTGTAAAAGGAATGAATTACAACATAACTATTGAGTGCCACCCAACTCAATCCTTACAACATAGCTGTTCCTTTCAACCTCTCAATTAATCTGAATTTGCTAACATGAGTATAATATATTAACTAAACATAGCCACAAAAGAAATCGGTGAAGTAGAGAATGATTTGAAGGGAAATGAGGTTGAAAGGAACAAATTTTGTGTTTTGGGAAAAAAGAATGCAGAGCAAGACATTCTGAATGCAGTGATGCTCAAAATGATCACACACAATATATGTTCATTTTTAAGAAAACGTTGTTGATGCTTAAAGGAGAGAGTTTCTGGGTATAGAGGCAAGCAACATGGGAGAGAGAAATGGAGAGGGGTGAGGTCTCACAGAGATTTCCCATCTATTTATAGTAAACAATTATATTACTTATCTTTTATCTATAATTATATGATTTTATGTAGTAAGGATTTGTGTCCATATTTTTATATTAGGTGTCATCTTTAGAAGGTGACATCAAATTAAAACATAGGCAACAACCTAAATGATTGAGAGCATGAAAATTACTATTGGCATGCAAGAAGACACCAAGTGGAATAGGTGTTTAGTGTTCATAATTTTATATTAGGTGTCATCTTTAGAGAATGACACCAAATTAAAACATATGTGACACCAAATTAAAATTACTATTGACATGCAAAAAAGACACTAAGTCGAATAGGTGTTGTAGTAATGTAATGACAACACATAACAACATTTAATAAATTTCAGTTATGAAAAATAAAAGAATGAGGTACACTTTTTTAGCAACTTGATGTAAAAAAATGGATGGCACATGTGGGAAGTGTTGCTGGGCACCAACTTCTCTTGCTCAGCAACATTTAGTGTCCATAATTTTATATAAGGTGTCATCTTTAAAAGATGACACCAAATTAAAACATGTGACACCAAATTAAAATTACTATTGGCATGCAAGAAAACACCAAATAGAATAAGTATTGTATTAATGTAATAACAACACGTATGAATGAAATCTCTAGAATTTATAAGTAGAGACCAATAGCATATAAACACGTTGTAGTTTGGTCAAAAAAACACGTTGTAGTAGACATGCAAGAATAAAATTTTGGCATGTGGCTGTTAAAACAGTATTTAGAGATTAAAGCAATTAACATAATATAAGATAAGTTTAAATATGTATTTAGTCCCTGCAAATGTCCCTATTTTTCGAATTAGTCGCTGCAAATTATTATTTTTTAAATACGTCCCTGCAAAATAACTTTTTTTTGAATATGCCCTTTCGAAAGTTGGAATTTTAAATGCGTCCCTGCAAAATAACTTTTTTTTAAATACGTCCCTGCAAAATAACCTTTTTTTTTGAAATACGTCCCAACAAAAAAAAAATTGTGATATTTTGCAGGGACGTATTTAAAAAAAAAGTTATTTTATAGGGACGTATTTAAAAAAAAAACTATTTTACAGGGACGTTTTTAAAAATTTTATTTTGTAAGGACGTATTTAAAAAAAAAGTTATTTTGCAGGGACGTATTTAAAAAAAAAATTTGCAGGGACTAAATCGAAAAACAGGGACATTTGCAGGGACTAAATACATATTTAAACCTATAAGATATAATCAGGCCCGTCTAAGACCCTGTGCAAGCTGTGCTTGCGCACAGGGCCCAACCCAAAAAATAAAAATTTAGGGCTCCCAAAAATAGATATTAGCTTCAGCCTCTAACCCAAAAAATAACAATATATTTAACACTGGATTAAGAAGAAGGCAAACACTCCTTTTTATAACTCAGACTCCACACCATGTATGCTAAAGTTTTCGATGTGGGACTTCTGTTTGGAGCCAAACTATACAAAAAAGATTTTTTTCATCTTGTATGGCAACTTGTTTAAGCCACAATTGGAGACATATTCTTGCAACCCATGTCATTAATTAGTGAAACATTGCCTATCATATCCTTTGTTTAGTTATACATTTAAAAATTTTTTGGTACAATTATACATTCAAATTTTATAGCACTGTGATAGTGAAAAATAATAGTTTTGTTGACCTGTACAAGAATTAACAGATTAATATAATTAGGGCCCCAAAAAATTCATATGTCCATTCAATAAAAGTATAAAAAAAATTAGTATATCAATTCAATAAAAGTATAATTGTTCAAAAAAAAGTTAGTAAATCCATTTAATAAAAATTAGTACTTTAGTGACTTATTTGATAAAAATATAATTAGGGGCCCAATTTTTAAGATTTGAACAGGGCCTCCAAATTGTTTGGGACGGCCCTGGATATAATTGAAGAGCAAAAACAATGGTGGCAAGAGGTTATGCCGACAACAAATAAAAGAAGATATATATATATATATATATATATATAAATAAAAAATTGATTGGTCAAAAAAAAATTGAAGTAAGAGGCAACATGTGTATATGACATCACAATATTGCATGAAAAAATACGTGGCTTCCATTTTGTTTCATAAATAGTAGCAAATTAAAGTAAGAGGCAACACATGACCTCATTACATGTTCAAATCAGCACCTATAAGCATATATGTGGCACCTTCAACATTTGACATCACAAAGAAAACATATTGGCATGCAATGTTCATAAAAAAATTGAGTTTTATTGCTTGAGTTTTTTTTCCAAACAATTTTTGTTGGCACATGCGGGGAGTGCACACGATTTGCAATTCCTCGCTTTATAATTTTAAATTTTCCATGGACTCCATCCAAGTTTTAGACTTGTTGTGAGAACTATAGAACCACGTCAGAAAAAAAGAGAACTATAATTCACTTGATGAAAATTAATCACTATATTGTTAAATTTAAATTTTAAGGTTTAAATACATATGTTTCGTTTTGTAAATATATCTTTTTTGGGTTTAGTCTTTATAAATAAAAAAATAAAAAAATTTCATCATTATAAATATACCATATTTTCCATTTAGTCTTTGTTATTTGTTTTAGCCCCTACAAAATTTGTTTATATTGAATGTGACCCTTATAATATGTAAAATATTTATTTTAGACCTTTATGTCCCTCGCATTTTATACCTTTATGTAGGGACAAGTAGATATCTTAGCTGACGAACTAAGAGATACCGAAAGAGTGCATCAAATGAATGCAAGAAAGAGGTCCCGAGTTCAAACTTAGGAAATTAACATTCCCCCGTCTCCGCTAACATTGCTTGTAAAAAAAATATAAACAATTTTGTAAGGATAAAAAAAAGAACAAGGATTATAAGCAAATGTGGTATATTTGCAAGGACAAAAAAGTAAATTTTAATTTTACAGAGACTAAACTTCAAAAAGTCCATACTTCCTTACTCTCTCTCTGTGTGTCTATATATATATATATATATATATATATATATATATATATATCGCAGTTTATTTTTCCAATTTTGTACTCTCTTTCTTTATAGATAATTATTGAATTATAGATAAAGAGTTAATGTGAAATTTCCTATGATAAAGATTAGTGAATTTTCTAGCAACGTCTTCTTTGTTAATGAGAAGGTAAGCAAAGCTCTAATTATGGAAAATTATAACATAATTGTATTTTGCTTTATGATTTTTAAAAATTTTGGAGTCAAATATGTTTTGGCCTTTATTAAATTTAAGAACTTTTTTGGAGTTAAATATGTATTTGGTCTCTATAAAATTTAATAATTTCTTTCGTTCCTAGAAAAAATTCACTTACTTTTAGTCTTCACATTTTCTTCCGTCAATATTTTTGTCCCTCACGACTTTTTAGTAACACTTAGAAGCCCTATTAATGTGCTCAAAATTGCGCTACTAAAAGCCATAAAGAACTAAAAGCATTGATAAGGGAAAATGTGGACCAAAAGTGAGTGAAACTTTTTAATTTCTATAGGGACTAAAAAAAATTTAAAATTTTATAGAGGCTGAAAACAGATTGAACCCTAATTTTGTAGAGCAATACCGATCAAGGCATAGATTTTTATTGAACCCACTAATTTATTAACACCACATAAATTTCATAAATATATAAAATGTGTAAGAAAAGTCGTATTAGATATTGTACTTCAACTAACACTTTTGGTGAAATGACTTGATCTATTCTGGAACAGAGGGGGTCTGCTCTGAGCTCCCAAGTTCAACTTCTGTAGTTGACAAATTCGGTGTTGGTCAATACGAAATTTGATCTTAAGCATGAGCGGAGATTAGTCTTTCGTTGAAAGCGTTGAGACACTCCGTGAGTATCAATGATCTAAATTAAATTATAATTGTACTTCCTCCATAACAAAATATAAACAAAATAATATATAGTTGATCTAAATTTGAACCAAATACATATAATCTTTTACATATAAATTTTGTATCAAAACAACATGAATCATCAAATGATAATCAATTTTGAATTAAATATGTATTTAGTTACTATAAAATTTAGCTTTGGTTTTAGTCTTTGAAATAATTTCAGCTATCTTTGTTCTCTAAGTTTTTTTAGCAATTTTGTCTCTCATGATTTTTTTTAATGTAGACGGAGTGGTCACACACACAACTATGAGATCTCGGATTTGAACCGAGGACACAACATCCAATCTAACAATTTCAGTATTTTCCAGTTGAACTAGGTCTTACAAATTAGTCTCTCATGATTTTTAAAAGCATTTAGAAGTGTTATAAAATGTCAAATGATGTTTAAACCTAAAAATATATTTAAGGGTGCTTTAGAGTGAGAGAACAAATCAAATCATTCACCGGTACCATTAAATATGGTCGTAGGATGTAGTATAAAAATTCATTAACAGTTGAGATTTAATACTAGTTGGTTCAATTTTAACCATTTATAGTATTTTAAACAATATCCAACGATCTATTATCAGAAAAAAAATTAATAAATAAAAAATATGATGGTTGACACGTTGATAAAATAATTAGGAAGGAAAACAATAATAGAAAGCGGAAGTAGTGAAGTGGTGCGTAAGTATGTATGAGTGCAGCACAGCAAAGTTCACGTGCAGCGAAGGCGACGGTGGTTGGGTGGTTGCGGAGCGACATTTTCAGGTGTCGACCTCACACGTGCTTTCCATTCACGCGACAACACCACACTCGACACGTACACGTGTGGCACCCATTGACCACTATGCCTTTTTTATTTTTTTGATAAGAATAAATAAAATTCTCACTTTCTCTTATAGTCCCCCCCCCACACACACCACACGTGAGCGTTTCCTTTGTCGGGTCCTCTCAACAGGCTTCACTGGCACATTCTATGGCCCATACCCTTTCAATTCAACAGGTGCATTTTCTTTGCATTTTGCAACTGCAACTTTGTTTCCCATTAATTCTTTTGTATATTTAAATTGTTTCTTTGTATACCAAATAAATGTTTTCAAACTAAATTAATTTCTTAAACCTTAGTCATGTTTATCCCGGAATAATTTTAACCAAAAAATATATGTCCCTCAATCATAAAATAGTTAGTACCCAAATAAGTTCCTAGTGAGAAATAGAGAAAGTTAATTGAGATAGAAAATAAGATTAGAAATTGCTGAAAAATTATCTAATATGGACTAATTAAGCCTAAGTTTGAGTTATTGAGAATACAAACTAGCACCAACTCGCACAAAATTAAACGAACTAGGACGAACTTGTACCAAATGGTACGAACTAATATGAAATGGTACGAACTTGTTGGAAACGGGACTAAGTTGTATGAAATGGTACAAACTGGTTTAAATTGGTTAGAGCTAGTCCAAATTCATATGAAATGGTACCAACTAGGACGAAATCGTATAACATGGAACGAACTAGGACGAACTTGTTCCAAATGGTGCGAACTAGTACGTAATGGTACAAACTTGTAGGAAATGGTATGAACTAGTATGAAATGGTACAAACTCGTTGAAATTGGTTAGAGCTAGTCCAAATTCATATGAAATGGTACAAACTAGGACGAACTCGTACAAAATGGAACGAACTAGGACGAACTTTTACCAAATGGTACGAACTAGTACGGAATGGTACGAACTTGTTGGAAACGGTATGAATTAGTATGAAATGGTACAAACTCGTTGAAATTGGTTAGAGCTAGTCCAAATTCATATGAAATGGTATGAACTAGTACGAACTCGTACAAAATGGAACGAACTAGGACGAACTCGTATAAAATGGAATGAACTAGGACGAACTTGTACCAAATGGTACAAACTAGTACGGAATGGTACGAACTTGTAGAAAATGGTATGAACTAGTATGAAATGCTACAAACTCGTTGAAATTGGTTAGAACTAGTCCAAATTCATATGAAATGGTACAAACTAGCACCAACTCGTACAAAATTAAACGAACTAGGACGAACTTGTACCAAATGGTACGAACTAGTACGGAATGGTACGAACTTGTTGGAAAGGGTATGAATTAGTATGAAATGGTACAAACTCGTTGAATTTGGTTAGAGCTAGTCCAAATTCATATGAAATGGTACAAACTAGGACGAACTCGTACAAAATGGAACGAACTAGGACGAACTTGTACCAAATGGTACGAACTAGTACGGAATGGTACGAACTTGTAGGAAATGGTATGAACTAGTATGAAATGGTACAAACTGGTTGAAATTGGTTAGAGCTAGTCCAAATTCATATGAAATGGTATGAACTAGTACGAACTCGTACAAATGGAACGAACTAGGACGAACTCGTATAAAATGGAATGAACTAGGACGAACTTGTACCAAATGGTACAAACTAGTACGGAATGGTACGAACTTGTAGGAAATGGTATGAACTAGTATGAAATGGTACAAACTCGTTGAAATTGGTTAGAACTAGTCAAAATTCATATGAAATGGTACAAACTAGCACGAACTCGGACAAAATGGAACGAACTAGGACGAACTTGTACCAAATGGTACGAACTAGTATGAAATGGTACGAACTTGTTGGAAACGGGACTAACTAGTATGAAATGGTACAAACTCGTTTAAATTGGTTAGAGCTAGTCCAAATTCATATGAAATGGTACCAACTAGGACGAAATCGTATAACATGGAACGAACTAGGACGAACTTGTTCCAAATAGTGCGAACTAGTACGTAATGGTACAATCTTGTAGGAAATGGTATGATCTAGTATGAAATGGTACAAACTCGTTGAAATTGGTTAGAGCTAGTCCAAATTCATATGAAATGGTACAAACTAGGACGAACTCGTACAAAATGGAACGAACAAGGACGAACTTGTACCAAATGGTACGAACTAGTACGGAATGGTACGAACTTGTTGGAAACGGTATGAATTAGTATGAAATGGTACAAACTCGTTGAAATTGGTTAGAGCTAGTCCAAATTCATATGAAATGGTATGAACTAGTACGAACTCGTACAAAATGGAACGAACTAGGACGGACTCGTATAAAATGGAATGAACTAGGACGAACTTGTACCAAATGGTACAAACTAGTACGGAATGGTACGAACTTGTAGAAAATAGTATGAACTAGTATGAAATGCTACAAACTCGTTGAAATTGGTTAGAACTAGTCCAAATTCATATGAAATTGTACAAACTAGCACCAACTCGCACAAAATTAAACGAACTAGGACGAACTTGTACTAAATGGTACGAACTAGTACGGAATGGTACGAACTTGTAGGAAATGGTATGAACTAGTATAAAATGGTACAAACTCGTTGAAATTGGTTAGACCTAGTCCAAATTCATATGAAATGGTATGAACTAGTAGGAACTCGTACAAAATGGAACGAACTAGGACGAACTCGTATAAAATGGAATGAACTAGGACGAACTTGTGCCAAATGGTACAAACTAGTACGGAATGGTACGAACTTGTAGGAAATGGTATGAACTAGTATGAAATGGTACAAACTCGTTGAAATTGGTTAGAACTAGTCCAAATTCATATGAAATGGTACAAACTAGCACGAACTCGTACAAAATGGAACGAACTAGGACGAACTTGTACCAAATGGTACGAACTAGTATGAAATGGTACGAACTTGTTGGAAACGGGACTAACTAGTATTAAATGGTACAAACTGGTTTAAATTGGTTAGAGCTAGTCCAAATTCATATGAAATGGTACCAACTAGGACGAAATCGTATAACATGGAACGAACTAGGACGAACTTGTTCCAAATGGTGCGAACTAGTACGTAATGGTACAAACTTGTAGGAAATGGTATGAACTAGTATGAAATGGTACAAACTCGTTGAAATTGGTTAGAGCTAGTCCAAATTCATATGAAATGGTACAAACTAGGACGAACTCGTACAAAATGGAACGAACTAGGACGAACTTGTACCAAATGGTACGAACTAGTACGGAATGGTACAAACTTGTTGGAAACGGTATGAATTAGTATGAAATGGTACAAACTCGTTGAAATTGGTTAGAGCTAGTCCAAATTCATAAGAAATGGTATGAACTAGTACGAACTCGTACAAAATGGAACGAATTAGGACGAACTCGTATAAAATGGAATGAACTAGGACGAACTTGTACCAAATGGTACAAACTAGTACGGAATGGTACGAACTTGTAGAAAATGGTATGAACTAGTATGAAATGCTACAAACTCGTTGAAATTGGTTAGAACTAGTCCAAATTCATATGAAATGGTACAAACTAGCACCAACTCGTACAAAATTAAACGAACTAGGACGAACTTGTACCAAATGGTACGAACTAGTACGGAATGGTACGAACTTGTAGGAAAGGGTATGAATTAGTATGAAATGGTACAAACTCGTTGAATTTGGTTAGAGCTAGTCCAAATTCATATGAAATGGTACAAACTAGGACGAACTCGTACAAAATGGAACGAACTAGGACGAACTTGTACCAAATGGTACGAACTAGTACGGAATGGTACGAACTTGTAGGAAATGGTATGAACTAGTATGAAATGGTACAAACTGGTTGAAATTGGTTAGAGCTAGTCCAAATTCATATGAAATGGTATGAACTAGTACGAACTCGTACAAAATGGAACGAACTAGGACGAACTCGTATAAAATGGAATGAACTAGGACGAACTTGTACCAAATGGTACAAACTAGTACGGAATGGTACGAACTTGTAGGAAATGGTATGAACTAGTATGAAATGGTACAAACTCGTTGAAATTGGTTAGAACTAGTCCAAATTCATATGAAATGGTACAAACTAGCACGAACTCGTACAAAATGGAACGAACTAGGACGAACTTGTACCAAATGGTACGAACTAGTATGAAATGGTACGAACTTGTTGGAAACGGGACTAACTAGTATGAAATGGTACAAACTCGTTTAAATTGGTTAGAGCAAGTCCAAATTCATATGAAATGGTACCAACTAGGACGAAATCGTATAACATGGAACGAACTAGGACGAACTTGTTCCAAATGGTGCGAACTAGTACGTAATGGTACAAACTTGTAGGAAATGGTATGAACTAGTATGAAATGGTACAAACTCGTTGAAATTGGTTAGAGCTAGTCCAAATTCATATGAAATGGTACAAACTAGGACGAACTCGTACAAAATGGAACGAACTAGGACGAACTTGTACCAAATGGTACGAACTAGTACGGAATGGTACGAACTTGTTGGAAACGGTATGAAATAGTATGAAATGGTACAAACTCGTTGAAATTGGTTAGAGCTAGTCCAAATTCATATGAAATGGTATGAACTAGTACGAACTCGTACAAAATGGAACGAACTAGGACGAACTCGTATAAAATGGAATGAACTAGGACGAACTTGTACCAAATGGTACAAACTAGTACGGAATGGTACGAACTTGTAGAAAATGGTATGAAATAGTATGAAATGCTACAAACTCGTTGAAATTGGTTAGAACTAGTCCAAATTCATATGAAATGGTACAAACTAGCACCAACTCGTACAAAATTAAACGAACTAGGACGAACTTGTACCAAATGGTACGAACTAGTACGGAATGGTACGAACTTGTAGGAAAGGGTATGAATTAGTATGAAATGGTACAAACTCGTTGAATTTGGTTAGAGCTAGTCCAAATTCATATGAAATGGTACAAACTAGGACGAACTCGTACAAAATGGAACGAACTAGGACGAACTTGTACCAAATGGTACGAACTAGTACGGAATGGTACGAACTTGTAGGAAATGGTATGAACTAGTATGAAATGGTACAAACTGGTTGAAATTGGTTAGAGCTAGTCCAAATTCATATGAAATGGTATGAACTAGTACGAACTCGTACAAAATGGAACGAACTAGGACGAACTCGTATAAAATGGAATGAACTAGGACGAACTTGTACCAAATGGTACAAACTAGTACGGAATGGTACGAACTTGTAGGAAATGGTATGAACTAGTATGAAATGGTACAAACTCGTTGAAATTGGTTAGAACTAGTCAAAATTCATATGAAATGGTACAAACTAGCACGAACTCGTACAAAATGGAACGAACTAGGACGAACTTGTACCAAATGGTACGAACTCGTATGAAATGGTACGAACTTGTTGGAAACGGCATGAACTAGTATAAATTGGTACAAACTCGTTTAAATTGGTTAGAGCTAGTCCAAATTCATATGAAATGGTACAAACTAGGACGAACTCGTACAAAATGGAACGAACTAGGACGAACTTGTACCAAATGGTACGAACTAGTACGTAATGGTACGATCTCGTAGGAAATGGTATGAACTAGTATTAAAGGGTCCAAACTCGTTGAAATTGGTTAGAGCTAGTCCAAATTCATATGAAATGGTACGAACTTGTACGAACTCGTACAAAACTGAACGAACTAGGACGAACTTGTACCAAATGGTACGAACTAGTACGGAATGGTACGAACTTGTAGGAAATGGTATGAACTAGTATGAAATGGTACAAACTCGTTGAAATTGGTTAGAGCTAGTCCAAATTCATATGAAATGGTACAAACTAGGACGAACTCGTACAAAATGGAACGAACTAGGACGAACTTGTACCAAATGGTACGAACTAGTACGGAATGGTACGAACTTGTAGGAAATGGTATGAACTAGTATGAAATGGTACAAACTGGTTGAAATTGATTAGAGCTAGTCCAAATTCATATGAAATGGTATGAGCTAGTACGAACTAGTACAAAATGGAACGAACTAGGACGAACTCGTATAAAATGGAATGAACTAGGACGAACTTGTACCAAATGGTACAAACTAGTACGGAATGGTACGAACTTGTAGGAAATGGTATGAACTAGTATGAAATGGTACAAACTCGTTGAAATTGGTTAGAACTAGTCAAAATTCATATGAAATGGTACAAACTAGCACGAACTCGTACAAAATGGAACGAACTAGGACGAACTTGTACCAAATGGTACGAACTAGTATGAAATGGTACGAACTTGTTGGAAACGGGACTAACTAGTATGAAATGGTACAAACTCGTTTAAATTGGTTAGAGCTAGTCCAAATTCATATGAAATGGTACCAACTAGGACGAAATCGTATAATATGGAACGAACTAGGACGAACTTGTTCCAAATGGTGCGAACTAGTACGTAATGGTACAATCTTGTAGGAAATGGTATGATCTAGTATGAAATGGTACAAACTCGTTGAAATTGGTTAGAGCTAGTCCAAATTCATATGAAATGGTACAAACTAGGACGAACTCGTACAAAATGGAACGAACAAGGACGAACTTGTACCAAATGGTACGAACTAGTACGGAATGGTACGAACTTGTTGGAAACGGTATGAATTAGTATGAAATGGTACAAACTCGTTGAAATTGGTTAGAGCTAGTCCAAATTCATATGAAATGGTATGAACTAGTACGAACTCGTACAAAATGGAACGAACTAGGACGAACTCGTATAAAATGGAATGAACTAGGACGAACTTGTACCAAATGGTACAAACTAGTACGGAATGGTACGAACTTGTAGAAAATAGTATGAACTAGTATGAAATGCTACAAACTCGTTGAAATTGGTTAGAACTAGTCAAAATTCATATGAAATTGTACAAACTAGCACCAACTCGCACAAAATTAAACGAACTAGGACGAACTTGTACCAAATGGTACGAACTAGTACGGAATGGTACGAACTTGTAGGAAAGGGTATGAATTAGTATGAAATGGTACAAACTCGTTGAAATTGGTTAGAGCTAGTCCAAATTCATATGAAATGGTACAAACTAGGACGAACTCGTACAAAATGGAACGAACTAGGACGAACTTGTACCAAATGGTACGAACTAGTACGGAATGGTACGAACTTGTAGGAAATAGTATGAACTAGTATGAAATGGTACAAACTCGTTGAAATTGGTTAGAACTAGTCCAAATTCATATGAAATGGTATGAACTAGTACGAACTCGTACAAAATGGAACGAACTAGGACGAACTCGTATAAAATGGAATGAACTAGGACGAACTTGTACCAAATGGTACAAACTAGTACGGAATGGTACGAACTTGTAGGAAATAGTATGAACTAGTATGAAATGGTACAAACTCGTTGAAATTGGTTAGAACTAGTCCAAATTCATATGAAATGGTACAAACTAGCACGAACTCGTACAAAATGGAACGAACTAGGACGAACTTGTACCAAATGGTACGAACTAGTATGAAATGGTACGAACTTGTTGGAAACGGCATGAACTAGTATAAATTGGTACAAACTCGTTTAAATTGGTTAGAGCTAGTCCAAATTCATATGAAATGGTACCAACTAGGACGAAATCGTATAACATGGAACGAACTAGGACGAACTTGTTCCAAATGGTGCGAACTAGTACGTAATGGTACGATCTCGTAGGAAATGGTATGAACTAGTATTAAAGGGTCCAAACTCGTTGAAATTGGTTAGAGCTAGTCCAAATTCATATGAAATGGTACGAACTTGTACGAACTCGTACAAAACTGAACGACATTTTTTATTTCTTGGAGATTAAAAAATTGGTGGGTGCTTTTAGGCCGAGGGAGCAAAATCATATCTTATCCCTCAACGGCAGTGGCGTATCCAGAAAATTTCAAGCATGGGGGCAAGTAAATGAACAATCTATAATATTTCACAGAATAACAATAAAATACGTTTTTATGAAATACACAATCACGTATGTGACTAAAAAACACCATAAAAGATACCCAAACTTCCACAATTTATTTCTGATATGGGTAGACTGTGTACAAAATAAATTTAGGCCTTTGTATTTTAGGAAGTTGGATATTACTGGGGTCAAACCCAATTTTTTATTGGGGGCAAACAAAAAATTAATGGGTATATCAAAAGTATTAAAAAAATTTGGTGGGGTCAAGTGACCCCAGCAGCTCCAAGCTCCATCCGCCACTGCTCAACGGTGAACCACTAAAATTGATTGTTGGATATTGTGCAAAATACTAGTACTATTAGTGGTTAAGATTGACTCAAACAGCATTAAATCTCAACGGTTGATAAATTTGAGTTAGTTGAAATACAAATTAAGACTAATTTGAGAGAAAATAAAATTAGATATCACTCAAAATTTATCTTATATGGACTAAGTTGACCTAAAATTTAATTTATTGAAAATTAAATTGGTTTCCATATTTTTTTTGTTAGATATTACTCTAATAAAATTACACTCGAATACTAAAAAGGCTTAAATACTTGTCACCCCCTGCAAATATACAGGATATCCAGTTACCCCCTACAAATTTTTTTTGTTGCAAAACAAACATTGCAAAATCTAATAGTATCCAATTACCCCCTCCCGTTAGTTTTGGTTAACGGTGTTAATTAATTGCTGATGTGGCTACCTAGCTAGATCACATAGGTGGCTGCCACGTCAGCAACCAATGAATTGCTGCCACGTGGCAGCAATGTGTTACTGAAAAATTAAAGTTTTAGCTTCCAAGGGATTCGAACCTTTAACATTGAATTGATGCAAACTAAATATTACCACCGGGCCACTTGCACATTTGTGAACAATAAGGCCAGCAACAAATATATATTACATAATTAAGCTTTATTTTCAACAAATCCTCATCTTCTTCATCATCAACAACAACAGATATGAGAAACCCAAATTCTATTTCCCAATTCTAACTACAACAGATATGCATCAACAACAACAAAACGTTCGAATCCTATGGAAGCCAAAACTTTAAATTTTTTAGTAACACACTATACACCACATTGCCACGCAAGCTGCCGCGTGGCAGCAATTCATTGGTTGCTGACGTGGCAGCCACCTATGTGATCCAGCTAGGTAGTCACGTCAGCAATTAATTAACACCGTTAACCCAAACTAACGGGAGGGAGGTAACTGGATACTATTAGATTTTGCAAGGTTTGTTTTGCAAAAAAAAAAATTGCAGGGGGGTAACTGGATATCAGGTATATTTGCAGGGGGGTGACAAGTATTTAAGCCTACTAAAAATATTTAATTTTTCAATCAAGTTATCCTTTTTTTTACGTAAAATAAAGTATATATGAGTTACACTGAGTGGGCATATAAGTGTCTAAAAGAATTTTGAGTTCAAAGATATCTTATTGACATATAAATATATTACCCACCAATAAGATCTTCATATTGACGGTGTAACATAAACTTACGTTCTTGTGAGATATGATCTGCATTCTTACCAGCTGAACTTACTTTTGCGATTGTCAATTTATCTTAACACCGTATCTTATTTTTAGATATATCCATTTCTTTGATTACTAATTGGGATAGTGAAATAAATATTTTCAATACCAATTTGATAAAAAAATATCATTCAGGGACCTTAAATGCAATTTCTATTATTCAGTAAGAGTATTCTGACAGGAAGCAATTATTGGAGGAAAGAGGGATTATTTTATTTTATTGAAAGGTTGAGGAGAGATGGGCACCCTTAATCCAAATCCAAAACCAACCTTCCAGGGTGCTAGGTTTCTTTGTTGATTAAACTAAGTCAACGCGTGAAACATGTATCTCTTAAATTAAGAAATAATGCAGATATTAATTTAGTGATCATATCATTGATGACATAAACTTAGTTTTTCTAGTGAAATTAATTTTGTATCCTTAATTATTTTGACCTCATCACAATTGGATGTTACTTGAGTTTGTTTCTTTGTTGAATATTATGGGATGCCAAACTATGAATCAGCAACTATGAAGTATAGCATTTTTTTTATCTTTATTAGGCACTGATGTAGCTATCAGTGCAAGTATATATTTGCAATTTAAGCAGCTTTGTCTAGTTGATATATCAGCAAATACATCAATTTTCGTTGACTCACTTTTGCTCATAATATGTTACGGAGGGAGTATTAACCAAAACTTTCGAATAGATAAGCATTTGGTATTATAGTGTATGTTTGGATTTACTTTGAGAGACTCAAAAGTAATTATCGAGATATAAATTACGTTTGGCATGTTTGAGGGCTCTCGAGTAACATGATTTTGCTTAAAAAGTTGATTTTAACTTGAAGAAATGATCTGTATCATTTACTTGTAAAGGTGATTTTCACACTAACCTTTACATGAATTCATCGAAAAATAAGTCCCTTTACATTGAATTCACTTTCATTCAAGTCAGTTTTTCAAAATCTATTATTGGTATCGCAGAACCAAACACACAAATATAATCAATGTGGTGCCATGTTCCACATAGTGACTTAAATACCATAATTTATTCTCCTTATTCTTTTCTTCTTAGCCAACCAAAACATTTTCATTAGTATAATGATACATGTCAGTGTGGAACCATGTTTCATCAGCACAATAGACAATTCCATTGTTATATCAATAGTTTTTATTATCCTCTTCAAAGATTTAATCAAAGCAAAGATTTGTGCCTAATGTTTTCCTAACATCTAGCATTGCTGATATCAACTAG
The DNA here is from genome assembly GCA_963573325.1 of Astragalus glycyphyllos. Classification (NCBI taxonomy): domain Eukaryota; kingdom Viridiplantae; phylum Streptophyta; class Magnoliopsida; order Fabales; family Fabaceae; genus Astragalus; species Astragalus glycyphyllos. Next base: position 20,156,535 of record OY754308.1, read on the forward strand.
ACAAAGCTGCTTAAATTGCAAATATATATTTCCACTGATAGCTACATAAATCTAACAACAAATATAATAAACTAAATGCTTATTTGTTATCAAATTGATGTTGATGGTCATAATAATGGAATAAGAAAAAGTACATAATATAAGTATCTACTGTTAAATAGGGATAAGTCATAACCACCACTACACTACACTACACCCCCACCATTCATATGCCTCATATTACTCCCCTTTGTCTCCAATGTTTCTGGATCACTTTGAGAACATTTTCAAAAGGGTTTGGCTTTAAACTCTCGGTACCAGTGACATGTATTTTGTTTGCTAACAAAACGTATTTAAATAGAAAAATAAAGTTGCAGGCCAAGCCATCTATCAGATTTATTATATAACATTGCTAGTGACTAATCTATGACGAGAAACCTAGTCGGTAACAAGTGCTTAGTTTTGCTGGTCCAAGTGAATTCCTAGTAGAGTTTTTGCCACATTTAATACACAAACTATAGACCATTATTTGATGGGATCCAAGTTCAGTTACTGCTCAAATCAACCATTGTTAATAAATTTCTTATATTATTGGTGTGCAGTATCTATCGACTGTGCCAATGACTAATCTATATAAATTTCTTATACCGACACTATGGCCTCATGCTTATATTTTACATAAATTATAATTAATGATAATACAGGTGAAATAGTTGGCTGAGAGTGATAGAAGCATTAAAATTGATCTGTTTTAGGCAATGTTTCTATTTTATGTCAACTTTTCAAAGGTTTTCACCTAACCTGACCAAGATTTATATTTGTTAATGATAAAAGGGAAGATTTCTTAAATATGCGGGCAAGGCCGGTGTCAATTCCCTGTTCAATCTTTTTTTTGATAAGCAAATGTTAGTGGGAGTGTGGGGGAATGTTAGTTTCCGGGGATTGAATCATAAGATTCCCTGTTCAATCTGAAATGGTAGCTTTTAGGACCAGTAGAATCATAAGATTTTTTAAATATGAAGAAGGGCTTAAAGATTAATACGAAAGTATCGTTAGACGCAAATATAGAGACTAATTTTTTGAAGTAAAAAAGAGCTGGTTTAAATATGTATTTAATCCCTACAAATGTCCCTGTTTTTTCGATTTACTCCCTGCAAATTTTTTTTAAATACGTCCCTGCAAAATAACTTTTTTTGGAATATGCCCTTCCGAAAGTGGGAATTTTAAATACGTCCCTGCAAAATAACTTTTTTATAAATACGTCCCTGCAAAATAACCTTTTTTTTGAAATACGTCCCAACAAAAAAAATTGTGATATTTTGCAGGGATGTATTTAAAAAAAATGTTATTTTGCAGGGACGTATTTAAAAAAAAAAACTATTTTGTAGGGACGTATTTAAAAAGTTTATTTTGTAGAGACGTATTTAAAAAAAAGTTATTTTACAGAGACGTATTTAAAAATTTTTTTGCAGGAATTAAATCGAAAAACAGAAACATTTGCAGGGACTAAATACATATTTAAACCTAGTTTTTTTTTTTTATAATGCGACCTATCGTAATGTTACTTAATAATCCAATAATATTTGGTCATACGACTCTTATTGATCAACGTTGGTTGCTCTCTCTCTCTCTCTCTTGATTTAATATTATTAAGAACATGGCTCTTAATTTTTTCTGCTACTGTTTGCATCTTCAATGGTTTATCCAGTTTTACGGTTTTAGAAAATAGTAAGCGACTACAATTTAAACCGTGACGTTAATGTTTTGATGTCTCTAAGACCGCAACACGATTGCAAATGAGGTCTAATCAGTTGTATTTGACCGCAACTCTATACAATATAAATGATCATGAAGCACGACCATTACTGCAACGATTTTAGAACATTGATATTAATAATAATAATAATAATAATAATAATATTATTATTATTGTTGTTGTTGTAGAATGGACAAAAACCAAGCTCTAAGCATATCCTTATATGCTTATGAAAAAATAGGCCTAAAAAATGGTTAGAGATTTCTAGATTTTTGTTTCTTCCTTCTCATGTATTCTATTGAATTTGTTTGTCTGTTTTTCCTTTTTTATTGATTATGGTTCTATCAATGTGTCATACCAACTAGTGGTACAGAAAATATATGGCTCAGCTAAACTTGTGCTTGTTGTTGAGGAATGCTATCTTATAGACTTCAACAACCCTATAATCCTACATTAGATTGTTAATGTTAAGTTGCATTGAAATTTGACTTTTTAATGTTTGGGTGTTCACAAATTCAGAAAAATTATCATTTAATTAATCATAAGAATGGCTTCTGTCAATGTCCTCCAAATAACTAAAACTGCAAAAAATGTCAACCAAACCAATTTCTTCACGCTAACAAAAGCCTCTTCAAAAAGGACAAAGAGCCAATCAGTAACATATTACCAAATACACCAAATACACAAAGGCTTAGGATATAAACCATTATGCACTAAAAGAAAAGTACAAAAATTTGTCAACTGAGAGTCTTAGACACATAAGTTTTTTCATTCAATGCTACCGTCTACCTACCAGAATGATCCTCTTGATGCTTTGTAATCCATCCGTTCCTAATCTTTGATACTTTTGGCTTGTTACACACATATTAAGGTACCATTAATATGTGTTGTTTAAGTACTAAAATGTCCCACTTGTAGTTGTATTGGGATAATTGAAGTTAAAGTAAAATAGTCTTGGGACAATTAATTCATGCGTTGGAACTCTAAAAGGATAAATAAATATAGAGGGTATATTAGGAAAAATTAGGTGAATTGTACATTGGATTTTTAAAAGTACCATTGTTTTGAAACAAAAATAAAAGGCCAAAAGTACCAAAGATCAGGAACGGAGGGAGTATTATTTAACTTCAACCACAATGGCAGACCGGCAGGGTTTTAAAAACACTGACAAACCGCAATTTAGACCCATTTTTATGTCTCGACAACCGCAAACAGAATGGCGATTATCGTTACATTAACTCTAATTGATTGTAGTTTTCTGTAATATCAAGAATCATAATATCATTGCATAGACTTACATAATTTGTGTCATAAACAAAATTGATAAAGCATTTTTAATTTGATTATAAAATATTTTATCAAAAATACTACTACCTCTGGACTCGATTATAAGCAACAAACAACTTTTTAGATTCATTGAAAAAGTAATGTATCTGGACTATATATAGTCCAGATACATCACTTTTTCAATGAATCTAAAAAGTTGTTTGTTGCTTATAATCGAGTCCAGAGGTAGTATATTTTAATTTAAGTTTGATCATCGATGGAAATTTCTATACTTTAAATGTGTAATTATTAATGTTGGAAATTTCTATACTTTAAATATCGTTTGCCTTAGTGGCTTTAGGGTTGGGTCGGTCCTACAACATTGTGGTTAAAAGTTTTGTACATTAGTCAGATATCGAGTTTTGTGTGCGGAGGAGAGGGCTGACTCTGACCTGCTTTTTGACATTTTGAATTCTATTCATCCCATCATTTCCAAGCAAGATCGATAGTAGTGGAGCCATGATAATTTCCAATGTGTTTATTGTTAAATATCGTTATGCTCTATTGTTGAATCTGATGCATCATGATAGGTTGGATAGACACACTCAAAGCGCTTTATATAGATGATATGTGGCAGCTTTCGATTCCCCCTAAGGTGGAGGTTTTCTGTTCTCGATCAGCCTGGACTTCTATTTATAATTGGATGGGCATTACGGTTATGGATTATCTGGTTGGAGTTGCGCATTTTAGGGCCCATGGTCTCAGGTTGATTCCAAGAAGGCTGGGGGATTGAAGTATTTGCTTTGGATGGAAGTTAGGTGGTGTATTTGGGTCCATCAGAACCATATTCTTTTCAGAGATCAAGCCTTTAACTCTCAAGTGGTTGTCAATCATGTTTTTGGAGCTGGCTCATTAGTATTGCAGGCAACAATTCAACTTTAAACATTTCTGATTGGTGGGAAAATTTTCTTGTATGTATGAATTGTAGTGTGATTTGGCTACTTGTCTCGTTTTCTTTCTGAGGTACTCTTTTTCATCATTGAGTCTTTTGATTTTGACCTAGAGAGATTTTAATGAGTTCCCTTGTATTTGTAAGACTTAGGGTTGGAACCCTACTAATAAGATTTTAAAATATTTAAAAAAAGACTAAAGAGGGCTCGAACCCTACTAATAGGCAGAAATATTAGATACTAATAATTACCATTAACGTTTTTTGCATATTAGTCCTAATTGTTGTCTTCAGTTTCTTTTTTGGTAAGGCGTTGAACTGTATGTAGGTCATGGAGTTACCATAAATTAGATTTGGGAGCAATAATTTTTTTTGAAGTTCCAATGATTTGTACACAATTCATTCGGAAAATTTTAAAGTTTGAAATTTTTAAAAATTTTAGAAAATAGAATTACATTTTAGAGTATAGGAGATTTCATAAATGAAATATTCAAAATGTGGTGGTATGGGATAAAATGTGAGGGGTATGGAATAAAATGTCCATAACTCACTCTTACTAAAATGGACTATGTACATGGGCTTCTAGGTTGACATTATTAGTTAGCCCATTACAAAAACTTAAGGATTTTGATTTTTATACCTCTCCTTATTGGCCTACTTACTTGTATATTTTGTTTATTCCAATTTTACCACTACTAAAATAATCATAGTTTAATCCGGAAGGCATTTCCAAGAATTTTTTGGGATTTATCTTCTAAGACATGAATCAGGAACCGATTTTTTATTTACCGGATTTATGCTTTAATCCATGATCCCGAGAGTAGAAAATACGTTCCGGATTTATGTCTTAGATGACAAATTCGGAATTGAATTTTTTTAGTTCTGAAATTATGTCTTAAAACATAAATCCGGAATTGAATTTTTTATATTAAAATTTAATATAAAAATACTAGATTTTTATCAACGACCAAGATCCCACTAATACTTTTGACGGCCTCAATTCTACCGACACTTATGATCAACGACCTACATTCATCATCGTGGAAAAATCACAAGAAGAGAAGATGGTGTCTGGATTAGGTGTCCAAACCTTGTTTAATGCATCCTCAAGCACAACATGACCTTATTAAGTTTAAAAGATAAAGTAGAGTGTAATTCAACAACATGGTGCATGACACTAAGAGGTTAGTAGTATTACTTATCTAAACCCAGTCGTGGAGATGATGACCGTGTTTATTGGTCCTCCATGAATGTTAAGACCGACGATGACTTACATAATATGTTGATCATCCATGACGGGTATCAAATGTTTGGTCCTTTCGAGCTCTATGTGTAGACCAGACAGAGTGTCATCAAGATTATTTTCCTTTTGAGATAGGGAGGACTGTCATAGTAGGAAAAGAAGCAGTCATTTTATATTTCCTTAGTTGTTTTTGTTATTTTTTATGTAATTTTTTATGTTATCTTTGTTGTCTCTTCTATGTATTTTGTTTTGTATGAATAAAAATTCAGCTTTAAATAAATAAACGTTTTCTACTAGTTCAACCACACAATTTAAAAATATAACAACGGTTGATGATACCCATATCCGAAAAATAAATAGTTTATAAAAATATAATACATAAAACACATCAAGGGTCCCCTCCCTCCAACACGACTATAGGCGAGAGTGTTAGCCTCTAGGCCACTAGATGCTATGACCTATCGTATCTTTGCAACACTAACGACAATTCTCTCTGGATCGGTCATTGGTGTTGTTGGTGCTGGAATGTCTTCATCTGAAATTTGATCAACATCATCCCTCAAAAGTACCGTGAGGTGGGGAATCAAAACCTGATTGTACCATTGAGCTAACTCGGATGGCACTAATCTAGGAAAGTGGCCCGGGTAGTGTCCCTAATCCCATCGACAACCTGATGGGTGTAGAATTCATTTCATTAACATCCCCCAAGCAGCACCAGAGATCTCCATTTCTAGGCATTAGATTTTGAAGCATTCCCCATATTTTCCTTCAAACGGGCATGAATCAAGTTTCTATAAGAACTAATAATTTGAATCACATAAGCATTGTTCCAGAAGAGTCCTAAACCCCCCGAGGTACCAAGGGCAAAAACACAGAACATATTTTGGTATTTCAGCTTTCTTCTACCGCTTGCTACTCTTTCCTCGTGGGAGTCTCCATAAGGAACAAATTGAACGACTTTTGAACTTTTACAAGGTGTTGTAGCTCTCTACATCGTGAAAGCCGCCATGCCACGACAGTTTTAGCTAATAGTAGTCATTTAGCTTTTGGGGGCTTGCTTAGGCTCTCCTCCTTAGCCTTTATGTTGTAGGAACCAATATCAGAAGAACGAAAGTAGTTTGAATAAGCACATATGATGTCTTTCTCCCTCTTTGACTCTTCCATGTTTATAGCCTTCAATTTTATTCCACCAGTTAACTCATTGCCCTTATCATAGCTAGAGCTCTCATCCATATGTCTCCTCTTTTTTAAGCTCATTCTAGAAACCATGCTAAGGGCCAAGGAACATTCCTTGTTCAAATGGACCTTGCTATCAGACTTTTCCAGCTCTTCCACTTTCGGAAATTCCACTATGTAAGAATCCTATAGATTTCCCTTTTTTGCTCTCTCTATCGACCATGATTCTGAGCTAATATGGCATCCTAAGCTCTTGCAACCTCATAAACAGATAACTCGGCACCTCCATAACCATAGGATTCTGATAGCTTTTATGTTCGTGGCCACGTTGAAACACAGTGTCTGCAGTCTTTTATACCTGTAAATTACCCACAGAGGATTCTTCACTAGCAAAACTGAACAAGAACATATTTTTTCCAAGCTCCTGTGTAATCCTTCAAAAGATGCCCATGCATGAGCTATGATGTCTTTAACTGCTTTAACAATAAGAATCTTTGAAACTTTGATTTTTCCCACTAAGGCAATTCTTGCGAACTCATCTTTGTTGTTTGTTTCAGATATAAGTTCATCTCCAAGAACTTATGGGTTCTCCATAAACTACAAATTTATACCACAGACACTTCCAACAAAAGAAGACTAACTGATATAGGGAAGAAGACACTAGGTAGACAAAAACTAAGAGAAACCAGGTGACTAAGACAAAGATAGAAATGGACTAAACAGGAGATTGATTCAAGCACACTAACAGGACAACAACTACAGCAAAGAAGTTTGACTTTTGTAATATGGATTAATATTAGAAAGTAAGGACAGGATACAAGAATAACTGTGATAAGCTATTAACCGAACTTTGGACCGACAAATAATACAAACAGTTACTTACGGGAACACCGGTGTGAAAAATCCGCAGGTGTACGGTTTTCATCAAGTAGTAAAAAGATCGAAAAAGGTTTAATGATAATCTAATTAAATTAAGAAGGAAAAATGTTTAATTATTTTGAAGGAGAAATTGTAACAATGAAATAGTGAAAAATCAATTAGAATCTAAAATTGCAAGAAAATAAAGTTTGTTGTTATAAAATAGGAAGAGATCCTAGGATTGGGATTTCTACAAGGATTATTTATGATTACAAATTGATTTTGCTTTTATTAACTTTGATCCTCTTTGAAGGTGAGTTTATTCTAAGAAAACTAATGTTCTCTCTCAAGTAACAAAAACCGTGCTCAATTGAAACAATTCTCACTTTCGTGGTAATTGAATTCAAACTAAACCCATTAAGCTGTATGATAATTCATGGTTCCTCGAAAGACTAGACCTACTTTCGTGGTTTAGGTCTCAAGTTCGATCCTTATAGTTCTAACAATTAGGTTCACTTCTCAGTTCTTCCCTAATCATCTATGAAATGCAAACAAGTGGCCAACAAATTCGCAAGAATGAAACACAAGGATAGAATCAAAGAATGATCAAATTTAATAAAAGGATAAATAGTTCAATTCATTCTCATAAACATACCAAGGGTTGTACCCAATCCTAGAAATAGAAAACTACTCAATCATATCAAAGTTATAATCCATGTAAAAGGTTAAGAAACATTCAAACCAGAATTTTTGAGAAGAAAAGAAGATGAAGATTCTTGATCCTTGCCTCTAAAGCTCCTCTCTAAGATGAAGTTCAGAACCCTTGGCAAGTATTTTTAATTCCTATTTATAGTTAAGCACAAAAAGGATCCAAAATAGACCAAAAACTAGGTGAAAAACGCTAAAATTTGAAACTGCAGCAGCAGGGTGTGGGGCGAAACACACCCAAACACACCCAGGCGGTGTTTCGCAACAGCACTTGAAATCTTCACAGCAGGGTGTGGTATGAAACACACCTTGGTGGCGGACTGATCTGTTTATCTCTTTTTCATCCAATTTTTTCCAAAATGACTTCTTGCTCCATATCAACTCCTCCAAGCCACTTTCCAACGCTAAAATGCTTATTTCCTACAAAACACAATATACCAAATGCAATTATCCAAATCTACATAAAATATTAAACAAAACTAAAGAACTCATAACTAATTAAACTAAAAATGAATGAATAAAACAATGAAAATATGGACACATCAAACACTTACACCGGACACAATAAAGCTCCCAACTTTTAGCTCACTAAATGTCTTTTCCGTTAAAGCTCATTTAGTCAATCTGTCGAGCGAGATAAAGGTTGGGAGGAACAAAGACGGGAAAAACCAGATACAAACTAGAGAAACTAGAACAAACCCTAAAGTACTGAAACCCTAGCGGACAAAACCCTAGAAATAGTTTTTTTTTAAAAGATAAACTTATGTGAAGAAGATAATCAATCATTTATACCTTCGAAATTTGAAGCTAGAGGTGTCAGAAAAGTTACCACATGGATAATTGGCTTGTGGTAGCCAAGCATTCATAGCGACATTGCTTTTTTATCCTTTGATGTCGACTCTTCCTATCATTGTGAAGCAGAATTCACTTTAGAGAAAAGGGTTTAGAGGTATTAGTTATAGAGAGAAGTAAAATTGGAAGTGAAGGGTTGGGGCGGTCATGGGCTCTTACAAGGGGTAGAAAGTAATATCTTTTGATATCTTCTGTTTATAAAAAAATCTTTTAATATCTTCCTTGAGATTCTCTAGAGATATTTTAGACACTATCTTTCTACTAGTCAAAATTAGGGTTTTTAATGGGTAACTTTCGATCGACGTATCCAAAATGTGACTAATTACGGGGAAATTACAGATTGAAATTTAGATCCTAGCCTAATATCATATATTAGGTTTTAAGAGAAAGGAGCATGTAGAATAGGTGATTTATAAACCCATTGGGCTTGACAAGATAAGAACAACGGCCCAATTGAACATATACCCTTGCCCTAGTATGTCCTCGTCGAGTCTAATAAATAGGTTTATTAAGAACTAAGAAATCTTATATCACGCTGCTGCGGAAGATATTGGAAGTAAGCAAGAGCGTCTAGGTAAAACCTAATCCCCCTTTTATAATTTGATTTGATGAATCAAAATTGTATAATTATTTCATGTAATTGAGATGCGATCTACATTTATGATTTACGATCTAGAGAATATCATGGTCAGCATATCAAATTTACTCGTAATTATCTCTGGTGATTTTTATGCAGCCTATCTTATCCATTGAATATAGTAATTAAGGTCTTTCCATGTTCGATTAATAGTTTTAAGAACGTTTTTGCTTGAGAAATTCATGAACTCCTTGCAGTTGCAAGTTTAGTTGTCTTTTGGTTTTGTTAAGAAGGAAATTATATTCTATACTCCAGGTGGTTGTTCAGTTATCACTTTGAATGTTACAAAATCATTTTATTCAAGGTTTTTGTTGATGCAAACTTGAGATTATCAAAATGCTTGAATCCCTAATTTTATTGATTACTGAAAGGCGACAAAGTTAAGATCGTGAAAAAAAAAGTTCTCCATTTGAAGCAAAACATGAAGGACACAAGAATTTAGGCTCTCTTATAGGATTTAATGATCATATCCTGCTGATTTAACAAATGTTGGACTAACACAGGATAGTAGAAACTTATCATATTCTGACCATCAAACATGTCATTATTGGTTTTACTTAGCATACCTTAGGTAAGCATAAAAAATATTCAAAACTATGATCGACGATTGGTTAGTTTATATTCACAAGAGTGGGAGAGATGTTATTTCCATCGATTACAATATGATGGTAGTTCATTTGATGATCATAGTCAATTTGTAAGCATATAGATCCAAATCACTATTTATTTCATCGAATATTCCTACTTATAATCGTGAATGTATGGAGATGAAAATAATCGCTCACATTGATGCACCAGTCTATTTTATTCATTGCCGCTTTCTTTTTACACATTTGAAATCTCATTTGAGAAAAATTTAATTTTAAAATATTACATGTAATATTTCAGATTTCGAAGAGGTTAACGGACTTGCGTTACACAAATCAAGGTAACATTACTATATATGTTATCGAAATTCATTTCATAATCATACCTTTAATATTGTTTCATTTTTTCGATTTCATAGTCATGATATTGAATTTTGAAATGTTTTCTATATCTATAGTCATAACATATTTATTCATAATCATTATTCCTTATATATTACTGCTAACCATGGACAATATATATATTTTTTAGAGTGAAATGGAAAACATTGGTGAGAGTCCTTTATGCTATTCTAAATGGAAGATTATTGGTGAACACAAAAAGAAGCGTGCAAATGAAAGGAGTGATTATATAAACAGTCTGCCAGATGAAGCTATGTTTCATATCTTCTCCCTGTTACCATTTGAAGTATTAGTATTGGCAAGCTTGGTATCAAATCAATGGGAAAATTTGGTGAAAAGCTATCTATCAAACTTAGAATCAAGCCTAAGATTTGATGAATTAGAGATGGCTACTGGGCTTGTGTGTACACACAATGATTTCCTACTTTGTTCACTTAATTATTTTTCCTTCTTGCAACGAGTATCTTTACGAACTGCAGCTGTTCTAGGGTTCAATAATTTCCACCAGTTTGTAGACAGAATTCTTCACCTTCTTAGGGGATGCTTCTTGAGGAAAGTAAGCTTCACATTGTGTTATGATGGGCTTCAAGATAATCAGAAGAAAGTTGATCGGTGGTTTCAATTTGTCATGACAAATGAAGTTAAAGAACTTGAACTTAATTTCTCAAAAGGAATGTTAATTGGATGGAGGGATCCAAGAGTAACTTATGACTTTCCAGATTTGCAGTGTGCTTCTAAGTCATTAGAACGTGTTGAGTTAAACTTCTGCAACCTCCTAATATCCAGTGTAGAAGTCTTTTGTTCTATTCAGACTTTGTTTTTAAAGGATGTTAACGTTTTTGGATTTTCAATTGGAGATCTTGTTACCAAATGCCCGATGTTGAAGGATTTGACACTTGAACGTTGTTCTATTCCTGAGAACTTCATGATTTGTACACAAGATATCATGATCAAAAGTTTGAAATTGATCAACTGTTCAACAACAACAACAAGGTCTTTCTATCCAATTGATATATCAGTTCCAGAATTGTTAACTTTTACTTTGGAGGTATCTCACCTCACACGAATAATAACCATCAAAGCACCAAATCTTTTGGATGTTGTCATTGTAGTCAACCGCCAACGTGCAAGTCAACGCAACCAACGAGCTCTAGTAAAGCTATTGGGTCAATCACGTCATTGTCGAACACTATCACTGAACAGTTGGTCCATTCAGGTAATTTGTATTTCTTTCACATATATATTGCTATTTGACTTAATTAAACTCACATGTAATGATAATTTCTACTTTGATCATAAGGTTTTATCGTATGGAGCACTTTTGATGCAACAATTACCAATTCCATTTAACAACCTTAAGCATCTTAAGTTGGGAGTTGGCTTAGAAAAAGAAGAAGTTCCGGGGGTTGCTTACAAATTGAAAAATTGCCCCATTTTGGAGTCATTAACTATATACACTTACAAAATAGCAAAAATTCGTTGGGTAAGCCTTACTCAACCCCCTTTATGTGAAGTCATCAATAAACAACACTGACAAACTTCTATATTTTACAGGGTGGTTTGAATGGACAAATTGCAAACATTTTTAATTTTGACAATCTTCACTATTGGCAATCTCAAGTTTTGTCAATTAGATGTCTGCAGTCTTGTCTCAAGAAAGTCACATTTTTTGGGATTTCTGGAAAAATTACTGAGAGACAATTGCTCAGATTTCTCCTTGAAAATGCAAGAGTATTGGAGGAAATGTCTATCTACTGCCCTGGAGAAGATTTGAGCCTAGAGATAGGTCAACAGTTAGCAACCTATGAAAAGGCATCTCCTCATGCTAGAATATACATGTTCTATAGTTAAATCTATATATAGGGGATAAAAAGGGAGTTGGTTATCACCAAACCAATGAGAGGAGTTTTAATATGAGAGGGTGAGAGGAGTAAATATGGGTTGTCTAACAATACATGTGTGATTGTGATTAAAAGAGAGTTGGTTATCACTTTGACTTTTTATTTTAATCTCAACCACCGATGATTTGATCAATTGCCATGATTGGTTCCTCTCACCCTCTCATATTACGATCTTTTTTATGCTTCTAACTATATTATGATCTTTTTTATGTTTTAAAATTTGTGTACTTATTCAACAGTGTTGATGAAAATTTGTGAAATAGTTCTTGAAAAATAATAAATCCATTATCAAATGATCCATAGGATTGCCCAAAGAATTGTTTTTCAAGAATAATTGTCTTGAAACTGTTGTTACTCTAGTTTTGGTTAATTTTCTAAGATGTTATCAATAGGAGAGTCTACCATACCAGTGATCGCATAACCTTGAAATTCTATTGCAAGAATAAATTTTCTTCTTCCTCTCACTATCTTTTAATCATGATATTGTTACTAAATCATTTTTTATTTTTATTTTTATGTTTTATCTCTTTTTATATTTATTTAACCTTGTTGATGAAAATTTGTGAAATAGTTCTTGAAAAACAATAAACCCATTATGAAAGAATCCATATGATTGCACAATGAATTGTTTTCTTTAGGAATTTTGTGAATATTTGTTAACAAACTGAAAGAAAACTAGATATTGGAGCATGCCTGTAGGATTGCCAAACCTTATATATTAAGTTTTTATTTAGATTTGTGGTATAGTTCTTGAAGAACTAATAATTTAATATTCAAATATCGTTGAAAGATTAATTGCACAAAATATATTTTCCTTTGTTATCTCTTATGAAGATATGGGGTCAAGTTCCTCAAGAAAAAGACCATTGGACCAAGCATGACTGAACTCTATAAAATCTCTTTGATCCTAGTATTTTTGAAGCAAAGGAAATAAGAGAAAAGACATATAATTTATGTCTCAAATATTCTCATAAAATAGTAAAATAGTAAAAAATGGGAGCAATAGTAAAATAGTTACCTCCAACTGCCGCTGCTTCACTTGATCCCCGCAGCGGTTCCAGCTAACCGCCCTTAACAACAAACACTGGCGGCAGTTGCTATAAGTCTGGCGGCGATTGTGATTTTCAGAAGAAAAAAATAAAGACAGACTATTATTTTCGTTTCGCGCGCATTCTTTTATCCCTTCTCAAAGTTTCTTGATCTCAAACACTCTCAAACACCATTTTTAGGGAAGAAATTTCATCTAGAGGAAAACCATAAAACTCGTCATCTCTTCCTCCTCTCCGTCTCTTGCTTCAAGGGTGAACAAAATCGCTAACAATTGCATCATCTCTTCCTCCTCTTCGCTAACTCATCATCTCTTCCTCCACTACAGCTTCAGGTACAAACTGTGTTCCCCTCTTCCTCTCTTCGATTTTTTGTTTTTTACAATTGTTCAGTTCTCCTCTTCGATTTTTCCTTTTGTTACATTCTGTTCTTGTTGCAACAGGTTAGGGTTTGGCAGTCTCAACAACACCACCAACCTTACACCTATCCTCAGCATGTTATCAACCTTACATCTCTCTTCACTAGCTCAGCAACAAGTTAGGGATTATTTTTAGTTTTTATTTTTGAAACAAATTATTGCATAAATATTTCATGCTAATTGAGTTGTTGGCTGTTTCTTTCTGGAATTTGCTTGTATAAAACCCTTTATGTGGTCAGTTGAAATTAGTAAAGCATAGTTGTACAAATATTTTTTGAATTTGAGTTGTTGGCTGTTTCTTGATTTCTGGAATTTGGCACTGAAATTTTACATTAGTAAGGCGCAGTTGTTCAAAAAATAGGAAAGCCTAGGATCAGGATGGGTTTTCTAATAGGAATGCTTATTAAGATGGACTTTGATTTTAAGTTGACTCAGTGGACGCTACTTTGTGTTATATCTCTTTTAACAATTAGGTGACTATGAGTCACACCCCTGAAATTTCAAGTTGCATATCTGTGCAAATTTTTGTTTTTATGACTAAAAGAGTAATAAGTTCGCTTGTACACAACCCTTTATGTGGTCACTTGATTTTGTGTACGACTATTATAGTTTGAGCTTCTGGTTATACATGCTTATTGATCTTTTGATACAAAAATGAGTACCAATAGTTTGAGTGATGTTGAAGGAATTTTGCAGGCCAATGTAATAGAACTGCCCTTAATTAATATTTATTCATTGTTGGATTTGTGTAAGGAAATCAAAAGTTCAGATTAAGTTTTACTAAGTCAATCTTAGTTTCTTGTTCTAATGGCATTCTTCCATATCAAATAAGTCATTCTGGTGTGACTCTCATTTTTGCTAAACCTTCTATTATTGAAATTTGAGTTCTGTGAGACTCATTTTGCTAAACCTTCCATTTCATAAATATTTAGCATTTGAATTTGACAATTAATTGACTACTTATATACTCATTAGTGTAGTAGTAATACCTTTTTATGCAGAATCTCTACAATCCTCCAATAATCATCTAGTTCAAAAGCAGCCTTTGAAATTGATCTGAAACAAATAGAATAATGCAACTGAGGCTTCATCTTGAACGGTAATATGTGCCCGTTTGGATTAACTTATTTTTGAGCTTATAAAAAACAACTTATGGAAATAAATAAGTTTTTATGTTGATTTACAAGTACTCGCTAACAAAAATTATATCTCTTTAAGTTGTTTTTCCATAAACTATCTTAATAAGCTTATGAATAATACATAAAAACTTATTTATTTGCATAAGCTGTTTTGCATAAGCTCAAAATAAGCTCTATCCAAACGGGCCCTATATATAGTAAAAAATCAAGTAATTTAGAAAATAATTCAGTACAATTAGAAAATCTTTTTGAAGTTAAAATAAAAAAAGGTTTATATATTTGATCCCCCAGCAAATATATCCATTTTCCATTTATCACCCTGTAAAATTTTTTTTTTACGGTTACCCCCTACAAATATAAACAGTTTTCGGTTACCCCCTCTGTTAGATTATGTAGTGTATAATGGGTATAAACCATGTACGGTTACCCCCCCCTGCAGGGGGTAACTAGAAACACTTATTATTTGCAAGGTTGATTTTAAAACTTTTTTTTTACAGGTGGTAAATGGAAAAATGAGATATTTGCGGGGGATCAAATATTTAAGCCTAAAAAAAATGATACAAAATACAACAAAATAAAATGATAAAGAGGAGAAGAATAGAGGAGGAAGATAGAAAAGAACATCAGGTTAAAATTTTCCACATATGATTCAATCCAACAAAAAATTCATTGTTAATTGTTAATTCAGCACATCGTAAAAAATAAAGACCAGTGAGGCTAGGTATAATATGGATTCATATTATGATAGTAGGTAACCATTGGTCTTTAGTACAAAGAATAAAAACCAATGGAGATGCTGTAAATAAAGACAATATGACTTCAGCTTTAACTTTAGTCACCAAGAAAGACAAGAAAATCTAATATATGGTATGTTACCATTGCCACTTCCCCCTTCAAAATATGGATGGAATTTGCCCAAAACATGTCTTATTGGTGTGCCCTTGCCTGTTGCAATGACATTAAGATTGTCTAACCTAGCAATTATGTGAACAACAAAAGACAACATAATTTTAGAATTTATGTTGGCAAGGAGAGGAGTGCTGACAGGAATTCATGATATATGTTGTGTGCTGTGTTTTGATGAATCTGAAAGTGCCAACCATTTATTCTGCTGCTGCAAACGTACACAGGAAATCTGGAACAGAGTTTTCTCTTGGGTTGACGTGCCTCCATTTCAAGCAGACAAGGCTCTTACTCATTTTAATAGGTTCGGCCAAGTGATGAAAGGAAGGAAGATGAAGGCCCTCAAGCATCTGGTTTGGGTCGCAACAACGTGGGCGATTTGGCATGCACGGAACAAAATTTTATTTGAAGGATCTATATTAAATGTAAATTCTATTGTCTCATATATTAAGCATTTATCTTGGGGATGGTTCATTGCTAGGAGGGGTAGAAAGTCTAAGTGGAAGTTTGCGGATTGGTTGAATTGCCCGGTGGGATGTATGATGTCTTTGTAGATGCGGGGTACTCTTTTTCCCTCTCGGGGTCTTTTTCCCATTGGGTTTTGGCCCCGTGAGGTTTTAACGAGGCCCCTAGATGCCCATTGTAAGGGCTGTAAACACCTATTGTACTCACTTGTATTTCCTGGTTATAAATAATACCATCTCCCAATTGCTTATCAAAAAAAAAAAATTTATACTATCTCTTAATTTTGGGCTTTGTGTTTGTGCCTGTTGGTTTGAGCATTCTAAAACTTACCATTTAGTCCAGTATCATATTATTGGTTCAAAATTCATTTCAGAACAAGCAAATACTTATTTCAAGTAGTTCATCAACCATGACCAAATTCAGCACATGCAATTCAATTTGTTCTTAACATTCAACATAAAAATCATAAAATGATCGAAAGAAAACTAAATGTGGTTAAAGAACTCACTTGTTTCAGCTGCACAATGGAAATACAAGCTAGGATTTGAACTCCAATACAATGCAAGCTCCTAAAATCTAAATCAACTCAGCTCCTAACCCCTTCTTCGTTTGTGCTTAAAAAATTAATGTAGCTAGCAAAACCCTAAATCTAACTTCTACTCACTAGAACCTCAACCAAGAACACATACAAGATGAGCTTCTAACACTACTTCCAGAAATTGCAAGCTTCAATACTCCCCATTTGATGCTTTAAACTCAACTATGACTCCATTAACTTCAACCCCTAGCTCAATCATCCACATGCAAGCCTCCAACTTCTATTCTAGCCTCTTATTCAACATGAAATTTGGCGAAGCAAGGAACAAAGGGGTTGATATGAAACTATTTCTGTTTGTGTATGTTAAACCAGGAGAAAGTGGAGATGAAGGTGAGGAGACAACCAGTTTTAGAGTGACAATGGAGGTGCTCGATACTTTAGTTCTCCACTCGTTCCCTCTTCTCTCTCGAACTCTCCATGTTTCCTCTTTTTCTATATCAAAGTGAGTGTTTGTGTGTTGTGATCTAAATGTGAATTTTATGAGTGTCAGTGTGGGTTGGTTCAGCTGAGAGGAAACAAAGTGTGTGATGGCTTTAAGTGTAAAATCTCCACTTTGCGCTTATTCTATTTTTACTAATACCAACTCTCTTAATCAACTTCTTTAACCCAAGTTCTAATAGAATCTAACATTCTCACTTAATTACCCACTTTTAACAATTGAAACTAGCACACAATCAGACAAGCAATTCATTTATTCAAGCAAATTGAGTCATCAATTATTGACCCAAACAACAATTAACTAAAATCACTTACTAATTAAAACAATTAGAACAATCACTTTGGGGATGTTACATTGGGGCTCTACCCTACACTATGATTCGGTTTACACTATGTACGTTGGGTCCTTACTAGACTTTAAGGTCTTACTAATGATGGACTTTCCTATATAAGAATCATTCTCATAATCCTTAAAGAACTTAGTGTAATGATTTGATCTTACATTTTCTAGGTTATAGCCCTTATCACTATTAGACATTTTATCTTTACTCGAACGATACTACTACTTTTGAAAATCTTCGAAGAAATTTAAACACAATCTACAATTATGTCTACTCTAGCTTAGGTTAGTTCATGGATCTCGTCTTACTTTACTTGTATACAGTTGCACTATTTCTCAATATTGTGAGACCAACAAGTACTCTAGGTAATCTTAGCGATTACTCTAAACGGTTCTAGGTATTCATCGGATAACATCATCTAATGGTACTTCGCCTTAGGGAAAATTGTACCCTCTCTAAGTCTACTTAAAAGGTCTTCTATTCAGAGGAGTATGCACTCAATCTTAGGATTTTTCCAGTCGGTTCATAATCTCGTCATTGTTCTAGACATTCTTTCTTTCTTTTGGTTCTATCGAATCAAGGTGTCTCTTGATGACACAATGAGTTCAACAAATGCTCATAAGTTCTACTAATTCTAAACTCTCTTAATCTGGAAGACAAACTCGATGGTTGCTTAATGATGTTGGTTTTGTGTCTAGATCCAATTCAAGGATAAAACCTAGATGCTATCTTAGGAGAAAGGAAGTTAATCTCCTTTTGAACTGAAAGCTACTTCAAATAAGAAAAGAATACTGAACCGTACCTCAAGGTCGGGAAGATTGGTCTGCCGAGGTGTTTGGTCGTTCTGTTTAGTTGCTGGTCGCGTTCAGAACTCAGCCCGGTTGTACTTGCAATGACACTCTGACGCCCAAGTCAGTGGGGTAAGAATGTGAGGAGAGTAACGGTATAGGTAAAAAGTGTACCTGTCAGCTGAGGTAAGACCTCTATATATAGTGTGAGAGATTTGCAGGTGACCGTGAGATCGCGTAGGGGTTGATCTGGGCCGTTGATCTAGGGAGTCTAGGTCATCACTGTTTGTCTCGCGTTTGGGCCGCTCCTGGTCAATCATTGGATAGATTGGGCCCTCGGCCTAGTCCATGAGAGGGGTTCAAGCTTGAGAGTGATTTCCCTCAGTGGTACCATCATGCTTTGGGGCGGTTGCCCCCAGTAGTGTTGCCATGTTGGGACGACTTTCTCACACTCACTTGCGTGGAACTAACGTGCCTTCTTTAATGACATGGCAATTCAATTCTGATTGATGTGACCTTTCGATTTTTCGAGGGAGTAGACAAGACATTTGAGTTCTTCGATGGGGGTAGGTAATGATGCCGGTTAAATTTTCGAGGGGTGCATTTAATGTGTGGAGCGAAAGGTCATGATGCTTCAAATTCTGATCTGCTCTTCCTATATAAGGGGTCCCCATGCCTTCATTTTGCACTTTACTTTCGTATTGACTGCTCCTAGAGTGACTTGTATTCTCCGGCGAGCGACCAATCATTCCGGTGAGATTCTTGTGAGGTGTTCTCCAGTTCACGGCTTTCCCCTTCGGTGAGATTCCACTCCTGATTGCCTCGTTCTCATGATTGCTAGGGCGATCGTCTTATCCCTTTTTCTTAAGTCTTGCTTTCCTTTTCTTTTCGGTGAGGAGGGGGTGTCACGTCTGGGGTCGACCTTGTTGCCCCCTTCAGTAAATCATCGTCGTTGGTGGCCCTAACTTCCTTTCCCTCTTCTTGTAGAGCGTTCCTTTTTATTCTGGCGCGAACGAAACTGACCGCCCGCATTTCCGGTGGGCCTCCGGTTCATTAAGCCAAAATTTTTTCCCGCCCAGCTACGTTCAAAGCTATGAGTGAGTCCTCGTCCGAAGATCGCTCATCCAACTCTTCTACTGACATGTCGAGTTCGGGTACTTCTTTCGAAAGTTCCCCATCTACGAGTACTCCCTCTCGGCCTTCTTCGTTAATGAATTTGAATCTTGCCCTTTTAGTTGAGCAACCATCCCCTCAAAGTACCGGGAATGAAGTTAAGCCTTCTAACGATGAAGTCATGTTCGATCAGTCTGCAGATGATGCCGCCCATTCTGAGAGGGGGAAAAATGGTGTTGAGGAACCAGATTGGGGAGGAATCATTGGTGAGGACTGCTCTTGGATCACGTTGGACGTCAAAGATGAAATGGTAGGCCATGCAGGTCAACGATAAAAAGTTGAGGGCGTTCCTACAGACGAGCATGTGGCTGTTGTTCCAACTTTCTTCGCGACATGAAGGTTCACCATCCCTTATTCACTCCATTTCAACGGTCGGTTCTGCGCTATTTGCATGTCACTCCTTCACAATTGTACCCCAATTCATGGGTGTTTGTTAAAGTGTTCAAGCACTTGATGAGAGTCATGGGGTGTGAATATTCTCACTCTCTCTTCTTTAGACTCTTCGAGATGAGTAGACGCGACAAGGTTGGCAACAATAAGAGCCCATGGGAGCATTTGAGCATTAAAGGTCACTAGGACTACAAACTCTTCAAGCCCTACTCTGACTCTTTGAAACTTAGGAAGCATGCATTTATGTGGGTTGTACCCGTTTGTTATGAGGCTTGCAAGGCGATGGCGACCTTGGACGATCAAGGCAATGTGGCCGGTCTCAAATTTCCCATTGGGTGGATGTACTCACACTACAACCGGACCTCGCTTATGTAGAGGACTAGAGGGAGCCTTGGAGAGGGTGATAATGAAACACTCAGTTTGCTTGAGAACATGGTTTCTTGCCTTCCTGGTCAAATAATCAAAGTTTACCCGTTGGCGTGGGCAAGGAATGATAAAGAGTTTAAAGCCGCCCTTGGGGCGATTAGTCTTCGTGTTTTTCTTTCATTCACTTTTTACTTCCTTAAATCTTGAAGTGTCCCTGACCGTTCTTCATTTTTCTTGTAGGTGACATGGCGAGCATTGGGTTTGAAGAGCTTATGAGGAAGAGTAAGAAAGGGAAGAAAGCCTCCTGCTCAATCTCCAAATGTCAAAGCCCCCTCCCTGAATGCTGAGGGATCTACCCCAGGTGCTGAAAAGGGAAACGGCCAAACTGTGGCCGCCTCTAATGCTGGAAAAAAGCGTGATCGACTTCATAATGTTGCTGGCTCTGGAGGGGGTCAAATCATTGATGTGACTGAGGTTGATCCTCCACACAAGAAAACAAAGGCGGAGGACAGGGCTGCAGGTAAGTGTCTTTTCGCTCAAAATTTATGGTTGGAGGGTGACTTATTAGATAAGAGCCTAAAACTAAACCGCTCTTATGAATACATTACAAAGTTACGGAGCCAGCTGGAGGTCGCCAAAAAGAAACTCCAAGAGTCTGAGATCGCCCTTAATCCAACTGCTGAAGCTTTGGAGGCGTTCAGAAAGTCGCTGGCTTCTGTTACCAAGGAGCGAAATGATGCTTTGGCTGCCCAAGCTAAGGAGGAGGATAAGGTCAAATCGGGCACGACCAAGATCAATGATTTGTCAGATAGGGTCAAGGAACTAGAGGAGGGGGTTGGCGGTCTGAAGAAGGATGTTGATACTTTGACCGAGGAGAAGGATGTTGATACTGTGGTCAAGGAACGATCATTGTATTAGTGACCGAGGAGAACCATCCTTCGCTTTACAAAGTTTTAATGATTTCGCATTTTGTTTAAGTATTTACAATCATTTTATTCCCAACTGCATGCGGTCGCCCGCGGGCAGTTTACCGTATCCCTGTCCAGATCCAACTCGCCTGTGGGGTTGCGACCATCTTTTTAGGTCGCTTCGTTTGTTGCTTGGATTGACCAAGTACGTTTAGACCTTACGGGACAGTTTATCAAAGCTCGGTTCGGTTTTAACTCGCCACGTAGGTATATGATTGTGGAGGGGCTGGTAAGCACCATTCCCCGTCCTTGAGACGACCCGATAGGGGCTCTCCCAATTTGGGTCGAGCTTGCCTTGTCATGCATTCTTTTGGCCTATGTCAGCTCTTCTGAGCACGAGCTGTCCCACAGTGAAATCTCCTGGGACGACTATGGCATTTTGTCTTGTTACCATCCCATGCTTGATAAGCGCTTCTCTCAGCGCGACCTATGTGCAGAGTTCTTCAATTAGGTCGAGTTCCTCTCAAATAGCTCTATCATTTTCTTGCAAACTATTAGGTACTTCAATTGTCCTGAGGCAACTGGAAATGGACCCTAGAGGTCGATCCCCCACCAGGCGAACGACCATGGTGTAGTCATGTTGTTTAACTCGACTGGGGGAGCAACATAATGGGCCAGTAATATCTCGCCCTCAGCGCTTTCTTTGCTAAAGCTCACCTCTAAGTGATTCCGGCATATCTCTTCGTGTATTTCGTTAAGACAAAATTGGCTTCCTCTGGTGGGAGACACTTTAAGAGCGGTATTCAGAACCCCCTTCGAAAGAGCTTTTGTTCAATGACGGAGTAAGATGAAGTACGCCTTTGTACTAGAGCTGTCTTCTTGGGATCGGGTTCTTCACCATCTTTGATATACCGGAGGATTGGATCAATCCAACTATCTTCTAGGTCGATCATGAAAACATCTAAAGCCAGAGTGACCTTAAGTCGGACACTAGGCTGGGGCAAGATTTTCTAAATCACACTTCTATGGTTTCCAGGTTTTTTCATGCTGGCTAGTTTTGAAAGGATGTACGACCTAGTATTTTCAGCTCTGGGGACGTGTTTTACCTCTGCATATTCAAAGAGGCCGAGTAGTTCCCTCACTCTTACCAGATATCTCTACAAGATCACATCCTTCGCATCAAATACTTCTTTGATTTGTGATACTACCAAGAGGGAGTCTGAATGCAACTTTACCCTTTTGACATTGAACTCACGAGCGAGTAGCAGACCAGATGTAGATGCTTCATACTCGGGCTGGTTGTTGGACGTTGAAAACAAGAATGTTAAAGAGACTTCAATGGTCGTTCCTTCAGAATTCTCAAGGATTAAGCCCGCTCCACTGCCTTTGCTATTGGACGAGCCATCTACATGCAAGGTCCAGATTGGCTGTATTGTTTCTTCAAGAACTGGGGTCATCTCAGTATGGAAGACGGCCAATATCTGTGTTTTAGTGGCCGAGCTGGCTTCATACTTGATGCCAAACTCGGACAATTCAATCGCGTACTTGATCACCTTCCTGCTATATAAGTCTAGCCTGTTAAGGATTTGTCGTATGGGTTGACCGGTCCTCAGGACGATCTGGTGAGCCACGAAGTATGACCTTAGCCTTCGAGTGGCCACCAGCAATGCTAAGGCCAGCTTTTCTATTTTCTAGTACCTGAGTTCAGGACCTTGGAGCACCATGCTAACAAAGTTAATGGGGTTTTGCTTGGAATTACTTTCTCGTACCTAAACTACGGCCAGTGCTTCGTCGATGATAGTTAAGTAGATATATAGTGTTTCCCCAGATTTTGGTCTCGTCATGAAGGGTGGGTGTAATACGACGGTCTTCAGTTGATCGAGTGCCTGCTCGCACTCGGGCAACCATTCGAACTAGGCTTCTTTCTTTAGCACTTTTAAGAGTGGAAGTGACTTATCTGCTGCCATGGCAAAGAACCGAGATAGTGAGGCTACCATTCCATTCAATTTTTGAATCTCTTTCTTGGTAACGGGCGGCCTCATTTCTGTTACTTCCCTGCATTTATCTGGGTTGGCTTCAATCCCTCTTTCTGTTAGGTAGAAACCTAGAAACTTTCCTGCCCTTACTCCAAACGTACATTTCTCCGGGATCAGCCTGAGTGAGTTCTTACGGGCTTCTGCAAATAGTTCACTTAGGTCGACCACATGGTCGGGATCTGTCTTACTTTTAACAATCATGTCGTCCAGGTAGACTTCAACTACCCTCCCTATCTGGGCCTGTAAGACTTTATTCATCATTCTCTGGTAGGTCACTCCTGCATTTTTCAAACCAAAGGGCATACCCGGTAGCAATAATTCCCCTTCTCTGTCATGAAGGTTGTCTTCTATTCGATAGGTGGGTATATGGCGATCTGGTTGTATTACCAGTATGCATCCAGGAACGACAACACCCAGAATCCACTGGCATTGTCAAAAAGTCGGTCAACACTCGAGACTGGGAAATCATCTTTAGGACATGCTCCGTTGAGATCAGTGTAGTCTACACACATGCTCCATTTCCCATTCGCCTTTTTTACAAAGACTACATTAGACAACCAGGTTGTGTACCTGATCTCTTTAATGAAGCCGACTTCGATCAGATTTTCGACCGCCTTCACAGCTGCTTGTGCCTATTCTTCTTTCTATGCTTGTCTTCTTTGAGCGACCCACATGGTTGAGGGGTCAACAAGAAAATGGTGGCAGACTACTTCTGGTGGGATTCCTGGCATGTCAGTTGCACTCCAGGCGAATAGGTCGGCATGCTCTTTCAGGAACAGAATGAGTTGTTCTCGAACCTCGCCAGGGAGGTCATTCCCAATCTTGATCGTCTTCTCTAGATCATCGTCTCCTAATTGGACTTGAGTGAACTCCCCATTAGGTTCTGGCTTCTTGATTTTCTTCTTAAGTTCACGAGTTAGGGAATCGCCCCCTCTTCCTCCTCGCTATCAGGATCATAACGAGCATCTATGTCGGCCACGTTGACTTGGTTTCCTATTTTATTCCGGGCTCCTACCTTCTTTTCTTCGAAATCTCCTTGTTCTGTCAGGCTCAAGTAGTAGCAACTTTTTGTAGAGTGGAGGTCGGCCAAAAGGGTGATTGCTTCTCTTTTGTCAGAATAGAACATCATTTTAAGGTGGACGGTTGATGCAACCGCCTCAAACCGCCCTAGCGTGGGCCGGTTAATAATACACTGGTATACCTACTTGCATGGTAGGACCAAGAAATCAGTCTTCACCGTCTTGCACATGGGTTTTTGTTCGTTGTCATCCCAAATCTAACCATCAACTCTATGCGGCCGAGGGGTGTTGTTGACGACCCATTGAAGCCGGTTAAGTTAGTTCCTCAGTAACGACATAGGTCGTCCCTAGATATATTCAGTACTTCTAGGAGATCCTAAAAAATAATGTCAGCTGAACTCCCCTGATCGATTAGGATTCTTCTAACTTCTTCAATAGCCATGACGGTAATAACTAAGAGCGAGACATGTTTGTTCGGCTTGCCGTCGAGTAGGTCCTCGTCCCCAAATGACAAGGGCTGTCTATTCGTGAGAGACTTCGGGAGGGATGTTGAGGCAACACTCATAATCCCTTTCCACCTTCTCCTCATGGACTTGTTGGTTTCTCTTCCATCGATGGTCGTCCTTTGGACTTTCTAGTGTGGATTTCTTCCTCTTCCTCGTTGTCGTCTTCTTTTCTTCCTCTATCGTCTGTTTGTCCTCTCTTCACATATTGGGTTGTCTTTCCTTTTCAAATTAGCTCTTCTATGTCTTCCTTGAGGGTCATACAGTTATTGGTGTTGTGCCCATTACTACGGTTGTAACGACAATATTTACGAGCAGTTCGGGTCTCTTGACATCCCTGAATTTTGTGTTGGCACACTCGGATAGAATCTGGGCATACGAGGTATTCAACGTAGTGTGGTCTGCAAATTTCCTTGGTTTGATGTCCCGTGATGAACCTCCTCTATGACTTCTTGGTCTCTGGTCGCGCTCCTGTAGGGGTTTTTTAGAGGTTCCTCCGGCAATCGCTTGTATCACCGTCGTACTGTCTTCATAATTCATGAATCTTTGCGACCTACGAAGGAAGGTTTCTAGTCAGGAGGTTCATTCACATTGACTTTAATTTCGAACAAGCTGCTGGTCCTGAGTCTGTCTCGATGACATTGGCGGCATCCTTATTAAATCATTCCGCATAGTTCCGGAGGGTTTCATTAGCTCCCTCCCTGATTGCTTTGAGAACTGCGTGCGAATTTTGCTTCACCTAGAAGCCGTGACACGAGCGGAGAAAACTCGGGCCAATTGACCCCAAGATGAGATAGTGTTTGGCCTCGACTCCATAAACTATTCTAGAGTCAGGCTTTCAAGGGTAAATGGGAAGATCCTGCACTTTAGCGGTCCACACGCACCTCTATACTGCATCATTAGGTCGAACTAATTAAAATGGGCATCAGGATCTTTGACACCATTGTACATTCTTAAATCTGAGTGAGGTTTCTCACGCGCACGAGGGATCAAATAATCGTCTATAGCCCTGGTGATTGGTCCCATCCTTATGTCGCCACTTCCCCCATGAGGTGGTCGGTCCTCGAAGCGTCGGCCCTTAATGACCACGTCGTTCGGGGGAGTAGTTGTGGTAATGATGTCGTTCCGGCGCTTTCTTCTTATAATGGTGGTGAGTGTACTAATGATCGTACCAATCATGCGATCTGGATGAGTCATACGAGGATTCTTGGTGAGAAGATTCTTCAAGCCAATAAGTAGGATTGGCCGTTGACGGCGGAGTCCTTGGTGGCGATTAGTCCCCTCCCCAGTCCCCTCCGTCGAGACGGGGATCGGTGGACGATATGTCTCCTAGGCGACCTATGACTCCTAGATGGATTTGTTGGGAGAATGGGAGACTCGTTGTCATGGTAGCGTGGCTCAGGTGCGGTGTTCACCTGACCTGATGCCACTTCCCTCTCGATCTAAGTTATCTGGTCTTCTTGTTGCGCGATGTATAAATCTCGTACATGAAGTAGCTCTCGAAGCTCTTTGACGACGTTCGACGGAAGTGTGACATTGGCCCGTTGGACCTGCCCAGGATGGGTGTTAGGGGCAGGGCCTTTAGTGTGGTTTGCATTGTTATCTGGGACGGGTTTTGGCTGATCAGGGATTGGAGCCACACTTGGCAAGCGTGAAGCCGCGAGCGGCCTCCCCCGGGGAGGCATAAGAGATGAGGTGGGATAGAGCTTGGGCTGCCAATGTGGTCGTCGTTGAACCGTACCTCAAGGTCGGGCAGATTGGTCTACCGAGATGTCTGGTCGTCCTATTAAGTTGCTGGTCGCGTGTAGAGCTCTTCCTTGGTCTACTAGCAATTACACTCTGACGCCCAAGTCGATGGGGTAAGAATGTGAGCAGAGTAACAGTGTGGGTAAAAAGTGTATCTGTCAGCTGAGGTAAGACCTCAATATATAGTGTTAGAGATTTGCGGTCGCCGTGGGATCGGGTACGAGTTGATCAGGGCCGTCGATCTAGGGAGTCTAGGTCATCTCTGTTTGTCTCGCGTTGGGGCTGCTCCTGGCAAGTCGTTGAATGGATTGGGTCCTCGGCCCAGTCCAGAACAAATACTAACAAGGTTGACTCTGAACTTGAGAAAGTCACTTGACAAAAGCTTAATCTCACTCGGTGTGCATTGAGACTTTGAGGACATCCCGATTAACTAAGAAAAACTTTTCTGTGTTCTATGCTGAAATAAACTTCTTCTAATGGTAAACGATTATGATGGACAATTATGCTCTTTAGTGATTACGGAATAATTCTTATGCATCAATAAGGTTGAGGTGTCGTTTCTACCGTATTGAAACACAAAATGACTGACTAAAGGAAGACACGAATTTAAGTCTAGAACATCTTCTCAAGAATTTCGAAAATGCATGAGACTGGAATCATGTTTATACTTGTGAACATCCATTTAGCGAATGATCAACTTTAGAAGACTAAAACTTCCATAATCCTTTGAGACACCGAGAAGAAGACACACCCTTGAATTTGGATCTCTAGGATTTAATTCTGCCCATTGACTGAACTGATATGAACAACAAACACTAATGCCGACTATCGGCCGTGATAACTAACTTTATTCTTTAATAATAATTCTATATAACTATTCTTAGTTATATAATAATGCCGATTATCCGACAACACATTTGGTGTCGTTGTCGATAAAGATCTGCTACTGCTGAGTCACATTGATATACAGAGATCGACAGATCCTAAGTTCTAGTAGCGTAGGATTCGGGGCTAAGGAACTCAATTGCCATAGTTGTTCATACCTCGTATGGAATATGTTGTTGATCAGACTCAATATTTCAAGACAACGTACATATAGTATTTGGCAAATGGCTTCCTAGGTCCCTACCTAATAGGTTCGAACTGCTCTGATACCATAAATGCAACACCCAAATTTCTTAATTTATATAGATACTACTAACTACCTAAGATGATGTCTTTAGGATCAAGCTAAATCTTAAAGCCTTTCTGCAATGTCTTCTATTCCTGCTAATTTTGAAAATAATCCACAATAACGGGGTGAGATAAAATCTCACTGAGTCCTTTGTGGACCCCTAACATGTTTCTATAGTCAATACATCACATACCACATATATGCATCCAATTTCAAAATCTTATGCATGCAATTAATTTCATTTAAAACGTGTCTTGTAATTGAACAACATTTTCTTAATATCTTTTTCCCTATGGGTCCTGGCTGCTTTTGGACCAGGATCTGTGCCGCCGGGATTGGTATGAGTTATATCATTCACCCCGGACCAGCCGTGTTTTATGTTGCTCCCATTCACATCAACCTTTGGATGTGAATCACCTTTGTATTCTGGGAAATTACATTAATTACCCGATTGATTAAACCTTTGTATTCAAAAGGGTTTCCAAAAACACCTTCTTTTCATACAATATTCACAAAATGTTGCGTTAAAAACACACTTAGAGCAAGTTTACTCTATCGCAGAAATAGTATAAAAGATTAGCGTCTCCATAGGGATTAATTAGCAAGTACCAAACTAGTCAAGTTATTATTTGTTGGCGAACGAATAATTTGAATGTTATAGAAACTAAATAAAAATAAGTAAACAACAAGAATTAAAATACTAGATTTAACAAGTTTGAGAGAGGTCTAGGGTCGCGGTTTCACTTGCAAGCTTCGATTCCCCTATGTCAAATTCTATCTGAATTCCCCAATTTTATTTAGTTACTGTTAACACCCAAAAATAAATGGGTCGTAGGCCGAGGATCGAAAAATAAAAAGGGGAGTACGGTGTGAAGGCAAGCCATATGACAAGGGGCAGAAAAGGTATTTCGCCAAGGAAGAGTGAACCCAAGAAGGTCCTCGGGGCGTGTTAAACGGAGGGAACCCTCGAGGGAGGATTATGCCCGAGCACCAATGAGCTAAGCCGAGGGAGAGTGACCACCCCATCCTATAGAGTGCCACGGCCTCAGTGGCTCGGACGCCTGAACCATTACCTAAGGAGGGGCCGGGATAGCCGAGCCACCATACGGCCAAGGCAAGATGGGGGTTACATTGAAGGCACGACACGACACGAAGGAAGAATGTGGGAATGGTTGATGTTCAAACGAAAGAGCGAGGCCGGAAAACTCGGAGCAACGAACACTCACCCCACTAACTGTGCCTGTGGGGATTGTGGGCAGTTACTTCGCTTCGTTGAGGGCCTATGAAGCAATGAGAATCGTTGATCTTAGATCAATCCAACGGCAGGCAAATGTTGGCTAGCTTAGTGGCCGACGAGGGCCTGCAAATGAAGGAAATAATGAATGCTTCAAAATGTTTTTATTCAGGGACATTGTCAGTCCGAATGTTATATGAAACTAGCTATAGTACAGTCAGAGTTTGGTAGCATTCCATGTTCGGGGTATCGGCTCCTTGGAGAGAGTCTCCAAGCGGTAAGCTCCCGTCCCGGTCCTGGCTGTGACTCGGTAAGGTCCTTCCCAATTGGGTGCAAGTTTCCCTTCGCTGGCGTTGTTGTTGCCTGTTGCACCCCGAAAAATCCTTTGGAGGGATTTCTCTTCGCACAACATGAATTGGAGTCGCCACCAATATTTTTTTAGAGGTAAAACATTGAAAAAAACCTTTCTTGAAAGACAATGGTCCTTGGAACCACGAGATTTGAGTTCGGGGGTCGGTTATGCATGGGGAAGGTACGAGCACCCCACACATCCTTTCTACTGAAAGGGAACCTCGATTTGACGTGTGATTTAAAAGGTTGATTTAAGAAATGCTTTGTTTTTATCTCTCTTTATCTCTCCTTACTTTATGGAAAAACTTAAGGAAAATTTAATTTTTTGCGCTTGACGGGAGGGCACCGTGCCTACGTATCCCGGGGAGGGAATCAAAGCAACGTAGTTCTTGTTTTCAAAAATTGTTTTGTTTTTAGAAATTGCCTTGTTTTGGAAAAGGGTTTGTTTTTTTTGAAAAGAAAATGGTTTTCATTTGTCGTGCTTGACGGGAATGTGACCCGCTCCTACGTATCTCCCAGTGCGATGGAGAATTCAAAGCTTACGTAGTTCTCGGTTGTCGAGAAAAGGTTTTTATTTTTTAGTTGTTTAATTGTGAAAATTGAATGTTCATAGTGATCAAACAACAAAGGTTTCGAGTGATCACCACTAGCATCCCATTATTGACGATCGTGCAAGCAAAGGCTTCGCATTATCCTCAACAAAGTTTTTAATTTGTGAAATGAGAGTTCTTTTGAAAAATGAGTGTTCATGATAATCAATTGAGCAAAGACTCCAAGTGATCACCACTAGCACCCCATTGTTGACAATCGTGCAAGCAAAGGCTTCGCATTATCCTCAACAAAGTTTGATTTGTGAAAAATAGTTTGAAATTGTTTTGAGAAGAAGTGAAGTTGTTTATCAATGATTATGTAAATGCAAAAAAATGTTTTGAAGTTGGAACGTTACTAACGAGTAACAAGTTGTTCTTTGTATGCAACATGGTTTTGAAGTTTTGGAGAGTTACTAACGAGTAACAATTGGTGGAAATCAAAACAAGCAAATTGTGAACACCAATTCAACATTTTAATGCACCACAAGCACATAAACAAGTATATCAAGCATGGAGTACCAAGCTTCAATTCAAGAATGCATGAGTAGGCAAGGATGCAAGAATAGGTAAGAATGCATGAATATGCAAAATGCATGTGCATCAAGGTTAAATGAAACTATCTTTTGCCGAAACTTCACAAGCTTCAAACAACAATTTACAATAAACTCAAAGAGCAAAGAAAGCATGATTAAACTTGAGGATGCATCAAGGTCATTGGAGACCAATCATGTGCGCAAATTCAATTGTTTATAGACCCCTTTTTGCTCACATTTCACAAGCACATCAAATGGGAATTGAATTTTTAAATGCTTACAAGCATAGGCATCAAGGTTGAAGTAACCTATCTCTTGCCAACTTAGCATAACCCAAGATCATTTGTGGATCATAAATGAACCAAAACCCAAATTCATTTTTCTCAAATCACAAATTTCACAATTAACAACATAGGTTTGAATATTTGCAAGACCAAAAGTGACCAAAAGAGGGCATTAACAAGTCATTTTTGTAACCAAAATTGATTAATCAAGTTAGAAAACTAGCATTTGCATTTTCAAACAAGAATTGCACAAAGAAAATTGAATCATCTTAGGCAATCCTCATCACTTAAAGTGAAGTACACTAGGCACAAGTGAGAGTCCTCTTGCCAATCCTCAACATAGAATAACTTTGCAAACAAGTTACTAACAAGCAAACCAAAGTTTACAATCAAAGCACAAGGTTGTGTTGAATCCTCTTAGGCAATCCTCAACACTTAAAGTGAAGTGCGCAAAGGCACAAGTGTGAGTCCTCTTGCCAATCATCAACATAACAATGACTTGCAAGCAAGATACCATCTACTAACATCAAAATAACTTGAGAAACCGTTTTTGATCACAATTGCAAACCCATTTCACAAGAAAATTAACAAACCCTAATTCTAATCATGATTTGCGAAGCATCACATCATTTTATTCAACAAAAATGCAAGATCATAGTGAAAACAACATAAATCACAATTTATTCAAGGGTGAGAAGCATCTCAAACACCCAAACCTCCCACAGTGTTTGTCAAAATGCTTGAGACACCTCTCACCAACAATCAACAAATCAACAATATAACAACACTAAAATGCATGAATATGGTAGGATGCAAGATTAGAAACATGATATCTACATTTTGATGCAAAAAAGTTGAAGATGATGCTAGGTTTTAAGAAGTTTACCTCAAATCCAAGCTAAGGAATGACTAATATGAAGAACAAGACCACAAATCAACTTGAATCTTCACCAAACTTCAATGAAACCCACGAAATGCTTGCTTAAAAATGCCCTTTGATGATGCAAGCTTGAATTAAATTAGGAGAGAAGGAAGATATATGAAGTAGGAATGGAAATGAGGTGAGAAAATGGTGATTTGGTGAAGGAGAAGTGAAGAATTGATGGAGGAAGAAGGTAGTATAATTTCGGCCAAGAGAGGGAATTAGGAGAGGGAGTTGTGTGCTAGGGTTGTGTGAGTGAAAATGAGGCCAAAAGCCTTTTCTCCTTTGTGAGGTGAGGTTAATAGGGTATATATAGAAAGCAATTAGGTTTAAGGGTAGTTAGGTCATTGTGCACTAGTTGTGCTCTAGGATTTGATTTTAATTTTGAATCAAAGGCTAGGATTGAGGCTCACATGGATTGAGGACATTGAGAAAACACAAAATGAGAGAATAGAGAGGGGGTGGCGCATAAACATTGGGAGGGCTCCTTGGTGACCAAGTTTTGCAAGTTGTCATCTTGTACTATTGTACTATTATATGACCATTCCATTATCCCTTCATTTTTGATTATTCTTCTTAGGATAATTGTACAAAAATACACCCAATTTAGGCCACATACAAGGTATCTTGAGGAATATGCCATTTTATGAGATCACCATGACCAAAAATATCATAAAAACCTCATCTTGAAATTTTTGTAGAATATTCCTTTTTGATGCCTTTTTTGAATTTGAATTTTGTGCACAATGTATGCATGCATGCGCATTCATACATACATGACCAAAAATGTTTTGCCTCAAATAAATTTCTCTAAATTGCACAATGATTCTTGATGAGAAATTATCTTATTTTTGACAATGACCAAAATACCCTTTTGCCCTAAAAACCTTGTTATTTAACAACAAATGCATTTCCACTCTAACAATGAATTTAAAAGCCCTAGAATGACTTTTAAAACCCAAAAATGCATGCACAATGCTCTTCACTCTTCAAAATAAAACCACACTTCTCAATTTATTTATTTTTTGCGGAAAATTAGGGTTTTAAACCTAGGCGGACAAAATTAGGGTATGACAGCTGCCCCTCTTTATTTGGATTTTACCAAGGAATATGAATTGACCGAAACATATTCCGAGGCAAAATAGAAATAAAGAATTCAGAAATAATACTAATTTTGTCTACTTAGAGAAACCCGAATTTTCCTTTTCTTTTTTCTCTTTTTTTTGTTTCCTTTCTTTGATCTCTCTTCTTTTAAGAGAGAGAGAGTCAACACTTGTCGCGTCGACGAGAAAGCAGTAAATTGCGTAAAGCAGTAAATGAAAGCAGTAAATGGGAAGTGCCGTAAATTGGGGAATTCGGAGGTTGCCTAAAACCTTTTAACGGACTCTCGTCGAGTCCGAGCTCTGGGGGTGGCCTTTTCGAGCGGCCGATCAATATCAAGTCCGGAACTGATATGATCAATGGATCTACGCTATGCATTAGGTTGACACAATTAATCCGATGGACTTAACGAAGTCTGTAGGATCTGCCGCGCGCTCGTACGCGACGTTGTGATATGTGGAAGGAGTTCACTAACTCTGTGGGAGTTTACTAACTCTGTGCTGATGGAGTTCACTAACTCGGTGCCATGATGATTTTCTGAAAATGAGATTTCGGGGACCCATTGGTCCAAAGTAACTGACTTTTTGAAAATTTTGGGGCCTAACGAGTCCAAAGCAACTGAGTTTCTTTTTGAAAATTGGGAAGCTTTGAATGATGCATGGAATGCAGGCTCTTGATGCTGGGATGCACATGGATGCAATGAATGTTTTTAATTTTCTTTTAGCATAGGGACTTTAGGATTCTTGAGTGATCAATTCAAGCGTCCTATCGTGACGACTATGACTATTTATTAAGAAAGCCTCTTTTTGTTTTGAAAACTGATTTGATGTTTGATGTGATGATGATAAATGCTATGGAATGTCTGTGTTCTTTTGCTTTTATTGTGATGAATGTGGATGATGCGAATGTAATGCTTTGAATAACATGAAATGCCTACATGCATGAGGAGGATGAATGATTGGAGTATTTAAACATTTTTGTAAACATTTTTATGATGATGAGACGCGAGACTTTGAATGCAAGGAATTGAGATGGCTATGGACCATTCTTTGGAAAAACTAGATTTGATTCAAACTCTGGTGTTCTCAAGGTTTTTATTAACAAGCTCATTTATTTTCCTTTCCATTTCCATGATGACTGAACTTTAAACACCACATGATCAATTTGTATTCTCTCTCTCTGAAGCATTGACTAGTAAGTATGCATAAGAGTGCAGATGTGGACGAGTGAGTCAGTTAACTTGGGATTGGTTTAGGACAGTGAGTTGAGAGACTGCCCCGACAGGAATTTATGGATGTGAATGACTTTAGGGAGAACTCTGTTCATTTGAGCGGGAGTGAACAGTTATGGAAATGCCCCACTTTAGAATGACAATTTCAAATGGGTTCTTTGAGTGGGTTTGTGAAAGGGGATGAAGTTATGGTACTGGTTATGAACTGAGAGTGGTATATGAATGGGATGGACAATGAACAAACTTTCCCAAGACCAGGGTGGGTGGGTGGTGAAGAGAATGCCCCAACTTTTGGATCTGAGTGGTGTTCTCAGTGCAAATCTTTGGTTCTCTATGAATGTCTTGACTTTTGGCATGAAAGAAGCCTCACTTGGTGATCACTAAACCTTGTTTTAATCTTTGGTGCAAATCTTTTCCTTTGGGCCTGAGACATGAGGACCATCTAGGGTAATAGCAATGCCAGAGCCGCGCATAAGTTTGCTTGCCATTTGAAGTGATTGTGCCCGCGTTTGTTTTTTGCCAATTCATTTATTTGAGGGATCCCCTCTTTTCTGTGATTTTTAGAAATTTCGCAATAATTGTAATGCTTTTTGACTCATGCACAGGTTTCACAATTCAGTATCATCAATCATAAAAACATTTATTTTAAAACAAAGAGACAGAATAAGTGAAGATAAAAGACACGAAAAGCAAACACATGGAAGAAAAAGTTGAATTCTTATTGTTATGGAAACTGGACGTGCAGAAGGTCACGCCAATTGAAAGTACATTGAAAAATTTTTAAACTGGAAAAATACAAGAAAAAGGGGAAGCAGATCTTGTGTTTTTTCTTTTGAAGTAACGATGCCAATCGTCCATACTCATGACCTTGATCACCCCTTTATCCAAACTTTTGGGAGTGCTGATTGCCTTTTTCATTTCAAGTCCAAGTTTTCTGACCCTAATTTTTGCCTGGATCGCCCTTTGCAGGTTTTCAATCCACCGGGTCGCTCTGGTTTTGCCTAGGCCGCCCTTTGCGGGTTTTCAACCTAGCGAGCTGATTCTTACTTGGCTCATCTTTCTCTTTTTTCATTTATTTCTTTAGGCATACTCCTTTCTGACTGTATCTGAATTTACTGGAAACTGGGGTTTTCTTTTCTTGCATCCCATTTTGCGAGAATTAAAAGCCCCTCCGGAGAATAAGTTCTTCGTCTTCATGATACTGGGTTCATCTCCATGGGAATCCCTTTGGAGGTTCATGATCTTTTTGAGCATTGAGTCTTCTTTGAAATTGTTGAAGATGAGCTTTCTTCGGTTTGAGCTTTCTCTTAATCTTCTTCTGACATAAGACAAATGTACTTTGGTTTGATAAGGCTCAATGAAAGTATTACTTCCATCATATGGGGTTTGCCCCTGTTAGAGTGTAAAACGAAGCCTGATTTCCATGAAGGTCATCATCGTCCTTGATATCCTTTGTTGATTGTCTCTAACTGCCCCATTTTTAGGGTGGCGTAGGGAGGGATCATGATGCTTGACCTGGGGTCTTCATACTGTCATTTGTGACTACCTTAGCTTGGAAAGCTGCAAAACAGACCGAACTTTGGTAATTACAGACTTTGTTATAATGGCAAGTGTCTTATGTCAGAAGGGTGATTTACACAAACTTGTTGATTCATTGCTCTTTATCATGGCGTCAATCTTCTCCTTTGCTCAAATTGATCATGTCACTTGATTCCTCATGAGGACGGACCACTTTGTTCTCTTATTCTTGCACAACAGCTTGATTGCAAATCTGATGGTGGAGTCTGAGGAATGACTGAGGGTTTGTGGAGGGCGGGATGACGAGGTCGAGGTAGTGTTTGCGGTTTTATGAAAGGAGAGATGTATAGGAATGATGAAGTGTTTGAAGGTTTATGGAAGAAAGGGTGGTCATACACAACAAGGTGTAGGAAGGTTCATTGAGACAAGGATCTCTTACGCTTTATGGCCAAATGTATCAGCTCACAACTTATATTTCTTTCGTCTCTTTTTCCCTTGTTTTTTTATTTTTGGGATTTTCATTTTTTTGAATCTGTTCTTTTTTGTTTCATTTTTTCTGATTTTTCCCTTTTTGCTTTTGAGTTGAGTGAGCTGATAAAAGTGATACACTATTTTTGGATATTTGAAGTGATCCTTGTCTGGGGTGATTGGAGGTTCAGAGGGAGGAGCAAATGAGATGGGTTGATTTTGTAGAAGGGCCACTGGTAGTGAGGAAGGTGGCGATGGC
This sequence comes from Astragalus glycyphyllos, assembly GCA_963573325.1. NCBI lineage: Eukaryota > Viridiplantae > Streptophyta > Magnoliopsida > Fabales > Fabaceae > Astragalus > Astragalus glycyphyllos. The sequence goes on from OY754308.1 coordinate 20,192,792, forward strand.
AGGCATTTGGTTATGAATTTTTTTTTGTGATGGGGTACTTGTAATGGGAAATGGGAAAGTTGGTTGATCTGAGGAAGGGAAAGGGTTTGGTCGCGAAAGAGGTTCGCTTGTAACATCTGTTTGGTTTCCTCGGCATTGCTCCACTTTGCTTGAACTTGTGCTTTGACTTCATTGCCCAACCTAGTTGTGGCATCATGAATTTCTACAGCCTTAGCCAATTCTTCACTTATTAACTCCGAAGAAACATCCCAGTTGTCTTCAGCCTCTCTCTCAGTTTGGTTAATCGGGTAATCAGAGTCACAATATGAACCATTGGCGTCGTTGTTTTCAAAGATTATTTTCATTTATTATTATTTTTGATCCGCGTTGGGAGGAATTGAAAAGCAAATAACAGACACATGACAAAATGAAAGAAAGAAATTTTATTGAGGAATTCAAAATAACATTTTATTGATGATGATACTAAAAGGAAACATGTGTGCCCTTATTGAAATATCCTAAGGCCTTGGGCAGAGCCAAAGGATTGCATTACAGAAAATTGTTTTGAACTGAAAAACTACATGAAAATCAACAATCACTCATAAATGCTATGAAATGCATGACAAAGACACAAATGTTTTGATGATGCCGCTTTCACCACTTCAACCCTCTTCAACAACTGCTATCCTTGCTTAATAGTTCACAGACCCTGAGAACTTGATCCTTCCCCCCTTCTCAAAAGTTAACTGCTTGGAATCAATGAAGCCCTGAACCAAACTTTTCAAAAGATAGCAATTTTCAGCAGAATGCCCAATTGCCCCAGCATGGAGCTCGCAAGTGGCTTCTGGATTGTACCCGCTTGGGAATGGAGGTTGAACTGATCTCATCTTGCGAGGAGTGATCCATCCATGACTGATTAGATAGCTGCATAGGTCGGCGTATGACACGGGGATGGGGTCAAAGACAACAGGCTTTTTTTCATTGTAGTTTTTGTACTGATTGTTGGACTGGAATGGCTGAGCAGGCGGCGTCTGAGCAGGAACTGGAATGGCTTGTGGGGGATTGTTGTGTAATGGACCGCTAGCTCCGCTGATTGCATTAGTTTCTCCCTCCTTCTTCTTGTGGGTACCAGAAAAAGGCTTTTTCTGATGGGAAGGAGGTGTTGGGCCATGGGCTATTCTTCCGCTGCGCATGCCGTTCTCCACTCTTTCTCCAATGACAACCATCTCAGAGAAATTCGAAGCCACGCTGCCGACCAAACGATCATAGAACACTGGGGGAAGAGTTTCCATGAACATATGGACCATCTCTTTATCAAGCAGGGAGGGTTTTACTTGTGCAGCGAGGTTCCTCCACCTCTGGGCGTATTCCTTGAATGTCTCATTATCCTTCTTAGACATACATTGCAGCTGGGTCCTATCCGGGGCTAAATCACTGTTGTACTGGTATTGACGGATAAAGGCATCCGCCAGATCCTTCCAACAACGGATATTAGTTGGCTCCAATTGCATATACCATTCAAGGGGAGCTTCAGCTAAACTTTCCTGAAAGCAATGTATCATCAGGTTATCATCACGGGCGTGGGCAGTCATTTTCCGGCAATACATCGTCACATGGCTGCGCGGGCAGGTTGCTCCTTTGTATTTGTCGAAAAATGGTGCTTTGAACTTGGGTGGCAGGACTAGATTAGGGACCAAGCATAACTCATGGGCGTTCCTAGCCTGGGAACCTGTTCCTTCAACAGCTCTCAATCTTTCTTCTAACATCTGGTACTGACTTCTAGCTTCATCAGGGTAATTCGGCGGAAAACCACTCACACCGTAGTGAAGATTATTCATCGACACCACAGCTGGGGTCACGTGTGGGTCACGTGAGTGAGCGATAATCTGAGGAGTTGGACCCTGAACTTGTGGATGGATTGTTGCTGGAGAATTGAAGCCAACCGGAGTTCCCGGGGTAATAGCAGGAGTAGGAATCTGAATTTGAACCTGAGGTGTCCCCGTTACAACTTCATTCACAACTGATTCAGGCTGGGCCTGTCCTGTGGTTCCCGAAGGACCACTTTCTGGGTTTGCACCGGCAGCAGGGGGTGTGTACCCAAATGGGAGACCATAAGGAGGCCATTGCACGTTCTGGAGAGCCTGAGAGACTCTAGGTTCAGGAGGAGGATCCACTCCTGCGGCAGCAGCACCTTCAGTTATGCCAGCATCCCTTAAGGCACTTAACACTCTTATGACCTCTGCCATTTGAGCTCTTATAACTTCCATCTCAGCCCTGATTGCTCGATTCTCTTGATTCTGATCATGCTGCCCCTGACCATTTGGATTCGGACCTTCTGGAACTGCATCATTCTGGATTGGTTGATGATTGCCCAGATTCGCGTTGTCTTGATTGTTGGCCATATTTCTTGCCTGTGATCGCGTCCAATACCGATGATTAACCAGCTTGTCTTACTTCTGTGGACGGAACATTTTTTTTTATGAACACAAAGACAAATGATGCAAATGCAATGCAATATGCATGTTATTATGTTTATTGCCGGGAATCGCGGTGCAACTCGTCTTGTCATAGGTGTTAAGGTTCAGGTGTTTTTAGGATTGCAACAAAGTTGGAAGCAACAAGGCAAAACAAACGTACTTCAATTAAATGGAATGCGAAGGAGTATCACAAATAGAAATCAAATCAAAGTACAATATTCCTTAAGAGTGCAATACAATGATTTTAAACAAAGTACTATTTTCCAAAGAAAGTTACAACTTCTTAAAGAAAATTACAATTTCCTAAGGATCGCTACAATACTCTAAAGGGAACTTTAAAGGCATATGGCTTTCAACTCCTCGCTCCTTTTCCTCTTCTTGCTCTCAGCTGCCCCCCGGGCTTTCTCCAGGAGTTCTTCTGTGAGAATCTTGCAGTACTCAACAAACTCACACACCTTGACAGGGGTGTTGAAAGGATTCATTTCTGCATCCGCCTTTCTTAGCTTCTTGGGAATGTCTCTCACAGCCTGATTAGCTAACCAAACTAACTTGGAGAACTTGTCTTTCCAACGTAAGCCTTCCTTTTTCAATTCCTCAAAGACTTGTTGACTTTTTACCTTACTGAGCAATTCCGCAAATTGACTCTCCCAATAGTCACTCTTCTCCCTTAGCCGGAGGTAAGACCCTTCCAAGTACTGCACATGATTGGCCAAGCTTTCCGACTTCCCTTGTTCCCTTCTTAGTGCTTGCTGATAATCCCTCAGGATCCCTTCAATAGATTCCCGATCTTGCTTGACACTCTTTAATTGATCTTCCAATTCAAGCTTCATTATTCGAGAGTCTTTTCTTGACTTAACTAGTGCGTGCCTGACCGCTTGCTCTTCTTTCCATGTATCCTCAAATAGCCTCTTCCATTTAATTGCTTCCGCTACAGCCTCATTCATCTTGGTAGTGCACATCTTCACTTCCTCTTTGGCACCCTTCAAGTGCTTTTGCATTTCCCTCTTGCTTTTCCCCTCTATTTCAAGTTTTCTATTGACTTCCTCAATAGCTGCAGCTTGGAAAGCATTTTCATTTTCTAGCTTTTTCTTGTCTTGCATCATCTTTCTCAATCTATCTTGCAGAGCCCTTTTCTCTTCTCCTACCTTTGACATGGCCAACCTAACCTCTTCCAATTCTTCAATGGTAGGAATGTGAGGTTCTTGTATCTTTTCCTCAGGCAGCGGTACTCCTTGGTTGGATGACCGAGTTTCACTAATCCTCCCTTCAAGCCATTGAGAAAAAGAGATAGCAGTGGTCCTCCTGGTTAACTCTTCTCTGTCCTTCCGCACTACGGTTTCCCAAGCTTGCAGGACTCGCCGAAGTAGACTCTCGTCTTTAGGGATCCCCGCGTGGAGGTAAAAACGAAACAGCATAGCTTCGGAGGGTGAATCCCGCATAGGGTATCCGAGCTGTCGCAAGGTCAAAGAGGGGTTATAGTTTATGCATCCTTGGGTTCCCATGAGAGGAACGTTCTGAAAACTCCCACACCGAAATACCACTGAAGGCCTGTCTACCCAACATTTAGGTGAGAACCAACGAATCTGGAGAGCATCTTGGTTCTTGAAAGCATGCACCCACTCTTGAGAGTTCATAGTCTTCGGATTACAACCCAAGGCATAGGAAAGCAAATCCTTCACATCACTTTTGTTGGTACACACATGACTGATCAACCAAGCATATAACACAGGGAAGGAGCAACACATCTTATTCTTTTGGAATTCATGGTGACGAGTGAAGGCACGGTATGTCTCTGCGAGGATTGTGGGAACCGGGTTGATAGGATTTTTTGCACATTTGAAGGCGAGGAAGACACCGATTGCAGTTTCACTCACATGCCTCTCTATCTGAGGGAAGAGCACAATGCCGAAGATGGTCAGAGCTAGCACTTGCTTGAAAGAATTCCAATCATTAGACACTACATAGCTGGTTATCAAACTCTCAAAGTATTCTTGAGGAAACCCAAATACCTTATTACGTTCTATCTTATGGGCCCGCACTTTCTCAGCACTGATTTGCAACAAGGCAGCAAGCTTTTCATCAGAATAATACTCCCCTTGGTATTGATAAGGCTTAAACTTGGATCGATCAAAGCCCAAAATCCTATCATACTCTTCTAGGGTAGGCGCCATTTGGAAATTCTTAAAAATGAAACAGCGAATCTCCGAGTCATAGAACCGACACAGGGCAGCAATGGCACTCTCTTGCACTTCTAGTTGTAGCAGCTTGCGAATGTTCCCATAGGTTTTGTCAAAAGACCTGACCTCAATAGGACCTAGGAGGGATGCATACTCTTTCAGACTAGCCATATCAATCTCTTTCACAACAGGAAGCCTTGAATTGAAAACGGTTTTGCCTTTTGATTCCATTCCGTTTCTTACACACCTATGCCAAGACTTTGTGTTACGTTGCGATCTCCGGCAAACAACTTTAATGCATGGAGGATGCAAAGAATTGAGGTTTTTTTTCAAAATTTTTGTTAGATGCGAATGCAATGATGATGATGCAAAATGACGCAGATGTGATGATTATGACCTTTTATTTACATAGAAAAGAGAGAAGAAAATGATGTTTATTGGTGGCGGTTCAAAACATTTTTGAAAATACCCGCTATATGCCACCTCATATAGGTGTTTATGAGGGAAAAAGGAAATTACTTTCTACATTTTTGGTAAAAGAGTTTCGAAAGAGGATGCCTAAGCTAATGCAACACACAATTTGCGTGCCCCCGTGTCCTACAAATGGGTAAAGATCGTAGGCTCTAAAGTCAACGACAAGGGTAATCCTCCCATGTGGGTTCTGGTCACTGCCTCACAATGGCAACCAAGAGCTAAAGTCTCTCTCATTAATACACCCACAATCGTAGAGAGCTACCGATTGTGAGGTATCATGAAGAAAGCGCACTCTTGGGCGAAACTTTCATGAGAGCCAGACAGACAACGGTCTACGAATGGCAGTCACTACTCATTTCCACTCTCCTAGGGTTCTTTGCAGACCTTGGGTTTTAGGACCCACTCAATGCTCACAAATATAAGGTGTGCAGTGTGTGATAGGGCACAACACCTAAAAATCTACCCAAACCCCACCTGCAAAGGGAAACCAAAACAGTCCAGACAATATCAAGCAACAGCATGTCGTCTACCCTAGGGTTCAATATCATTTCAACATAAGTATACTAACCTAGGGTTCCAACAACAATCGCAAGCATTGCTTACCTTAAGAAAGGGAGCCTAGAGGAGGGGACATAATAGGATTAGGGGAAATGCATGAGCTTACCTCAAGAAAGGGAGCAAAGAAGAGGGGAACATGCTAGGATTGGGGAAATGTATGAGAGAAGCATATAAACGACGAAAGTAAGAGGAGAAGAAGAAGAAACTACTCTTATTTCACTCAAGAAGCAAATATAGAAGAGGAAGAAAGCTAACACACAATGCACGCAAGCACAACATCACAAGAATGCACACGACAATTCTAAGAATAATGCAAGCATGTTTTTAAAGGCAAAGGAAAGAAAGAAGAAAGGGAAAGGAGGAGAGATATAACAAAGCATTCAAATCAACGAAATAAATCACATGTCGAATCGATTGGCTCGACCCACTAAAGAAAGGTCCCCAGTGGAGTCGCCAGCTGTTGCACCCCGAAAAATCCTTTGGAGGGATTTCTCTTCGCACAACATGAATTGGAGTCGCCACCAATATTTTTTTAGAGGTAAAACATTGAAAAAAACCTTTCTTGAAAGAAAATGGTCCTTGGAACCACGAGATTTGAGTTCGGGGGTCGGTTATGCATGGGGAAGGTACGAGCACCCCACACATCCTTTCTACTGAAAGGGAACCTCGATTTGACGTGTGATTTAAAAGGTTGATTTAAGAAATGCTTTGTTTTTATTTCTCTTTATCTCTCCTTACTTTATGGAAAAACTTAAGGAAAATTTAATTTTTTGCGCTTGACGGGAGGGCACCGTGCCTACGTATCCCGGGGAGGGAATCAAAGCAACGTAGTTCTTGTTTTCAAAAATTGTTTTGTTTTTAGAAATTGCCTTGTTTTGGAAAAGGGTTTGTTTTTTTTGAAAAGAAAATGGTTTTCATTTGTCGTGCTTGACGGGAATGTGACCCGCTCCTACGTATCTCCCAGTGCGATGGAGAATTCAAAGCTTACGTAGTTCTCGGTTGTCGAGAAAAGGTTTTTATTTTTTAGTTGTTTAATTGTGAAAATTGAATGTTCATAGTGATCAAACAACAAAGGTTTCGAGTGATCACCACTAGCATCCCATTATTGACGATCGTGCAAGCAAAGGCTTCGCATTATCCTCAACAAAGTTTTTAATTTGTGAAATGAGAGTTCTTTTGAAAAATGAGTGTTCATGATAATCAATTGAGCAAAGACTCCAAGTGATCACCACTAGCACCCCATTGTTGACAATCGTGCAAGCAAAGGCTTCGCATTATCCTCAACAAAGTTTGATTTGTGAAAAATAGTTTGAAATTGTTTTGAGAAGAAGTGAAGTTGTTTATCAATGATTATGTAAATGCAAAAAAATGTTTTGAAGTTGGAACGTTACTAACGAGTAACAAGTTGTTCTTTGTATGCAACATGGTTTTGAAGTTTTGGAGAGTTACTAACGAGTAACAATTGGTGGAAATCAAAACAAGCAAATTGTGAACACCAATTCAACATTTTAATGCACCACAAGCACATAAACAAGTATATCAAGCATGGAGTACCAAGCTTCAATTCAAGAATGCATGAGTAGGCAAGGATGCAAGAATAGGTAAGAATGCATGAATATGCAAAATGCATGTGCATCAAGGTTAAATGAAACTATCTTTTGCCGAAACTTCACAAGCTTCAAACAACAATTTACAATAAACTCAAAGAGCAAAGAAAGCATGATTAAACTTGAGGATGCATCAAGGTCATTGGAGACCAATCATGTGCGCAAATTCAATTGTTTATAGACCCCTTTTTGCTCACATTTCACAAGCACATCAAATGGGAATTGAATTTTTAAATGCTTACAAGCATAGGCATCAAGGTTGAAGTAACCTATCTCTTGCCAACTTAGCATAACCCAAGATCATTTGTGGATCATAAATGAACCAAAACCCAAATTCATTTTTCTCAAATCACAAATTTCACAATTAACAACATAGGTTTGAATATTTGCAAGACCAAAAGTGACCAAAAGAGGGCATTAACAAGTCATTTTTGTAACCAAAATTGATTAATCAAGTTAGAAAACTAGCATTTGCATTTTCAAACAAGAATTGCACAAAGAAAATTGAATCATCTTAGGCAATCCTCATCACTTAAAGTGAAGTACACTAGGCACAAGTGAGAGTCCTCTTGCCAATCCTCAACATAGAATAACTTTGCAAACAAGTTACTAACAAGCAAACCAAAGTTTACAATCAAAGCACAAGGTTGTGTTGAATCCTCTTAGGCAATCCTCAACACTTAAAGTGAAGTGCGCAAAGGCACAAGTGTGAGTCCTCTTGCCAATCATCAACATAACAATGACTTGCAAGCAAGATACCATCTACTAACATCAAAATAACTTGAGAAACCGTTTTTGATCACAATTGCAAACCCATTTCACAAGAAAATTAACAAACCCTAATTCTAATCATGATTTGCGAAGCATCACATCATTTTATTCAACAAAAATGCAAGATCATAGTGAAAACAACATAAATCACAATTTATTCAAGGGTGAGAAGCATCTCAAACACCCAAACCTCCCACAGTGTTTGTCAAAATGCTTGAGACACCTCTCACCAACAATCAACAAATCAACAATATAACAACACTAAAATGCATGAATATGGTAGGATGCAAGATTAGAAACATGATATCTACATTTTGATGCAACAAAGTTGAAGATGATGCTAGGTTTTAAGAAGTTTACCTCAAATCCAAGCTAAGGAATGACTAATATGAAGAACAAGACCACAAATCAACTTGAATCTTCACCAAACTTCAATGAAACCCACGAAATGCTTGCTTAAAAATGCCCTTTGATGATGCAAGCTTGAATTAAATTAGGAGAGAAGGAAGATATATGAAGTAGGAATGGAAATGAGGTGAGAAAATGGTGATTTGGTGAAGGAGAAGTGAAGAATTGATGGAGGAAGAAGGTAGTATAATTTCGGCCAAGAGAGGGAATTAGGAGAGGGAGTTGTGTGCTAGGGTTGTGTGAGTGAAAATGAGGCCAAAAGCCTTTTCTCCTTTGTGAGGTGAGGTTAATAGGGTATATATAGAAAGCAATTAGGTTTAAGGGTAGTTAGGTCATTGTGCACTAGTTGTGCTCTAGGATTTGATTTTAATTTTGAATCAAAGGCTAGGATTGAGGCTCACATGGATTGAGGACATCGAGAAAACACAAAATGAGAGAATAGAGAGGGGGTGGCGCATAAACATTGGGAGGGCTCCTTGGTGACCAAGTTTTGCAAGTTGTCATCTTGTACTATTGTACTATTATATGACCATTCCATTATCCCTTCATTTTTGATTATTCTTCTTAGGATAATTGTACAAAAATACACCCAATTTAGGCCACATACAAGGTATCTTGAGGAATATGCCATTTTATGAGATCACCATGACCAAAAATATCATAAAAACCTCATCTTGAAATTTTTGTAGAATATTCCTTTTTGATGCCTTTTTTGAATTTGAATTTTGTGCACAATGTATGCATGCATGCGCATACATACATACATGACCAAAAATGTTTTGCCTCAAATAAATTTCTCTAAAATTGCACAATGATTCTTGATGAGAAATTATCTTATTTTTGACAATGACCAAAATACCCTTTTGCCCTAAAAACCTTGTTATTTAACAACAAATGCATTTCCACTCTAACAATGAATTTAAAAGCCCTAGAATGACTTTTAAAACCCAAAAATGCATGCACAATGCTCTTCACTCTTCAAAATAAAACCACACTTCTCAATTTATTTATTTTTTGCGGAAAATTAGGGTTTTAAACCTAGGCGGACAAAATTAGGGTATGACATTGCCGACATCAACCCGCCTGAGTACGAGGTCACCGACGTTGAAATATCAGGAAATGACCTTTTGATTATATCGTCTGGCGATACGGCCTTTGACGACAGCCTCAGCAAGATGCGCTTTGTCCCGGACCTCTTGCACGAGATCGAGCTTTTCCCTTGCAGCTTGGCTGTTTGCGCCATTGCTTAGGGGGTACAATGTTCTCAAGGTGGATTCTCCGACCTAGACCAGTATGACAGCCTCGGTTCCATATGTTAGCCTGAAAGGAGTTTCGTTGGTGGTAGAGTGTGGAGTTGTCCGGTATGCCCAGAGGACATATGGTAGCTCATCGGGCCAGGCCCCGTTTGCTCCTTTTAGCCTCTTTTTTAGTCCTTTGAGGATAACCCTGTTTGCTGATTCCACCTGCCCATTGGTCTGAGGGTGCTCGACAGAGGTGAAGTACTGTTTAATGTTTAGGTCCGTCATCAGTTTCCGAAAACCCTTGTCCACAAACTGTGTCCCGTTGTCGGTGATTACCACGGATGGGACCCCGAAACGGGTGAGTATATTCTTCTTAACGAACTTGATGCAATTGTTCGCCGTTATCTGGGCGAATGGTTCTCCCTCGATCCACTTTGTGAGGTACTCGACCGCCACGATTAGGTATTTGACTCCGCCTCGGCCAGGCGAGAAAGTTCCAAGAAGGTCTATTCCACATTGACTGAAGGGCCAGGCCGCCGATAACGAAGAGAGCTCGACTGGTTGAGCGTAATGGACGTCGGCATATCGTTGACACGTGTCGCACCTCTTTGCGAGGTCCGATGCATCCTGTGTCATGGTCGGCCAGTAGTACCCCGCCCTGAGGGCTTTCTTTGCATCCTATGTCATGGTCGGCCAGTACGTACCCGGCCTCGTCCCCCTTAATGCATTTCAGGAGGGGGGTAGAGAACCCACGCCTGTAGTGTTTTCGGTCTATGATGGAATAGGACGTAGCCCGTCGCTGGACTGCGGTGGCCTCTTTTAGATCGTCTGGTTCAACCTCAGACTCAATGTAATCTTTGATTGGTTGTATCCAGCTCGGACCTTTGGCGACCACAATGACCTCGACCTCTTTTAGGTCGTCCGGTTCAGCCCCGGACTCAATGCTTTCCTAAATGATGCTTCGTAGATTGCCCGTTGGTTTTGTGCTGGCCAGCATTGCTAGGATGTCGGCCCGTGCATTTTCAGCTCGGGGTACGTGCTTGAGTTCTGCTCGCTCAAATCGGAGGAGTAAATCCCAGACCCGTGCTAGGTATCGTTGCAGGATAGGATCATTTGTTACGAAGTCCTTTTTGACCTAGGACACTACCAATAGTGAGTCTGTGTTTAACTCGATGGTCTTTGCTCCAAAGTCCGAGGCCCGTTTCAACCCAGCAATCCAGGCTTCGTATTCAGCCTGGTTGTTCGAAGTCGTGAACGAGAAACTGAGGGAGACCTCGATCATCAGTCCTTCGGAGTTTTTCAGGATGCAGCCTGCGCCACTACCTTTTGAATTTGAAGAGCCGTCAATGCGGAGCTTCCATTGCAAGGGATCTACCTCGGGCTGGGACAGCGTCATCTATGCGACGAAGTCAGCTAGGACTTGAGCTTTGAGGGCAGAGCGAGCCTCGTATTTAATGTCGAATTCAGACAGTTCTACTGCCCATTTGATTATCCTCCCCGCAAGGTCGGGGCGATGTAAGATTTGGCGGATTGGTTGGTCCGTTCTAACGATGATTTGATGAGCCACGAAGTACGGCCTTAGTCTTCTGGCTGCGATGACCAATGCTAAGGCTACCTTTTCTATTTTTTGGTACCGGGACTCGGCCCCCTGTAACACCTTGCTCACGAAATATACTGGCCTTTACCCTTCCTTTGTTTCTCGGATAAGTACTGCATTCACCGTTTCCTCGGCCATGGCTAGGTAGAGGTAGAGCGTTTCCCCGTCGACCGGTTTCAGCAGTATTAGGGGTTCGGACAACATTTGCTTGAGCTCGGCAAGGGCGCTCTCGCACTCGGGTGTCCACTGAAACTCCACGCCTTTCTTCAAGACTTTGAAAAAGGGAAGAGAACGATTGGCAGCCCTGGAGACGAATCTGGAGACGGCGGCAATCATGCCTGTTAGTTTCTGTACTTCTTTCTTGGTAGTTGCGGGTCGCATGTCGGTCATGGCCCGACACTTGTCTGAGTTCGCCTCTATGCCTCTTTCGGTTAAGCAGAAACCAAGAACCTTACCACCTCGGACGCCAAAGGTGCACTTCTCAGGATTAAACCAGAGGTTGTTCTTTCTGGCTTCGTCGAAGATCGCTTGCAGGTTGGCTAGGTGGCCTTCATCGGCTTTTCTTTTTACAATCATGTCGTCGAGGTAGACTTCCATGACCCTGCCAATTTGCTTTCGAAAGACTTTATTCATCATCCGTTGATAAGTAGCCCCATCATTCTTGAGCCCAAAGGGCATCATTCTGTAGCAGTAATTTCCCTGGCTTGTCATGAAAACTGTTTTCTCTTGGTCCGGAGGATTCATTGCGATTTGGTTGTAGCCGGAGTAGGTGTCCAGGAAGGATAGAAGTCAGAATCCGGATGCGTTATCAACGAGTTTGTCGATGCTGAGTACGGGAAATGCGTCTTTGGGGCACGCTTTGTTGATGTCGGTGTAGTCCACACACATCCTCCACTTCCCGTTTCTCTTCTTGACCAGGACTACATTGGATAGCCAGGTTGTATATTTCACTTCTTTGATGAAGCCCGCCGCCAAGAGATCGGCGACTGCCTTTGCTGTAGCTTCGGCCTTTTCATCGCTCTGGGCTCGGCGCCGTTGCGCCACACACTTGGCATCGGGATTGACTGCCAGGTGATGACAGGCCACTTCAAGGGGAATTCTAGGTATTTCGGAGGCGGACCACGCGAATGGGTTGGTATTTCATTATATGCAGGCGATTAGGCTTCCCCAGCCCCCACCTTGACAGTCTTCGTTGGGTCGCTCCCCAGGGGGACTTCTAGGAACTCGCCCTGGAGCTCGGTCGTTTGATCTTCCTTTTCAGCTCCCTAGCCAAGTCGTCGTCATCCTCGTCCTTGAAGCTGTCTGGGTCGTATCGGGCATCGACCTCGGTAAGGTGCACTTGAGCGGCGGTCGACAGAGGTTCAGGAAGCTCTTGCAACCGACGCTGGGTGCCTCTTAAAGCAAGGTATTGGCAACTTTCCGCAGCGTTGATGTTGGCCAGGATGGTTACGACGCTTCCCTGTCAGAGTATGGTTACGATGCAGTTGTATGGGGTGATGAGCGGTATCACCAAGAATGGTTTCTTTACTGTCCGAACGAGTCTCCTCCGCCCGTAGGTCACCATGATGTCCAGGTATCCCAAAGGATGAGCTTTCTCCTCCCTAGCCCGGATAGGTCAGGCCGAGCTTGGGTAGAAGGTCCCGGAACATGACGTCAGCAGAGCTCTCTTGATCTATTAGGATTCGCTTGACCTCGACGTCGAGCATGCAGGCCGAGATGATAAGGGGAATGAACTCGTTGGGTTTGCCCAGCAGGCAGTCTTTGTCGGAGAAGAAAAGAGGCTTTTGGAGTCGAGGTTGAGTTGGAGGTCAGGCTGGCTATTTACCTCCATTTGCGTTTCAGGGTCTTTTTAGTTTCCGTCGCCAAGACAAATGAGCCACCCGAAATCACCATAAGGAGCGATTGCTCCCACTGTGGTCGCCAATGTTCGGTAACGGGGTATGGGTAGTTACCTCGAATGCAAGGTTGACTTCGAATGATAGTGATCGGACCTTGGATTGGCCGAGGTGGTCTTCTCTCGCGCCTCGGGTGGGGTACCTGCAAGCACTCCGATGCCTAAGTCTGTAAAGGAAGTGAAGAGGTATTAGAGATGGGAGTGAAAGCGTACTTGGGAATGGTGAGCGAGTCCCATATATATATAGATGGTGGCGTTGCCCTTGCTCTGTGGGATCGGACGGGCGGTTTTGGAGCGTTGGATGCGGATCGGAGCTTTGGCCTTTTGGCAAGTTCAGGCGGATTGGGCCATGCCCAGTCCGGAACAAATTTAAATTCAAGAAAAGCATAAAGTACAAAAAGGTTGAATGATTAGAAGACTAACTTAAAGTTTGGTCATGCATTAATTATAGCCTCAATTATCCTATATGTCCACCAACTAATTGCAGTACGATTGCCGATCAACTAATTGATTATGAACATGCAAATGGTCATCCATCCTAATTATGTTATAAAAACAATAAGATAATATTAATTGAAATAAAAATTAGGAATTCAAAGAATAAATTAAAACATAAAAAGGTCTCTAAACTTGCAAGATCCACCTAAAACCCTAGAAAAGGATTTAACTATCCATAGTTATCAAGAACACTGAAATAAAATTAGGAGTTATAAATTACAGAGATAAAAATAACCCGAAATACAGAAATTTCCAATCTTCAGTATTTAGTCTCATTTTTCTGCTCCAGAGTTCTCTCACAGTGTCAAGAATGGTACCTAAAACTTCTTCCTCCCTCTCCGTACGCGCCAGTCATCTTCACTCTCTTTTGTGCCACCTCCTTTATCTCAAAACACGGCTTCCTTTTGAATGAAGTGCTTCCCTCTTTTATATTGCAATCCTAGGTCATGTCATGCTTCTTTCTTGCTTAACAAGTTGGCCTCATTTTAATCAAATTGGCCGTATGGCCCCTTTTTTTTTATTTGGTTGTAACGTTCAAATTATTCGTTCGTCTAAACAATAAATAATTTGACTAGTTTGGTACTTGTTAATTAATTCCTGTGAAGACGATAATATTTTATACTACTTCTGCGTTAGAGTACACTTGCTCTAAGTGTGTTTTTAACACAACAAGTTTTGGCGCCATTGCCGGGGATTAATTTAGCAAATTAAACGAATTTTTTTTATTGCTTTAGACATTTCTTTATGCGTTAGTTTTAATTTTTATTTTTATTTTTCTTATTGAAAAAATACATAAAAAAAATTGCTAATACTTTCCCATGGGACCGTTGCAGTTCACTTTTTTTGCAGAAAAGTTTAAATCATGGTTAAGACTCTTGGAGAATATATTAGAGAGGTAGAGGCGAAAAGGAAATTAGGGAAGTCATATTGGTATATGCCTCAATGTCAAATCTCATTTTCTTTTCCTACTGAGGGGAGTCAAATTGAAATAACAAATTTGATTGATGAGAGCATTTGTGAGGAGAATGGGTAAGCTCCAATGATTCATGATTTGGAGAAAGAGGAGAAAGCTCCCATTTTCGGGCAAATTGTTTTAACCATTGGTGACGTTGTGATTGACGTTCATAAGGGAAAGGTAACTCTAATGAGTGGTAAAGAAGAGGATGTGATCAAAGCTTTAAATTTCACTGAAAATTTCTCTCATTTTACTTCTCCTTCTTTTAATGATGTGGTTGAAACTAATACTTGTAGTGATTTAAAGATGGAGGACCTTTTGGAAAAAATTCTTATTGCAGGATTCTAGCATAGTGGTGGATGAAGATAAAATAAATATTCCACAATCCTATGGAGTTCATCCACTATGTAGGAAAGAAAGAATAATGTGAACCACATTGTTAGAAAGCTAATTAAGAAGGTGCACTGCGTTAGATTTCAAATTTGCTCTTGGAGAGCCCCCTGATTAAGCACCAACTATCGTCAGGCTCATGACCTTAAACAAGCGTTTCCAGGAGGCAACCTGTGTTTTATTTTCAGTTATTTTTATTTTGTTTCTGTTTTGTTTTGTTTTTAGGAATAAACTCAGACTGCAAGCTCTCTTATGGAAGTCACTCTTTCTCTCTTATTTATCTCTTTTTGTGCCAATTTGATATTTTGCATTGAGGACCATGCTTCATGCTAGTGTGGGGGAAGAGAGTTTATTTTATCACTTGATCTCTATTAATGCACATACCCGCCGTATATGTTGATAGCATTTTTTCTGGCTTATTTTAGTGACTTATGCATCAAGTTGAAAAAATAGAGATTTTGCGTTTAGGGGATCCTATAATTAATTTACTTGACAGACTTATTCTTAATTGTAACTGCGAGGATGCCCTTAGGAAGCTGATAATTAGCATTTGTCCCTCTTGGGTACTTTTTGTGATCTAGCCTCTTAATGTGAGATTTGAGCCTTTACAAAGGGATTGATATTCAATCATAAATTTTTACCCCTTTTCTTTCTATGAGTGCAATTCCCAATTTGCTATAATCTAGAATTGGCCTTTTGACCATTTAAGGCGAAAATTGATTTGCATCATGTAGAAAGATTTGGAGAGTTTAGGTATTTTTTTGGCGACAGAGTTGTTTGTTGAATTTATCCATTAGATGCCCCCTTTGAGCCTATTTGTTATATATTTCTTTGGTACCCAGATATAATTTTTCATTTTTTTGTGGTAACCATTTGAAATTAAATTTGGAGCAACAATTGAAAGTTACGATTTTGTTCTGTATTTTAATTGTCTATCTCACCAAGACACAAAAACAAAATAGGAGTGACTAATGTAGTTACAAGTACATTTTCCTTCTAAGAAAAATATAGAAAAATGGAAAAGTGGAGAAAAAAAAGAGAAGAAAGAAATCAAGGAGGAAAAGGCAAATTAAAAAGACCCCACACAAGAGAAATGAAAAAAAAAAAAGAGTCAACTCAATAGAAAAAGAGGGAAAAGAGGAAGTGAAATTAATCTGAGTTTGGACAAAATATGTAAAATAGATAGGAGCTCCATATTTGGTTTCAAAGGTTACTAGTAATGTGCATTCCTTCATAGCCCTTTGATTATTCATTCCTTCTTATTTCCTACCCTGCATGAATTCACCATGGCCCCATTACAAACCATGAAACCCCAACTTTTGCATACATGTGAACTTTTTAGTGGAGGTTTGGTCCAATTACAAACATATGGTAATATGCATTTTGTGGAAACTTGAGTGTATATTTCCCTAGTCCCTAAACACCTAGAGAGATTGTGAGAGAGTGTCTTTGTTCACAAAAATATATTTTTCACGTGCATGAGCCTCTAATTGGCCAACCTATTGGACATCTCATTTGTGCTATATTGTCTTTTGCCTGTCATTGTGCTTCTAATTTAGGGTCGCTTATTAAGTTGTCTCTATTATTCATTTGAAAATTTTATTGAGCCAGAAAATTTGCTTGAGGACAAGAAAATGTTAAGTGTGGGAGAGTTGATAAATTCTAATTTAGTGCATTTTTTAGATAAATTTTTTGGTCACTTTTAGAGCAGTTATATACTAATTACATAAATCACTAACTTAATTTTCTCTTTATTTTGCTGAAAGAAAGAAAATATCTTCATATTTTTACCATAGAACTTGGGATCTTACAATCAGACTAGAATTCCTCCCCAAAACCGAAATGAGCTCCCACATGAACCAAGTTACACCAACCAAAAATGTCAATTTCAATATTCCTCTTTTGATGTTCCTACTTCAAATATAGCTATCCTTTTATTCAAAACCCTCTCTTCCTATCACACATGCAAGCTCTAAAACCACTATTTCCAACTCCCCTTAGTACATGCAATTTCATAAAGTGAAGAACAAAGACGAAGAGTTTCACACTCTATTTTTACTTGTTTGTGGGGTGGTGTAATTCGAAATTTGAGCTGAAATGAGATGAATGTGAAGATATGTTTCAAAGTGCTTAAGAGAGTTGAGGGGTAGGGTTTCATATTTTCTTCTAATCTTCTCTCTTCCCTCTCTCTTTCTTCGACTTTCCTCTCACTCTCAAGGTCTCTCTGTTTTTTTTTTTAATGTTAAACAGCTGAAGTAGGGAAAGTGTAGTGTCTTATATGTTTTCAGTTGAAGGAGAAAGTTTTTTTGGTCGAAATGTATTGATTCCATTGAAAAAAGGGCGTAGGCCCAAACCAATACATATGGGCTGTGGCCAATAAAAGGCCTGAAGGACAACCGGGATCCAAACTAAAAACGAAGTACAAACAAGTACACTAGTTCACTAGTTCTGATGCAACTAAACACAACAAACACAACCACACACTTCACCAACGAAACCTAGCGGCGCTGCAAGGAAAAAAACCACCAAGAAGATCTACCACGCAACCTGAATCGTTCAAGACCTGCACTGCTATTTGAGAATCTCCCCGCCTAATAGGTAAATCGTGGTGCACCAAGGCTAACACATACTGCTGTTAGCATGCAGGTTCTGACAAAGTTTTACCCCAAACCGATTTGAAATTTCAATAAAATATACATATATTAATAAAAACCTCTCAATCAACAAATATCATAATGAATTGGTAATTTCAAGATATTACTCCCAAACATCAAATCAAATATTTATCCATTCTTTAAAAATGAACTCAAGAATATCTTAAAATTCAAGAGTTCAAAACATCCCAATAAAATCTTCACATTCAAGTTATCAAGCCATAAAACCAAATTACCATGTCCCAACAAAATGTGTTTCAAATATATGGTAATAAAGTATTTAAATTGCTTAAAAAAATACGATACATATTCAATCATGGTCATAGTCCTCATTGTTCACTCACCGACTTCTTAGGCCGCTTAGAGAGTAATCGACGACCGGTACCGATTGGATAGTTTCTCTGAATCTCAACTAGGAAGCTCACCAAATAGATGTCTCTCAGTCAAAATCTGGTGTAGTTTGTTTCTCCCTTTGCCAATTTCTTCTTCTGTTCTTGTTACTTCCAACTAAGATGAAATTCAGAGCACACCTGAGCATCCCTTTTCACTTGCCTCTCACTACTATTCTCCTCTTCCTCTATATTGATTTACGACTCTAGATTGCATTTACTCACCCTTTCTTCTTCTTTTTTTCATCGCACTGAACTAGGCATTCCCTCTCGGATTTCATTTCTCTATTATAATGTTGTAGCCACTGATAATCTAGTTTGAAGAGTATTGGTGTGTGGCTATTCTTTTTTCTTTCTATTTACATTATTATTATATTGGTTGCCTTTTTCCACGAGACCATGTGATGGACACTTCTAGAGACTGTAGTCATATTATTTTATCATCCATAATTTGTTAATTCATTTCTAAACAGTAGTCTATTATTATTACTGTTATAATTTTATTGTTATAATTTTATTAATATCCATATGTTAAACATTCTTAAAAAATTTCATCCTCTTCTAAAATATTTGAAGATTATATCTATCCTAGCCCCTCTATAATTTATTTGTTTGAGTCTAAATTCTTACCTAAAAATGTGAGAGCGTTACAGAGTAATCATTAAAACTTTAAAACTTGAATTAACAAAGATTACGAGTTTTAAATAAAGAAAACAAGTAAGAAAAAAACATAAACCATACGTGTTACCAAAATATAATATAAATAGGACTTAGTAATTGATTCAGTTTTATATATTCCATCAAAAGTGCTAATTTAGTTTTATCCTAATCTAGATTCAAAGAAGTCATTTCGTCGGTATCGCTCAACTACTCTATTCTCATCGGATCAGGAAGTCAATTCTCATGCTCGTGTCAAATTGATTTCCCTTGTTAGATTTTAAGGTCTTACTTCTTGGCGATACTCTCTTTCTGGTTTTGGAGGCTGCTAGTTACATTATCTACCTCTTCTTTTGTGTCATTCTGTATTTAACTTGTAAAAATCTATAGTGGCTCTGTTACATTACTGGGTTGTTTATTAGCCGTTAGATATGATTTTGTTGCTCCATGTGAGGCCCTAATTTGGTTGGTATTTTGTGTTATCGCTACATAGGTGTATATAATAGTTTGGGATGTCCATATTTTAGGGAAGGTTCTGCCGAATTTTCGGTAGAAATTTCTTTAAAATATAGAAAATGATAGGCTTGAAATGATGATTGTTCTATATATAGGTCAACTAGATTTTTTTGAGGCTTGCCAGATTAGGGTAGTAATCTCTGCACCGGTCATGGCCCAAATTGGGTCGTGACACTGAAACACACCACTTAAAACTTCTATTCATTCCCCCTTTCTACTTCACTCACTTAAATACTAATACTCACAAAAGTTCATTTATTTGAATATCAAATCGATCAATCAAGTGTTTAAAACATACAATTCATAAAAATTGAGAATAAAATCAAACGGCTAGCGCTTATGAAGGAGGAAGGGTTGTTCGGAAGAAGGTACCGTTTCTGGATGAAAAGTGCTATGTAGCATATAAATAACGGAGAAATTTTGGTTTATTAATCATAAAATAGAAAAATATATTTTTACAAATTTTGAAAAAAGTATTTTACTATTAAAATTATTGTTTAGCCGATGAATCAAAAAATATCTATACATGTGTTACAACAATTGAAAAAGCAGGGACGAGCCGGTCTTTTTGCTAATACGCATAATTTTTTATAAGGGAAAAAAGTACATAAGTCTATAAAAGAATTTGGTCAAAATTAGAATTATTAACTAATTCTAATTTAATTTGAATTTATTTGAGTGTTAAGGGAAGTGTATCTATATGGGAAAACTCTTAAAAGAAATATGAGTATTTGATTTTTATGTAAAATTTGAGAATAAATTTGACTGATTTATTAAGGAAGACAATCTTAATTTTTTGCAGCCTTATTACGAATCTAAGTATAATTCATTTATTATGTTATGATTTGGATAATAGGGAGAAGATAATTGGATTGGTTGAAAATTTATACAACTCTTTTTTCACACAAAAAAGGAGGAAGGCTACATGCTCTTCGTGATTTGTAGCAGAGACATTATGATTAAAAGTTTGCCCTAAATTATATGTCACACAGAACTACTCCATCTGTTCAATTGATATAAAAACATCACTATTCTGGACTTTTACTCTAAAAAAATGTCACCATACACAAGAAACAAACATGAACGCATCAAATCGAACGAATTTTTCTGTTGCAATCTACCAACTACAAGCAAGTAATGCCTAAGTAGGAACTCGAGTAAAGTCGGTGGGTCAATCATGTAACATCCGTAAATTTAATCATTTTTAAAGATTAGGAATTATTATACATTATTACAAAATCAGATTGTGCACATTAAAAGTTTGGATTTAATAACAGAGTTAGATTCATAAATGATTCATTGTAAAGTTATACGAAACGATAACATTTCACACGAACTCTACATTAGTTAAGGGTACCTTAAGAGTCACGAAGCCATGAAATTCAAAGGTTTAAGTTGCGTACATCCAAAGAAAGCAATATGTAAAACAGAAATAAAATCAAGAAGTATCTTAGAGGCTTGATGTTGAATACAGAGTGACAGAGTTCATCCTCTAGGTTTCCCTCTCTTTCACTCTATCTTTTGTAACTCTCCCTCCCTTTCTAACCAAGTTTCTTTCTTTGTTTTTAAAAGATGGAGAAATACAGGAAGAAAATCCACTAAATGTGGTTTTTAGTTAAACTTCAGATGCTTTTGACAATAAAATGAGCCTAATGATGTTCGATCATCACCCACCCACTAAAACGCACCACTTAAAACATCTATTCAGGCCCGCTTTCTACTTCACTCAATTAAATACTAATACTCACAAAAGTTCATTTATTTGAATAACAAATCGATCAATCAAGTATTTAAACATAGAATTTCATAAAAATTGAGAATAAAAACAAACGGCTAGTGCTTATGAAGGGGGAAGGGTTGTTCGGAAGAAGGTACGGTTTCTAGATGAAAAGTGCAACGTAGCATATAAATAACGGAGAAATTTAGGTTTATTAATCATAAAATAGAAAAATATATTTTTACAAATTTTAAAAAAGTATTTTACTATTAAAATTATTGTTTAGCCAATGAATCAAAAAATATCCATACATGTGTTACAGCAATTGAAAAATCAGGGACGAGCCGGTCTTTTTGCTAATACGTAAAATTTTTTATAAGGGAAAAAAGTACATAAGTCTATAAAAGAATTTGGTCAAAATAAAAATTATTAAATAATTCTAATTTAATTTTAATTTATTTGGCTGTTAAGGGAAGTTTATCTAAATGGGAAAACTCTTAAAAGAAATCTGAGTATTTGATTTTTATGTAAAATTTGAGAATAAATTTGACAGATTTACTAAGGAAGACAATCTTTATTTTTTAAGGCCATTTTATTACGAATCTCAGTCTAATTCATTTATTATGTTATGATTTGGGTAATAGGGAGAAAATATGGAGTATAATTGGATTGGTTGAAAATTTATACAACTCTTTTTTCACACAAAAAAAGAGGAAGGCTACATGCTCTTCGTGATTTGTAGCAGAGACATCATGATTAAATGTTTGACCTAAATTATATGTCACACAGAACTAATCACTAGTGCAAAATTGACTTTAGAAAGCACCATTTAGCATCGGTTGTTTGAACAGCTGATGCTAAATGTACACGCGGTGGCAGTTTTGCAATTAAGTGGAAGTTTTCAATTTTCACGGCTACATTTAGCATCAGTTGTTTATACAGCCGATGTTAAATGTGTATGTCTAACGCATTTGCCATCGCTTCTCGCGTTCTCAATTCTCTCTCTCAGTAATCCCACTCTCTCGCTCTCTCACTCTCTGAACCTCCGTCTTCTCTCTCTAAGGTCACTGCTTCCTCCGTCTTCTCTCGCTCACGCTCGCCCCTCACTGTCGCAGTTCTGATTGCTCCTCACCGTCGCATTGTTGCTCTCAATCATATCGTCGTGAGCTCGCTTTCCTCTATCTTCTCTGATTTGGACCTTCATGTACTTCATTCAAAGGTAATCTTGAGATCTGAAATAGTATTCTTTTTTCTCTTCTTACAAAGCTTGGAGATCTCAAACCTTGTAAAGCTTCTAGCAATTCCTTTTTAATCTTGGAACCCTAACTTGTGTGACCAATTTAGGGTTCAAAAGACGGTTTTAAACTGTTATGTTTCATGAAATTGGGTTTACGATGATATAGACGAGGAAAAATATAGGGTTCAAATAAAAGGGGACCTTTTCAACACCTGTTGATTGTTCTATAAGTTGTGTGTGCAAATTGACCATATCGGTGTAATTTCAGTGGTTGTTCTCAGCATGCACTTATTTTCCAAGGATTTCTGTTGATTAACTAAGTTGCTCTTCTGTTTTGATGATACTATCTATTTTTCGTGTTGAAATTGCTCAACATTAAGAAGCCTGCATAAAATAAACTAAATGTTGATGAAGATGGATTTTGCAAATTGGCTATTCTTCTGCTATAAAGGAAGCTGCAGGTAATGATACTTCTGCAAAAAAGATTGCCATAACTATTGTTAGCAATTTATTCTGCTTTGGCTTTAGGGATTGTGCAATTTATTTTAGGGATTGTGCTTCATCATTTAAATGTTTCCTTTTGATTACAGGGTCATTTTAATGGCAGAAAGGAAGAACGGGCAAAAGCTCAGTACGTTTAAGTGAGCTTATGCTTTCATTTTTTGTCTTTGTACTTTAGTCTATTTTAATTTTAATCTCAGTATCACATTTACTTAATATTGTGCCTATTGATGGAAATCTGTGCTGACAATATAAAGGAATTTTGATGTTTGGGGCTGGCTGCCAGACAATAACATTGTGCCTATATCAATATTATAGTGATTTGGTTAATGATAAGTATTGTTGTTTTTTCATGTTCTCTTAAAGTTACTGGTTTGCTGAAATATTGCATTTTTATGAAGAAACCATCCTGCATTTATACAAGGATGATGAATTACATTGTGTTATGACTCATGAGTTAGTAAGCTAAATGAGATGTGCTTAAGTTAGTAAGCTAAGTGAGATGTGCTTTTGTAGGAGCATCTTGAAGGAATGTTGCATGGGATTATTATTATTATAATCATAAATAAGGAGAAGATAAAGGTGGTTATAGATAGAGTGGTTGTATTTGAAATTATAGATAAAATAAGGTATCTGATCTGAACAGGAATTGTAGCTAGGAATTGATTCTCAATTTGTTGTTTTATATCTTCCATCTCTTCCTTTACATCATTAACTGTTTTATTCTCCATCATCCATCTCAATTTGTTTCTTCTTTCTTTGAATTTTTAGTTACTTTTTGAGAGGTTTCTGAATTCTTTTGAGAAGGATTGCTTTTAGATGGTTGAGATCTTGTTGAACCAGCTAAGGCATTTCTTTGAGTTGGCCATGGATGATTGTTCTGAAGTGCATGTAATAACTAACATGTTTGGATCTGTTCTACTTCCCTCAACTTGTTTCCTAGCTGAACAAACCTTTGAGCTACTGCTTCTATAATGCTGACCATTGCGAGCGTAGGTATTGTTGATAATTGGGAGAAGGTATTAAATTTTGTCAAAGCAAAGTCTTTTTTAGTAGGTATTTGATAATTAAGAGAAGGTATAAAAGTTTGAAATCTAATTTGTTTGAGTAAATTTTAAACTTGTAGGTATTTGATAATGCAAAGTCATACACCGATAAGGAACTTGAGGAGACTCGTCAGCTTTGGGCGGAATTCTTTTTCAAGATACGTACAGAGCAAAAAGATACACTATTTCGTGCGTAGCTTAACTTGTGTAATTAGGAAAGGGTCGCCACATTTTGTGCACAATAGTGTTATATATGCTATGGTGGATACCACATTTTGTTATGTATTTTGTTTTCTAATTAGTTTAACTTATGTTCTCACTATGTAAGACATTATTAAGTTTAATGGAATTTTAAGTACTTTTATATGTGTTGATGACTGGAATATCTCTCTGTCTATAACAGGTTATTATATATTAGATGACTGGTATGGACAAAAACCAAAAAAAATATAAAAAAAAATGAGACATTTAGCATCGGTTGTTCAATATAACCGATGCTAAAAGTACCAACAGTAGACCTTTAGTATCGGTTGTATAGTACAACCGATGCTAAATGTACCAGTTGGAGACATTTAGCATCGGTTGTACAGTACAACCGATGCTAAAAGTATCAGCAGGAGACATTTAGCATCGGTTGTACAGTACAACCGATGCTAAAAGTACCAGTAGGGGGACATTTAGCATCGGTTTTACAGTACAACCGATGCTAAAAGTATCAGCAGGAGACATTTAGCATCGGTTGTACAGTACAACCGATGCTAAAAGTACCAGTAGGGGGACATTTAGCATCGGTTGTACAGTACAACCGATGCTAAAAGTATCAGCAGGGGACATTTAGCATCGGTTAAATAACCGATGCTAAATGTCCCACATTTAGTATCTGGGGATTTAGCATCCTCTGATAACCGATGCTAAATGTCCAAAACAACCGATGCTAAATGTCTTTTCTGCACTAGTGAATCCATCAGTTCAACTGATATAAAAACATCACTTTTCTTGACTTTTACTTTAAGAAAATTTCACCATATCAAGAAACAAACATGAACGCATCAAATCGAACTAATTTTTCTATTGCAATCTACCAACTACGAGCAAGTAATGCCTAAGTAGGAACTCGAGTAAATTAGGTGGGTCAATCATCTAACATCCATAAATTTAATCATTATTAAAGATTTCGAATTGTTATACATTTTGACAAAATCAGATTGTACGCATTAAAAGTTTTGATTTAACAACGTAGTTAGATTCCAAAAAGACTCATCGTAAAGTTATACAAAACGATAACATTTCACACGAACTCTACATTAGTTAAGGGTACCTTAAGAGTCACAAAACAATGAAATCCAAAGGTTTAAGTTGCGTACATCCAAAGAAAGCCATATGTAAAAACAGAAATAAAATCAAGAAGTATCTTAGAGGCTTGATGTTCAAGATGGAGTGACAGAGTTTCCCCCTCCATCACTCTATCTTTTGTAGCTCTACCTCCGTTTCTAACCAAGTTTCTTTCTTTGTTATTAAAAGTTGGAGAAATACAGGAATAAAGCCACTAAATAATATTTTTAGTTAAACTTCAGATGCTTTTGACAATTGAATGGGCCTAATGATGTTTGATCATCACCCACCCACTAAAACACACCACTAAAAACTTCTATTCATGCCCCCTTTTTTACATCACTCAATTAAATACTAATATTCACAAAAGTTCATTTAATTGAATAACAAATCGATCAATCAAGTATTTAAAACAAACAATTTCATAAAAATTAAGAGTAAAATCAAACGGCTAGCGCTTATGAAGGAGGAAGGGTTATTCAGAAGAAGGTACAGTTTCTGGATGAAAAGTGCGAGGTAGCATAGAAATAAAGAAGAAATTTCGGTTTATTAATCATAAAATATGGTTTAGGGTTCCAAAATGACTCATCACAAATTTATACAAAACGATAACATTTCACACGACTCTACATTAGTTAAGTGTACCTTATGACGCACGAAACCGTGAGATCCAAAGGTTTAAGTTGCGTACATCCAAAGAAAGCCATATGTAAAAACAGAAATAAAATCAAGAAGTGTCTTAGAGGCTTTATGTTGAAGACGGAGTGAGAGAGTTCATCCTCTAGGTTTCCCTCTCCCTCACTCTATCTTTTGTTGCTCTCCCTCCCTTTCTAACCAAGTTTCTTTCTTTGTTTTTAAAAGTTGGAGAAATACAGGAATAAAGCCACTAAATAATGTTTTTAGTTAAACTTCAGATGCTTTTGACAATTGAATGGGCCTAATGATGTTCGATCATCACACACCCACTAAAACACACCACTAAAAACTTCTATTCATGCCCCCTTTTTTACTTCACTCAATTAAATACTACTATTCACAAAACTTCATTTATTTGAATAACAAATCGATCAATCAAGTATTTCAAACATACAATTTCATAAATATTGAGAGTAAGATCAAACGGCTAGCGCTTATGAAGGAGGAAGGGTTACTTAGAAGAAGGTACAGTTTCTGGATGAAAAGTGCGATGTAGCGTAAAAATAAGGGAGAAATTTGGGTTTATTAATCATAAAATAGGGTTTAGGGTTCCAAAATGACTCATCGCAAATTTATACAAAACGATAACATTTCACACGACTCTACATTAGTTAAGGGTACCTTAAGACTCACGAAACCATGAGATCCAAAGGTTTAAGTTGCGTACATCCAAAGAAATCCATATGTAAAAACAGAAATAAAATCAAGAAGTGTCGTAACGGCTTTATGTTGAACACGGAGTGACAAAGTTCATCCTCTAGGTTTCCATCTCCCTCACTCTATCTTTTGTTGCTCTCCCTCCCTTTCTAACCAAATTTCTTTCTTTGTTTTTAAAAGTTGGAGAAATACAGGAATAAAGTCACTAAATAATGTTTTTAGTTAAACTTCAGATGCTTTTGACAATTGAATGGGCCTAACGATGTTCGATCATCACCCACCCCCTAAAACACACCACTAAAAACTTCTATTCAAGCCCCCTTTTTTACTTCACTCAATTAAATACTAATATTCACCAAAGTTCATTTATTTGAATAACAAATCGATCAATCAAGTATTTAAAGCATACAATTTCATAAAAATTGAGAGTAAAATAAAACAGCTAGCGCTTATGAAGGAGGAAGGGTTATTCAGAAGAAGGTATAGTTTCTGGATGACAAGTGCGATGTAGCATAGAAATAATGGAGAAATTTGGGTTTAGTAATCATAAAATAGGGTTTAGGGTTCCAAAATGACTCATCGCAAATTTATACAAAACTATAACATTTCACACGACTCTATATTAATTAAGGGTACCTTAAGACTCACGAAACCATGAGATCCAAAGGTTTAAGTTGCGTACATCAAAAGAAAGCCATATATAAAAAAAGAAATAAAAGCAAGAAGTATCTTAGAGGCATTATGTTGAAGACGGAGTGACAGAGTTCATCCTCTAGGTTTCCCTCTCCCTCACTCTATCTTTTGTAGCTCTCCCTCGCTTTCTAACCAAGTTTCTTTCTTTGTTTTTAAAAGCTGGAGAAATAGAGGAAGAAAAGCCACTAAATGTGGTTTTTAGTTAAACTTCAGATGCTTTTGACAATAGAATGGGCCTAATGATGTTCGATCATCAACCACCCACTAAAACACAACACTTAAAACTTCTATTCATACCCCCTTTCTATTTCACTTCATTAAATACTAATACTCACAAAAATTCATTTATTTGAATAACAAATCAATCAATCAAGTATTTAAAACATACAACCTCATTAAAATTGAGTATAAAATCAAACGGCTAGCGCTTATGATGGAGGAAGGGTTGTTCGGAAGAAGGTACGGTTTCTGGATGAAAAGTGCATTGTAGTGTATAAATAAGAGAAATTTGGGTTTATTAATCATAAAATAGAAAAATATATTTTTACATATTTTGATATAGGTATTTTACTATTAAAATTATTGTTTAGCCAATAAATCAAAAAATATCTATACATGTGTTACAGCAATTTAAAACGCAGGGACAAGCCGGTTTTTTTTTTCTAATACGTATAATTTTTTATAAGGGAAAAAAAGTACATAAATCTATAAAAGAATTTGGTCAAAATAAAAATTATTAAGTAATTCAAATTTAATTTGAATTTATTTGGCTGCTAAGGGAAGTGTATCTATATGGGAAAACTCTAAAAAGAAATCTGAGTATTTGATTTTTACATAAAATTTGAGAATAAATTTGACTGATTTATTAAGGAAGACAATATTTATTTTTTACAGCCATTTTATTACGAATCTTAGTCTAACTCATTTATTATGGTACGATTTGGGTAATAGGGAAAATATATCGAGTATAATTGGATTGGTTGAAAATTTATAAAACTCTTTTTTAACACAAAAAAGGAGGAAGGCTACATGCTCTTCGTGATTTGTAGCAGAGACATCATGATTAAAAGTTTGACCTAAATTATATGTCAAACAGAACTAATCCATCTGTTAAATTGATATAAAAACATCACTATTCTTGACTTTTACTTTAAAAACATGTCACCATACGCAAGAAACAAACATGAACGCATCAAATCGAACTTACTTTTCTACTCCAATCTACCAACTACGAGCAAGTAATGCCTAAGTAGGAACTCGAGTAAATTAGGTGGGTCAATCATCTAACATCCATAAATTTAATCATTATTAAAGATTAGGAAATATTATACATTTTTACAAAATCAGATTGTACACATTAAAAGTTTGGATTTAATAATGGAGTTAGATTCCGAAATGACTCATCGTAAAGTTATACAAAACGATAACATTTCACACGAACTCTACATTAGTTAAGGGTACCTTAAGAGTCACGAAACCATGAAATCCAAAGGTTTAAGTTGCGTACATCCAAAGAAAGCCATATGTAAAAATAGAAATAAAATCAAGAAGTGTCTTGGAGGCTTGATGTTGAAGATGGAGTGATAGAGTTCATCCTCTAGGTTTCCCTCTCCCTCACTCTATCTTTTGTAGCTCTACCTCCTTTTCTAACCAAGTTTCTTTCTTTGTTTTTAAAAGTTGGAGAAATACAGGAATAAAGCCACTAAATAATGTTTTTAGTTAAACTTCAGATGCTTTTGACAATTGAATGGGCCTAATGATGTTCGATCATCACACACCCACTAAAACACACCACTAAAAACTTCTATTCATGCCCCCTTTTTTACATCACTCAATTAAATACTAATATTCACAAAAGTTCATTTAATTGAATAACAAATCGATCAATCAAGTATTTAAAACAAACAATTTCATAAAAATTAAGAGTAAAATCAAACGGCTAGCGCTTATGAAGGAGGAAGGGTTATTCAGAAGAAGGTACAGTTTCTGGATGAAAAGTGCGAGGTAGCATTGAAATAAAGAAGAAATTTCGGTTTATTAATCATAAAATATGGTTTAGGGTTCCAAAATGACTCATCACAAATTTATACAAAACGATAACATTTCACACGACTCTACATTAGTTAAGTGTACCTTATGACGCACGAAACCGTGAGATCCAAAGGTTTAAGTTGCGTACATCCAAAGAAAGCCATATGTAAAAACAGAAATAAAATCAAGAAGTGTCTTAGAGGCTTTATGTTGAAGACGGAGTGAGAGAGTTCATCCTCTAGGTTTCCCTCTCCCTCACTCTATCTTTTGTTGCTCTCCCTCCCTTTCTAACCAAGTTTCTTTCTTTGTTTTTAAAAGTTGGAGAAATACAGGAATAAAGCCACTAAATAATGTTTTTAGTTAAACTTCAGATGCTTTTGACAATTGAATGGGCCTAATGATGTTCGATCATCACACACCCACTAAAACACACCACTAAAAACTTCTATTCATGCCCCCTTTTTTACTTCACTCAATTAAATACTACTATTCACAAAACTTCATTTATTTGAATAACAAATCGATCAATCAAGTATTTCAAACATACAATTTCATAAATATTGAGAGTAAGATCAAACGGCTAGCGCTTATGAAGGAGGAAGGGTTACTTAGAAGAAGGTACAGTTTCTGGATGAAAAGTGCGATGTAGCGTAAAAATAAGGGAGAAATTTGGGTTTATTAATCATAAAATAGGGTTTAGGGTTCCAAAATGACTCATCGCAAATTTATACAAAACGATAACATTTCACACGACTCTACATTAGTTAAGGGTACCTTAAGACTCACGAAACCATGAGATCCAAAGGTTTAAGTTGCGTACATCCAAAGAAATCCATATGTAAAAACAGAAATAAAATCAAGAAGTGTCGTAACGGCTTTATGTTGAACACGGAGTGACAAAGTTCATCCTCTAGGTTTCCATCTCCCTCACTCTATCTTTTGTTGCTCTCCCTCCCTTTCTAACCAAATTTCTTTCTTTGTTTTTAAAAGTTGGAGAAATACAGGAATAAAGTCACTAAATAATGTTTTTAGTTAAACTTCAGATGCTTTTGACAATTGAATGGGCCTAACGATGTTCGATCATCACCCACCCCCTAAAACACACCACTAAAAACTTCTATTCAAGCCCCCTTTTTTACTTCACTCAATTAAATACTACTATTCACAAAACTTCATTTATTTGAATAACAAATCGATCAATCAAGTATTTCAAACATACAATTTCATAAATATTGAGAGTAAGATCAAACGGCTAGCGCTTATGAAGGAGGAAGGGTTACTTAGAAGAAGGTACAGTTTCTGGATGAAAAGTGCGATGTAGCGTAAAAATAAGGGAGAAATTTGGGTTTATTAATCATAAAATAGGGTTTAGGGTTCCAAAATGACTCATCGCAAATTTATACAAAACGATAACATTTCACACGACTCTACATTAGTTAAGGGTACCTTAAGACTCACGAAACCATGAGATCCAAAGGTTTAAGTTGCGTACATCCAAAGAAATCCATATGTAAAAACAGAAATAAAATCAAGAAGTGTCGTAACGGCTTTATGTTGAACACGGAGTGACAAAGTTCATCCTCTAGGTTTCCATCTCCCTCACTCTATCTTTTGTTGCTCTCCCTCCCTTTCTAACCAAGTTTCTTTCTTTGTTTTTAAAAGTTGGAGAAATACAGGAATAAAGTCACTAAATAATGTTTTTAGTTAAACTTCAGATGCTTTTGACAATTGAATGGGCCTAACGATGTTCGATCATCACCCACCCCCTAAAACACACCACTAAAAACTTCTATTCAAGCCCCCTTTTTTACTTCACTCAATTAAATACTAATATTCACCAAAGTTCATTTATTTGAATAACAAATCGATCAATCAAGTATTTAAAGCATACAATTTCATAAAAATTGAGAGTAAAATAAAACAGCTAGCGCTTATGAAGGAGGAAGGGTTATTCAGAAGAAGGTATAGTTTCTGGATGACAAGTGCGATGTAGCATAGAAATAATGGAGAAATTTGGGTTTAGTAATCATAAAATAGGGTTTAGGGTTCCAAAATGACTCATCGCAAATTTATACAAAACTATAACATTTCACACGACTCTATATTAATTAAGGGTACCTTAAGACTCACGAAACCATGAGATCCAAAGGTTTAAGTTGCGTACATCAAAAGAAAGCCATATATAAAAAAAGAAATAAAAGCAAGAAGTATCTTAGAGGCATTATGTTGAAGACGGAGTGACAGAGTTCATCCTCTAGGTTTCCCTCTCCCTCACTCTATCTTTTGTAGCTCTCCCTCGCTTTCTAACCAAGTTTCTTTCTTTGTTTTTAAAAGCTGGAGAAATAGAGGAAGAAAAGCCACTAAATGTGGTTTTTAGTTAAACTTCAGATGCTTTTGACAATAGAATGGGCCTAATGATGTTCGATCATCAACCACCCACTAAAACACAACACTTAAAACTTCTATTCATACCCCCTTTCTATTTCACTTCATTAAATACTAATACTCACAAAAATTCATTTATTTGAATAACAAATCAATCAATCAAGTATTTAAAACATACAACCTCATTAAAATTGAGTATAAAATCAAACGGCTAGCGCTTATGATGGAGGAAGGGTTGTTCGGAAGAAGGTACGGTTTCTGGATGAAAAGTGCATTGTAGTGTATAAATAAGAGAAATTTGGGTTTATTAATCATAAAATAGAAAAATATATTTTTACATATTTTGATATAGGTATTTTACTATTAAAATTATTGTTTAGCCAATAAATCAAAAAATATCTATACATGTGTTACAGCAATTTAAAACGCAGGGACAAGCCGGTTTTTTTTTTCTAATACGTATAATTTTTTATAAGGGAAAAAAAGTACATAAATCTATAAAAGAATTTGGTCAAAATAAAAATTATTAAGTAATTCAAATTTAATTTGAATTTATTTGGCTGCTAAGGGAAGTGTATCTATATGGGAAAACTCTAAAAAGAAATCTGAGTATTTGATTTTTACATAAAATTTGAGAATAAATTTGACTGATTTATTAAGGAAGACAATATTTATTTTTTACAGCCATTTTATTACGAATCTTAGTCTAACTCATTTATTATGGTACGATTTGGGTAATAGGGAAAATATATCGAGTATAATTGGATTGGTTGAAAATTTATAAAACTCTTTTTTAACACAAAAAAGGAGGAAGGCTACATGCTCTTCGTGATTTGTAGCAGAGACATCATGATTAAAAGTTTGACCTAAATTATATGTCAAACAGAACTAATCCATCTGTTAAATTGATATAAAAACATCACTATTCTTGACTTTTACTTTAAAAACATGTCACCATACGCAAGAAACAAACATGAACGCATCAAATCGAACTTACTTTTCTACTCCAATCTACCAACTACGAGCAAGTAATGCCTAAGTAGGAACTCGAGTAAATTAGGTGGGTCAATCATCTAACATCCATAAATTTAATCATTATTAAAGATTAGGAAATATTATACATTTTTACAAAATCAGATTGTACACATTAAAAGTTTGGATTTAATAATGGAGTTAGATTCCGAAATGACTCATCGTAAAGTTATACAAAACGATAACATTTCACACGAACTCTACATTAGTTAAGGGTACCTTAAGAGTCACGAAACCATGAAATCCAAAGGTTTAAGTTGCGTACATCCAAAGAAAGCCATATGTAAAAATAGAAATAAAATCAAGAAGTGTCTTGGAGGCTTGATGTTGAAGATGGAGTGATAGAGTTCATCCTCTAGGTTTCCCTCTCCCTCACTCTATCTTTTGTAGCTCTACCTCCTTTTCTAACCAAGTTTCTTTCTTTGTTTTTAAAAGTTGGAGAAATACAGGAATAAAGCCACTAAATAATGTTTTTAGTTAAACTTCAGATACTTTTGACAATTGAATGGGCCTAATGATGTTCGATCATCACCCACCCACTAAAACACACCACTAAAAACTTCTATTCATGCCCCCTTTTTTACTTCACGCAATTAAATACTAATATTTACAAAACCTCATTTATTTGAATAACAAATAGATCAATCAAGTATTTAAAACATACAATTTCATAAAAATTGAGAGTAAAATCAAACGGCTAGCGCTTATGAAGGAGAAAGGGTTATTCAGAAGAAGGTACAGTTTCTGGATGAAAAGTGCGATGTGACGTAGAAATAAGGGAGAAATTTGGATTTATTAATCATAAAATAGGGTTTCGGGTTCCAAAATGACTCATCGCAAATTTATACAAAACGATAACATTTCACACGACTCTACATTAGTTAAGGGTACCTTAAGACTCACGAAACCATGAGATCCAAAGGTTTAAGTTGCGTACATCCAAAGAAAGCCATATTTAAAAACAGAAATAAAATCAAGAAGTTTCTTAGAGGCTTTATGTTGAAGACGGAGTAACAGAGTTCATCCTCCAGGTTTCCCTCTCCCTCACACTATCTTTTGTAGCTCTCCCTCCCTTTCTAACCAAGTTTCTTTCTTTGTTTTTAAAAGCTGGAGAAATACAGGAAGAAAAGCCACTAAATGTGGTGTTTAGTTAAACTTCAGATGCTTTTGACAATATAATGGGCCTAATGATGTTCGATCATCACCCACCCACTAAAACACACCACTTGAAACTTCTATTCATACCCCCTTTCTATTTCACTTCATTAAATACTAATACTCACAAAAATTCATTTATTTGAATAACAAATCAATCAATCAAGTATTTAAAACATAAAACTTCATAAAATTGAGAATAAAATCAAATGGCTAGCGCTTATGAAGGAGGAAGGGTTGTTCGGAAGAAGGTACGGTTTCCGGATGAAAAGTGCAATGTAGCGTATAAATAACGGAGAAATTTGGGTTTATTAATCATAAAATAGAAAAATATATTTTACATATTTTGATAAAGGTATTTTACTATTAAAATTATTGTTTAGCCAATAAATCAAAAAATATCTATACATTTGTTACAGCAATTTAAAACGCAGGGACAAGCTGGTTTTTTTTTTCTAATACGTATAATTTTTTATAAGGGAAAAAAAGTACATAAGTCTATCGAAGAATTTGGTCAAAATAAAAATTATTAAGTAATTCAAATTTAATTTGAATTTATTTGGCTGTTAAGGGAAGTGTATCTATATGGGAAAACTCTTAAAAGAAATCTGAGTATTTGATTTTTATATAAAATTTGAGAATAAATTTGACTGATTTATTAAGGAAGACAATATTTATTTTTTACAGCCATTTTATTACGAATCTAAGTCTAATTCATTTATTATGCTATGATTTGGGTAATAGGGAGAATATATGGAGTATAATTGGATTGGTTGAAAATTTATACAACTCTTTTTTAACACAAAAAAGGAGGAAGGCTACATGCTCTTCGTGATTTGTAGCAGAGACATCATGATTAAAAGTTTGACCTACATTATATGTCAAACAGAACTAATCCATCTGTTCAATTGATATAAAAACATCACTATTCTTGACTTTTACTTTAAGAAAATTTCACCATACGCAAGAAACAAACTTGAACGCATCAAATCGAACTAATTTTTCTATTGCAATCTACGAACTACGAGCAAGTAATGCCTAAGTAGGAACTCGAGTAAAGTCGGTGGGTCAATCATCTAACATCCGTAATTTTAATCATTATTAAAGATTAGGAATTATTATACATTTTTACAAAATCAGATTGTACACATTAAAAGTTTGGATTTAATAACGGAGTTAGATTCCAAAATGACTCATCATAAAGTTATACAAAATGATAACATTTCACATGAACTCTACATTAGTTAAGGGTATCTTAAGAGTCACGAAACCATGAAATCCAAAGGTTTAAGTTGCGTACATCCAAAGAAAGCCATATGTAAAAACAGAAATAAAATAAAGAAGTATCTTAGAGGCCTGATGTTGATGTCGGCCAAGACGGTCACAACGTTACCCGCCAGGGTATGGAACTATATCTTCTAGTTCACCGTGGAGGCGACGACACCGAGCTTGGCTAACGTTAGTCTTCCCACGATGCGGTGGTACTGGGTGATGAGTGGTACTACCAAGAAGGTTGTCCTGATAGTCCGAGCGAGTTTCTTTCGACCGTAAGTCACCATAATATCAAGGTATCCCAAAGACCGGGCTCGCTCGTCCCCAAGCCCGGACAAGTCAGTCCCGACGTAAGGGTGCATGTCCGCGAGGGATAAGCCGAGTTTGGGAAGGAGCTTTTGG
This sequence comes from Astragalus glycyphyllos, assembly GCA_963573325.1. Lineage (NCBI taxonomy): Eukaryota > Viridiplantae > Streptophyta > Magnoliopsida > Fabales > Fabaceae > Astragalus > Astragalus glycyphyllos. The sequence goes on from OY754308.1 coordinate 20,228,190, forward strand.
AACATGATGTCGGCAGAGCTTCCTTGATCTACCAGGACTCGCTTTACCTTGACGCAACCTAACAGATAGTCTTCGTCAGAGAAGAAAACGGACTTCTTGGATGAAGCCGAGACCGTGGCTGGGCCGGAGGTCAAGCTGGCGGTTTCCCTCCATTTGCGCTTCAGGGTCTTTTTTGGTTTCCGTGGTGGAAACGGATGAGCCACCCGAAATCACCATGATGGAGTGATGGCTCCCACTCTGGTCGCCAATGTTCGGTACCGGAGTACTGGGTGTGACGTCGGGTTAGAGCGGCGCTCCGATGCCTAAGTCAGCAAGGGAAGAGAAGAGGTATTTTAGTGAGAAATGAATGCGTACCTGGAAATGGTAGATGAACCATGTATTTATAGAACGCCGCGCTGTACATGGACCGTTGGAATAGGCAGATAACTCCCGCTCGTTGGATGCCGGTAGGCGCTGCAGTACAGTCCGGTTTTGCCTTTTGACAGCATGCGCGGATTGGGCCAGGCTCAAGTCGTTGGCCGTTGGCCCAGTCCGGAATAGATATAAAAACATCACTATTCTTGAATTTTAGTTTGAAAAAATGTCACCATACGGAAGAAACAAACATGAACGCATCAAATCGAACTAATTTTTCTGTTGCAATCTACCAACTACAAGCAAGTAATGCCTAAGTAGGAACTCGAGTAAAATCAGTGGGTCAATCATGTAACATCCGTAAATTTAATCATTATTAAAGATTAGGAATTATTATACATTTTTACAAAATCAGATTGTACACATTAGAAATTTGGTATTAATAATGGAGTTAGATTCCAAAATGACTCATCGAAAAGTTATACAAAACGATAACATTTCACACGAACTCTAAATTAGTTATGTGTACCTTAAGATTCCTGAAACCATGAAATCCAAAGGTTTAAGTTGCGTACATCCGAAAAAAACCATATGTAAAAACAAAAATAAAATCAAGAAGTATCTTAGAGGCTTGATGTTGAAGATGAAGTGATAGAGTTCATCCTCTAGGGCCTAATGATGTTCGATCATCACCCACCCACTAAAACACACCACTAAAAACTTCTATTCATGCCCCCTTTTTTACTTCACTCAATTAAATACTAATATTCACAAAACTTCATTTATTTGAATAACAAATCGATCGATCAAGTATTTCAAACATACAATTTCATAAAAATTGAGAGTAAAATCAAACGGCTAGCGCTTATGAAGGAGAAAGGGTTATTCAGAAGAAGGTACAGTTTCTGGATGAAAAGTGCGATGTGGCGTAGAAATAAGGGAGAAATTTGGATTTATTACTCATAAAATAGGGTTTAGGGTTCCAAAATGACTCATGGCAAATTTATACAAAACGATAACATTTCACACGACTCTACATTAGTTAAGGGTACCTTAAGACTCACGAAACCATGAGATCCAAAGGTTTAAGTTGCGTACATCCAAAGAAAGCCATATGTAAAAACATAAATAAAATCAACAAGTGTCTTAGAGGCTTTATGTTGAAGACGGAGTAACAGAGTTCATCCTCTAGGTTTCCCTCTCCCTCAAACTATCTTTTGTAGCTGTCCCTCCCTTTCTAACCAAGTTGCTTTCTTCGTTTTTAAAAGTTGGAGAAATACAGGAAGAAAATCCACTAAATGTGGTTTTTAGTGAAACATCAGATGATTTTGACAATAGAATGGGCCTAATGATGTTGGATCATCACCCACCCACTAAAACACACCACTTAAAACTTCTATTCATGCCCTCTTTCTACTTCACACAACTAAATACTAATACTCACAAAAGTTCATTTATTTGAATAACAAATCGATCAATCAAGTATTTAAAACATACAATTTCATAAAAATTGGGAATAAAATCAAACGGCTAGCGCTTATGAAGGAGGAATGGTTGTTCGGAAGAAGGTACGGTTTCTGGATGAAAAGTGCAATGTAGCGTATAAATAACTTATAAATTTGGGTTTATTAATTCTAAAATAGAAAAATATATTTTTACAAATTTTGAAAAAAGTGTTTTAATTTTAAAATTATTGTTTAGCCAATGAATCAAAAAATATCTATACATGTGTTACAGCAATTGAAATAGAAGGGACGAGCCGGTCTTTTTGCTAATCCGTATAATCGACTAACGTTTGTTTAGTTATTTTATGATCAATCAAGAATTATGTATCCTTGCACGAACTTTTATTTTAGAACTATGGGAAAGCCATGAAACGCACCTGAAACCAACAGATTGACTGCCTCGCTTAAACTGATTCACTTTGTTAAACATCAAACTTTTTTCCTCAAAAACACCCTTTTATTTAGTTTCATTTTTTATTACGGTAGTCTTTAATTTAGAGGTCCATGTGAGACGACCAAGGCTAACTTCCTTGTACTATATTTTCTATATTTATAATTATTTTGACCCGGGTACCACCCTTGATCAAATAGGCGCCGTTGTCGGGGATATCTAATTAGGGATTGCAACCTTCAGAACCTCACTAACCACTAACATTTGTTTTTGAGTTTTGTTGTTTTGCAGATACTGCTTGTTTCTGCCCTGTTCAATTTTGTCTCTGATTAGATGAAAAAACGATTTTCAGGAGATCTTCTCTGATTGCTTTGAAATTTGGCATGAATATCATAAATAAATCAAGAAACAAGACTCCTATAAATGGGAGCTTGTTCTGTACCGGAGTACAAGGTTGAGGCTCCCGACGTCGGATGAGGTCCAAGCCCGGGGCTCAATTGCTTGAATGCTTCTAATAAGGCAGAGCCTTGTGAGTGAGTGCTGGACTCACCTGGTAGATGCCGGGGATCGGATTGCCTGAGAAAGTTTTTCATCCACGCCGGGTGGGGGTACCTGCAAGACACTTCGACGCCCAAGTCAGTACGATAAAGAAGTGAAAAGTAATAGAGAGATCAGAAAGATGTAAAGAGTATAAGCTCGGTGGAATGCTGAGGCGCGTGATGGGGAGCCCGAGCTCCATGTTCCAGTGTGCGGATGAAAGTGGACGTAGCATGGAGTAATATGATGTATCGTACCTAGATTGGAGGGCAGAGCCTCTATTTATAGATCCTGACCGTTGGATACGTACGGGATACAGACTCGGTCGTCCTAAGGTACGGAAATGGGCCAGGCCCAAGCTAGGGAAAGGTTTGGCCCAATCCGGAACAGAGCTAGAGCATAAAATCTCAAATTTGCTTGTTTTATAATTTTAATTAATTGTTTTAATATTTCATATATTTGAAAAAATTCAAAAAAAATTTGCATTTCTTTCTTTAGATTTAAATTGATTTTTAACAGTATTTTTAAATTTGATTTGATTTGTTTCTATTTTCTGCATCTATTTTAGCTTTATGACGTATTTGGTATTTCTAGAATTGTTGCATTTTCTCACTTCTTGTTGCATATGGTGCATGACCTGGTCTAATACTGTTAACTTGCATCCCTTTGACCCTGAAATTGAGAAAACATTGAATCGTAGACTTAGGGATCATATAGAGGATAGTGATAGTGATAACATGTTTAGCCATAATCTCTTTTACTTTGAGTCAGATATTGATTTTGTTAACATGGCTAGGAAACATCGATCCAAGTGGATTGGCCCGTTTGTTATTACTAATGTCTTTCCTCATGGTGCAGTGGAAATTAAAAGTGAGGCAACAAACAAAGTTTTCAAAGTCAATGGACAACGCCTCAAAGTATTCCACGAGAGTTTCTCACTTGAAGATGCACGCATAGAAGAACTCTCGTTGGAACATCCCACCTACACTGCAGATTTACCAGGGAGTCCCTCCTCCTTTCTCTTTTTTTATGGTTGTTGTTTTCATTGAGAAAAATGTGTGATTTAAGTGTGGGGGTGTCTTTTAGAAGCTTAGTAGTTTGTCTTTTAGTAGTTTAGCATGTTTTTCCATGAGTTCTTGGTTTGTACAAGTTGTGAGAGATTTTACAATTTTAGGACCATAGGTGTTTTGACATGACTTGATTGATTTCTTGTTGCTCTTGGTATATTAAGTTGGATATGAGCACTAGATTTGTTATCAGTTGTGATAGTCAGTGTCCTTGGTGAGAATTGAGTCTTTTATTGTCGGCCAGAGGTTTGGACAGTCTTTTATTCCTCTTTTCTTCAAGCAATTGCGTCGAGGAGGGAACTATGCTCCTCAATTGTGGCTTTCCTGACTCCTCTAGAAAGGGTCAGGCAAGGTGAGAATGGGATACGAGTGTTGGATTATACTACGGTTAATGCATAAGTGGGGTAAGTGGTTGTTGCTCCATGTTTCCAGGCCTCGCTCTGCCACTTGAACTTCAATCGCTCCCGCGTTCTATCTTCGTGTTGTGTCTTTCCTTCCGAGCAACACCCATCTGGCCTCGGCCATATGGTGGCTCGGCTACCCTAGACCATTTCAGGTAATGATTGAGGCGTCCGAACCACCTAGGCCTTGGCACTCTATAAGCAGGGGAAATCACTTTCCCTCGGCTTGGCTCACTAGCCCTCGAGCGTAGCCCTCCCTCGGGATTTTTTGTCATTTAAAGCGCCCCGAGCTCGTATTGGTTTCACTCTTTTTGGCAAATCCCTTTTCTGCCCTTGTCGAGTGGCTTTCCTTCACACCAAAATTCCCTTTTCCCTGTCTGTGCCCTCGGCCTACGACTTACTTATTTTTAGATGTTAACAAGTGCTGTCATGCGGCCTTGAGGACGTGATTGACGGTACGAAAACCCTTGAAATAATTTGAGATGACGGTTAGAGGGGATGTAACTGCCCCCTCGCAATACTTGGCGCTTCGTGCAAATCGAAACGACTCTGCGACAGCTCCATAGGACGCGCCAGTTGGGATTTAGGTTTTGTTATAAATGGCAACGACCTCCCGCCCGTCCGGTTTTTTGCATTCTCCCTCTCTTCTCCCTGTGCTATAGCCTCTTGTGTTCTGGACTCCTTTGGCCTTCATTCGTACATCATGTCTGCCTCCAACGTTGCATCTTCGTCCGTGGTTCACGCTCCAGCTATCTTCCATTCCGTGGGCGAACTCTCTTCCCGTCACGTTGGCCGACAACGATGACCATGGCTTTTCCCTTCTCAAACAACGCTTTGATGCTACTGATCGCCAAGGCCAGATTCTTCGACATCCGCGGGTGGCCGACGAATGATAAAGTCTACGTTGCCTGGGTGGAGCGATTAAAACCCTGCAAAGGCGAGTCTTGAAAAATTGGGGCATCTACGATATGATTGAGGTGTCGACCAAAAAGATTTCCCGCAACCCCGATATTCTGCTGCCTTTAATGTCTTTCTGGTCGACGACCCTTAATGTCTTCATCTTCCCCTGGGGAATTCTGACTCCGGCTGTACTGGATGTGGCCGCCATTCTCGGTCTTCCCGCAGGTGGCTTGGAGGTTCATACCAACTTCAGCTTTGTCAGTGAAGACCCCCTTACAGCTTTTCCTCTAATTTTTCCCCTTTGCACTCGCAGAACGCCGTGACTTCTGGGCCTGTGTATGAGGGGGAACACTTTGCCTTCCTGATGTACTTTTTAAACAAATTCTTCTACACCACAAAGTCCTTTGGTGTTGTCAAGGAGCTTTCCGTCTTCGTCCATTTACTGCAATCGGGCGATAAGTATGCCTGGGCCCCTTTTTTCCTCGCTCTCCTCTACCGGAGCATGGAAAGCTTTGTGGCTCAGTTTAAGGAACACGACTACTATTCCCGGGACGACAGTCCAGGCTGGTTCCTTCAACTGTGGGGCAGCTCTACTTTCCTACTCTCACCCCTGGTCTGGATATCAAGACTCATCATGTCCTGGGCACCGCCCTTGCTGCCGTCTCCGCTTTGCCTTTGGATCGGGCGGAGGTGTTCAAATTATTCCTGGATTTTGATCCGGCTGCCAAAGATAGTACAGCCCAACCCTTTTGCTGATACCCCTGCTTGAAGCACCATCTGGGTCCTGACTGGGCCAAGCTTACCTCGACGTGTAACTTCCTCACTATTGAGCCCTCTCATCCCAACCTTGTGGCCTGACAGTTCGGGGTGGGTCAGCTTGTGCCTGCTCCTTATTCTTCTCTGGCTGTTGCGCTCCATCGGCAGAGGTTGCTCCCTCGTGATCTCGAGAGACTTTTCAGAATGCAGGAGGAGCAGTTCCTTGCCTTCGATTGGGGAACGTACCATGGTATCGCTAGTGAGATTCCCCCATATGCTGCTTGGTAGTCGAGGGTCCGGGAGTATGTTTTCCCCAACCTACCGCAGAGAATCTCTAGCGCTACCTGGGTTCTAGTGATGGACTGACTATTCGACCTGAATGAGTGACTGCCAGAGTGACTCCACCACCTCTTTCACGGGGCCGCTCAAATGCCAAGACTTCGGTCAAGAAGAAGAAGAAGTCACAAGCCGCTGACCCTCCTCTTCGGTCGTCGTCTCGGTTGAGAATCCTCAATCAACCTCCTCCCTCCAATGGTTAGTTTTGCCTTTTCGTATGTCCCTTTTTTCCCCAGACTCCTTAGATTTATCTGACCCCCTGACCCTGTTTCTTTTCAGTGCAAGGTCCTGTCATAACTTTGGACGGTAGCGATGAAGAGGACGATGAAGACGATGTCTCCCTAGCGCGGCGCAAAAGGCACATGGATCTGCTTGCCCCAAGTCCCTCTCAGCTTGCAGTGCTGGATTCGGGTCTGTCCCCTTCCTCTTGAAAGCGTATTCGGGTAAGCTTTTATTTCTACTTCGTTTCTTTTCTGACTGTTTTCTTGACACCTTAACCTTTGGTTACACTAATGCAGCGGCTCTGTGTGAATTCTAATTCCCCTCAGTGTCCTCCAGTGCAGTTATCTGATACAAACATCTTGGTCTCTGTGAGTCCTTGCATTTTCCCTCCTTTGGTTTCTCGCCACTTTCCCCTTTTTCCTTTCCGCGATCTTCTTGCAGGAGGCGGTCGACAATGTTGTGGCGGCTGACCCAGACCCACTTGGGGTGGTCAACCCTGCCAGATACTCTCCCCCTAAAGGGTTGGATTCCCCAGAGGCGGCCACCTCTTCTTCGACGGCAGATCTCACCCGAATGGAGGCGGCCCTAGTTGGTGAAGTTCTTATTGATTCGGGGGAAGTTGACAGTTTGCGGACTACTCTTTTCCATGCATCTCGATCTCCTGAGGTCCCTCCTGCCAAACGGGATATCCTAGTGGAGTTGGCCCTTCGGCTGAGGGAGATATCTAGTTTGTATGAGTTGGCCAGGGCAACCCGTAACCGAGCTCTGGCGACTCTTGAGAGGCTGGGTGCCCTATTGTCCGAAAGAGATGGATGTCTCTCCACCATCCAAACCCTCAATCAAAAGAAAATGGATGCCTTGACTGAAGAGAACAACATAGCTAGACGTATCAAAGCCGTGGAGGCCCAAATAGCTTCTCTTCGCTCGGAACTGGCTGTTCTAACTCCTCAGCATTAGCAGCTGCTTCCAAAGTTACTGTCGTTAACGAGGCCATTGCTAATGTCTTCCATCGCAGCACCATCCTAGGTCCTCAGTTTGACTCCCTCCTTCCTGTTCAACCTAGCTTAGAGGCAGTCCTGGACACCAGTAACGCCACTCTTTTACGGATTGCCGACGAGTGGAGGGCCCTGAGAGCGTCTTACGAGCAAGCCCTCGCCCCAGCGGTACAGGAAGCGGCCGAAGTCCCTACCACTTCCAATGCAGCAGCCACTAAGCCTTCTCCTCCCATAACTGTTCCAGTTCCGGTTCTGAAACTTATGTTCTACTTTTAGTTAACACTAGGCCGCCGGTGTGTGGCGAGCCATTCTGACAATATTTTCTGGTATTTCTTTAAATCCATCTTTCAATTCCTCACATACTTTCCCATAGAGTAGGATAATACGCTTTGAGGTACTTGCCATTAATTTTCGTTTCAAATTCTTCTCCGTCTAGAGTGATTAGACGATACACTCCACCATGGTATTCTTCGCTGATGATGTAGGGTCCGTCCCAATTTGGGGACTACTTGCCCAACTGGGGGTCCTTCCTCCCTAGTGGCAAAATGGCCTTCCATACGAGTTCCCCTTCAACAAACTTCTTTAGTTTAACATGTTTGTTGTAGGCTTGGGCTGTTTTAGCTTTGTTCATCTCTGTTCTGCTGAGTGCAGCCAGTTGATAACTCATATTTATATGAGTTATTTATGCCTCTAAAGATTAATTCCAAGCAAGTTCTCAAGTGTTATAGGTGTTTATTTAGTAAAATATTAGAATTTTAGGAAGCAGAAGGGTGAATTGCGGATTTGCTAATATCTGGCACATTTGGTGCCCCTAGAGAATTTTTTGATGTGTTTGTTAGTATTACAATGTCAAGCGCTATAGCGTCAACTGGCGCGCCCTGCTGAGCATCAAAGAGAAAAGTAAAATTTTGGCCCCCATTGCTTTTTGTCAAGTCAGCGTATCTTCCTTTCTGCAGCTAGGACTGACGCGCGCACTCCCCGTTGGCTAGCATGGACACTTGGCACTTGTTGAGTGGAAGAGTATCTTTTGGTTGGTGAGATATGTCAAGTCACCTTTTTGTAAAAGCTACTTTATGGGATATAGCAAAAGGGAGACATCTTCTTCTTCTCCATTCATTCACTCCCATTCGATGTAAGAGAGAGTTTTTGGAAGAAAAACTTGACACACATTTCCTCCATTAATCCTCACCTTCAACCTTCCATTTTTATTTTCGTGTTCATCATTTCCGTTGCTGTGAAGCTGTGCTATTGCATTGTCAAGCTATTCATGAGTTGGGAGCTACAGGTTGTATCTTTTGCGTCCGTAACTTCTCTCCTTGTGTATGGTAATATGAGTCTCTTGTCTTGTATTTTGTTGAAGATGCTCACCATGAGCTAAACGCTTTGTAGTTGGATTTCATAAAGCTTTGTAATGAACCATTAGTATTGTTAATATCACATTTGATGTTTTTCGTTTCAATCCTTGTATTCTAATGCTTTCAACTTATTTTGGGATTGGCCACTTGAAATGAGTACATTTGTGGATTCAGACATGGTCCATGAATTGACCTCAAGGGTTGATATGAACGAAAGGTGATTTAAAGACATTTAAATGACTTGTGCTTAACTCAAGACATAGGGGAGCAATAGTTCATAGGGCTTAAGCTGTGGGTTCTTCATTATACAGGGGTGGACTTATTTAGAACCTAGATATAGGAGTCTTGTAACAAAACCCTGGCGTGAATGACTGAAAGTCATAACATCATATGCTACAGGACTTGACGCTATAGCGTCTTATGTTATAGTGCCTTACTTTTGAGAAATTACTTAGTAGCAAGCTGTCCAACTCCTTTCTCTCATATTCAAACTCCTTTACTGTTTTGACTCACCAACTTTAATTTTTATGATTAAAATCACAATGTTTTATTCTTGCTTGCTTCCCTAGTGTTTTAGTAACTAAACTTTAAAATTAATACCAATCCCTGTGGGTACGATCTCTACTTTTCTCCATTATACTACTTGTTGCGATTGTGTATACTTGCACAACTACTTTTCGCGTAACACCAGCCTGTCATCGTACACCGAGTCCAGCTCCATCAACATGGCCTGTTGGTACTCATCCATACTAAGGGAGTGATGTCGCTCCCCTCTCAACGAGGTTACACTGATCTCCAGTGGTAGCACGGCGTCCTGCCCTTAGACCAAATGATAGGGAGTCACCCATGTGGCCGTAGACTTGGAATTTCTCATAGCCCACAAGACCTCATTAAGGGTGTCGTGCCACCGCCGAGGCTTGTCCTCTATTTTCTTTTTGATGAGTTCGATGATGATTTTGTTGGTGGCCTCTGCTTGTCCGTTGGCTTGGGCGTAATAAGGAGACGAATGTCTTATCTTATTGTCGTATTCCTGGACAAAGGCTACCACCTGCTCCCCAGTGAATATTGTGCCTTGATCGGCCGTGATGGTCTCAGGAATTCTAAACCTGAAAATGATTTGGTTCTCAATGAATCTGATCACCACGGCCTGATCAACGTTTCCTAATGGCATTGCTTCCACCCACTTGGTGAAGTAATCGGTGGTGACAATGTTAAAATTGTGCCCTTTTGAATTTGGAGGGTATATCTTGCCCACTAAATCGATAGCCCATCCTCTAAACGGCCAAGGTTTGACAATGGGGTGTAGCTCATCTGCCAACACCCTTTTGATTGGTCCGTGCAGCTCACAAGCCTCGCACCCCTTGGAAAACAGGAAGTAATCGGTCGTGATCGTCGGCCAATAATATCCGTGCCAGTAGACGAGCCATTTCACGATGGGGCCAGACCTGTGGATACCACAGATTCCTGGGTGGATCTGTGCCATTACCATATAGGTGTCCTTCATCTTGAGGTAGTTTAACAGTACCCCATTGGCACTCTTTTTGTATAGTTCTCCCCCTATCAAGATATACTGCAATCTTGAAGTCGGTATTATCCGTTGGGTTACGGAGGTACTTCGTCAACACCCCAATCCAAGCGTCGACAGGATCCTCTTCGGGGGGGCGGGGGGGGGGGGTCCTGGTGCTCTATTGTAGTACTTCGACCACCCGTTCCTTAAATCCCGAGGCTTGTTGGGCCAAGTAGTTCGCTTCCTGGTTCTCACTCCTGGGGACATACAGGATGACAACATTGGCAAACAACTTTAGCGAATCGTGCGCCGAGGCTCTTAGCTCTTTGAGCTTAGCATTGTAACACTAGTATTCCCCGGTGATTTGTTTGATCACTAGTTGTGAGTCAACGCTTATCTCCACGTAGTGAGCTTTATTGCCGGCCAAGATATCAAGTACCATAATCAAAGCCTCATACTCGGCCTGATTATTGGAGGCTTGATCCTCTATCCGGCACATGAACCTCCATGTCTGGCCGCAAGGGCTGGTGATTACTATCCCTACTCCTTCCCTCGTCTGGGTGCTAGACCCATCGAACATGAGAACCCAAGGCTTAAGGCCCAAGTAATTAACAGCTTCGGAAGGAGCATCATGTACTTCTTCACATGGGTGCTGAGCCAAGAAGTCTGCCAAGGCTTGGCCTTTTACGGATCTCAACGGTACATAAGTTAAAGCAAACGCATTCAACTTAATGGCCTACTTAACGAGTCTTCCCTGTAAGACGGGCCTATTAAGAAGATATCGAATGATGTCAACCTTGCATACAACCAAAACTTCTTAGGTAAAAGATAGTACTCAAGTTTTGTACAAGCATTAAACAAGGACAAACACAGTTTCTTCATAGGATAGTATCTTGTTTCGGCATCATTGAGAATCCTACTGAGATGATATATAGCACGCTCATCGTCATTATCATCATCTCGAGCAAACAAGCAGCCGGTGGCTTGGTCTTCGGTCGTAATGTATAACTTCAGAGATCTCCCAGGCTGCGGAGGCACCAGGACAGGGCGGTTGGTCAAAGCTGCCTTGACTTTGTCGAAGGCTTCCTGTGGTTTGGCTCCCCAAATCATCTCCTCGTCATTCATAATTCATACCAACGGCGAGAAGGCTTTAAGCTTCCCTGCCGAGTTGGCAATGAATCTCCTTAGGAAGTTGATCTTGCCCAACAAACTCTGCAGTTCCTTCTTTGTTCTAGAAGGTCTCGCCTCTAGGATAGCTGAAGCTTTGTTTTTGTCTACTTCAATGCTCTGGTTATGCACCAGGAACCCCAAGAAGTTACCTGCAGACACTCCAAAGGCACATTTATTGGGATTCATCTTGAGATTGTAGAGTCTCATCCGTTTCAGAGTTTGTTCGAGATCCATCAGGTGGTCTTCGAAGCTCTTGGATTTGACCACCACATCGTCGATGTACACCTCCATGTTTTTACCAATAAGGTCATGGAAGATGGCATTCATTGCCCTTTGGTATGTTGCCCAGCATTCTTGAGGCCAAAAGGAATCACGAGCCACTCATTGATACCTAAGGCGCATGGGCACCTAAAGGCAGTCATATGGGTGTCAGCCTCAGCCACATAACTCTGGTTGTAACTAGAGTAGTCGTTCATAAAAGTCAAGATGGCATTATTTGCCGCGGCATCGACGAGCGTATTGTCCACAGGCATACCGCACTCATCTTTCGGAGTGGCCAAGTTCAGGTTTCTAAAATCAATACAGACTCTGACCTGGCCATTCTTTTTGATCACGAGGACTATATTAGAGAGCCATTCTTCGTACCTGGCAGCTATGATGAACCCTGCCTCCAAGAGTCTTTCCACTTCGACTTTGATCTGCGGCATTAGTGTTGGGTTGAACCTCCTCGGTGGCTGCCTGTGGGGCTTGCAACCTTCCTTGATGGGTAACCTATGCTCCACCAAGGCACTATCAGGGCCTGGCATCTCATTGTAGTCCCATGCAAAGCAGTCACGGTAGTCCTGTATCAATGTTACCATCTAATCACGTTGATGCAGATGGAGCTTACCGCTAGCTTTAGTCATCCTTGGTTCACTTTCGGTTCCCAAATTTACCTCGACCAGGGGGTCTTCAGCTTGAAAGGTAGGTATCTTCCTCTGGATGGGCTCTATGTAGGGGGGTTCGGCCGACATCTTGTCGCCAAGGTCATCTGAAACCTCCAACGGAGGAGCTTTCATCCTCTTCATACACAACACCTAACATAGCCTCTTCATTGCTGGACTCTATCAGAAATAGGTGCAATTGGTCCAGCAGGCTCTGTACCTCCGAAGGAAGACTAACCATTATTCTCATTGTTAGGCCGTGGGTCGGCCAATATCTTGAATTCATAGCCCTTCTTGGTCCAGTCGCATGACTCAATACCGCCCTCTTCGTAGTCACCTAGGATGGAAATAGGACGTAAGTAGAGGAGTAGAACACGGCCTCAAACATCTTTACCTCCACTGGGAAAGGATTAGGATTAGCCTAAACTATCTCCACTTTGTCTCCCACCCATATCATGAGTTTCTGGTGCAGAGTAGAGGGGACACATTCACTTGTGTGGATCCAATCTCTCCCCAGGATCACCGTGTATGAGGGTTTTCCTTCGATGACGAAGAATGCCGATCGAGTTACCTTTGACCCAACCGTTACATCGGCCACCAACACTCCCAATGCATGAGAGGGGTTGCTCACGAAACTTGTCATGGTCATGGTAGTACGAATGAGGTCCTCGGTGTTCTTCCGTAACCTCTTCATAGTCGATAGTGGCATGATGTTCACTACAACACTACCATCCACGAAGATCCTATTGAACGACTTCCCATTAAGGTGGGCTTTGATGTACAATGGCTTCAGCTGTGTTTGGTAATATCTGCAGTTGGCTTCTCAAATAGCATGCCTTCAGTTATTGGTCCCTCTGCTTCTGTCAAGGTGGCCCATTCGGCCTCCTCGGCCAAGACATCTCCTTTGAGGGCCCTAGGCTGATCCTTGGTTCCCCAAAACTCTTGTGGAATGAGGCCTACCATCTCTATGTTTGCTTAGAATTTCCCATCGACCTCATCTATCAAGTCGTCTAGTATTGACTCAGTCATGGAATTCCCGTCGAAATCTTGTGGTCCAAAAGAGTGTTCCTCTTCTTCCCCCAGGAGGTCATCTTCTTGCAAGTCTTGCTCTGTCATCGCACCCCCACATTGAGGTTCACTGACTAGCTGGGATCGCGGGGGACTGTGAGGTCCGTAAAGGCATTCTATCACCGCCTTTGTGAGTGGACTATAGGGTGCATCCACCATGCCTACCATTGCTTGGTCTCCTCCCTTGTGATCAACAGGTGGCTCGAGGACGCCCGGTTCGGGAAGCTGCTCTGGAGCTGTATCCTCGAGAGGTTTTTGGAAGGCTTGTTCCAATGCCGTAGCAACGGATGCTGCGGGGGTGGTCTGCGCATTCCCATTTCTAGCAGAGGTGAGCATCTAGAGAATTTCCTTCATCCTGTTAAAAGCTCTAGCCCTCAGTAACCTCGTCTTCTACGAGCGAGATCTGGAGGCCACTTTTGTGGATGGCATCTCAATGGTCTTTTGAGTCATCCATTGGTTCTGCGGTACACTCGCTGGAGGTTTGACTGTCCTGGTGGCTCTTAGCTCTTGGTCATTAAGGACCGTGATGTCTTCCGAAATTGAGCTTTGGGTTTCGGTGACCTGTGAACCCTTCTTTCTACTTTGGGGTGAGATCCCCCGTCTGGAGTTGGCAGGGTGGCTTGCTCGATGGAGTCATCGGCGGGCCAACCATGCTCCCCACGTGGGACGGGTTGGAGTCTTTCCCTCATGTCCCTAGTCTTGGGCATCTGTCATTCGGGGTTGATTTTGGAAAAATGCAACTCCTTGAGCTTGTGGACAAGCCTCCCTGGCTTAGGAAGTTTTTCCCCCGGTCTCTAAGACTGACTCGATGCCCCTATCTGCAGTTTTTCTTGTAGTAGGTGTAACACCCCAATTCTACCCAATTCTACTATAAATCAGAGTGCAGAATTTTCAACATAAATATTGGAGTGCTACACTTACTTCCCAACACAAACAATATAATTCATTCATGGTAAATTCAATTTGAAGCAATCTTAACAATCCTTGTCCATTTGACAACTCAAAATCAACAATTTGCTTAGTAGAAATAACTTCGAGTTCAACAAATATTGCAACCTTAATGATAAAGGAAAAAAAAACAGCGTTCAATCCCCCCGAGTGTTACGCATCAGAGTGACGACACCGACTCAACTAAGGAAGGATCGCCGCCTTCATTCGCGACTACCTGCACGTTACCACATAGGGGTAACATTCAAACAGAAGGGGTGAGATATCAAACTATATAAGAGCATGTATGAAGAACAATATGATAGGTCAGGTACTATAGAATTACACATATGATCAATAAAATCCTCAATAGAGTCATCAATAGAATCATCGAAGTGCAATGCGGAATGCGACTCAACTGTGCATATGCATGTGCTACCATTGGAGCAAAACTCCCGTCGTAAAAATCGTCGTTGCCAGTAAATAGTGGCTCACAGGGCATAGCCCTCATCGTTCACGTCGTAAAGCAAATGCAAAGGTGTGCGACACAATGTGAATGTACAAGTAACGCTAATCACAGTCACGCAATCGCACGACAACAACACCAAAACGTCATGGCGGCCATAGGCCTACAATTTACTATCTTTGCCAATAAATAGAGGCAAATCAACTTTTACAACTTCACCTGCAATTTACCACATTTTCGACAAGGTATTCAACGCAACAATTAACCACAACAGCAACTGTGGCAACAATATTGACAAAGCAGCAACATCAACAGCGCAAAACAGCAAGAATAGCAACAACACAGCAGCAAAACGTAACAGCAATGACAACAATAACAGCAAAACCGCAACAGCTTTAACAGCAAAACATCAACAGCATTAACAGCAAAACAGCAACAGCATTATCAGCCAAACAACAACAGCATTAACAGCAAAACAGCAACAGCATTACATCAAAACAGTAACAGCATTAACGTAACCATCAATTCAATTAGGAAAATTATTTATAATTCTTACTAACGAGTTATCTATATTCCTATCATTTTTTTTTGATTATAATAGTGAAAACCTTAATCCAACAAAATTACAATTCGATTTAATTAGAACTAACGACATAGGAATTCAAGCACACACGGTCAATTCATTAAACATTTCTCATACGATATATATATATATATATAACTACGCAACATACACAGAGGCAATCTATAATAAACCCCAAACCCCGCATACGATCCCTCATATACGCTATTATAGATTTCGAACCCACCCTTACCTCAACTATGGTGGCGCAAACTCCCTCCTAGCCTCGTTCCTCGATTCTCCAAATACGGCGACTCCCCTGCGATAGTAACGACGCGTGACGATCACAAACGTAGAGAATTGCAATGAAAATCAACCCTCCCAATCCAATCCTAGGCTAGAGCTCTTGAAAATTGAGGCTTTTGTGTAACTTAGAAGTGAGAGGAAGAAGGAGAAGAAGGGAAAAGAGGGCGGCTGCGCAAAAAGACCAGCCCTAGGGCATATTTGCGCTCTATTTATAAGGAGGAGTGGCGCACAAGCGCCTTCCTGCGCAAGCTGCGCACTGGACACGCTGCTAGGGTTGCGTGAGCGCTGCGCACTCGCGGTGCTAAGCCCAATGCTATTTTTAACTGGCCCACGACACGTGATTATCATCTAACTCATTTTCAACATAGCTACTACGCCCATAATTTCAATTCTTACAATTATCCTACGGCAATCCAACTTCGAAGTAATTTGATTAAATTTTAGGGCGTTACAACTCTCCCCCACTTAGAATATTTTCGTCCTCGAAAATTTACCTGATTCGAACAACTCGGGATAGGACTCCCGCATCTTGCTTTCCAACTCCCATGTCATGCTCTCTCCGGCAGCTCCTAACCAGACTACTTTCACCAAGGCGATCTCTTTGCCCCTTAGAGTCTTCGTCTCGCGGTCCGCGATTCGTACAGGCATCGTCTCCACAGTAAGGTTATCCCGTACTTGCACATCATCCATATGAATTACATGAGATGGATCTGGAATATACTTCCGAAGTTGTGACACATGGAACACATCATGCAAATTCGAAAGATTAGGCGGTAAGGCCACTATGTAAGCTACATTCCCAACTCTTTCTGTGATCTGATACGGACCAATGAATCGAGGAGTAAGCTTCTTAGATTTCAAAGCACGTCCAACACCGGTCACAGGGGTGACTCTCAAAAACACATGATCACCAGCTTGAAATTCTAAATCCTTCCTTCGCTTATCATGGTAACTCTTCTGTCTACTTTGTGAAGCTTTCATCTTTTCACGAATCAACTTCACCTTCTCAGTCGTTTCTCGAACAATTTCAGGTCCAAGCACTATACTCTCTCCAGATTCATACCAACACAAAGGGGTTCTACACCTTCGACCATACAACGCTTCGAAAGGTGCCATCCCAATACTAAAATGATAATTGTTATTATAGGTAAACTCTATCAACGAGAGATGGGTATCCCTCGAACCTCCTTGCTCAAGAATACACGCTCTCAACAAATCCTCCAACGATTGAATAGTCCTCTCTGTCTGACCATCCGTCTGAGGGTGATACGCTGAGCTCAAACTCATCTTAGAACCCAACGCCTCTTGCAAACTCTTCCAGAAATCAGAAGTGAACCTAGGATCTCTATCCGAAACGATACACATAGGAACACCATGCAACTTTAAAATCTTTTGGAGGTAAATCTCAGCCAACTTCGGTACCGGATACGTGATATTAATAGGTATAAAATGAGCCGACTTTGTCAGCCTGTCAACAATCACCCAAATTGCATCATGCCCTCTCACAGTATTAGGCAACCCCGTCACAAAGTCCATTGAAATGCTATCCCATTTCCATTCCGGAATCTCTAAAGGTTGCATCAACCCCGCAGGCTTCTGATGTTCAACTTTTGACTTCTGACAAGTTAAACATGCATACACGAATTGCGCTACATCACGCTTCATCCCAGGCCACCAGAACCATCTTCTCAAGTCTTGATACATTTTCGTAGCTCCTGGATGAATACTCAACTTACTTCTATGACTCTCTTCGAGAATTGCTTTCTTCTTTTCCGCATCGTCAGGAATGCAGATTCTATTACGGTATCTCAACACACCTTGCGCATCCAACTCAAAATCGTTATTCTCAGACTGCCCGATTCCTACCGTCGAATCTACCAGTTTAACATCCAGTTTCTGAGCTTCTCTAATGCTATCTAAAAAGTCATTATTGATCTTCAACATCCCCAACATAACACTCTGAGGTGTCACTTCGCAAATCAAACTCATATCTCTGAACTGCTCAATCAATTCAAACTCCCTGACCATCATTGCCGACATGTGCAAGGTCTTTCGGCTCAAAGCATCAGCCACGACATTAGCTTTCCCTGGATGATAATTCAAACTGAAATCATAGTGTTTTAGCAACTCCAACCACCTCCGCTGTCTCATATTCAGTTCCTTTTGATCAAACAAGTACTGCAAACCCTTATGGTCGCTAAATACTTCAAATCTAGAACCATAAAGATAATGCCTCCAAATTTTCAGCGCAAAAACAACTGCAGCAAGTTCTAAATCGTGCGTAGGATAGTTCTTCTCATGAGTCCTCAGCTGCCTCGATGCATAAGCAACTACCTTACCATTCTGCATAAGCACACCTCCTAAACCCATCTTGGAAGCATCACAGTACACCACAAAGGACTCTCCCGGATTAGGCAACGTCAAGATAGGAGACGTCGTCAATCTCTTCTTCAATTCGGGGAAACTCTCTTCGCAACGAGCGTCCCATATAAAGGCTTTACCTTTGCAGGTCAGCTGAGTTAAAGGAAGTGCCAACTTAGAAAAGCTTTCAATGAACCTTCTATAGTAGCCATCTAATCTCGGTAGCCGACTTTGGAGTCTCCCATTGCAATACAGCATCGACTTTAGATGGATCCACCGCAATGCCGCTGCCAGAAATAACGTGACCAAGAAAACTCACCTCCTTCAGCCAAAATTCGCACTTAGACAACTTTGCATATAACTTCTTGTCCCTTAAGACCTCCAATACCAATCTCAAGTGCTATGCATGCTCTTCTTCTGTCTTAGAGTAAATCAAGATATCATCGATGAATACTACCACAAACCGATCCAAATAAGCATGAAACACACGGTTCATGTACTCCATGAATACTCCCGGTGCGTTAGTAACACTGAAAGGCATCACCGAATACTCATAATGCCCGTACCGAGTTCTAAAAGCCGTCTTCTGAATATCCTCATCTTTCACTTTAATCTGATGGTAGCCCGATCTCAAATCAATCTTACTGAATACTTGAGCACCCACCAATTGATCCATCAAATCGTCTATTCTTGGGAGTGGATACTTGTTCTTAATCGTCACTTTATTCAACTGTCTATAATCAACACAAAGCCTCATACTTCCATCCTTCTTCTTCACTAGCAACACTGGAGCTCCCCACGGTGATACACTCGGCCTCACGAACTTCTTTTCAAGTAGATCCTCAAGTTGCTTCTTCAATTCAGATAATTCAGATGCTGACATCCTGTAAGGTGCCATAGAAACAGGTTTGGTACCAGGTACAAGATCAATAGCAAATTCAACTTCCCTCTCTGGTGGTACACTTGGAATCTCATCAGGGAAAACTTCAGGAAATTCGCGCACCACCTGCAACTCATCAATTATGGCTTGATTCTTGACAGATAGCGATGCCATCAGCGAGAATAGCTGAACTTCTTCCCGCATCAACTTCCACAACTGTCCAGCAGACAACAAACCAGCCTCCTCCTCTTCGGGAGTGGAGAAACTCACAGACTTGTTAAAACAATTAATATGAGCATAGTTATATTCTAACCAGTCCATGCCTAGGATCACATCCAATCCGCTTAACGGCAGACAAATCAGATCAACAGTAAATTCTCTGTCAAAAATCGACAAAGGGCACTTAGAACACATAAGAGAAGTAGTCACCGACCCCTTAGCTGGAGTATCGACAACCATCTCCCTATTCATAGAAGACAACACAAGACCCAATCTTTTAACACATTCCGCAGCAATAAAACAATGAGTAGCACTAGTATCAATAATAGCTATTAGAGGAACACCATTAATGAAACATGTACCTCCAATAAATCCGTCGTTCTCAGTAGTCTGTGTCCCTGCCAGAGCGAACACTCTTCCACTAACTCTTTCTTTCTTTGGCTTCTGACATTGATTACTAATATGCCCTTCTTCGCCACAGTTGAAACAGACCTGCTCCTTGTGCTTGCACTCGGATGATTCGTACCCAGTCTTACCACAACGAAAGCACCTCTTCACCTCAATCTTGAACACGTTACTCTCATGACCAGGTTTGCCACATTTGTAACATACAATACCAGCAGGGGCGTCTCCCCCACTAGTTCTCTTACCATCAAAACTTTTCTGCTTACCTTTACCAACTGGAGCATCATACAGCTTACCACGAGTCTGCTGCTTGCTCCTCTTCTCATTAATGATCTTATAGTGAGCATCGTTGTATCATTGATTCCCAAAAAAAAAAAAAAAAATCTTTATTTCAAAAAGGAACAAAAAAAGAGAAAAAAAGAAAAAAGGAAAATTCTGGTTTCTCTAAGTAGACAAAATTGGTATAATTTCTAAATTCTTTATTTCTATTTTGCCTCGGAATATGTTTCGGCCAATTCATATTCCTTGTTAAAATCCAAATAAAGAGGGGCAGCTGTCATACCCTAATTTTGTCCGCCTAGGTTTAAAACCCTAATTTTCCGCAAAAATAAATAAATTGAGAAGTGTGGCATTATTTTGAAGAGTGTGAAGAACATTGTGCATACATTTTTTTGAGTTTTTAGGGCAAAAGGGTATTTTGGTCATTTTCTAAAAATAGGATAATTTTTCATCAAAAATCATTGTGCAATTTTAGAGGAAATTATTTGAAGCAAGACACCCTTGGTCATATATTTTTTTGCGCATACATGCACGCATTTGCATAAAAATTCAAATTTAAAAAAGGCATCAAAAAGGAATATTCTACAAAAATTTCAAGATGAGGTTTTTATGATATTTTTGGTCATGGTGATCTCATAAAATGGCATATTCCTAAGATTCCTAGTATGTGGCCTAAATTGGGTGTATATTTGTACAATTATCCTAAGAAGAATAATCAAAAATGAAGGGATAATAGAATGGTCATATGATAGTACAATAGTAGAAGATGACAACTTGCAAAACTTGGGCACCACTCTCCCTTGCTATTTCGAATTCACCCCCCTTCATTTCCCTCTCATTTTGCATTTTTTTTGTCCCTCATCATGTGTGTTTCAATCCTCACCCTCCATTCAAATTTTAAATGCAATCCTAGAGTGAGATGAGATGCACAATGACCTAAATACCCTTAAACCTAGTTGCTCTCTATATATACCCTCATATTCTCACCTCTCACAAGGGTTTTGGCTCACAATTCACACTCAAAAACCTAGCCTCTCCTCTTCTCCCTTCTTGGCCGAATACACCTCCTCATTCCCTCACCTCATTTCTTCACTTTTTCACTTTAAATCAACATTCTAGTCCTAAATCCTTCATCATCCTTGCATTCTCTTCAAAGATCCATCTTCAAATCTCAAGAATCAAGCTCAAGATTGAAGATTAGAGGGTTGATTCAAGTGGTTTAGTGTTCATTCACCTTATTTCTTTTGCTATTCTAGCT
This sequence comes from Astragalus glycyphyllos, assembly GCA_963573325.1. Taxonomy (NCBI): domain Eukaryota; kingdom Viridiplantae; phylum Streptophyta; class Magnoliopsida; order Fabales; family Fabaceae; genus Astragalus; species Astragalus glycyphyllos. The sequence goes on from OY754308.1 coordinate 20,249,340, forward strand.
TGGAGTTGAGGTATACTCTCAATCTTAACATCATCAAAATTTTAGCATAAAAAATGTAGATCATCAATCTATTTTTGCATATCAACCATTTCTTTGCATTTTAGTGCTCTATTTTATGTTGAAATGTTGATATAATTGTTGTTGTTGAATGAGAGATGTGTTTCAAGCATTTTGACAAACACTTTGGGAGGTTTGGATGCTTGAAATGCATCTCTCTCTTTTGGAATAAATTGTGTGTTTGTGCTATTTTCATTTTGTGCTTGCATTTTCATGAATAAAATTGTGATTTGGGATTATGTTTCATTTCGCATATTGTAGAAAAATTAGAATTTGTGTGATCTTAGTGCATTCCTTTGCTTAATCATGTGAATCCTTGCCAAAAAGTTTGATCTATGTCATTTGCTTGCATGATTTTGTTGCTTTCAAAGAATAAAATGAGGTTTTAGCTCTATGTTGGTGTCGCATTTCATGAGATAATTAGGGTTTGTGCTTGTTTTTGTTGCTTGCTTTGAAAATCATGTTTGTGTTGATGATTTGGTAAGAGGATTTAACACTTATGCACTTGTACATATCCCAAGTGTTAAAGATTACCTAAAGGGATTCAACACCTTAATTGTATATGCTTACGCTTGCATTGTTGATTGTTTTGCTTGCAACTTGTTAAAGGTTACACTTTGGTTCTTGATTTGGAAATTGATTTGAATTCTCTACTTCTTTTTCTTTTGGATGCCACGCCATCCCAACAAACTTTTGTGATCAATATCACCCTCCAATTCTCTTCCTCTCTTCTTCAAGTCATTTCTTTTTCCAAATTATTTTCTAAATTAAAACTTTTCTTCAAATTGTTTTTCTATAGCAATCAAATTTTTTCTAAGATCAACAATAAACCTCTTTGAAAACTCATAAGGAGGCAAGTCGGACGTACGGCCGGTGTTGTTTAGCGTCCTAAGATCGGAGCTGTACAGTTCAAACATCTTGGGATACTTATGAGAATCAAAACAAGTAATTAACAACTTGAACCCTTTTTTAAAAAAAATGAGTAAGGAATCGAGTCGGATGTACATCCAGTATTGGTTAGCGTCTTAGGGTTAGCGAGCTGTACAGTTCGGGCGAGCCTAAGATACTTGCCAAATAAAAGCAACCAACCTCACAACAAATCTTTTTCTTCCTTAATCAAAAAAACATTTTCAATAAGTAGGGGGCACGTCGTCTGTACCGGCGGGGTTGTCTTTGTTCTAGGTCTAGTGGACTGTACTGTCTAGGACCGAAAACCCCTACAATAAAAAACACCAACACAAAGTTTCTCGACTAAGGAGAACTACGTAAGCTTTGAATTCTCCATCGCACTGGGAGATACGTAGGAGCGGGTCACATCCCGTCAAGCACACTTTTAAAAAATAATAAAAAGATTCTTCTTTTCCCCTGTTTTCAAAAACACTTTTCTCAAATAAAAAAGAAGTAGAACGAATTGTTTCAAATCAATTCTGTCAAAACCGCACATCAAGTTAAAGGTTCCCTTTCGGTAGAAAGGAGGTGTGGGATGCTAATACCTTCCCCACACCTAACCGACCCCCGAACCTACATCTCTAGTTCTCAAAGGACCCCCCCGCCTTAAAAAGGACCCTTTTTCAATGTTTTGGTCCCTAAATAAAAAATGTTGATGGCGGCTTCACAAATTTTCACGTTGTACGATGAAAGGTCCAATCCGGATCTTTCGGGGTGCAACAGCTGGCGACTTCACTGGGGACCTTCCTTTTAAAACGAGGGTCAGGCCTAATTAACTTGATGTGCGGTTTAATTGTTTGATTTGAATGTGATTGTTCTATTTCTCTCTTTTCTTCTCCTTCTTTTTCTTCTCTCTTTCTGATGTTTGAACGTTCTCTTGCATTCTCGTGTTGTTATGTTGCATTCATGTGCATTTGACTCTTCTTCTTCTATGTTCGCTTCTTGTTCCTTCTTCTCCTTTCATCTTCTTTTGTTTATATGCTTAATATGATCATGCATTTCTCCAATCCCCATATCCCCTTCTTCTTTGCTCCCTTTCTTCAAGGTAAGCTCATGCATCATTCCCCCAATTCTACTATGATCCCTTCTTCTTTGCTCCCTTCTTCAAGGTAAGTTCATGCATTCCCCCGATTCTATTATGACCCCTCTTCTTGGCTCCCTTTCTTGAGGTAAGCAGTGCATATGATTGTTGTTGGAACCCTAGGTTAGTTTACTTGTTTGTATTGAAATGATATATGCTTGCAAAACCCTAGGGTAGACGACTCTTTGTATGGACTGTTTCTGGATTTTCTTTGCAGGTGGGGGGGTATGTTTGTCGTCGTGCTCCTACACACACGTTGCACTCTTTTTACCTTTATTTTTTTGGTGAGACAGCCCTATACCCGGGCTAGAGCATACCCTAGGCTAGAACGAAGTCATTAGTGGCTGCTCACTGGACGTACGTCTTGTTGGGTGGTTGCGAAGACTTCACCTAGAGTTTGGCTTTGTTTGAAGACATCATCACTTGGACGTACGTCCCTGGGATCGGTGCTCTCAGATGAGGTCGTTGGCTCTAGGAACCTTATTTAGGGTCCTTCTTTTAGTGCTATCCTTGAAGTGTGTACCCGTAGAAATAGACATAGACCCTGTCTCTAAGAAACCTTGTAGGACACAAAGGAGCTGCATACCCCTGCATCTGAATAAAGATTTTTGCAAATAAACCGAAAATTTTCAAAAAAAAAAATGTATGTGAATTTCTAGCTTTTGAAAAACTGTTATGTTGAAAATATTATTATTTTTTTTTTCATCATGCATCCATTCATACACTTTGCATGCATTCTCACCAGTGCCGGGGAAATTGTAGATACCAAAGAAAAAAATGCATTTTGCATCGCATGCATACACATATACTTATGCATCCATTCATTTCATGCATCCATGCATCTATTCATTCAGGCTCTTACACAATAAATATTTAAACAAACAGAAAAGGCAAGCTGGTTCGCCGTCACCGTTACTACACTCGTCTACAGGCAAGGCTCATGGCAGAGAATCAAGAAAGTCCAGACATTGAGATTGAGAGTTATCACTCGGGTCCGGATGATCCGGTTATAGAGGTACTCAACCCCGAGCAGCTAGCTCAAGAAAACCGGGTTTTGAAGGATAAGGTAGGGGCTATGGAGGCCCAGATGGTTGAAATGATGGGTATGCTGAGGAATCTGAAAGGTGGGGCCAATGCTGAGGCCACCGCCGTTGTAAACCCTGATGGAGTTGTCACCTTCATTCCCCCTCCGAGGCCTGTTAATGCTGCAACTACTATTCCTCCTCCGGGAACAGGGATCCCTCATTTTGTCCACTCTCCAGGGGCAAAAGGTCAGAGCCATCCAGCTGCTCAGAGGTACCCGTGGGGAATGCTAGTCGGTTATACGCCTCAAAATGTTGAATCCAATCCAGCTGGGGTAACAGGGCCAAGTCAGGCTGCTGTGGTCGTACCTGGTGGAGTTGTTGGTAGACCACAGGTCCACGCTCTTAATCATGATGCTGCGCTACAGAGAAATCCACCCAGTCCTACTCCTTGGATCACTACCAATCCTCAGAATGTTGCGTATCAAGTAGGAAGTCCCGCTCAGTTTGGGGGAAATTATTATGGCATGAGTAGTCATCCTCAGGGGCATGTGTTTGAAAACTCTTAGCCCAGAGACCAGTATCGTGTTCTTGAAGAACTGTTGAGGGCTGTGGAAGGTACAGGTGTTAGAGTCAAGGATGCCCGTGATTTGTGTCTCGTTCCAGATATAGTCCTTCCTCCAAAGTTTAAGGCACCTGATTTTGACAAGTACCGGGGTGCTGGTTGTCCATCAAGTCATATAACCATGTATTGCCGAAAAATGGCTGCGCATGCTAGTGATGATAAGCTGTTGATCCACTGCTTTCAGAATAGCTTAGCTGGGGCATCCTTAGACTGGTACATGCAGTTACGGTCTTCCGACATCCATAGTTGGAAGGACCTCTTAGAAGCCTTTTTGAAACAGTACCAGTACAATATGGATATGGCTCCAGATCGATCTCAGTTACAGCACATGGGCAAAGGAGATAAAGAATCTTTTAAAGAATACGCCCAACGGTGGAGAAGTACAGCTGTACAAGTAAAGCCATCACTAACAGAGAAAGAGATGGTATACATGTTCATGGAAACTCTTCCGGCAATCTACTACGACAGACTGATAGGGAGTGACTCGTCAAATTTCTCAGACATGGTAGTTATTGGGGAAAGGCTTGAAAACGGTTTGCGTAGCGAGAAGATCGCCAACCACTTTGGTAGTTCAGGTAGTTCAGGCAGTTCAGGTGGACAAAGAAAGCCCTCTTCTCATTTCCCTAAAAAGAAAGAGGGAGAGACCAATGTAATTTCGGAGGAAATCCATCTTTCAGTACTCCACCGCAGACAGTACCATTCTCGGCACCAGTGCAACCTCAACGAGCCAATGATGGTTATAAAGCCCAGAACTACCAGTATAAGAAGTGCGTCAGTTTTGATCCAATCCCGATGACTTACACGGAGCTGTTCAATCATCTGGTCTCCAAAAACCTAATCAACACTCGCTCGATGAAGCCTCTCCAGCCTCCTTTCCCTAGGAGCTATAATGCCAATGCTACTTGTAGTTTTCATGAGGGTGGAATCGGTCACACAGTGGAGGACTGCAAAGCTTTTAAGCACGTAGTTCAGGACTTAATCGACGCTAATTGGATTTCTTTCAAACAGAACAGTCCAAGTATAACTACAAATCCACTGCCAGGACATGGGAATCCGTCGACCAATGCAATAGAAGATTCTACTGGACAGGTGATAAGGGAGGTTGAGAAAATTAAAACTCCCTTGGATGCCATTCACGCTGAATTGTGTCGATTTGAGGTCATTGAGAAAGGATGTTGTCAGGAGAATGGGTGTGCTGATTCCCTGTGTAAAGGGGTCTGTGAAGTTTTTAAGCAGATCTTGCAAGACTTGATGGACCGCCGTGAGTTCAAGTAGTTACTTTTGAAACAGAAGAAAGCGTGATGACCATTCAGTCTAATAATGGCAGAGAAGTCAGAAGGCCAATTGAGATTTTATATGATTACAATTCGAGGCCATTGGGGATGGCAGAGGAAAGAAAAAGCAGGTGGTTGGCCAAACTGAGAGGCCATGATCTTTGGTCAAAAAAGATCCCTATCTGTGATATTCGCCAGAGCTTTAAGAGTGCAGGGTTGCTGGACCCTAATCAAATCGCTGCCATTGGGGAAGGTCCTGGAGCTGAAAAAGGTGATACCAGCCTAGTCCGCCGTTGCTTTGCCGGTGAAAAGTTGAAGAATTGGGAAGCTGCTGACTTTCCCGTGGCTTTTAATTCAAAGTAATAATTTGTAATGCACCCCTGTGGCTCTGCCCAAGGCCATAGGATAAGTTGTTAGGGGCACGCATGTTTTTATCTTCATTGCTATCATCATCAATAAAGAACGTTGTTTTTGAAATTCATCAATAAAATCATTTCCCTTAATTTCATGTGTCTTCTCCGCTTTATTTTATTTTGCCTGTTTGTTTCGCCTTTCATTCTGCTTTTTGCCTCTGCAAATGCAGATCAACAATAATTATCTCTGAAATTAACAATGCCGATGATCCATATTTTGACTTTGATCATCCATTTAATCAAACTGAGGGAGATGTTGCGAACAACTGGGAAGCTCCTCCAGAACTAATGAGATTAATGGAACAGGAAGAAAGGGTCATTCAGCCTCACGGAGAATCAACTGAGGTAATCAACTTGGGTACAGATGAGAACAAGAAAGAAGTTAAGGTCGGTACCGCAATAAACGACAGTGATCGTATGAAGTTAGTTCAGCTCCTGCGCGATTACGTTGACATTTTTGCATGGTCGTATCAAGATATGCCTGGGTTGGATACCGATATTGTTGTGCACAAGTTGCCAGTAAAGCCAGAATGCCCGCCTGTATAGCAAAGACTGAGAAGAATGAAGCCAGAGATGTCGTTGAAAATCCGGGATGAGGTAAAGAAGCAGTTTGATGCCGGGTTTCTAGCGGTTGCCAAGTATCCTCAATGGGTTGCCAATATCGTCCCGGTTCCGAAGAAGGACGGGAAAGTCAGGATGTGTGTCGATTTCAGGGATCTGAACAGAGCCAGCCCCAAAGATGATTTCCCCCTACCCCACATTGATATTCTGGTGGACAGTACAGCCCAACACTCTTTATTCTCCTTCATGGACGGATACTCAGGATACCATCAGATAAAGATGGCTCCGGAAGATATGGAGAAAACAACCTTCATAACTCTCTGGGGAACCTTTTGCTATAAGGTGATGCCTTTTGGACTCAAAAACGCCGGTGCGACGTATCAGAGGGCCATGGTGACATTGTTCCACGACATGATGCACAAGGAAATCGAAGTGTATGTGGATGATATGATTGCTAAATCCAAGACTGATGAAGAGCATATTGTGAATCTGTAAAAACTCTTTGAACGTCTAAGGAAGTTCAAACTCAGATTAAACCCAGCTAAATGCACCTTCGGTGTAAGATCCGGAAAGCTACTGGGGTTCATCGTCAGTCTGAAAGGGATAGAAGTTGATCCAGATAAAGTCAAAGCAATCCTCGAAATGCCAATACCAAAGACTGAAAGGGAGGTCCGTGGTTTTCTTGGGAGACTGAATTACATCTCAAGGTTCATATCCCAACTGACAGCCACTTGCGAGCCTCTCTTTAAGCTGTTGTGCAAGAACCAAGAATCCAAATGGAACGATGATTGTCAGAGAGCCTTCGAGAGAATTAGAGAGTATCTTCAGAATCCACCAATTCTGATGCCACCGGTGTCCGGAAGACCGCTGATCTTGTACCTAACCGTGTTAGACAATTCGATGGGGTGTGTGCTGGGGCAGCATGATGAGTCAGGCAAGAAAGAACATGCTATTTATTACCTGAGCAAGAAATTTACTGACTGCGAGACAAGATACACAATGCTGGAGAAGACTTGTTGTGCTTTGGCTTGGGCTGCTCATCGTTTAAGGCAGTACATGCTGAGCCATACAACTTGGTTGGTGTCTAAAATGGATCCGATCAAGTACATTTTTGAGAAACCAGCTCTCGCAGGACGGATTGCCCGTTGGCAGATGTTATTGTCAGAATATGATATCCTGTACGTCACGCAGAAGGCAGTCAAGGGCAGCGCACTTGCTGAGTACTTAGCTTGTCAGCCTATCCCAGAATACCAGTCGATACAGTATGATTTTCCCGATGAAGACATCATGGCACTATTCGACGAGGGGAAGTCCCAAGAAGATGAAAGATGGAGGATGATATTTGATGGTGCATCCAACATGTGGGGGCATGGGGCCGGAGCTGTGTTAATCTCTCCAGACAATCGCTTCATTCCGGTCACTGCAAGACTGAGCTTTTATGTTACAAATAACATTGCGGAATATGAAGCATGCATCCTGGGTATTCAGGCAGCCCTTGAATGGAAGGTCAAAAGGCTTGATGTGTATGGTGATTCAGCCTTGGTTATTCATCAGGTGCGAGGTGATTGGGAGACCAGAGATCCCAAATTGATTCCCTATTGTGATTATGTTCAAGAATTGATGGAGTCCTTTGAGGAAGTCACTTTCCAGCATATCCCTCGAAGCGAAAACCAGTTGGCCGATGCTTTGGCAACCTTGTCGTCAATGTTCAACATCAGCTGTGACAAGAGTTTAGCTCACCTCAGAATCCAGCATAGGGATCTACCAGCACATCATTACTGCACTGCAATAGATGAAGAGCCTGATGACAAGCCGTGGTACCATGATATCAAGCAGTACATCACCACCAGGGAATACCCTCCTGGGGCATCAGAAAATGACAAGAGAACGCTCAGAAGGCTGTCGAGGAATTTCTTCCTGAATGGTGAAGTTCTCTACAAGAGAAATTATGACATGGTTCTCCTAAGGTGTGTTGCGAAAGAGGAGGCCGAAAAGATTATGAAAGAGGTCCATGAAGGCTCATTCGGGGTTCATTCCAGTGGACACACCATGGCCAGAAAAATCTTAAGAGCCGGCTATTATTGGCTGCAAATGGAATCTGACTGTTACAGCTTTGTAAGAAAGTGTCACAAATGCCAAATCTATGTCGATCATATCCATGTACCACCTGCTTCATTAAACGTTCTGACTGCTTCTTGGCCATTCTCAATGTGGGGGATGGATGTCATCGGTCCTATCGAGCCAAAAGCATCAAACGGGCATCGCTTCATCCTTGTCGCCATTGACTATTTCACCAAGTGGGTTGAAGCTGCCTCATACTCAAGCATCACTAGCTCTGTGGTTGCAAAGTTTGTAAAGAAAGATCTGGTTTGTCGTTACGGCCTTCCAAACAGGATCATCACCGATAACGGCAGTAACCTAAATAGCAAGATGCTGAAAGACCTGTGCACAGAATTCAAAATCCAGCATCATAATTCTTCCCCCTATCGACCCAAGATGAATGGGGCAGTCGAAGCGGCCAACAAGAATATCAAGAGAATAGTTCAAAAGATGGTGGTAACCTACAAAGATTGGCATGAGTTGCTTCCTTTTGCTTTGCACGGATACCGCACTTCAGTGCGTACCTCAACTGGGGCAACCCCTTTTTCTCTAGTATATGGGTCAGAGGCTGTCCTCCCTATTGAGGTTGAAATACCCTCCCTGCGGGTATTGATGGAAACCAAGTTGGAAGAAGCTGAATGGGTACAAGCTCGTCTGGATCAGTTAAATCTCATTGAGGAAAAAAGAATTGCAGCTTTGTGTCATGGACAGCTGTATCAACAGAGGATGAGGACGGCCTTCGACAAGAAAGTTCGCCCTCGAGAGTTCAACAAGGGAGATCTTGTGCTCAAAAAGATATTGCCCATTCAGAGCGATCCCCGAGGAAAATGGACTCCCACTTATGATGGACCTTATGTGGTCAAGAAAGCCTTCTCTGGAGGAGCACTTATACTCACCAACATGGACGGTGAAGAACTCAAAAACCCAGTCAATTCAGATTCGGTGAAGAAGTATTATGCCTGAAAGAAATAGACGAAAAAAGAGAAAGATAAGCCAAGTAAGAATTAGCTCGCTAGGTTGAAAACCCGAAAGGGCGGCCTAGGCAAAATCAGAGCGACCCGGTGGATTGAAAACCCGCAAAGGGCGATCCAGGCAAAAATTAGGGTCAGAAAATTTGGGCATGAAAATAAACAAGGGCATACAGCACTCCTGAAGGTTTGGATAGAGGGGTGATCAAGGTCAAGGACATAAATGTTTGGCATTGTTCCACAAAGACGGACATTTAGAAACTAGCTTTTCTCTCTGTTTCGTGTCTTTTTGCAGTTTAAATTTTCAAATGTATTGAACAGTCGGCGTAACTTTCTGTACAACCGGTTTCCACATCAATAAAGTTCAATTTTTCTCATATCAGTTTGCTTTTCTATTTTCTGCTCAAAATAAACGTTTTATGATGATGGTAATACTGAATTGTAAAACATGTGCATAAATCCTAGAGCATTGCAATCATTGCGAAATCCCCAAAAGTCACGGGAAGGAAGTGATTTCTCAAAAACAAATTAATGTTGCAAGGAAAATAATTGCGCCCATCAAACACTTCAGATGGCAAATCATAAAGCAAACCTGCACCCGGCCCGTGCGCCGCAGCAACTCTAATAAGTTCCCCAGTCTTGTGCCATGAGTGTCACGGGTCGGTCGAACCAGCAAAGAGAAAATAAGTCAAGAGCAAAAAAAAAAATCAGAAAAAAGAAAGCTGATCAAGAAGAATCAAAAGAAAATCAAAAGCATTTTCACGGCATTCATCAAATCATCGCATCGCATGCACTCGCATCACATGCACTCGCATAACATGCTTTTGCATAACCTGCATCCTTGCATTCATGCACCATTCCTTGCATCAACTAACGTATGCAGGTACCCTGGATCAGTGCGGTAGCATTGACCAGCTGAAGAAAACTAATTGGATTTTCGGATCCCCCTTTGGACCCACGTGTCCCCCAGAAGATTGACTTCACTTCGTATTCGAGCTGCGAGTAAGTCCCTTTGACCTCAATAGGTCCAGTCGAAAAGGATAGCTGTGTTGGCCTAAAACATGGCGCAGTCCTAGGGAAATATCGAGATCTAGACTTGATATAGTACCCTCCCCCGGTCGCTCGAAAGACCACCCCTTTGAGCCCACGTGCTCCCCAGGCCCAAATGCAAACTCGGATCGTTCGCGATTCGTTAAAAGGCTTTAGGCAGCCTCCTACGCCGGCTTAATGAGGGCCGGCACCTTTTTTGCTTTCTTTACTGCTTTCGCTGGCTTATTGAGGGTTGGCACCAATTGATTCCCAAAAAAAAAAAAAAAAATCTTTTCATTGCATTTGTATCATATTTCAAAAAGGAACAAAAAAAGAGAAAAAAAGAGAAAAGGAAAATTCTGGTTTCTCTAAGTAGACAAAATTGGTATAATTTCTGAATTCTTTATTTCTATTTTGCCTCGGAATATGTTTCGGCCAATTCATATTCCTTGTTAAAATCCAAATAAAGAGGGGCAGCTGTCATACCCTAATTTTGTCCGCCTAGGTTTAAAACCCTAATTTTCCGCAAAAATAAATAAATTGAGAAGTGTGGCATTATTTTGAAGAGTGTGAAGAACATTGTGCATACATTTTTTTGAGTTTTTAGGGCAAAAGGGTATTTTGGTCATTTTCTAAAAATAGGATAATTTTTCATCAAAAATCATTGTGCAATTTTAGAGGAAATTATTTGAAGCAAGACACCCTTGGTCATATATTTTTTTGCGCATACATGCACGCATTTGCATAAAAATTCAAATTTAAAAAAGGCATCAAAAAGGAATATTCTACAAAAATTTCAAGATGAGGTTTTTATGATATTTTTGGTCATGGTGATCTCATAAAATGGCATATTCCTAAGATTCCTAGTATGTGGCCTAAATTGGGTGTATTTTTGTACAATTATCCTAAGAAGAATAATCAAAAATGAAGGGATAATAGAATGGTCATATGATAGTACAATAGTAGAAGATGACAACTTGCAAAACTTGGGCACCACTCTCCCTTGCTATTTCGAATTCACCCCCCTTCATTTCCCTCTCATTTTGCATTTTTTTTGTCCCTCATCATGTGTGTTTCAATCCTCACCCTCCATTCAAATTTTAAATGCAATCCTAGAGTGAGATGAGATGCACAATGACCTAAATACCCTTAAACCTAGTTGCTCTCTATATATACCCTCATATCCTCACCTCTCACAAGGGTTTTGGCTCACAATTCACACTCAAAAACCTAGCCTCTCCTCTTCTCCCTTCTTGGCCGAATACACCTCCTCATTCCCTCACCTCATTTCTTCACTTTTTCACTTCAAATCAACATTCTAGTCCTAAATCCTTCATCATCCTTGCATTCTCTTCAAAGATCCATCTTCAAATCTCAAGAATCAAGCTCAAGATTGAAGATTAGAGGGTTGATTCAAGTGGTTTAGTGTTCATTCACCTTATTTCTTTTGCTATTCTAGCTTGGAGTTGAGGTATACTCTCAATCTTAACATCATCAAAATTTTAGCATAAAAAATGTAGATCATCAATCTATTTTTGCATATCAACCATTTCTTTGCATTTTAGTGCTCTATTTTATGTTGAAATGTTGATATAATTGTTGTTGTTGAATGAGAGATGTGTTTCAAGCATTTTGACAAACACTTTGGGAGGTTTGGATGCTTGAAATGCATCTCTCTCTTTTGGAATAAATTGTGTGTTTGTGCTATTTTCATTTTGTGCTTGCATTTTCATGAATAAAATTGTGATTTGGGATTATGTTTCATTTCGCATATTGTAGAAAAATTAGAATTTGTGTGATCTTAGTGCATTCCTTTGCTTAATCATGTGAATCCTTGCCAAAAAGTTTGATCTATGTCATTTGCTTGCATGATTTTGTTGCTTTCAAAGAATAAAATGAGGTTTTAGCTCTATGTTGGTGTCGCATTTCATGAGATAATTAGGGTTTGTGCTTGTTTTTGTTGCTTGCTTTGAAAATCATGTTTGTGTTGATGATTTGGTAAGAGGATTTAACACTTATGCACTTGTACATATCCCAAGTGTTAAAGATTACCTAAAGGGATTCAACACCTTAATTGTATATGCTTACGCTTGCATTGTTGATTGTTTTGCTTGCAACTTGTTAAAGTTTACACTTTGGTTCTTGATTTGGAAATTGATTTGAATTCTCTACTTCTTTTTCTTTTGGATGCCACGCCATCCCAACAATCTTTTGTGATCAATATCACCCTCCAATTCTCTTCCTCTCTTCTTCAAGTCATTTCTTTTTCCAAATTATTTTCTAAATTAAAACTTTTCTTCAAATTGTTTTTCTATAGCAATCAAATTTTTTCTAAGATCAACAATAAACCTCTTTGAAAACTCATAAGGAGGCAAGTCGGACGTACGGCCGGTGTTGTCTAGCGTCCTAAGATCGGAGCTGTACAGTTCAAACATCTTGGGATACTTATGAGAATCAAAACAAGTAATTAACAACTTGAACCCTTTTTTAAAAAAAATGAGTAAGGAGTCGAGTCGGATGTACATCCGGTATTGGTTAGCGTCTTAGGGTTAGCGAGCTGTACAGTTCGGGCGAGCCTAAGATACTTGCCAAATAAAAGCAACCAACCTCACAACAAATCTTTTTCTTCCTTAATCAAAAAAACATTTTCAATAAGTAGGGGGCACGTCGTCTGTACAGGCGGGGTTGTCTTTGTTCTAGGTCTAGTGGACTGTACAGTCTAGGACCGAAAACCCCTACAATAAAAAACACCAACACAAAGTTTCTCGACTAAGGAGAACTACGTAAGCTTTGAATTCTCCATCGCACTGGGAGATACGTAGGAGCGGGTCACATCCCGTCAAGCACACTTTTAAAAAATAATAAAAAGATTCTTCTTTTCCCCCGTTTTCAAAAACACTTTTCTCAAATAAAAAAGAAGTAGAACGAATTGTTTCAAATCAATTCTGTCAAAACCGCACATCAAGTTAAAGGTTCCCTTTCGGTAGAAAGGAGGTGTGGGATGCTAATACCTTCCCCACACCTAACCGACCCCCGAACCTACATCTCTAGTTCTCAAAGGACCCCCCGCCTTAAAAAGGACCCTTTTTCAATGTTTTGGTCCCTAAATAAAAAATGTTGATGGCGGCTTCACAAATTTTCACGTTGTACGATGAAAGGTCCAATCCGGATCTTTCGGGGTGCAACACCCCGAACATCCTCAGGGTAATACTTCCTCAAAAACTCCCTACGGAACACAACCCAAGTGATCTCTTCACCTGCAGCTTCCAATTTCTGACGTGTATCTAACCACCAGTCGTCAGCCTCTTCTGACAGCATATGAGTACCATAACGAACCTTCTGCGCTGGAGTGCAATCCATCACACGGAAGATTCTCTCAATCTCCTTCAACCAAGCCAATGCTCCATCAGGATCATACTTACCCTTGAAAGTGGGCGGATTCTCCCTTTGGAAAGTCGCCAAACTTCGAGATCCAGCATTCTCACCAGCGTTCTGTTGATTCTCCAATGCCTGAGCCATAGCGCCCAAAGCAGCAGCAATAGCAGCATCATTCCGTCCGGCCATTTCAGCTTATCCCTACAACACAAATTATAGTTTAGAACGAATAACAATACTTGATTGTTAATCGAAACTCGACAACTTGGTCGGACAGACCCAACCATGCTCTCATACCACTAATGTAACACCCCAATTCTACCCAATAATACTATAAATCAGAGTGCGGAATTTTCAACATAAATATTGGAGTGCTACACTTACTTCCCAACACAAACAATATAATTCATTCATGGTAAATTCAATTTGAAGCAATCTTAACAATCCTTGTCCATTTGACAACTCAAAATCAACAATTTGCTTAATAAAAATAACTTTGAGTTCAGCAAATATTGCAACCTAAACGATAAAGGAAAAAAAAAACAGCGTTCAATCCCCCCGAGTGTTACGTATCAGAGTGACGACACCGACTCAACTAAGGAAGGATCACCGCCTTCATTCGCGACTACCTGCACGTTACCACATAGGGGTGAGATATCGAACTATATAAGAGCATGTATGAAGAACAATATGATAGGTAGAATCATCGATAGAATCCTCAATAGAGTCATCAATAGAATCATCGAAGTACAATGCGGAATGCGACTCAACTGTGCATGTGCATGTGGTACCATTGGAGCAAAACTCGCGTCGTAAAAATCGTCGTTGCCAGTAAATAGTGGCTCACAGGGCATAGCCCTCATCGTTCACATCGTAAAGCAAATGCAAAGGTATGCGACACAATGTGAATGTACAAGTAACGCTAATCACAGTCACGCAATCGCACGACAACAACACCAAAACGTCATGGCGGCCATAGGCCTACAATTTACTATCTTTGCCAATAAATAGAGGCAAATCAACTTTTACAACTTCACCTGCAATTTACCACCTTTTCGACAAGGTATTCAACGCAACAATTAACCACAACAGCAACTGTGGCAACAATATTGACAAAGCAGCAACATCAACAGCGCAAAACAGCAAGAATAGCAACAACACAGCAGCAAAACGTAACAGCAATGACAACAATAACAGCAAAACCGCAACAGCTTTAACAGCAAAACATCAACAGCATTAACAGCAAAACAGCAACAGCATTATCAGCAAAACAGCAACAGCATTACATCAAAACAGTAACAGCATTAACGTAACCATCAATTCAATTACGAAAATTATTTATAATTCTTACTAACGAGTTATCTATATTCCTATCATTTTTTTTTTGATTATAATAGTGAAAACCTTAATCCAACAAAATTACAATTTGATTTAATTAGAACTAACGACATAGGAATTCAAGCACACACGGTCAATTCATCAAACATTTCTCATACGATATATATATATATATATATATATATATATAACTACGCAACATACACAGAGGCAATCTATAATAAACCCCAAACCCCGCATACGATCCCTCATATACGCTATTATAGAATTCGAACCCACCCTTACCTCAACTATGGTGGCGCAAACTCCCTCCTAGCCTCGTTCCTCGATTCTCCGAATACGGCGACTCCCCTGCGATAGTAACGACGCGTGACGATCACGAACATAGAGAATTGCAATGAAAATCAACCCTCCCAATCCAATCCTAGGCTAGAGCTCTTGAAAATTGAGGCTTTTGTGTAACTTAGAAGTGAGAGGAAGAAGGAGAAGAAGGGAAAAGAGGGCGGCTGCGCAAAAAGACCAGCCCTAGCGCATATTTGCGCTCTATTTATAAGGAGGAGTGGCGCACAAGCGCCTTCCTGCGCAAGCTGCGCACTGGACACGCTGCTAGGGTTGCGTGAGCGCTGCGCACTCGCGGTGCTAAGCCCAATGCTATTTTTAACTGGCCCACGACACGTGATTATCATCTAACTCATTTTCAACATAGCTACTACGCCCATAATTTCAATTCTTACAATTATCCTACGGCAATCCAACTTCGAAGTAATTTGATTAAATTTTAGGGCGTTACAGCAGGACCATTCATTTTGCCACTGTGGATCCCCGGTGTGGTGAGATCAAACGGTCGAACATGGACTTCTCCCTTTCTGGGAAAAACTCTCCTTTCGGGACCCACACATACTTCTTCTTCCCTGTAACGCGGTCACTCATTGAGAAGGAGACCATATTAACATTCATGCTGGGGAAAGGGCCAGTGTCGACAATCATCTCTGACGCCCCTTTGTCGGCCATTTTGAATCTCCCCTTTCTAATGGCCTCCTAAATTGCTCGGCGGAAGATAATACAATTCGAAGTGGCGTGATTGAAGTAATTATGCCACTTGCAGTATTTCTTCCCTTGTATTTCCTCAAGAGGGGGAATCTTATGGCCGTCAAGGAGTTTGATCTTCTTGGCCTTGAGGAGGTAGTCAAAGATTTGGTCTGCCTTAGAGATGTCAAAGGAATATTCAACCCTTTCCTCGCCCTTCTCCTTACCCTTGGGAGGCTTAAAAGCTGGATAGAGGTAGGCCTTCCCCTTAACTATCTCGGCCACTAAGATGTTTGCCGTGTAATCGGCTGACTCATCATTGTCTGAATCCTCGACTGCGTCGACCACTGATACTAACTGTGGCCCTCGGCCCCGAATGGCTCTCTTCTTCTCTCTCTCATCATAGTCTGAATCTTGGACGTACTATTCTACTGGAACTGGCCTGGAAGCCAAGCCACTAAGGTCGCTGCAAGCTTGTCCCACAAGCTTTTCCTTCAATTGAGGGTGCATTCCGGAGATGGCCATGGAAGTAAGTTGGGATTTTTGGAAAGGTACTAAGCACTTTCCGGCAATCTTTCTGAATCTCTCAATGAAATCGGTCACCGCCTCGTCCACCTTCTACCGTAAGTTCATGAGATCGGCTGCGGTAACTTCAAGCTGCGGCCAGTAGAATCTGTCATGGAAGCACCTTTCCATGTCTGCCCAAGTTTGTATAAAATCAGGTGGGAAAGAAGAATGCCACGAGAAGGCAGTCCCTGTCAAAGGAAAAGGGAACAGTTGCAACTTGTGATACTCATTATGGATTCCTTACCCACATTGGGTTGTGAATCGGCCGATGTGCTCCATAGTAGCCTTGCCATCGTCCCTGGAAAACGAGCAAAATCAGGGGTTTTGAATCCTCTGAGCAGAGGCACCAAACGGTCCACCCACTCTGAGTAGGGCTTCCTGTACACTGGACGGTCGAGCGGTTTCAACTGAACACCATGAACTTCTTGATGGTGTCAGCAATGACATTAGGTTCCAGGAGTTGGGGCCCTGAAGGTCTAAGTGGAGGCGTTGGTAGCCATAGTGTATCTGGGGGACCCTGTGCCCCTTGCTGCAGTGATACCTGAGGTAGAGCGTCTGTCCATGGCTGCCCAGGAACTACTTGGTCCAAGTTAACAAGGCCAGTTCCTAGTATAGATGCCTACGCGCCTCGGAGAGGTGGAATTTGATTCCATGGCTGCTCAATCGGGGCGACATTCATCTGTGTCTGTATATAAGAACCTGCCGGGTAGGTACTGAGTGCACCGGGGTACGACTGACTAGGAGGTAGGTTTGTCAAGCCAGTTTGGTTCTGGAACCATGGCTGCTGACTCAGGCAATACCCATCGTTCCTGCCATTCCCTGATTCCAGGGTGAAGGCTTGCCCCCCTGCGTAAGCCAGGTAGTTAGCCGCGGTAGAACATCCATTGGATGATCCTTGCGACAGACCCACCGAGCCTGCTGCCTCGGGCGGCCTCCTGGCCAACTACAGTTGTCCCTACTGAAGAGAAGTCGTATTAGTGACATTCGCCAAAAATTCCCCCCAATGTTGGCAATGGCAAAAGTACGAGGCTGAGGAATTACAGGGTTAGGATTTACCTGATGAGAGTACGCCTGTTGAGTCCCAGTTATGCTCCCACTCGGTGGACACTGATGCATGCCTCCCATAGGATTATAAGAAGATGCCTGCTGAGGTCCAACAGGGAAGGTGTATGGCGGGGCCTTATGGGGTCCTCTCAGAGAAGAAGGTTTTCCTCCCTGTGATTGCCGAAGACTACGTAGTTCCTGGTGCTACTGGCTTGCGCAGCACGCCTTTGCTCCACTTCCTTGGCCTGTTGCACTTCATTGTGCACTATAGGTTTAACTATGTCAGCCAATTGGTGGGACAATTGATAATTGATATCATGTATCCCCATGTCAATTTGTTGCCGAATAAATAACGTAGTCATGACCACAGGTTCCTCGTAGTGTTGCAGGGAATCGTCGCTAGACTCAGCATTAACCGCAAGGGGAGTTGTCTCCGAAACACTTACCGGCTCAGTGTTCTTCGTTTTTGGAGCAGTTACCTTTTTTTGATGTCAATGCTGGCTCCATATTTAGGCTCCATATTCAGGTTTCTGCCGCAGGCGTTTGCTCAACTTTTCCTGTCCCACTGGGCGTGCCAATTCTTTGTTGTCGTCAAACTCTTAGGTCCTAGCCGTGGTGTCGGCTAGAGTTTTGG
This sequence comes from Astragalus glycyphyllos, assembly GCA_963573325.1. NCBI lineage: Eukaryota > Viridiplantae > Streptophyta > Magnoliopsida > Fabales > Fabaceae > Astragalus > Astragalus glycyphyllos. The sequence goes on from OY754308.1 coordinate 20,267,402, forward strand.
ACAGTATTTGATTCCTCTTTTCTTCATGCAATTGCGTCGAGGAGGGAACTCTTCCCATCAACCTTCGGTTTCCTGACTCCTCCAGAAAGAGTCAGGCAAGGTGAGATGGGACGCGAGTTTTGGATTATACTATGGCTAATGCATAAAGTAAAGTAAAGTAAATGTGATAAAGGAAGATAAATTGAAATAAACGTAGAGTTTGATTGATTGATGTGTGTCCTTTACATTTCAATCTATTGGTATATATACACACACACCCTCGTCGGCCATTATGCTAGCCAACATTTGCCTGCCGTTGGATTGATCTAAGATCGACGACTCTCATCGCTTCATCGCCCCTCAACAAAGCGGAATAACTGCGCACGATCCCACTGGCACGGTTAGTGGGGTAAGTGCTTGCTACTCCGTGTTTTCCGTCCTCGCTCTTCCGGTTGAACTTCAACCGTTCCCACGTTCTATCTTCGTGCCGTGTCTTGCCTTCTAAGCAATGTCCGCCTTTCCTGGGCCGTACGGTGGCTCGGCTACCTTGGCCCATTTTAGGTAATGATTCAAGCGTCCGAGCCACCTAGACCTTGGCACTCTATAGGCTGGGACAGGTACTTTCCCTCGGCTTGGCTCACTGGCCCTCGGGAGTAGCCCTCCCTCGGGGGGGTTCGTCATTTAGTGCGCCTCGAGGACCTCGTTTTGGTTTCACTCTTTCTGGCAAATACCTTTTCTGCCCTTGTCGAGTGGCTTGCCTTCACACCATAATTCTCTTTTTCCTCTCTTAGCCCTCGGCCTATGACTTACTTATTTTTGGGTGTTAACATTCATCAATATAAAAGTGCAAAAGAAAATAAGATAATAGATACGTAGAATTTCAGAATGTAGTTGAAATGCCTCTCATTATTTAAATCTATAAAAATAGATTATTGTTATGTTTGATGCTATAGCATCGTGTGTTGAAGCGTTTGACATGCGGTTTTCAGTCACTATCGTCAGGGTTTCATTACAAGGGCTTACGTCTAAGATCTAAATAGGTTCACCCCTATATATTAAGCTCCCACAGTTTTCACCCTATGTAAGAGAGTTATTTCTAACTCTCCTCTCTTCAGACCAGCAACCCCATGATGAAGAAGAAAAAGTTTTAGGTTTATATATAAAGAAAATATCTCCTAAAAAGGTTGACAAGCCATCCCACCAACTCTTTTCATCTTCCATTACAAAACGTACAGGTGGGTGGATGCTGTAGGAAAAGTTCTGCATTGCTCTGTAGTGATTTGACACGCAGCAGAAGTTTCTTTTTCATTTTCACTCTCATCAGCTAGAGAACGCAACACTATAGCGTCTGATGCTGCAACATACTGAACAAACATGTTTAAACACAAGATGGGGAACCACAGTGTCAAGCGATCACTTAATTAGTTCTTAACCCTCTTTTACATTAAACAACATATATTTACTTGACTAAACAACAATATTACATAGGAAGTAATGTTGATTTAAGCCTAAAGAACATAAGTAACTCTTAGAAATAAGAGTTGTCACCCCGCCAAACTTAAACAATTCCTTGTCCTCAAGTAGTGACACTTTACAAAGACAAACAAACTAACTTAAAATAGAACAATGACAACATAGAAAGAAAAGATGAGTTGCTTCCCTAAATCAGATAGTTTTTCAACAATGCTCTCAATGGGCTAAAATTTCAAATTCACACTGACACACACACATACCATTGTTTTTCACAAGATCTAAAATTATTATTGCTCAATTGTGAGTGTGTCACCTCTGAGTTAAGTTTAGTTCCTTGCTAGGTTTAGAATTTCTCCTAGCCTTGGAAAGAGTTGCCTTCTTTTAGTTCAGTCAAAGAATTTTCAAAAAGGAGAGTCGACTAACAACTTCACACAAGACTTGAGGGGACTCAAAGCACAACTAAGGGCTTGATTAGGTGTTGTGTAAAATAGGGTAGTGCAAGTGTAAACTGTCCAACAAGTAATATAGTAGAAATAAAGTTCATTCCCACGAGGATTAGTGCTTAAATAGTGTTTAATTTGATTAGCAAAGTAGTGATGGCAACAAAAGTAAAGACACAAATATTTGGTAACATTCACAACAATAAAAGTAAAAGGTAATATAGATCAGATGATTAGAATAAGTTGAGATGCATTCACTTTCAGTGTCTTCATTAAAATGCAATTAATGGTATGTTCGATGCTGCAGCATTAGGTGCTGCAGCAATAGATGTATTTTCTCAAGTACTTCACACTAGAATTTCCTCGCAAGAGTTTATCTCTAAACCATAAAGGTGTCCACCCTAGGCTGCCTAGGCACCCGCAGTATTCACCTTATGGATTATGGCCTCCTATATCTAGGGTTTAAGCATGGAACATTAAAATCTCTTTTACTGAACACAATCCATATTACCTTGTGAGTTAAATTTACAAACCATCTCTGAATTTATAAATGCTACTTAGATTAGACGGCCAATCCTAATCTAAGATGGAAATATTATCAAACACAAGATAAAATGCTTAACATTAAACATACTTCATTAATCATAAATAATTTAGTTACATCAGATCCAGCATCCCAACTATGAGAAATTAGCTCATGTTGAGAATACAAAACATAGGAAATAACTTAAACAAAAGAGTAGAAGTCATACTACAAATATCAAGATACTACTAATGTTGAACCGAGAACTTCAAAGATGACAACGGAGGATAATCCAGCTCTTCAAATGTAGAATCCTCCAAGAAAATGTAGTTCCAAAGTTGCTGCAGCAACAATTCCAACAATTGATCATTTGGTGAGTGAGAGTGAGCTTGCACGAAAATGGAGGCTATCTCTATACCTTCCTTTCTCGGCTAGGTCTCAAATGAGGGAGAAAGGCTGCTATTTATAGTTGAGGCACATGATCCTGGGTAACCCTAAAAGTGGGAGGCGCCCTTTGTTCTTATTTGTGCCTAAAAGGTCCTTTGTGCCCAAAAAGGTGATGGCATCATGGAATATTATTCCCTTGCACGCACACACACGTACATTGCCCACTGACAGCTGTCCTTTGCCTTAAAGTTAGCACCTCATCATTTTCTCTTTCATCTTACGCAATTAGGCATTGTTGCGGCATTAGGTGCTGCAACAAATAAATACACACATAAAAACACACAATTGGGCACCAAAGTACCAAATAACACAATTCAAAGCTTGCACCATAGACTACTTCTAAACTACCATATTTGCAATAATAATCACAATAATAGTTGAGAATTAACAATAATTAAAGCTTGTAAAAGATATAATAACTATCATAAATGAGAGTTATCACACCCCCAAACTTGAACCATTGCTTGTCCTCAAGCAATGACACTTGACAAAGACAAGCACACTAATAACTAACATACCAGACAGTTGATTTTATTCAATAGCAAACAAACAGAATATCAAGTTGAGCATCAACTTTCAGATTGGTCACTCAATTAGGGTAATTTAGAAGTAGTCTAAGGTGCAGGCTTGGAAATGTGACATTAGGCGCTTTGGTGCCCAATTGTGTGTTTTAATATGTTTGCTTAATTGCTGCAGCACCTAATGTGGCAGTAATACCAATTTGCGCAAGATGAGTGAGAATGCTGCCAAGAACACGAAAAGCAAGGAAGGGACAGGTGTAAGTAATCATCAGGCGTGTGTGTGCGTGCCAGAAAAGGAATATTCGCTGATGCCATCAAAGTTTAGGGTTGCCTAAGATCATGAGCCTCAACTATAAATAGAGCCCTTCTTCCTCATTTAGGTGAAGCCGAAACGAATGGTTTAGAGATCGCCTCCATTTCGTGCACACTCAAGTTCACTCAAAGATCATTGCTGGAATAGTTGCTGCAGCCACATTGGAATTGCAATTTCTTAGAGGAATCTACGTTGAAGAGCGACGTTGTTCTCCATTGATTATCTTTGGAGCTATCTTCGTGGTTCAACAATTAGTAGTGTAACCCCTCTCCTTGAGATTGTAGTATGACTTCTACTCTTATGTTCAAGTTGTTTTCTCTGTTGTTTACGCTCAACATGAGCTAATTTCTTATTGTTGGGATGCTGAACTTGATGTAATGAATTTATTATGTGATTAATGAAGTATGTTTAAATGTTGAGCATTTTATCTTGTGTACAAAAATATTTCCATTTTAGATTAGGATTCTTGTGTACAATAATATTTCCATTTTAGATTAGGATTGGCCGTCTAATCTAAGTAGCATTTATGAATTCAGAGATGGTCTATAAATTTAACTCACAAGGTAATATAGATTGTGTACATTAAAAGAGATTTTAATGTTCCGTGCTTAAACCCTAGAGATAGGAGGGCATATTCTATAAGGTGATTACTGCATGTGCTTAAGCAGCCTAGGGCGTACTCCTTTAGGGTCTAGAGATAAACTCTTGCGAGGAAACCCTAGTGTGAAGTATTTGAGAAAATATATCCATTAATGCTGCAGCACTAAACATACCATTAATTGCATTTTAATGAAATTACTGAAAGTAAATGCATCTCAACTTGTTCCAATCATTTGATCTTTATTACCCTGCTACTTTTATAATTGTGCATGTTACACAATATTTGTGTCTTTACTTTTTACCCCAATCACTACTTTGCTATTCCAATTAAACATCATTTAAGCAACTAATCCTCGTGGGAACGAACTTTACTTCTCCTATATTACTTGTTGGCAGTGTACACTTGCACTATACCATTTTACGCAACAACAATCACGTCATAAGGATAGCGGAAACTCTTGCGGTGCATCCGCCACTTATTATGGCTCACGCAATGTACCATAAGCCAAAGAAGGAGAAACAACCAATGATTAGGAGATATCAAATACTACTCAACATCCTAAAGATAAAGAAACTTTGCCGGAATACTTGCTAGTTTGTTATACTCACGACATTGGTCGTAAGTTACCTATCGATGAAAATAATCAAACTCTCAAGGAGTGAGAAAACATAAATTTAGGGTAAAATAGCGGAAAGAAACCCTATTTTTTTACAAACTAAAAAGTTACTTGTCTTTCTCATTATTTATCTTTTTCATTTATTTTCTCTTTATATTTTTTATCACCTTTTGTTCTCCTTTTGGCTTAAAGGCACCATGCCTTTTGTGAAATAAAGGTAGGAAATCTTTTTTCAAAGACAACACAAAGCATTTTAACCTAGAAGAGAGCCAAGAATAAAAGAAAACAATATCAAACACTACTCAGCTACCACATTATATGGATGAAAAAACTTTTTTTTATGCGTTACCTGTTTGATTCAACTCGTGATATGCAACAAGGGCAAAAGGGGGAACAACCAAAGAAGAAAGGTATCAAACACTGCTTAACATCCACATTCGAAGGATAAAACAGACTTCACCAGTGCATCTTTTATTTGATTTTACTCAAGATATGCACCATCAGCCAAAAGAGAAAAAACAACCGAAGAACGTAAATATCAAATATTACTCGACAACCATATATCCTAAGGTTAAACAGATTTTGTCGGTACACCTATTATTTGATTCGACTCACGACATACATCATACGCTAAAAGAGGAAAAGACACAAAATTAAAGGCCGACATCGAATACCACTTGACAATCACGTTATAAGGATAGAGGAACTCCTGCGGTGCATCTACCACTTATTAAGGCTAATGAAATGTACCATAAGACAAAACAAGGGAGGGAGGGGGAAGAGAGAGAGATAGAGTTTTAAATATGAGGTACAAAACAAGGTATTTCTGATGGCAACCTCGGAGCCGTCAGTGACTATTTCTGGAGACATGAAGGTGAGAGGGATGGAGACACCGCGATCGGGGATGGAAGACCGATCGGTAAGTCGTGAAGACGCCACAACCGGCTATGGAGGTTCTGGTTGATAAGTCGGGGTTGAGCGCCACGGTACGCCGATACGCTCTAAGAACGGCTCACGAAGAACCAAAGAGACGCGTCTCTAAATTTTAACTCAAAAATCAACCTTCTTTTTCATTGACACTCATACTCCCTATTTATAATAAGGGAGGTTCTTGCTAATACAAGGAAAAAATAAAGGGTATTCAAAAATTACAAGAATACTAGACAAAACAATTTAAGAAAATATCCTAGTTGATTTGGCATTGAATGTACAATTAATGATTAGGATCTTCTATTTCCTTTTTTGCTCTAATTGTCTTGATGTGCAATAAATGTCTTGGATCTTGTAATATTTCTTCCTCTTATTGCCTTTCTTGATTAGCAAGTTTGCCTTTCTTGATTAGCAAGTTGTTTGATTAGCAAGTCTGTTGAGTCCATCAACTCACAAAAGTAGGCTCCACACATACACCACTTGAAGTGGATTAAATACACTAAAAATAACTTGAAATGAAATTACTTAGTGCATTGATCCCAAATATATCAATTGGTCAAATGCACTTTATAATAATTTAAAATAAAACTATAGTAATTAAAATTGGACAACAAACCCATGTAGGTCGTCATCATTCTCCCCTTCTTCGAGAGAATTCGACCTCGAATTCCTTGCTCCAATACCGCCAGGGTCAAATGTAAGTCTAAGGAATCCATCACATGCAACTTTCACAATTGGGAAATTTCCGAGTCCATTGGTAGGTGTTGAGTGACCTACTTCCTCTTCCGTTTCTTGGACATAATTAGTTTTCCCAAACTCAGAATTTTTTTCCACACCTGAAAAATAGTCTCCTTCATTCACTTTATTCTCTTCAGAACATAAAGAAGGAATGTTAGGCAATTGAACAATATTAAAAGAATCCCAATACTTGACCACACAAACCAACTTAGAAGAAGGTATTAGTATAGTAGTATGCCATGACTTCCCAATGTTTTCCTCTTTCCATTCCATGGAAGCATTGCATTGTTCCTTTGGAAGCACTTCTACATTTGTCTTTTTCTCCTCCACTTCTTTATCTACATCTCCTTTCCTATCTATTTCTTTGATTTCTTTCAACTCCTCTTTTTTTTTCAATCTTTGTTTCTCTTTCAACTTCTCTACTATTGCTTGCCTCTTTCTCTTCAGAAGCACATTTCAATTCCTCTTGCGCTTTACGGCGATGCTCTCATAATATTTCAGAAATTTCAAGCATCATTCTTTCTACCCTTGAAGGTATTTATACTGATAATAAATTGTAGACTACGTTATATTTTTTATCCTTTATTTTTGACCAAAGTTTCAGTTTGATCCTTTATCTTTTTCCCCACTTTGATCTTTTATGTTTCAAATCTGTGTCAAAATCGTTCCTTATGTTGATATGTTTCAGTTTGGTGTTCAATTGGTATGATATGATTCAGCTTGGTCCTTATGTGTTTTTGTTTTGAAGGACCAACCTGAAACATATTATACCAATTGTACGACCAAATTGAAACATATCATAGCAATTGAAGGACAAAACTGAAACATATTAAACAAAGGACCACTTTGTCACAGATTTGAAACATAAAGGACTAAAGTGAAAAAAAATAATAAATAACTAAACTAAAACTTTGGTCAAAGATAAATGACAAAAATGTAATTTAACCTAAATTGTAAATTGTCACGCAAAAATGTTTGCCTTTAACTATAGTTATTTTTAAAGTTACACATAAGCTGATATGTGAGGAGTACAAGGGGGATGGATGGGGCAGAGGAGGGGAAATGAAAGGATGTGTGAAATGAATTACACCCATCATCCATAATTTAGTTAATTCTATAATCACTTTTAATGTTTTTGACTATTTGTTTTACAAACTAGTACAGTATCAATACATCATCTAAATAACAACGATAAAAAATCAATAAAAAAATATACGATGTGACTGAAGAAAATAACAACCATCTTTATTTTTTATCAAATGGTGTATTGATTAAAAAGTGGGCAAGGCCCAAACCAATAGAAGCCAAACAGGCCCAACAATTGAACAAGAATGGTCCAAACAGAGGAGCCGAAAACAACAAGGGGAAATAAGGTCCACAAACGGGACCGAGTGCAACAAGTAGGCAAAGTCAAACTAGTTAACAAACGTGGCTCAAGTACAGAAGTGAGAAGTGTAACCCTAGATGCTCTGGATCTCGTACGATGACCATCAACTCTCGAACAAAGAGAACCCTAAATTGAAATTGAGGGGCTGGAACGACATCTTCAACACCCATCACATGCCAAAAGCCTGTATCAACAAGCATTGAGAGAAGATATGTCCTTGTTGAGCAATGTTTGAATCATAGAAGGTGGGTTCAAAACCTAGTTGCCTAGTTGCCATGCAGAGCATTGGTCGTTGCGAGAGAAGCTATTGAATGAGCAACTTTGTTCCCTTCTCTAGCAATCCAGGTAAAACCACAGTGATTGAATTTCCTCTTCAAGGATTTAATGTCTAGAATGATTCCACCTTGCCTCAAAAGCTGCGTCAGTGTTGCATTTCAAAGTTGGCGCTAAAGGGGGACGCCATTTCATCTTGAAGGATTGCTTCGGAATATTAGGTTTATCACTTGAACTACTTTGATGTTAGATCCTTCCTTAAGAGAGATAAGTTTGCCAGAAGCCACCCATCTATGCTTAGTAATGTCAATAGCCGTTGCTTGTCCCACATTCAATTGCCCAGATGAAATAATAATACCTCCACCATGTATAATACTTTGCTAGACCCAAGATGAACCAGGTCTAATTTTTGCAGAATAGAACTCATTAGTGGGGAAGTAAATACCTTTCAGAATAGAAACCCAATAGGAAGAAGGCTCATTGAAGACTCTCCAAGCCTGTTTGGCTAATTCCTTATTAAGAACTCTTTTGTTTGTAGTTTTACCAATAGTGATAATCACATAGGCCAACCAGGTATACACGTGATCAACGAAGTTCCCCGGTGTAGATTAGTCGGATACTGCACACTAATAACACGACACAAAAAAAGTATTGATTTAAAGCATTGAATATGTACTCCATGCACTCATTAACAAGAGAATATCACTTATACTGAGATACCATCGTAATCATATTAAGGGCCAGATCCTGCATTTGCACTGGAATATTTTTAAAGAAATTATCATATATGCATTTAAACTTTAAAGCACGAATTTGTACCATTTATACAAGAAATATTGGCAAGAATATAAGACAAAATGACAAAATAAGAAATAATGAACAGAAAATACATGTTTGCTCCTCGGATGGCAGAAACAGGACCTGTCTTCTGGGTATATAAACTTGTCTCTTCAATATTGCTCTTGATATGACCCTTTAGCTTAACATGATTTGAGCACAACTTCAAACCGTCTAATATAATTCCCCTAACTCCAGCGAATTCCTCTCAATTTCTGAAGTTTGGTGGCAAAGTTTCATCTGTAAAATATTCCTTCCTGAGAGTCTTTGTAGGGCAAAGTCTTACTTGTAAAAAAATGAAGAAAATGAATGTGGTGCAGCACAGAGGCTTAATATTGACATTTTGATTTTAATACAGACTTTGATGAGTAACTTAATCAAACAACAAAGTGATCTTAACAACCCCAATATCTTTAGATACTTGCTATAATGAAAACGGTGAGAGACAAATATAAATAGCAGAGAGAAATTGTGCAAAATTCAGGTGAGAAAGATAAAAAGTGAACCAAGCTTATATGAGCTAACCTTAGTTACATAGGAACAAAAATTTAAAATGGGCAACACTTACCACAGAAGCATATGATTTTAACAAGGGCTTGATAAGCCGCCAAATTGGCTTAAACATAAAAGGAGCATCCACAAATAATACTTTAGCCAATCGCTTAGGATAGTAATAATAGAACACATCAAACTGCCAATGGGAAAGGAAATATATTAGATTTTGTGATGTTATTTGAACCATTAATTTCTATCAAGGCACTGTAGTTTATGAACACAAATTAGGCGATAACACTATAAACTTCTCAAGTAAAGATATTTGGTAGATGGTAAAACAAAACATACCAAAAATGTCAAGTATCTAAAATCAACATTTTCTGTACCAAAACCTCTGAGGTCAACTATTGCAAGTATCTGCTCTTGCCCGGTTGGAAGCTTACTCAATGCCTTCTCAATTAAGAAAACACATAACTTCTCATCATCTGTAGGGTCTTGAGCCTGTGACATAATTATTTATATATGAGGAACTTGTTAGATGTGAGATATATCTACAAAATAATAACTGCAATAGTATTATTTTATAACAGAAAACCCAAGAAAATTGACACTGACTAAGCTAAGTTGTGCCAATACTTGCTAAGAGAAATTCATATGCAAAATAATTGCTCAAATTTAAGATTATGACACAGAATAGAAATATCTATTGTAACTGATGAAGGACCAGAAGACACAACGGACAAGGTTTTCAGAAGTCTGAGGAGCATTGATATATTCTCTTATTTTTTGAGAGAACATTAACTCAACAACATAAAGTAAAAGTTCAAATATTTACTCCTAAAACAACTACACTGTGGATATCTTGTGTTGCAGGTGAAGTTTTGATGATGAAGTAATCTAAGACAAAGTGACAAATGGAACTCCAAGGCACAACCAACTCAAGAAGTAAGTGTGTCAAGGGTAGTAGTCCCTAGGAAGTTGGGTCGTGTCTTAGGAATGAATTGTAAACCGCTTCTGAGAATCAGCTCAAATCACAAAACAAAATATCACTCACACAAATGAACCTAACATATGTTTTTCAATTGATAAATAGGTTAGTCACTTGTTTTTTAAAGAAATTGATTCATGGCTTAATGTTTTTAAAAGAAATTGTTTTTGAAGTAAAGAAATTGTTTAAGCCAAAAATTGATTTCATTCTCACTACTTAAAGCCATTAATCGATTAATATCTTAAAGTACTTGCCTTTGGAAGCAATGAATCGATTATTGACTCATTTTATAAAGCAAATAATCGATTTTCTCATTCCTATTTTCAAGCATATAATCGATTCTTCCCAAAAGCTATTAATCGATTAAAATACTAAAGGAATTGTTTTTGGAAGCAATGAATCGATTCCCTACTTGTACTCACCTGTTTCTACGGGCAAGAAATCGATTTGCTACCTGTATTTGTGAAGTACAAAATCGATTTCAACACTGCACCTTTTGTCAAGCACATAATCGATTATTATCTCTCTTTATTTAAACATATAATCGATTATTCACTTATGGAGCTATTTTCTTTAAAGCAACTAATCGATTATCATCTTATGTTTTGCAAGCCATAAATTGATTAGTCACTTATAACACAAATTGCTTCAACGGTCATATTTTTCCTATCTCTATAAATAGAACCCTAGGTTTCACGATCAACACACAACCTAAAATTCTAAAACACAGAACGCGAAACGCACTCACACTCACACTTCTCATTTCACGTTCTTCATCACTTTGAGCTGATCTCTCTCAAGGGTTAGGTTGGGATTCTTCAAGTTGTACTATTCACCTTCTCAGAGGTATTTGTTATTTCATTGTTATTGTAATTTCTTGTAATACTGTATTGGGTTTTTACTAGAGAGTGGGGTATCTATCTAGGGTTTCTAATTGTAACAAGGGTGGGGTATCTCTTGTTGTAATTATTGTTAAGGGCTCTTGCACTAGGTGGGGTATCTTAGGTGAAGAGCGCCTGCGTTTGTAATGGTTTTAAAGCACCCGATTGAAAGCTTTGTTTTGATAGTGGAAAATCTCACAAAGGGTTGTGAGGATTGGACGTAGGTCACTGGGAGGTGACCGAACCAGTATAAATCTCGCGTGTTCATTATTATTTTACGTTTTAATTCCTTTATTTCATAAACCTGCGCGAAAATCAAACTAAGTTGTTAAAAGGGGAACTGTTTTCAAAAATCTCAATTCACCAGAGCTAGACTCTTGTTTAAAGGGCCTAGCAGCTTCAAGAGAAATGGATTCAGGTTGGTCTACGCAAGAGGGTGCGTCTCTTACCCGTCCTCCGGGATTCAACGGGAAAGATTATGCATATTGGAAAGAAAGGATGAGAATACTCATAGAAGGGGTTGATATTGATGTATGAGATGCTGTTGAAAATGGACCCTATGTCCCCAAGTACATGGTAAATGGTATTCTCACTGTCAAAGAAAGAGCTGAATGGACTGATGATGATAAGAAAAAGGTACAACACAATCTCCGGGCCAAAAACATCATTACTTCCGCACTAAGCCCCGATGAGTTCTTTAGGGTGTCAAATTGCAAAACTGCACAAGAAATGTGGGACAATCTTCAAGTCACTCATGAAGGTACTAGTGAGGTAAAAAGGGCAAGAACAAATACTCTTATCCGAGAATATGAATTATTCAAAATGAATCTAGGAGAAACCATACAAGAAATGCAAAAGAGGTTCACTCACATAGTGAATCAATTGGGTTCATTAGGAAAATTGTTTCCTGCTGAAGACTTAATCAACAAAGTGCTAAGGTGTTTGAATAGAGAATGACAACCGAAGGTAACTGCTATAGCTGAATCAAGGAATTTAGCTACCATGACACTCGCCACTCTTTTTGGCAAACTACAAGAGCACGAACTAGAGCTCACTCGTTTGGCAGAGCATGAAGAAAAAGATAAGAAAAAGAAAAGCTTGGCTTTAAAGGCTTCTAGTTCAAATCAACCTGATGATAGTGATGACTCAGAGGATGAAGATGATGAGAACATGGCGCTTATGGTTAGAAAAATCAAAAACTTCATGAGAAAGAAAAATATTCCTAGGAAGAACTTTCCTCCAAAAAGGTTCTCAAGCAAGGAAAACTCATCTAGTCCTCCAACTTGCTACGAATGTGGAAAACCTGGTCATATTAAGATGGAGTGCCCAAGCTTGCTGAAAAAGGCGTCAAAATATGAGAAAAAGGGATTCAAAGAAAACAAAGGTAGAAAAGCCTACATAACATGGGAAGATAATGACATGGACTCATCAGATGATTCAGAAAGTGAAGAAGCTCAAGTTGCACTCATGGCCAATCATGGAAGTGAAAGTGAAAGCGAAAATGAGGTAGATTCTAACTCTGAAACTTTGTATAATGCATATGATGAATTACATGAAGCATTTCTTGAATTGCATAGTGACTCTTTGAAAATAGCTAAAGCATTAACAAATCTAAGAAAGTAGTTAATCATCTTCAAAATCAAGTTATCTCCTTGACTAAGGAAAGATTAGAACTTAGAAATGAAAACTATAGTCTTGGTTGTTTTAAAACTAATTATGTATGTGATAAGTGCAATGAATATGAAAAGAAGATTCATGAGCTTGAATGGACAATAGGAAAAATGTCTAATACACAACATGTGCATCCTAGGTCTTCTAGAAACAATTTCATGAAAAGGCATGTGCATCATAGACCTAAATTTACTACTAGTCCATATATCAAATGTTATTACTGTGCTAAACCTGGACATACTGCTTCTGTGTGCATGGCTAGAGGTAGACAAGTTGTGAAAAAGGTGTGGGTTCCTAAAGGGACCATGCCAAGTACTAACCCACAAGGACCCAAAGAGATTTGGGTACCTAAAACCGTGTTTTAAACTCATTGCAGGTATGCTTCAAGGTACGGGGGTCAGATTGGTACCTTGACAGCGGATGCTCAAAGCACATGACTGAAGATATAACAAAGTTCTTAACTCTTACCCCCCAGATCAAGCGGTTATGTGACTTATGGTGATAACAATAGAGGAAGAATCCTCGGTGAAGGTAAAGTTGGAAAAGATTTATCTACTGCTATTGATAATGTGCTTTATGTTGAAGGTCTTAAACATAATTTACTAAGTATTAGCCAACTATGTGATAAAGGAAATAGAGTAATATTTGATTCAGGATCATGCATCATTGAAGATAAAAAGAGCAAACAAGTTAGAATGATAGGAAACAGAGTAGAAAATATATACATGATTAATCTTGATGAAGTTTCATCTCATAATGCATGTTGTCTCATTAGTAAGGAAGAAAACTCTTGGTTATGGCATCGTAGAGCAGCTCATATTCATATGGATCATCTTAACAAATGAGTCTCTAAGGAACTAGTTAGTGGTCTTCCTAAAATCAAGTTAGAAAAAGATAAATTATGTGATGCATGTCAAAAAGGTAAACAAGTCAAAGTATCTTTCAAATCAAAGAATATTGTGTCTACTAACAAACCTTTGCAGCTTTTACACATGGATTTATTTGGTCCCTCACGGACGAAAAGCTTTGGTAAAAATTACTATGCACTTGTCATAGTAGATGACTATTCAAGGTACACTTGGACACTATTCATCGCAAATAAAAGCGATGCATTTGGAGCTTTTAAGAAACTTGCTCGTAGCATTCAAAATGAGAAAGAGCTGAAAATTGTCTCCATCCGAACCGATCACGGTGGAGAATTTGAGAATAAAAGGTTTGAAAATTTTTGTGAAGAACTTGGTACTGATCACAACTTCTCAGCACCTAGAATTCCTCAACAAAATGGAGTCGTTGAGAGGAAAAATCGATCCTTGGAAGAGCTTGCCAGAACAATGTTGAATGATCATGACATCCCAAAATATTTTTGGGCTGATGCTGTAAGTACTGCTTGTTATGTTATGAATAGAGTTTTGATTAGGCCTATTTTAAAGAAAACCCCTTATGAACTCTACAAAGGGAGAAAACCAAACATTTCACACTTACATACTTTTGGATGCAAATGTTTTGTCTTGAACAATGAAAAAGATAACCTAGGAAAATTCGATGCTAAAGCTGATGAAGGAATTTTTCTCGGTTACTCGTTATCTAGTCAAGCCTTTGGAATATTCAATAAAAGAAATAAAGTAATTGAGGAATCTGTACATGTTACATTTGAAGAAACTAACCCCAAATGGTTGGGAAAGGTTATTGATGATGTTGCAGATGAGTTTGAAGCATTACAACTAGATGAAGAGAATAAAGATGAAATTAAAGAGAAGGAGACTGAGTCTACTCCTCAACAAAGAAATGAAGAGGAATCAAGCAATGAGTTACCAAAGGAATGGAGAATCCCAAGGCACCACTCAATTGAAAATATTATCGGTGATGTATCAAAAGGGGTAACTACTCGAAACTCTCTTAGAAATGCATGTAATCATATCGCTTTTGTATCTCAAATTGAACCTAGAAATCTAGATGAGGCTATAGAAGATGAACATTGGACCATTGCTATGCAAGAAGAGTTAAATCAGTTTGAAAGAAGTGATGTCTGGGATCTTGTCCCTAGGCCTAATAATCATCAAATAATAGGCACAAAATGGGTGTTTAGAAACAAACTTGATGACTCGGGCATAATTGTTAGAAACAATGCTAGACTAGTAGCTAAAGGTTATAATCAAGAAGAAGGAATAGACTATGATGAAACATATGCACCTGTAGCTAGATTAGAAGCTATTCGCATGCTCCTTGCATTTGCATCAATTATGGATTTTAAAATATATCAAATGGATGTCAAAAGTGTGTTTTTGAATGGCTTTATTCAAGAAGAAGTGTATGTTGAACAACCACCTGGCTTTGATGATTATGAAAAACCAGATCATGTTTTTAAACTCAAAAAGGCTCTTTATGGTCTGAAGCAAGCTCCAAGAGCTTGGTATGAAAGATTGAGCAAATTCCTACTCAATCATGATTTTCAAAGAGGGAAAGTTGACACTACACTATTTATAAAGAAGTCAAAAGATGACATCTTACTTGTACAAATCTATGTGGATGATATTATAGTCGGTGCTACTAATGAATTGCTTTGCAAAGAATTTTCTAGTATTATGCAGAATGAGTTTGAAATGTCGATGATGGGAGAACTCAACTTCTTTCTCGGGCTTCAAATAAAGCAAACCAAGAACGGCATCTTCATATCTCAAACAAAATATTGCAAAGAACTTCTCAAGAGATTTGAAATGGATAAGGCAAAAGAAATGACCACTCCGATGAGCACCTCATGCTACTTAGACAAGGATGAAGAAGGTAAACCGGTAGAATTAAGCAAATATCGAGGTATGATGGGCTCATTACTCTATTTAACTGCTAGTAGACCGGATATCATGTTTAGTGTTTGTATGTGTGCTAGATATCAAGCAAATCCAAAAGAGTCACATCTAGTAGCAGTCAAGAGAATCATGAGATATCTCGTAGGAACCCAAAATGTTGGTCTGTGGTATCCCAAGGGCGCCCCATGTAGTCTTGTCGGATACTCCGACTCTGATTTTGCTGGTTGTAAACTAGATAGGAAAAGCACTAGTGGAAAATGTCACATCTTAGGAAGTGCATTAGTTTCATGGCACTGTAAGAAACAAGTCAGTGTCGCACTGTCAACTGCTGAAGCAGAATATGTTGCAGCAGGAAGTTGCTGCGCACAAATCCTCTGGATGAAGCAACAACTTCTTGACTATGGTGTAGAATTAGATCACATTCCGATTAAATACGACAACACAAGCGCAATTAATTTTAACCCCCGTTCAACACTCTATGACTAAGCATATAGAGATTAGACACCATTTTCTTAGAGATCATGTTCAGAAAGGCGATTGTCTGATTGAGTTCGTTGAGTCGTCAAAACAGCTAGGTGACATTTTCACAAAACCATTGCAAAAAGAAAGCTTCTTCTACATTCGAAGAGAACTAGGAATCACTGATTCATCATCTATTTGAACGAAATGTGAGTTATTCAAGTGTTTCAAAAAGGATTCAAATGATTTTTCTAAGAATTTTTTTTTGGTGTTATGTCTTCTATTGTAATTGTCTATTTATCTTTCTTAGCTGTGCTCTTAGCTGTGCTCTATCGACTCGCTAACTACGTCTCACGCTTACCCTTTTGATCATGACAAAAAGGGGGAGAAGTATAGGATTGTCACTTTGCATTTAGATAGGGGGAGCATCAAGTAAGGGGGAGTCCTTTTAATATTAGTGCATTGTTTTGCTTGATGAACTAACCTCCCACACTTGAGATGAATTAAAATTTTGTCATCATCAAAAAGGGGGAGAATGTGGATACCTTGTGTTGCAGGTGAAGTTTTGATGATGAAGTAATCTAAGACAAAGTGACAAATGGAACTCCAAGGCACAACCAACTCAACAAGTAAGTGTGTCAAGGGTAGTTGTCCCTAGGAAGTTGGGTCGTCTCTTAGGAATGAATTGTAAACCGCTTCTGAGAATCGGCTCAAATCACAAAACAAAATATCACTCACACAAATGAACCTAACATATGTTTTTCAATTGATAAATAGGTTAGGCACTTGTTGTTTTTTAAAGAAATAGATTCATGGCTTAATATTTTTAAAAGAAATTGTTTTTGATGTCAAGAAATTGTTTAAGCCAAAAATCGATTTCATTCTCACTACTTAAAGCCATTAATCGATTAATATCTTAAAGTACTTGCCCTTGGAAGCAATGAATCGATTATTGACTCATTTTATAAAGCAAATAATCGATTTTCTCATTCCTATTTTCAAGCATATAATCGATTCTTCCCTCCTTATTTTTTAAAGATAAAAATCGATTATCCTCCTTTTGCCAAAGCTATTAATCAATTAAAATACTAAAGGAATTGTTTTTGGAAGTAATGAATCGATTCCGTACTTGTTTTATAAAGCAAAGAATCGATTATCCTCCTGATTTTCAAGCTAGTAATCGATTCATCTTATTCCTATTTTCAAGCTAGCAATCGATTCATCACTTGTTCTCTAAAAGCGATAATCGATTACTCACCTGTTTCTACAGGCAAGAATTCGATTTGCTACCTGTATTTGTGAAGTACAAAATCGATTTCAACACTACACCTTTTGTCAAGCACATAATCGATTATTATCTCTCTTTATTTAAGCATATAATCGATTATTCACTTATGGAGCTATTTTCTTTAAAGCAACTAATCGATTATCATCTTATGTTTTGCAAGCCATAAATCGATTAGTCACTTATAACACAAATTGCTTCAACGGTCATATTTTTCCTATCTCCATAAATAGAACCCTAGGTTTCACGATCAACACACAACCTAAAATTCTTAAACACAGAACGCGAAACGCACTCACAGTCACACTTCTCATTTCACGTTCTTCATCACTTTGAGCTGATCTCTCTCAAGGGTTAGGTTGGGGTTCTTCAAGTTGTACTATTCACCTTCTCAGAGGTATTTGTTATTTCATTGTTATTGTAATTTCTTGTAATACTGTATTGGGTTTTTACTAGAGAGTGGGGTATCTCTCTAGGGTTTCTAATTGTAACAAGGGTGGGGTATCTCTTGTTGTAATTGTTGTTAAGGGCTCTTGCACTAGGTGGGGTATCTTAGGTGAAGAGCGCCTGCGTTTGTAAGGGTTTTAAAGCACCCGATTGAAAGCTTTGTTCTGATAGTGGAAAATCTCACAAAGGGTTGTGAGGACTGGACGTAGGTCACTGGGAGGTGACCGAACCAGTATAAATCTCGTGTGTTCATTATTATTTTACGTTCTAATTCCTTTATTTCATAAACCTGCGCGAAAATCAAAATAAGTCGTTAAAAGGGGAACTATTTTCAAAAATCTCAATTCACCCCCCTTCTTGAGACTGAAGCCACTTGGTAACATACACTTACTTTAGGAACATGCTTTGATGGAACCACCATAAGCACAGGTCTGTCATTGACATCTAGGAAGTCATGCACAAATGCTTTTCCAGTTTCAGCAGCATCTTTAACAGCTTCTTCAGTCAATTTAGACACCTCAAAATTTCAGCGCCATTTCTAATACAGTAGAAGGAAAATTAGCAAGCTCATCAAATAAATTTGTAAACAATGGTTGTTTTGTGAATGAAAATTCATAATCATATAACTATGAGTAGAAGGGTACAATGGCCTTAGTCAACTTGGAAACAGCTTCATCAACAGAAAACTTGCGATCTTTCATCATCTCTACCATATTTACCAATAGGGAGACCATAGTGTTCTTTTTCAAGCTTCTCCTTCACTGACAAAACTAACTGCAAAAGGGAGTTTATAATAATTTGTCGGGGTTATTGTATTGATGAGGGAATTTTATTTATTATCTGAAAGAAGAGGAAGAATGGAAAGTAGTGAAAGAAATGAGTACCTTGCGTGAGTCATTGGATTCCATTTGGAGTTGGAGGTTAGAGCTCCGAACCATGAAGTTGGTTCTGAAAGAAAAGGTGGAAGAAATACGAGGAAGAGTTGTAGTTGGGTAAACACGCAACATAGCCATTTCTCTCTGCTTCTTCTTCTTCTGCTTTCTTTCTTACACAAAATTAAAGGCCAACATCGAACACCACTTGACAATCACGTTATAAGGATAGAGGAACTCTTGCGGTGCATCTACCACTTTTTACGGCTCACGAAATGTACCATAAGACAAAAGAGGTGAATGGGAGATCTCAAATACTACTAAACATTCTAAAAGATAAAGAAACTTTGCCGGAATACTTGCCAGTTTGTTATACTCACGACATCCATTGTAAGGGAAAAGAGGAAATACAACAAAATAGGGTGATATGAAATACTACTCGACAACCACATTATAAGGATTGGCCGGTGCATCCGCTTTTTAATTCGATTCGTGATGTGAATCATGAGATAGGAGAGGAAAAAACAATAAAAACGGACAATATCAAATATTGAATGCAACCACATCTCAAGAATAAAGCAAACTTTTACGATGCATCTGGTACTTGGTTCGACTTCAAGTACTATTAGACAACCATACCTTGTGGATAAAGTAAACTTGTCCAGTGCATTTACTGCTTGAACCGCCTCACGATACGCATGGGATAAACGTATTGGACCATCACAATACAAAATGTAAAGAATGTGGTTAACTAGAGTTTGACGGTAATGCACATTCAAGAAAACAACATCCAACTACTAAGTTGCCAACTCAAAGTGAGAAGGTGAATAGTTTATAGAATAAATTGATGAATTTAGAATAGTTTAAAAACTATTTATTATATTTGTATAATTTACGAACTAGATAGGAGATAGTGTGATAATTTAAAGAGCAAAACTAGGGTTTTCTCAACTAAAATTTGTTGGAAGTCATTTATTTACCACCTTCAATATATTTTAACAAACATCTTTTAGATTCTCTTGAGGAAGATACCCCTTTATACAAAAAAGGTATAAATATATGGTCAGCCCCTTCAAATATGACCATAATCCATTTAGGCCCCTGTAAAAAAAAACTTTAAAATTACCGTTGCAAATATTAAACGTTTACGGTTAAGCATCTCTATTAACTTTCCATCCAAAAAAAGCTGATGTGGCTAACGGAGATGATGTCATTACACGTGTCATCATCCTATTGGGTCTATGTGCCACATGGCACTAAATGCCACATCAGCACCCTATTTCACCACTGCCAAGTGGCACTAATCAATTTGAGATAAATCGATTTTGCTAGACAGAGGGAGTATATCTATTGCACGGGCGAGAAACATAAAAAAGCTCTGTATTGGAAAAAAACAAAATTCAAGAAATTAAAATGATGAAAAAGAAATATAATACTTATTTCTATTGAAATATCGTTTACTTTATATCTTTTAAACTTTCTTCGGGGGAGTAAATAAACTGACATAATAAAAAAAAGTTATTATCCACAAAACTGATATACTCAAACCGTTGTACTAAAATTGATATATGTATCTTTGGTAGGTGATTTGTAACTATAAGTACTTCAATAAGGGCTCAACTTTTTGTGAAAAAAAATACGCATATTTATATATCTTTTATATTTTTACACGGAATCTTTCTCTTTTATGTTAAGAGTGTCTTGAAAAATTCTTCCTACTTAAATAATGTTTCTGTATGAAAAACCTTTAAAAAAGAAAAGAAGCATTTGTTTCATATTTCAAATATAAAGAACTAAAGTGAAAAAAGAAAATAAATAAATTTGTTCGACTCACGACATACATCATAAGCTAAAAGAGGAAAAGACACGAAATTAAAGGCCGACATCAAATACCACTTGACAATCACGTCATAAGGTTAGCGGAATCTCTTGCGGTGCATCTGCGACTTATTATGGCTCACGCAATGTACCATAAGCCAAGAGAGGAGAAACAACCAAAGATTGGGAGATATCAAATACTACTCAACATTCTAAAAGATAAAGAAGCTTTACAGGAATACTTGCCAGTTTATTATACTCACGACATCCATTGTAAGGAAAAAGAGGAAATACAACAAAATAGGGTGATATGAAATACTACTCGACAACCACATTATAAGGATTGGCCAGTGCATCCATTTTTAATTCGATTCATGATGTGAATCATTTGATAGGAGAGTAAAAAACAATAAAAATGGACAATATAAAATATTGAATGCAACCACATCTCAAGAGTAATGCAACCACATCCTATAATATTATTATTTTTACTTCTAGTTATTTTGTTACACAAGATGAAGACTAATTCCCAAAAATTACTCCCTCCGTCTCACTTTGTTTGCGGTTTGAGGTTTTGACACACTATTTAAAAAAATGATTAGGAGTCTAGATTCTTTAAAAAGTGTTGTCTAATTTACCATTTGACTATTTGTCTTTATACATAGAAAAATGTGAATCATTTATCGAATGTAAAAACTTGTTATAATTAATAGGGGTATAAGTAGAAAAGAATATTAAAAGTTTCATTGAAAATATAAAACAACAATCAATTTGAGATAAATTGATTTTGCTAGATAGAGGGAGTATATTTATTGCACGGGCGAGAAACATAAAAAATTTTTGTAGTGGAAAAAAACTAAATTCAAGAAATTAAAATGATGAAAAAGAAATATAATGCTTATTTCTATTTATATATCGTTTACTTTAAATCTTTTAAACTTTCTTTGGGGGTGTAAATAAAAGTTATACATTTTAAACTGATATAAAAAAAAAGGTTTAAATATGTATTTAGTCCCTGCAAATGTCCCTGTTTTTCGATTTAGTCCCTGCAAATTTTTTTTTTAAATACGTCCCTGCAAAATAATTTTTTTTTGAATATGCCCTACTGAAAGTTGGAATTTTAAATACGTCCCTGCAAAATAAATTTTTTTTAAATACGTCCCTGCAAAATAACCTTTTTTTTTAAATACGTCCCAACAAAAAAAAATTGTGATATTTTGCAGGGATGTATTTAAAAAAAAAAGTTATTTTGTAGGGACGTATTTAAAAAAAAGCTATTTTGCAGGGACGTTTTTAAAAATTTTATTTTGTAGGGACGTATTTAAAAAAAAAGTTATTTTGCAGGGACGTATTTAAAAAAAAAATTTGCAGGGAGTAAATCGAAAAACAGGGACATTTGCAGGGACCAAAAATAGCTTTTTTTAAAAACGTCCCTGCAAAATAGCTTTTTTTTAAATACGTCCCTACAAAATAACTTTTTTTTTTAAAATACGTCCCTGCAAAATATCACAATTTTTTTTTGTTGGGACGTATTTAAAAAAAAAAGGTTATTTTGCAGGGACGTGTTTAAAAAAAAGTTATTTTGCAGGGACGTATTTAAAATTCCAACTTTCGGAAGGGCATATTCAAAAAAAAGTTATTTTGCAGGGACGTATTTAAAAAGAAAATTGCAGGGACTAAATCGAAAAACAGGGACATTTGCAGAGACTAAATACATATTTAAACCAAAATAAAAATATGCATGTTTATATCTCTTTTATATTTTTACACCGAATCTTTCACTTTTATGTTAAGAGTGTCTTGAAAAATTCTTCCTATTTAAATAATGTTTTTTATGAAAAACCTTAACAAAGAAAAGAAGCATTTGTTTCGTATTTCAAATATAAAGAACAAAAGTGCGAAAAGGAAATAAAGAAATTTGATTCGACTCACGAAATACATCATAAGCTAAAAGAGGAAAAGACACGGAATTAAAAGGCCGACATCAAATACCACTTGACAATCACGTCATAAGGATAGTGGAAACTCTTGCAGTGCATCGGCCAGTTCTTATGGCTCACGCAATGTACCATAAGCCAAAAGTGGAGAAACAACCAACGATTAGGAAATATCAAATACTACTCAACATTCTAAAGATAAAGAAACTTTGCCGGAATACTTGTAGTTTGTTATACTCACAACATCGGTCGTAAGTTACTTGTCTACGAAAATAATCAAACTCTCAAGGAGTGAGAAAACATAAATTTATGAAAAAAATAGCAGAAAGAAACCCTACCTATTTTTTTACGAACTAAAAAGTTACTTGACTTTCTCATTATTTATCTCTTTCATTTATTTTCTCTTTAAATTTTTTATTACCTTTTGCTCTCCTTTTGCTTCAAGGCACCATGCCTTTTGTGAAATAAATGTAGGAAATTAATCTATTTTCAAAGACACTACAAAGCATTTTAACCTGAAAGAGGGCCAACAATAAAAGAAAACAATATCAAACACTACTCAGCTACCATATTATATGGATGAAAAAACTTTTTTTTTCATGTGTTACCTATTTGATTCAACTCCTGGTATGCAACAAGGGCAAAAGGGGGAAACAACCAAAGAAGAAAGGTATCAAACACTACTTAACATCCACATTCAAATGATAAAACAAACTTAGCCAGCGCATCTTTTATTTGATTTTACCCAAGATATGCACCATCAGCCAAAATAGAAAAAACAACCGAAAAACGTAAATATCAAATATTAATCGACAGCCATATATCCTAAGGTTAAACAAATTTTGTCGCTACACCTATTATTTGATTTGACTCACGACATACATCATAAGCTAAAAGAGGAAAAGATACAAATTTAAAGACCGACATCGAATACCACTTGACAATCACGTTATAAGGATTGAGGAACTCTTGCGGTGCATCTACCACTTATTATGGCTCACGAAATGTACCATAAGACAAAAAAAGGTGAAACAACCAAAGAATGGGAGATATCAAATACTACTCAACATTCTAAAAGATAAAGAAACTTTACCGGAATACTTGCCAGTTTGTTATACTCACGACATCCATTGAAAGGAAAAAGAGGAAATACAACAAAATAGGGTGATATGAAATACTACTCGACAACCACATTATAAGGATTGGGGTGTTGCTTTTCATTGAGTTGCGGTGTTGTCGTCTTAGCAAAGCCGTTCTCCGTCGTCTTCTCCGGCGGCGACACGGTGGTTTCCAAGCCAAACACATCTGAATCATGATAAACCAGATCTGGATGCTTTTGTTTTCCGGTAGATACAAAGATGATCTCCTTCGTAATTTCTTTTCGGAAAGTGCTCCTTGAATCTGAGATGTTCCTTGTTGCTTCATCTTTGGAACGATTGTCACGATCAGAGATACAATCACAAATGTATCTGGTTGCAATCTCCGTAGTCTTGGATTCAAGATCCACAAACAATGTTACAATTTCACTCTCAAAAGAACTTCCACTGTCATTTCTCTTTTTGAAGGCAGCAATAGAACACGTGATTTCTCCGATCTTTACCGTCCCTCCTTCAATTTTTGGTATGATTGGAATCGGTGGAGGCACATAAATTCCATCAAGATCGGAATCTTGATTGAAACTGCCGAACACAATGTTGAGATGATCGTCTTCATGCCGGATCATCGAGCCATCTTCATCTTCATGATCTTGAAACAACCACGGTGGGACATCGAAATCGAAATCTTCATCGGTGATCGAATCAAAGTCGGAATCGGAAGCGTAATTCTCATCTCTTCGGAAGAGGTAAAAACTCTTCATAAGGAATCATATTGAAAAAAGATAGTAAATGTGAGTACAATGTGCTCTATATATAGAGCTCTAGAAAATACTAACTAACTACCAAATTACTAATTAGTCCCTAAGAGAATGTAACACCTAGTAAGTCACCATTATTTTTAATACAAACACTGAGTAACACAAAATCACAAAAAAAAATCCAATTTGCAAACACTAAGTAACACCAAATCACAAAAAAAAAAACCCAAACCTCAAAACAAATACATCACCAAACCCAAATCCAACCAAGCAGAAGTAAAATTAAACTGGAAATCATAACGAAAATAAAGCAGAATCAATTGAGAAACAAATCCAAATCATGAAACGATAACGGATTTCGAATTTCGATCCTAAAGAGAAAACAAATCGAAGCAACTAAACAATCTGAAACCTGGAGAGAAATAAAAGAACGTGACCTAGAGAGAGAGAGACCTAAAAGAGGCTATCTCCCATGATTTCTTTATAAAAAATAGACAATCTCCATCAAATCAAATAAAAGTAAGTAATTCACCAAATAAACGGAAGTAAATCATAGCAAATTAAAGTAGTAAATATGAATATATAAATTTCAAATATACTTACTTCTTTATAAATGAAATGTGTTGGTGTGATGTTTAATCAAGGAAATCACAGTCACCAGAGATCTGTGCTGGACTTTGTCAAAATGAACAGTAGCGCCAAACATAACGATGAGGTATAGAAACATAAGACAATATAGATGATTCATGTTTGATCATACCAGAAGAATCTTGTGTTGGGATCTTTCTCATTAATCTACTGAAGAAAAAACTACGCAACATTAAATAGGAGGAATAAAAGAACGAAAACGCTATATACAATCATTCAAATCAAGGTTAATATGGGATTAGTTGTATCCATAGTACCTGTGTGAGTAGGATTAAGATGTGCCCTCCCTACCACTATATATGAATTGATGATGGATAGTTTTGATACTCTTTTCAAGTTGTAAGTAATGCGGGAAAGGAAGAGGACAAACAATGAGAGACGAAGGGGGGAGAGTCCTTCGTAGGGTTTGAGAAGCACCGCGGTATCACAAGTTGAAAACGAAATCGAAAATGGAAAGGAAGAAGATGAACGAAGACTTTGTTTGCTGGGTTTAAGGTTGCCGGTTTTTCCTTTCTTTCTCTATTGATGGGTTTTTTCTTTTATTTTAATTAAAATTAATGAAAATTTATGAATTATCCATCTTGTAACTGCCACACAAGCATAGAAATAATGACACATCAGCCCCAAAATAGCCACATAGGCTTTTTTAACAGAATTGGACGAAGGCAAACGGAAAAGGATAAATGTGCTTAAATTTTAAAATATAGAGGATTTAATTGGGACAAAAAAAAGATAAAGGACTAAATCATTACTTTAAATAAAGTTAAGGGACCCTGGGAGCATTTTAGCATAATTTTATTGAATCATATTACAAATTACATGATTAGACTTTGAGAATGTTAATTAAATTGTCAAGGTTTTTTTTACTGGATAAATCCAAATAGAAAAAATGACTATATGAGTTGAAAATAATCACGACTTCTATTGCTCACGTATGTCTATTACATAGAGTAAAGTCTAAATTATTAACAGGGTTAAATATGTTTTTAGTCCCTACAAAATTCGGATTTTTGAGTTTAGTCACTACAAAAAAGAAATAGGTGTTTTGATCCCTCAGTTATTTTTTCGTTTGCAATAATAGTCCCTAACGTTAATTGTTGCTGACTAGGCTAACGTTTTTCTTATGTGTCATTCACAAGTGGCTTTTATTATCCATGTGGCTTTTTCTTTTTTTATTTTACTCTCTTTTATTAAAACATGTTTTTTTTCACAAAAAAAAACTGCTCTTCTTCTTCCCTGTTACCAGCGCACATAGAGAAGAAGAAATGACTCTAATGGCTTTCTTTCAGTCTTCCTCAATCATCAACCCCAACTGTCCACACCATCCAAAATATGAGTGTAGTAGAACAGCAAACAATAGCAGCACCAGAATCATCCAAAAAATAGAGCAAAAATATGAACCAGAATGTCTTCTCCATCACCGATCTGTGGTTCGCCGCCCATAACCGCCACTAGCAGTGCCCAATCTCATCGTTCTCCGCCGCCCACCAATTGGTGTTCACGACTGTGTGCCTCCCTCCCACAACCATGAGGTGGTTAAGAAGGCTTGGGTTATGGCCATGGAGAAGAAGAATCATATGATGCTAGACCTGCTGCGGGAGTGCTTTAGTGAAGGTCTGATTGAAATTTGATGAAATTAGGGAAGGATTTGGGAAGGAAAATATTTGGGGGTTTAGGGTTTGTAATTGAGGAAGATGATTGAAAAAAAAAATAAAGTTTAATAAAATAGAAAAGCCACATGGAAAGCCACATGGTGCTACATCAATTAAAAGTGCCAAGTAAGAGATGCCACATCAGCATTCCGTTTACAATTCAACTACAATTAACGTTAAGGACTATTATTGCAAACGAAAAAATAAGTGAGGGACCAAAACTCCTATTTCTTTCTTGTAGGGACTAAACTCAAAAATCCGAATTTTGTAGGGACTAAAAACATATTTAACCCTTATTAACATAATGGTGATTTTACTATATAGAGCACCAAATTGAATGGTTGTTGAGCCTAAAATCCTCAAAATTGAACAAAAAAATCAAAATGTTGCAAGCATTTTGTCCAGAAAAATGCTTAAACGCGAACATTGTAAAGAAGCAATTCGTATCTATAAATTGTGTTTTGGCTCTTATTTGCTCATTTCTCACTGAATTTGCTTCAAATCAATTGCGTTCAACTCGTATTGAGTCCCAAAATTTAACTATAACAGAAGGTTTCAAACAAATTGTGTTCAACTAGTCGTCCCCTTCTCTTCATCTCCAAGCTAAACAAAAGTAGTTCAAAAGTTGTTAAGGTGTTTCTTCTACTTTATTTACTCACAACACTAAGTATTTATTGTCCAATCAGTTGCAGATACATGGTTAAGTGTGTGGGGCATTTCCCGCACCAACAAAAAAACAATTCATATACATATATATTGCAATGCTTTATTTTTCCCATTAAAAAATGGATTTTGCCCCATTAGTATCTAATTACCTAAACACATAAGTCCAACTTACTTTAGTACACAATCCCAACTAAAAAATAGACTTTGCTTCTAACCAGTGGCAGATACAGGCTTAAGTGTATGGGGGCATTTTCATCCACTAACAAATACAATTTATATACTATATTATAATGTTTTATTTGCCCCCAATAAAAAATTGATTTTGCCCCTATTATTATCTAATTACCCAAACACATAAGTCCAACTAACTTTAGCACATCCCAAGTAAAAAATAGACTTTGCTTCTAGAAACTACCACCGTTGAAAGATGTTTCTCTGATTGAGTTCTGTGAATAATGGAATGTGCAATTGTTAGCAATTCGGAGTTGGGCTCCAGCAGGCTCAGTCATGTGGCCCAAAAGCAAGGATGGTTGAAAGGCTTTATTCAGTAATCTTTTAAGGTGCAATTAGTAATAGTCTTTGTTTTAATTTAGTTATCATGTTGTCCTTAAGTGGCCTGTGGCCCAAGTGTCGGATCCATTAGTCCTAGAAACGCTAAGTATTTAAGATGCAATGCTCCCACCTTTGAGAGTACGAAATGAAAAATCTAAAGTTATTTTATGTTTATTTGGTTACATAAGAGATCAATAGTTGAACAATTATTTGGTTACATATACTAAGAGAGAGAGAGAGAGAGAGAGCGATATTTTTTATAATATTTACAACGAAAACATGATACAACCACTACAACAATGGGCAGCGTTTCTTTTTGGCCATGGACAGCGTTTCTAAGCGCTGCTAAACTTGACGTTGCTGATTCCACCTCCACAATGGGAAGCGTTTAAGAAGCACTACTCATTGGTAGTCATACGCAGCGCTTCCTATTATAAAGCACTACTCATTCCCAAAATGTGCTAACACAATGGGCAGCGCTTGCAGGATGAAGCGCTGCTCATTCACCTAGCGCTTTTAGGAAT
Source organism: Astragalus glycyphyllos (assembly GCA_963573325.1). Taxonomy (NCBI): domain Eukaryota; kingdom Viridiplantae; phylum Streptophyta; class Magnoliopsida; order Fabales; family Fabaceae; genus Astragalus; species Astragalus glycyphyllos. Next base: position 20,296,034 of record OY754308.1, read on the forward strand.
GGGTAGCGCTTTATAATAGGAAGCGCTGCCCATTCCTAAAATCGCTATGTGAATGAGCAGCACTTCTCCCTGCAAGCGCTGCCCATTGTATAATTTTTTTTTATTTTTTTGTTTTTGTTTATTTTCCATTTTCCATTTGATATTTTCCTGGTCATATACAGCCAATACAATCCAATCCAATATATAACTAACAACACACACACACACACACAGATATATATATATATATATATATATATATATATATATATATAAACTAGTTATATATCCAAATGCACCAATATGTACCTAACAAGAACCAAAATAAACTAGCTAACAAGTTATATATTATGTATCAAAAACTTAGCATGTTACAATATTAACCAATTCATATGTATTCAAATAAAACTCTCTAACAATATGTATCCAAAACTAGCTACCTACTTACAATATGCATGAACCAAGTGTTTTGCATCTTCTGAACTATGGTACATGCGCCTAAATCGAGGAATTATGGGAAAATACCACAACATCTTTTCTGGAGCAGATTCTTTCTTTTTATACCGCGATGCATTACATTAAGAACACGACTTTAACGATGCATGTTCATTCCGAAATAAAATGCAATCATTGGGACAAGCATGTATCTTCTCATAGTTCAAGCCAATGGACCCTAACATTTGTTTTGCATCATACGTCCGAGAAGGGAGCACATTATCCTTCGGCAACATTTCTTTCAATAGTGCGAGTAATTCCGTAAAGCTCTTATCCGTTCATCCGTGGCATGTTTTCAAGTTATACAACTTTATCACAGCCAATAGTTTTGTGAATTCAGTACAACCTGAATACAACGGTGTCTCCGCATCGGTTATCAACTTCTCAAACATTTGAGGACAGTCATTAAGATTGTCTTCAACAGCCTTTGCCATCTTTTCAAATTCGTCCCCATCAAATGTAGGTCTTTCGGTGTCAACCGGTGCACATCTCTCAGTACAATTACCCATATTTGAAGATTCATCTCTTTCCTCATCATGCATTGTCCAACAAGTCTAACTTTGATATATTCTGTAACCCTTTAAATGTCCTGCCAACTCCTCTGCATTAACTGATTTTACATAACAACAACTTAAACAAGGACACTTGATATTACTAGAAGTCTCTAAACGTTCAACAACACACTTCACAAAATAATCCACTCCAGCAACATATTCCTTGGACAGACGATGGGCAAACATCCACTTTCTATCCATAATTTCCCAATATTTATAATAACAAGCATTTCACAAGGTAATTTCAACAAACACTAGTTTCATGGAGCAAAATCAACAACAAATCAGCCCCCAATTCAACATCCATCCTAAATTTCTCAAATTTATAAATACAACACAAGAATCACTTAACCAAGAGCAACATTAAATTAACTAGCATTTCATTTGGACATTTCAACAAACAGTACACCTACATTCCCCTCAAGTTTAGAAACACTTCACCCTTTCAAAGAACCAATCAACAAGCATCAAATTTGAATCATCTAACCTAAGGTTTCATTGCCTTTAAAATAACTAGAACAACATGCAATGATACAAACCTTTGTGGAAGAGAAACGAAAATGGGGAGCTAGCACAACGAAAATGAGCTTCCAAGTATACGAACCAACCAAGAGAAGTGTGGAAGAAATGTCCTTTGCGATAACGAAAAGGAGAGAGATGAATATGAGCTTTGGAGAAACGAAAATGAGAGAGAGGAAAATGAGAGTGTGAGAGTGAGAGGGATAGGGAACGTGAGCTTCGGAGAAACGAAAATGGTGTGAGAGTGTGAGACAAACGAACGAGTTAGTGTACTGACAGTGGGAGGTAACGCGAGAGGAAAAGAAAAATTAAAGCAATGGGCAGCGCTCCCATTCCTAAAAGCGCTATGTGAATGAGAAGCGCTTCTCTCTGCAAGCGCTGCCCAGTGTATAATTTTTTTTTCTATTTTTGTTTATTTTCCTTTTTACATTTGATATTTTCCTGGTCATATACAGCCAATACAATCCAATCCATTGTATAACTGACAACACATATATATATATATATATATATATATATATATAAACTAGTTATATATCAAGTTATATATCCAAATGCACTAATATGTAGGCCTGTTTGGGGTGGTTGTGAGTTTCTGGTTTTTGGTTTTGAAAGTCGATTTCAAAACCAAAACATGTTTGACTAAAATGGTGCTGAATTGGTTTTTTCCTTATTTTCGAAACAATTTTACTTCGAAAAACAAATCCAAAAAAAGAGGTTTTCTAATTTCAGTTTTTGTTTTAACACCAACACGTCATCACGAACCATCACTTCAACAACCACCGACTATCACTTTGACCACCACCGACCACCACTTCGGCCACCGCCAACCACCACTCCAGCTACCACCGACCACCACTTCGGTCACCACCAACCACCACTCCAGCCACCTACGACCACCACTCTGACCAACGTCAAATACCACTTTGACCACCACTGCCTACCATTTCGACTATCGATCACCACTCTGACCACCGCTTCGGCCACCACCAACCACCACTGCCCACCATTTCGACTATCGATCACCACTCTGACCACCGCTTCGGCCACCACCAACCACCACTCTTACCACCGTCGGTCACCGCTCTGACCACCGCTGACCACCTCTCCGGTCACCGCCAAACACTACTCCGATCACTGTCAACTGCGACTTTGACCACCACCGACCACCACTCCAGCTACCGACGACCACCACTCCAGCCACCGGCGACCACCACTCCGACCACTTACGACCACAACTCTGACCACCATCAACTACCACTTTGATACCACTTTATTTTTAAAAGTTTCTCAACTCAAAACTCAGTCTGGTTATGGTCTCTGAAATTTTTAAAACTCAAAACAGAAACTGGTTTTGGTTTTTGAAAATTTCAAAACAGAAAACAGATAACCACCCCAAACAGGGCGTAACAAGTTATATATTATGTATCCAACAATTAGCAACTTACAATATTAACCAATTCATATGTATCCAAATCAAACTCTCTAACAATATGTATCCAAAACTAGCTACCTACTTAGAATATGTATCCAAATTAAAACAAGCTAGCAACTTACAATATGCATGAACCAAGTGTTTTGCATCTTCTGGACTTTGGTACATGCGCCTAAATGGAGGAATTATGGGAAAATATCACAACACCTTTTCTGGAGCAGATTCTTTCATTTTATACCCCGATGCATTACATTAAGGACACGACTTTAACGATGCATGTTCATTCCGAAATAAAATGCAATCATTGGGACAAGCATGTATCTTCTCATAGTTCAAGCCAATGGACCCTAACAGTTGTTTTGCATCATACGTCCGAGAATGGAGCACATTATCCTTCGACAACATTTCTTTCAATAGTGCGAGTAATTCCGTAAAGCTCTTATCCGTCCATCCATGGCATGTTTTCAAGTTATACAACTTTATCACAGCCAATAGTTTTGTGAACTCCGTACAACCTGAATACAACGGTGTCTATGCATCCATTATCAACTTCTCAAACATTTGAGGACAGTCATTAAGATCGTTTTCAACAGCCTTTGCCATTTCTTCAAATTCGTCCCCATCAAATGTAGGTCTTTCGGTGTCAACCGGTGCACATCTCGCAGTACAATTACCCATATTTGAAGATTCACCTCTTTCCTCACCATGCATTGTCCAACAAGTGTAACTTTGATATATTCTGTAACCCTTTAGTTGTCCTGCCAACTCCTCTGCATTAACTGATTTTACATAACAACAACTTAAACAAGGACTCTTGATATTACTAGAAGTCTCTAAACGTTCAACAGCACACTTCACAAAATAATCCACTCCAGCGACATATTCCTTGGACAGACGATTGGCAAACATCCACTTTCTATCCATAGTTTCCCAATATTTATATTAACAAGCATCTCACTAGGTAATTTCAACAAACACTAGTTTCATGGAGTAAAATCAACAACAAATCAGCCCCCAATTCATAATCCATCCTAAATTTCTCAAATTTATAAATACAACACAAGAATCACTTAACCAAGAGCAACATTAAATTAACAAGCATTTCATTTGGACATTTCAACAAACACTACTGGTGTGTGGAAAACGTGTGCAAGTATACACAGTCACAAACAAGTAATAAAGTGAAAGTAGAGTATCGTTCCCACAGGGATTGGATTAATTTACAAGTTTAGAATCAATAGTTCACTAGTGAAAGGTAACCACTAAACAATATATGGTGAGAGTGCAAGAATGTAAAGAAACAGAAAATAAACAAGCAAATAAAAAGGTGTAAGAAATTAGTGGATTGTGATAGTTGAGATGTCTTCACTAAATAATTCACTTTTGAGAGTATTGTGTTTTCTCGTGGTGTAGATGCACTTAGGTGCAGCTAGTGCAGCTGCACGCAGCTGCATCAGTGTGTGGTCGTCAGCTACTTTCTTCGGAGTTTCGTTACAAGCTCTTATAATCCTGTTTTTTTGCGGTAAAGAAAGAAGTAGTCAATTCCTTTCTCGCCCACTTACAGATAATCCCAGTTGCTAAATAAGTACACTCTGGTATCTTAATATCTTACTACACTCTTGTAAGGACTATGTTAACCTAAGGCTAGGAATTAACATGGAATTAACAAACTAACTTCATTAAAACAAGTTAAACAAAAAGCTTCATTAAACACTTATCCTTACTTAGTTCTTGATTTCTAGTTATAAACCAATTAAGTGAATATAACTCTACTTGTTCTAAGCGATCAACCTTAAACAAGATTAAGAATTTAAACACAAGAACTAAAGTGCTTACACCACTTGAAAACACAATAACTTTCCTCAAAAGATCATTGGAAAGTTAGAACATCCCAACTTAAGAGATTTAGCTCATAATAGGCATTGCAAGGAAAAAAGAGATGAAATAAAACATGTTGAAATAAAGGAAATTACAAGAGAAGACAATAGGGTAGAGATTACACCAATTGAGGAACTCTTGCATAAGTTTGCCAAGCAAGAGCAACTGCACTGATTCCTTGCACTACGAATTCTATGAAGAAGTGAAGGGAGAAGTTGTCAATTCCTTCCTTACCTTCTTACAATCTAACTATTATTTAAACTAGAAAAATAAATACTATCTAAAGTAATTTCCAAAGAGAGAGAAGTGAGATGAGAGATGAAGATGAAGAGTGGAGATGATTTTCCAAGTGAAGGATGAAGTCCTTTATATAGGCCTTGAGATTTCCTTCAAGTGAGGGTTTGCTTGGAGATGAAGTTAACTTAACCATGGTTACTTTTCAGAAGTTGATTGCCATTTGAGTCCAGCACTCAACCTTAAAGAGAGGTCCAATTATTTTTCGCCATGTGTCCCATGTGAAAGGATCTTCGTGATGATCTTTATCTTGTAGGAGCCTCCTTTTGGAAGTGGCCATGTGCCCCCATGTGACTCTTAAGCAAGCAGCATGCCATCAAAGCATTATGGCAATGGTAAGAATTGAGGTGCTTCCAATGTGGGGTTGTGAGCTGCTACGGTGCAGGAAGGTGCAGTTGCACCAAGTGCAGATGCACTGTGAGAATTGTTTCTGGTGTAGATGTACCTAACTGCAGCTGTACTGAACAAACACATCAAACATACCAATATACATGAAAAATGCTAAGTTATGAACTTCATTCACCTTAAAACCGTAAATGATATTATTTTATTTATACTACTATATTTAGCACATTTTATACTTGATTTTAAGCAATTATCTAAGTTTAGATACATGAATAACTCTATTTAAAATAGAGTTATCACACCCCCAAACTTAAATCGTTGCTTGTCCTCAAGCAATGACAAAAAGAAATCACTAATAAGATTTTCATAATCAAGAAGAACACATCAGCGCACTTTAACGGTGCAGGAGCATTTGGTGCAGCTGCACTTGATACTACTTTTCAAGACTTTTTAGCTTTATATTGCCCTCCTCACTGTCCTCCTGATGCATACTTTTTTCTTTGGTCAGTTCTGTCTTCTTTTCTTCTTTTTCTTTCTTTTTGTATATTTCTTTTTCTGACCAAATGCACTATTGGAGCAGGTACAGTTTTAATGACTTACGCAATATAGCTATCTTTACGTTTTGAGCACTTTTTGGTAGTATTTGTGGTAACCTATTTCATTGACTACTCTAAGTTTTTCATACTCTTGCCTTTGTATTCATAAAAACTCCCCCAAACTTAATTCTTTAAGCACTTCTATATTTTTAATAAAAATTTGTTTTTGACCTTAGTTTTCTAAAAATACCTCTTGCATCAGATAGCTTTTTAAATAGCAAGGTTCTTTTCAAAACTCAGCTTTGATGTATTGAAGTAATAATAAAATTGGTCATTTGAGGAAAACAAGGCTTTTTTTCTTTTTCTTCCTTTCATCATTAAAAATCAGTTCAAAGAGATGCATTTGTCTATATTTGTGAAAACGATTTCTAAGCTGATCATGCTTCAAATCTATCAAATCCTAACACATATTTAAACATGTAGAGACACATAAAAACAAACATATATCAAACATATATAAGAACAACATATATCAAACATATATAAGAACAAACATATATCAAAGCAGACACACATACTATAGTTAAACACATATGCATAATATGATAAGTTAAGTTCTCCCCCCAACTTAAAGTTGAGTAGTGTCCTCACTGCTCTTTAAAATTAAAAACCATGGGAGGAGGATTAGTTCACAAAATATCATAAGGCAAAATATAAAAGCATAATTAAACAAAATAGTTAACAACATTCAAATATAATTACTGTTTTGATGCCCCGCTCCATAGCCTTGAGCTAGACCTCACTGCAGAATGCTTCACCTTCTGTCTATTCTTTTTAAGCTCCTCAGGTTTGGATGCACCTGCACCAACTGCACTTGCATCAGGTCCATCAGTGGTGGATGCAATTGCTTCAGGTGCACCTGCATCAGGTAGCTCTGCAACATTCTTCTCAACATCTAAATTTTCACCCTAGTGTGTTGTGGAGTTTGATGCAGGAGCACTGGAACTTTGGTAGCGTAGGTGCATGCAATGCAGCTGCACTGAGAAATCTCTTAACATGTTTTCATTCAAAACACTTCAAAACATAAATTAAAACTAACATAATTAATACTTAAAAATCATGGGTTGCCTCCCATTAGCGCTTGATTTAAGAGTCTTCAACCTGACTAAGTCTTGTGGCAGATATCTTTAGCTAGTAATGCAGCTGCACACGGTGCTACTGCATCTGAATTCTGCATAATTGACAGCATCTGCACAAGACCATTCATTCATATCTGCAAAAGTAAAAACAAAAACACACAAAACACAACTAGTCCTAAAAATCTGGGTTGCCTCCCAGTAGCGCTTATTTTATAGTCTTTAGCTAGACTTGTCATTCAAAACCTAAGTTAGGGTGGATAATAGGACAAGAAGAAAATATCATCCTTCCTTCTTCTTCTTTTTGTTAGAAATCCCATGTGTTTGGCATAGGGAAGCAAGTGATCCCATGCCCCAACCAATAAGCGTTTGGGATAACAATTCTCATTTTCTTGAAAATATTTAAGCTCATTTTGTGGAGGATGTTTTTCTTCAATTTCTTCATCTATCAAGGCAGGAGCACTGGATGTTAGAGAATTCATCAGATGATCGTGTTGTTTGTGGAATTGCTTCTGCATCAGTTGATCTAGAGACATTATGACTGAACATTCCTCAATATCCTCAGTAGGATATTTTAGGGCATTCATTACATTGAATTTCACCTCTTGATCATTCACCGTCATGGTTAGTTCACCTTTCTGCACATCAATGAGTGTCTTTCCAGTTGCCAAGAATGGTCCTCCAAGGATGATTGGGACTTCTTTATCTGCATCAAAATCAAAAATAACAAAATCTGCAGGAAACACAAATTTGTCAAATTTAACCAAGATATTTTCTATGATTCCTTCTGGATATGCTATTGATCTATCAGCTAATTGAAGTGTCACAGTTGTAGGCCTGACATTTCCAATTCCAAGTTGTGTAAATATGGATTTAGGCATCAAGTTGATACTTGCACCTAAATCACATAATACACGACCAGTATAGAATTTTCCAATTGAAAGTGGAATTGTAAAGCTGCCATGATCCTTCAACTTCCTAGGAATTTTGTTTTGCATGATTAGACTGCAATCCTTTGAAATGGCAACTGTTTCAAAATCCCCTAATCTTTTTCTTTTTGAAAACACATCTTTCATAAGTTTAGCATAATTAGGCATTTGCTGAAGTGCTTCAACTAAGGGAACATTGATGTGTAATTGTTTTAAAACTTCAAGAAACTTACTAAATTGCTTCTCCTCATGTGCCTTTTTTAATCTTTGAGGAAAAGCAGGAGGAGGGTATTCAGGAACTAACATTGGAGTTGGAATTTCATGAGATGCAGATGCATCCGGTGCTTCTGCATCTTGAGAATTTTTTTCATTTTTATTTTTTTCTCCCTTACCTGTACCTTCATTCTCATTAGGTTTTGCAAGATCTCTCCCATTTCTGAGAGAGATAGCTTTGACCTGTTCTTTACCTGGTCTTTGAGATGGACTTGCTTCTGTATTGGATGGTAATGTACTTGTTGGTCTTTGATACAGAGCAGTTGCTAACTGACCTACTTGATTCTCCAGATTTTTAATTGAAGCTTCATGAGCTTGCCTAGCTATTCTAGTTTCATTAATGAAAGATTTAAGCAAACCTTCTAAGCAGTTATCAGTAGTAGGTTGTTGTTGTTGTGGCCTTTGGTAGTTCTGAGATTGAATTCTTGGTGGAAGGGTTGGTACAGTTGCACTAGGTGCAGGTGTACTAGTATTGTTCCCCCACCAGAAATCTGAGTGGTTGTTCCAATCTGGATTGTAGGTGTTTGGGTAAGGGTTGTTATTTTGGTTGTACCCTGCATAGTTAACAGAAATAAGGTTGCTAGAACACTCCTCATACCGGTGCCCTCCTCCACAATATACACAACTAATTGTTCCTAGAGGGGCTTGTTCTAGTGCAGTTGTTCTGGTTTCTGTTGATGCTGCTGCACTAGATGCAGTTGCACTAGTTGTGGTGAAGTTTTTGAACATGGTTGCTAGTGAGGATACTTGAGCAGATAGGGCAGATATTTCGCTAATTTCATGTACCCCTGATGTTTTCTTTTGGGCACTTACCCTCTTAGTAGGCCAACTAGAACTATTGGTAGCAATTCTATCAATCAATTCACATGCTTCATTATAAGACAGATTTAACAAAACACCACCAGATGATGCATCAAGCATTATTCTGGTTTGTGGTTCCAAACCATTATAGAATGTTTCCATTTGAATAATGACTGGAATACCATGGTGTGGACATTTTCTTAAAAGTTCTTTCCATCTTTCCCATGCTTCAAACAATGATTCAGATTCTTTTTGTCTAAAAGATGTAATATCATTTCTCATTTTGGCATTTTTGATAGGTGGGAAATATTTTGACACAAACTTTTCAGCCATTTCATTCCATGTATGAATAGAATTAGGCTCCAATGAGTTTAACCAAGATTTAGCCTTATCTTTCAAAGAATATGGAAATAGCTTAAGTCTAAATGTATCTTCACTAACACCAGGAATGATAAAGTTACTACAAACTTCTAAAAATTGTTTTAAATGTGCATGGGGATCCTCAGGAGGAAATCCACCAAATTGACTAATTGTTTGCAGCATTTGAAACATCACGGGTTTAAATTCATAATGGACAGCATCTATGTGAGGTCTTGCTATGCTTGTTTGCATATTTTTATGATCAAGCATAGCATAATCTCTCATAGGTCTATCTCTATCTTTAAACATACCTGTTGCTCCCATGTAGATGAATTGTTGTGGTGAAATCATGCTAGAACCTCTGCCTTTGGTTGTTTGTTGTCTTTGCAAGCTCCCAAAACTCCTCTCTATCTCAGGGTCTAACTGGGACCTGTACATAAAAATGCTAAACACAAGAAAAGAAACAAAGTAAAATGTTCACTAATTAACTAATAATCTAAACTATAAAATTAATGGCAATCCCCGGCAACGGCGCCAAAAATTTGGTGTGTGAAAAATGTGTGCAAGTATACACAGTCACAAACAAGTAATAAAGTGAAAGTAGAGTATCGTTCCCACAGGGATTGGATTAATTTACAGGTTTAGAATCAATAGTTCACTAGTGAAAGGTAACCACTAAACAATATATGGTGAGAGTGCAAGAATGTAAATAAACAGAAAATAAACAAGCAAATAAAAAGGTGTAAGAAATTAGTGGATTGTGATAGTTGAGATGTCTTCACTAAATAATTCACTTTTGAGAGTATTGTGTTTTCTCGTGGTGCAGATGCACTTAGGTGCAGCTACACGCAGCTGCATCAGTGTGTGCTGGTCAGCTACTTTCTTCGGAGTTTCGTTACAAGCTCTTATGATCCTGTTTTTTTGCGGTAAAGAAAGAAGTAGTCAGTTCTTTTCTCGCCCCCTGACAGATAATCCAAGTTGCTAAATAAGTACACTCTTGTATCTTAAGATCTTACTACACTCTTGTAAGGACTATGTTAACCTAAGGTTAGGAATTAACATGGAATTAACAAACTAACTTCATTAAAACAGGTTTAACAAAAAGCTTCATTAAACCCTTATCCTTACTTAGTTCTTGATTTCTAGTTATAAGCCAATTAAGTGAATATAACTCTACTTGTTCTAAGGGATCAACCTTAAACAAGATTAAGAATTTAAACACAAGAACTAAAATGCTTACACAACTTGAAAACACAATAACTTTCCTCAAAAGATCATTGGAAAGTTAGAACATCCCAATTTAGGAGATTTAGCTCATAATAGGCATTGCAAGGCAAATAGAGATGAAATAAAACATGTTGAAATAAAGGAAATTACAAGAGAAGATAATAGTGTAGAGATTACACCAATTGAAGAACTCTTGCATAAGTTTGCCAAGCAAGTGCAACTGCACTGATTCCTTGCACTACGATTTCTATGAAGAAGTGAAGGGAGAAGTTGTCAATTCCTTCCTTACCTTCTTACAATCTAACTATTATTTAAACTAGAAAAATAAATACTATCTAAAGTGATCTCCAAAGAGAGAGAAGTGAGATGAGAGATGAAGATGAAGAATGGAGATGATTTTCCAAGTGAAGGATGAAGTCCTTTATATAGGCCTTGAGATTACCTTCAAGTGAGGGTTTACTTGGAGATGAAGTTAACTTAACCATGGTTACCTTTCAGAAGTTGATGATGCCATTTGAGTCCAACACTCAACCTTAAAGAGAGGTCCAATTATGTTTCGCCATGTGTCCCATGTGAAAGGATCTTCATGATGATCTTTATCTTGTAGGAGCCTCCTTTTGTAAGTGGCCATGTTCCCCCATGTGACTCTTAAGCAAGCAGCATGCCATCAAAGCATTATGGCAACGGTAAGAATTGAGGTGCTTCCAATATGGGGCTGTGAGCTGCTTCGGTGCAGGAAGGTGCAGTTGCACCAAGTGCAGATGCACTGTGAGAATTGTTTCGGGTGCAGACGTACCTAACGACAGCTGTACTGAACAAACACATCAAACATACCAATATACATGCAAAATGATAAGTTATGAACTTCATTCACCTTAAAACCATAATTGTTGTTATTTTATTTATACTACTATATTTAGCACATTTTATACTTGATTTTAAGCAATTGTCTAAGTTTAGAGACATGAATAACTCTATATAAAATAGAGTTATCAACTACACCTACATTTCCCCTCAAGTTTAGAAACACTTCACCCTTTCGATAACCAATCAACAAGCATCAACTTTGAATCAACTAACCTAAGGTTCCAATGCCATTAAAATAACTAGAACAAGATGAAATCCTAAATATCTCAAATTTATAAATACAACACAAGAATCTGTTAACCTAGAGCAACATTAAATTAACAAGCATTTCGTTTGGACATTTCAACAAACACTACACCTACATTTCCCCTCAAGTTTAGAAACACTTCACCCATCAAAGAACCAATCAACAAGCATCAAGTTTGAATCATCTAACCTAAGGTTTCATTGCCATTAAAATAACTAGAACAGCATGCAACGATACAAACTTTTGTGAAAGAGAAACGAAAATGGGGAGCTAGCACAACGAAAACGAGCTTCCAAGTACACAAACCAACCAAGAGAAGTGTGGAAGAAATGTCCTTTGCGATAACGAAAATAAGAGAGACGAAAATGAGAGTGTGAGAGTGAGAGTGATAGGGAACGTGACCCTTGGAGAAACGAAAATGGTGTGTGAGTGTGAGACAAACGAATGAGCTAGTGTACTGAGAGTTGGAGGGAACGCGAGAGGAAACGAAAAATTAAAGCAATGGGCAGCGCTTACATCTAGAAGCGCTGCTTATCCCTCTAGCCTGTAGTTGCAATAGGCAGAGTTTCTCACGAAAGCACTGCTTATCCCTCATGCGCGTTTTGCAATGGGCAGCGGTTAAGAAGCGCTGCTCAATGGTAGTCATAGGCAGCGCTTCCTATTATAAAGCGCTACTCATTCCCAAAATGCACTAACACAATGGGCAGCGCTTGCAGGGAGAAGCGCTGCTCATTCACCTAGCGCTTTTAGGAATGGGTAGCGTTTTTAATAGGAAGCGCTCCCATTCTATAAGCGCGATGTGAATGAGAAACGCTTCTCTCTGCAAGCGCTGCCCAGTGTATAATTTTTTTTTTCTATTTTTGTTTATTTTCCTTTTTACATTTGATATTTTCCTAGTCATATAAAGCCAATACAATCCAATCCATTGTATGACTAACAACATATATATATATATATATATATATATATATATATATATATATATAAACTAGTTATATATCAAGTTATATATCCAAATGCACCAATATGTAGGCCTGTTTGGGGTGGTTGTGAGTTTCTGGGTTTTGGGTTTGAAAGTCGATTTCAGAACCAAAACATGTTTGGATAAAATGGTGCTGAATTGGTTTTTTCCTAATTTTCGAAACAGTTTTGCATCAAAACACAAAACCAAAAAAAGAGGTTTTCTAATTTCAGTTTTTGTTTTAACACCAACACGTCATCACCAACCATCACTTCAACAACCACCGACTATCACTTTGACCACCGCCGACCACCACTTCGGCCACCGCGAACCACCACTCCAACCACCGACGACCACCACTCTAACCAACGTCAAATACCATTTTGACCACCACTGCCCACCATTTCGACTATTGATCACCACTCTGACCACCGCAAAGGACACCACCAACCACCACTCTAACCACCGCCGGCCACCGCTTTGACCACCGCTTATCACCTCTCTGACCACCGCTAACCATCTCTCTGGCCACCGCGAAACACTACTCCGATCACTGTCAACTACGACTTTGACCACACTTGACCACCACTCCAGCCACCGACGACCAACACTCTAGCCACCAGCGACCACCACTCCGACGACTTACGACCACCACTTTGACCACTGTCAACTACCACTTTGATACCACTTTTATGTTCAAGTTTTAAACCATAGTTATATATTCAGTCTGGTTTTGGTTTCTGAATTTTTTAAAACTCAAAACAGAAACTGGTTTTGGTTTTTGAAAATCTCAAAACAGAAAACAGAAAACAACCCCAAACAGGGCCTAACAAGTTATATATTATGTATCCAAAACTTAGCAACTTACAATATTAACCAATTCATATGTATCCAAATCAAACTCTCTAACAATATGTATCCAAAAGTAGCTACCTACTTACAATATGTATCCAAATTAAAACAAGCTAGCAACTTACAATATGCATGAACCAAGTGTTTTACATCATCTGGACTTTGGTACATGCGCCTAAATCGAGGAATTATGGGAAAATACCACAACACCTTTTCTGGAGCAGATTCTTTCTTTTTATACCGCGATGCATTACATTAAGGACACGACTTTTAACAATGCATGTTCATTCCGAAATAAAATGCAATCATTGGGACAAGCATGTATCTTCTCATAGTTCAAGCAAATGGACCCTAACAGTTGTTTTGCATCATACGTCCGAGAAGGGAGCACATTATCCTTCGGCAACATTTCTTTCAATAGTGCGAGTAATTCCGTAAAGCTCTTATCCGTCCATCCATGGCAAGTTTTCAAGTTATACAACTTTATCACAACCAATAGTTTTGTGAATTCAGTACAACCTGAATACAACGGTGTCTCCGCATCCATTATCAACTTCTCAAACATTTGAGGACAGTCATTAAGATTGTCTTCAACAGCCTTTGCCATCTCTTCAAATTCGTCCCCTTCAAATGTTGGTCTTTCGGTGTCAACCTGGGCACATCTCTCAGTACAATTACCCATATTTGATGATTCACCTCTTTCCTCACCAAGCATTGTCCAACAAGTGTAACTTTGATGTATTCTGTAACCCTTTAAATGTCTTGGCAACTCCTCTGCATTAACTGGTTTTACATAACAACAAGTTAAACAAGGACACTTGATATTACTAGAAGTTTCTAAACGTTCAACAGCACACTTCACAAAATAATCCACTCCAGCGACATATTCCTTGGACAGACGATGGGCAAACATCCACTTTCTATCCATTGTTTCCCAATATTTATAATAACAAGCATTTCAACAAACACTAGTTTCATGGAGTAAAATCAACAACAAATCAGCCCCCAATTAAACATCCATCCTAAATTTCTCAAATTTATAAATACAACACAAGAATCACTACACCTACTTAGCAACTTACAATATTAACCAATTCATTTGTATCCAAATCAAACTCTCTAACAATATGTATCCAAAACTTGCTACCTACTTACAATATGTATCCAAATTAAAAAAAGCTAGCAACTTACAATATGCATGAACCAAGTGTTTTGCATCTTCTTAACTATGGTACATGCGCCTAAATCGAGGAATTATGGGAAAATACCACAACACCTCTTCTGGAGCAGCTTCTTTCTTTTTATACCGTGATGCATTACATTAAGGACTCGACTTTAATGATCCATGTTCATTTCGAAATAAAATGCAATCATTGGGACAAGCATGTATCTTCTCATAGATCAAGCCATTGGACCCTAACATTTGTTTTGCGTCATACGTCCGAGAAGGGAGCACATTATCGTTCGGCTACATTTCTTTCAATAGTGCGAGTAATTCCCTCCGTCCATCCATGGCAAGTTTTCAAGTTATACAACTTTATCACAGCCCATAGTTTTGTCAATTCAGTACAACCTGAATACGTGTCTCCGCATCCGTTATCAACTTCTCAAACATTTGAGGACAGTCATTAAGATCGTCTTCAACAGTTTTTGCCATCTCTTCAAATTCGTTACCATCAAATGTAGGTCTTTCGGTGCACATCTCTCAATACAATTACCCATATTTGAAGACTCACCTCTTTGGTCACCATGCATTGTCCAACAAGTGTAACTTTGATCTATTCCGTAACCCTTTAAATGTCCTGCCAACTCCTCTGCATTAACTGATTTTACATAACAACAACTTAAACAAGGACACTTGATATTACTAGTTGTCTCTAAACGTTCAACAGCACACTTCACAAAATAATCAACTCCAACGACATATTCCTTGGACAGACGATTGGCAGACATCCACTTTCTATCTATAATTTCCCAATATTTATAATAACAAGCATTTCACTAGGTAATTTCAACAAACACTAGTTTCATGGAGTAAAATCAACAACAAATCAGCCCCCAATTCAACATCAATCCTAAATTTCTCATATTTATAAATACAACACAAGAATCCCTTAACCTAGAGCAACATTAAATTAACAAGCATTTCATTTGGACATTTCAACAAACACTACACCTACATTTCCCCTCAAATTTAGAAACACTTCACTCTTTCGATAACCAATCAACAAACATCAACTTTGAATCATCTAACCTAAGGTTCCAATGCCATTAAAATAACTAGAACAACATGCAATCCTAAATATCTCAAATTTATAAATACAACACAAGAATCACTTAACCTAGAGCAACATTAAATTAACAAGCATTTCATTTGGACATTTCAAAAAACACTACACCTACATTTCCCCTCAAGTTCAGAAACACTTCACCCTTTCGAAAAACAAATCAACAAGCATTAAGTTTGAATCATCTAACCTAAGGTTTCATTGCTGCTAAAATAACTAGAACAACATGCAATGATACAAACCTTTGTGAAAGAGAAATGAAAATGGGGAGCTAGCTCAACGAAAATGATCTTCCAAGTACGCGAACCAACCAAGGGAAGTGTGGAAGAAATGTCCTTTGCGAAAACGAAAATGAGAGAGACAAATATGAGCTTTGGAGAAACGAAAATGAGAGAGACGAAAATGAGAGGTGTAGGGAACATGAGCTTTGGAGAAACAAAAGTGGTGTGAGTGTGAGACAAACGAATGAGCTAGTGTACTGAGAGTGGGAGGGAACGCGAGAGGAAAAGAAAAATTAAAGCGATGTAAGTGCTGATTATCCCTCTAGCGAGTTGTTGCAATGGGAAGAGTTTCTCACAAAAGCGCTGCTTATCCCTCATGCGCGTTCAACAATGGGCAGCGGTTAAGAAGCGCTGCTCATTAGTAGTCATAGACAGCGCTTCCTATTGTTAAGCGCTAGTCATTTCCAAAATGCGCTAACACAATGGGCAGCGCTTGCAGGGAGAAGCGCTGCTCATTCACCTAGCACTTTTAGGAATGGTTAGCGCTTTATAATAGGAAGCGCTCCCATTCCTAAAAGCGCTTCTCTCGGCAAGCGCTGCCTAGTGTATAATTTTATTTTTTTTCTGTTTTTGTTTATTTTCCATTTTTCAGTTGATATTTTCCTGGTCATATACAGCCAATACAATCCAATCCATTATATAACTAACAACATATGTATGTATGTATGTATGTATGTATATATATATATATGTATGTATGTATGTATATATATATATATATGTATGTATGTATGTATATATATATATGTATATATATATATATATAAACTAGTTATATATCCAAATGCACGAATATGTACCCAACAAGAACCAAAACAAACTAGCTAACAAGTTATATATTATGTATCCAAAACTTAGCAATTTACAATATTAACCAATTCATATGTATCCAAATAAACTCTCTAACAATATGTATCCAAAACTAGCAACCTACTTACAATATGTATCCAAATTAAAATAAGCTAGCAACTTACAATATGCATGAACCAAGTGTTTTGCATCTTCTGAACTACGGTACATGTGCCTAAATCGAGGAATTATGGGAAAATACCACAACACCTTTTCTCGAGCAGATCCTTTCTTTTTATACCGCGATGCATTACATTAAGGACATGACTTTTACGATGCATGTTCATTCCGAAATAAAATGCAATTATTGGGACAAGCATGTATCTTCTCATAGTTTAAACCAATGGACCCTAACATTTGTTTTGCATCATACGTCCGAGAAGGGAGCACATTATCCTTCGGCAACATTTCTTTCAATAGTGCGAGTAATTCCGTAAAGCTCTTATCATGTGTTTCAGGTATCCATTGGAAATTAGAGAGAAAGCTTTAAAAGTCTATTATAATGAAAATAGTGAAATATTACAAAATGAGTAGTGTTCATGACAAATGAGTACCATCTACCTTATATACTAATTAGCTAATGGACCTTATTATGTAATGGGCCTTACTAGCTAACTAACGGGCTTACTATCTTTATTTTAACAGTCTTTCGCTAGCTGGACGGTGTTCACAACACTTCCAGCTTGAGATAAGCAATACAAAATACTATCAAGGTAAAGAAAAATAAAGAGCAATCCAAATTGGTAGTAGTTGAGGTGCATAGCTCCTAGAAGTCTTCGACCAACTATCGGGCCCCTTCAAGCTTATTCCAGCGTCTCCACAACATTCACTCCAAAGGAATCAACAAAATCCACGCCTAGGCATAACCATCCAAGTGTCAAAGAAATCAACAAAAGCTTAACCATCGAATAGAAACCACAACTCAAGGTTTATCCACTCGGAGGAAGCAACAAACCAACACTTAACCATAAAGCAAAAGCCACAACTCCAGGCTTAATCACTTGAAGGAGGCAAAATGCTTAACCACCATAGGGCAGAAGCAAATATCAACAAGGCCATAGGCCAAAAAGCTTAACCACCATAGGACAGAAGCAAACATAAATAAGGCCATAGGGCCAAAGGCTTAACCACCAAACAGAAACTATACCTCAAAGTTTAACCATTTGACAGAAGCACAAACAACGCTTAACCATCAAGAGTACTCAATCACTCAAGACAGAAGCAAAATCTCAATGCTTAACCATTTATAACAAAAGCATCATGCTTAACCACCATAAACAGAAGCTAAAAAAATTAAGCCAATAAGGCTGAAATCAACAAAACCATAAAGAAAGTATGAAATCTGCATGATGAGGGGTTTTATTCCCATGGCTGGAAGAAGAAACCAGAGAATCCCCTCGAAAATGGTTGGCATCGTGATGGAGGACTGCCCAAATAAAAAAAGTGATGCAACCAATTTGGAACGTCAAAAACAAAAAATCAACCTGAAGGTATCATAGCAAGTGATTTTCTGGAAAAGAATAGGGAAAAAAAATTAATTAAGAGTAAAAGTAATAATAAAAAAATAGAACGAACTTACAAGGTGAAATTTATGGAGGATACCATGTTTGCTCTGATAC
This sequence comes from Astragalus glycyphyllos, assembly GCA_963573325.1. NCBI lineage: Eukaryota > Viridiplantae > Streptophyta > Magnoliopsida > Fabales > Fabaceae > Astragalus > Astragalus glycyphyllos. The sequence continues at coordinate 20,314,759 of OY754308.1, forward strand.
CATGTCGAAAAACATGGTATCTATAGAAATTAGAGAGAAATCTTTAAAAGTCTATTATAATGAAAATAGTGAAATATTACAAAATGAGTAGTGTTCATGACAAATGAGTACCATCTACCTTATATACTAATTAACTAATGGACCTTACTATCTAATGGGCCTTACTAGCCAACTAACGGGCTTACTATCTTTTTTTTAACATATCCGTTCATCCATGGCAAGTTTTCAAGTTATACAACTTTATCACAGCTGATAGTTTTGTGAATTCAGTACAACCTGAATACAGCGGTGTATCCGCATCCATTATCAACTTCTCAAAGATTTGAGGACAGTCATTAAGATCGTCTTCAAAAGCCTTTGCCATCTCTTCAAATTCGTCCCCATCAAATGTAGGTCTTTCGGTGTCAACTGGTACACAACTCTCAGTACAATTACCCATATTTGAAGATTCACCTCTTTCCTCACCATGCATTGTCCAACAAATGTAACTTTGATCTATTCCGTAACCCTTTAAATGTCCTGCCAACTCCTCTGCATTAACTGATTTTACATAACAACAACTTAAACAAGGACACTTGATATTACTAGAAGTCTCTAAACGTTCAACAACACACTTCACAAAATAATCCACTCCAATGACATATTCCTTGGACAGACGATTGGCAGACATCCACTTTCTATCCATAATTTGCCAATATTTATAATAACAAGCATTTCACAAGGTAATTTCAACAAACACTAGTTTCATGGAGTAAATCAACAACAAATTAGCCCCCAATTCAACATCAATCCTAAATTTCTCAAATTTATAAATACAACACAAGAATCCCTTAACCTAGAGCAACATTAAATTAACAAGCATTTCATTTGGACATTTCAACAAACACTACACCTACATTTCCCCTCAAGTTTAGAAACACTTCACTCTTTCGTTAACCAATCAACAAGCATCAACTTTGAATCATGTAACCTAAGGTTCCAATGCCATTAAAATAACTAGAACAACATGCAATCCTAAATATCTCAAATTTATAAAAACAACACAAGAATCTCGGGAGCTAGCACAACGAAAATGAGCTTCCAAGTACACGAACCAACCAAGAGAAGTGTGGAAGAAAAATCCTTTGCGAAAACAAAATTGAGAGAGACGAATATGAGCTTTGGAAAAACGAATATGCGAGAGATGAAAATGAGAGCATGAGAGTGAGAGGGATAGGGAACATCAGCTTTGGAGAAGCAAAAATGGTGTGTGAGTGTGAGAGAAACGAATGAGCTAGTGTACTGAGAGTGGGAGATAACGCGAGAGGATAAGGAAAATTAAAGCAATGGGGAACACTTACATCCAGAAGCCCTGTTTATCCCTCTAGCGAGTTGTTGCAATGGGCAGCTTTTCTCACAAAAGCGCTGCTTATCCCTCATGCGCGTTCAGCAATGGGCAGTGTTTTCCCCTAAGCGCTACTTATCCCTCATGCGCATTCACCAATAGGCAGCGCTTCCCCCCAAAGCGTTTCTCATCGATTAGAGTTTTTTCTCATTGAGTAGCGCTTTTTTGGTAAACGCTACTGATGATGCTACCTTAAGTAGCACTGCACATCCTTCAAAACAATTATATTCTAAACCTTCACAACATAGTTTCAACCAAACATAACCAACCAAAGCAGTTTAGAGCTACAAACAATAGATAGATCTGCAAGATTTAAATATGCTTTTATTTTCTGCAAAATCCCGAGTTTTATTACAATTATTTTTAAAATGTTTTAGTTCCCAGAATTTTTTCCACATATTTAGTCTCTTTTACCAAGTTCTAAGTTCATTGTCACTTCCTAATTTAGTGAAATATTTTGTTGACTTATCGATCACTAATCCTACTTGGAATGACATGTTATAGTAAGTGACAAGTCACCAAAATATTTGAGAGTTCACCCTTCCAAACAAATTTTCCTATAAGAATAAAGGAATTTCAAGGTTTGCATCATTTCTATTGTTCGACGCGATTCAGCCTCTCCCATATGGTCAGGTTCATTTCCTATCTTTATCCCTAACACTTGCTTATTTTTAAAGTCGCGTTCTATTACTATAATCTTTATCTCCATTCTATGCCTGGTCAACTGAATAATTCCTCTTATTTTATTTATTTAATTTTGTCAATAGTATTGCAAAATAATTAGATACAAGGAAATGAAGAATTACCATACAAAATTGAGAAGAATAGCATAATTGCAAGCAACTGCTCGGATGCTACGGTGAAAATGTATGCGAGACACACAATTACACGTCTGGCCATGTAAGTGTAACAGTGCTGCATTTTTCTATTTTGTGCTTTCAATTAATTTCAAATGTCTTCTAACCCATTCCAACGTAGTAATTCGTCTAACCTTACGAAGAGATGCTGCCATCAAAGATTCAGCCGCACTGGCATGGGAACTAACATTTTGGCTTCCACCAGGATCAGAATGAAGGGCGCAAGCAACACTCTTGGATTTTGGGATTGAAGGGAGATCAAGGGATCTAACAGATGGACCAAGACTCAAGGAGGAGCCATGGGTCGGAGCCGCTTGATCCTTCATATTTGTGCTCGAAGAGCAAAGGGAAATAGACTTAGTTCCACCTCCCACATCACCCTCCGATTCAACATCCCTCTTGTTGGCAGAATCACTAACATGATATAGAGACTCAGTGTGTGCCGACTTACCCTTACCTCAAATACATCCTCATTGATTTTAACCTTAAGAACACAATTAACAACATCAAAAGATTCTGTTCTAACTAGAATGCGAGCAACGACCATGGCTTTTTTCTTTTCCGTGTTATCATCAGAATGCACATAAGTACCAAAAGGCTCAACTAAAGAAGAGAAAAAATCTAGCGACCATGCATGAGCCGGAATACCAAAACACCGAACCCACATCAGGCGCTCCTTATCAATCTCCCTAGGCTTCCACAGCCTGATCTCTTTAAACCATTGAGCCATCTAATCACCTGCCTCCTCTACAAGAGCTTGATGATCTCCATCTTCCCTACCTTCCAACAGAGCCAAGTTCTCTCCTAGAGGTGTAACCTTGACCTAAAAAACCCCTTGCATACAAAACTCTTCCTGAATAAAATAGGTTTTACCCGGGTACAAAGGTGGAACAATGGTGGAAAGGGTTTACAATTAAGGGAAAAAAGGGTATGTCATCAAAGAGAAACTCAAATTACTGAAGGCTAAGATAAAGGTTTGGAATAATGAGGTGTTTGGTCGGATGGATCTCAGTATTAACAATCTTATTTCCGAATTAAATGATCTTGATCGGCTCATCCTAGAGGGAGGCGCGATGGAAGATGTGGCTAAGTTGAGGGAGGTGTCTTCGTCCTTTTGGAACCAACTTCACGTTAAAGAAAGTATGATCAAACAAAAGTCTAGATCCAAGTGGATTAGAGAAGGGGATCTCAATACTAGGTTTTTTCATGCCTGTATCAAAAACCGTACTAGAGCTAATAAGATTGTGTCTTTGAACAGGGATGGGATGAGGTTGGAGGTGGTGGAGGACGTGAAACAGGAAGTGAAAAGATTTTTTGAAGATAGTTTTGTGGAACCGCATTTACAGAGACCTATTCTAAGTGGTATCGAGTTTGGTAAAATCGGTGATGAGGAGTATCATTTTCTTATAGCTCCGTTCACGGAGGATGAGGTGAAAGAAGATGTGTGGAATTGTGATGGGAATAAAAGTCCAGGTCCCGATGGCTACAATCTCAATTTCTTTAAAAATTGTTGGGAGGTAGTGAAGGAGGATGTTATGGGTTTTTTTGAGGAGTTCCATGCTAATGCGGTGTTGCCAAAAGCAATTTCGGCTTCGTTTCTGGCTCTCATACCAAAAAAGGATAATCCTCAAGATGTAAAGGAGTATCGTCCGATTTGTCTTATAGGGAGCATTTATAAAATTTTGGCTAAAGTGTTAGCTGGTAAGTTGAAAAAGGTGTTACCCAGGATTATCTCTTCGTGTCAATTGGCGTTTCTCTCGGGGCTTCAAATTTTGTATGGGGTGTTGGTGGTTAATGAACTTGTTGAAAAAGCCTATGACTCCGCTCTTGGGGGTTTCTTGAATATGTGTTGGGTCGGATGGGCTTTGGTGCATCGTGGATTAAATGGATGAAAGCTTGTTTATATAACTCTTCGATGTCTGTTCTGGTTAATGGGAGCCCTACTGAAGACTTTCAGATACACAGGGGTCTTAAGCGAGGAGACCCTTTATCTCCTTTCCTTTTCCTTATCATCGCAGAGGGCTTAACTGGTATGGTTCAAATAGGGGTGCGGGACGGGTTTTTTTTTTGAGTTCATGGTTGATACAAATCTTAGCTTTTCGTTGCTTCAATTTGCGGATAACACTAGCTTGGTTGGTAAAGGTACATGGGATAATTTGTGGAGAATTAAATCAATCTCCAGATTTTTTGAACTAGTTTCGGGGTTGAAGGTGAATTTTCACAAAAGCTGTTTGTATGGCATCAACTTGAATGATGATTTTCTTGAAGCGGGTGCTAATTTCTTGTCTTGCAGCACTGCTGCTATTCCCTTTAAATTTTTGGGTATTCCGGTGGGAGCCAACACTAGAAGAAAGCATACTTGGGCTCCAATTATTGATAAGGTGAGAAAGAGACTTTCGTCGTGGAGTGGGCGATTCTTGTCTATTGGGGGTAAAGTGACTCTCATAAATTCTGTGCTCAATAGTATTCCGCTTTATATGTTTTCATTCTTTAAGGTTCCCAATATTGTTTGTAACAGAAATATGTTTGTCCAAACAAGCAGCAAAAAGATTAGGAAATACAATATACAAGGGTCGATGACCAAGCCAATGATGATACCAAAAATTCACCCCTTCTCCATCTCCTAAGCCCCTTCTCACACTAGCATTAAACCAATCTTTATAGAGGACCTCATCACCAACATAAATAACATCACGCCACCATAACGAATCCTTCTTCCCACCCAACCGAGAATCATTAATCAAAAAGGCTGATAAATCACCGTATCTATATGATAGTATTCCCTTCCTACAAGCATTTTCATCATCTAGAAACCGCCATTTCCATTTAGCTAAAAGAGCTATATTGAATAGCTCAATGTTTTTAATCCCAAGACCTCCTTCCTTCTTTGGCTGACACACCTTTTCCCACGCCACACAATACAAACCCCTCCTATTTTCTTTTACTCCCAAAAAAAAATCCCATTGGATTTTAATCAACATCTTAATAACTAATTTTGGAGCCTTATAAAAGGAAAAAAAAATAGAGGGGAATGCTATTTAGAACAGAATTAATAAGAGTTACCCGGCCTCCAATAGACAAATTATGACCTTTCCAAGATGCTAGTTTGGACCGAAGCATATCAATCACAGGCTCCAAGTGGCGATCCGCCTCGGATTGGCTCTAACCGGAATTCCCAAGAATTTAAAAGGAACACTGAAGCTTGATCATGAAACTCTTCCGTCACGTTAATGCCAATTAATTTGCTTTTATGAAAGTTGACCTTTAAGCCTGCAACTAATTCGAAGCTTCTGAGAATAGATTTGATGCACCATAAATTTTCCCAATTTACTTGACCAATAAGAGTTGTATCATCCGCAAACTGAACAATAGAAAGTCTAATTTTTTTCAAGAAATGGAATATCTGCAATTTCATTCTAATGGATGCTATTATCAATCTTTATTATTAGCCTACATACATTTTATCAAGGAACTTATATATGTATAGTGGATTACCCAGCTACGGTCATGCATATTTAACAAAACATTGAACTAAACATTTAAAACTAAATATGTTCTGTACCTTGCAGTCGTCCGGGCCGAATTCGGAGCCTGTAGTTGGTAAATCTCCTACCGTCCAAGTCGAGTTCAGAGTGATCCCGAGTGGGGTACCTGCGAAGCCACTCTGACGCTCAAGTCAGTATTGGGAATAGAAGAGTGTAGCAGAAAATGAGAATGTACCTATTTTAGCAGTGTGATTCCTCATTTATATGGATCCTTGCCAGCTCTGAGCCGGTGGATTGATCGGGTCAATCTGAGTCGTTGAGGCAGGATAGTCAAAATGAGCTAATTTATTGTGGATGTGGATCCTAGTTATTGGGCTTATCCATGTCCAATCACTGGAGTGATCTTCGCTTGATGTTTTTGCCGACATCATACCTACCGGACAATCCGTCTCTGTAGGTTGTCTTGGGTCATCCCGGCGGGCTGGCTTATTGCTGCCAACAGTGTCAATGCCCTCAGGAGCACCAGGTAGTTAGTTGTAATGAGGTGTCTTATTACCGCCTAGTAACTGCGTTCATGGCTTTCATCAAGGAGGTGAATTTTATAATTTTTCACCCACTATCAAGGAGGTGAACTCTTACCCTTTGCAAAATCTAATCCACTTAGTCAGAGAGAGAGAGTACGAAAGTAATCATCAATAAATTTAAAATAGTAGTAGTAAATATCTTCTTTTAAATTGGAGAAATTTTTTCTATTAATCAAGGAAATCACAACAGATTGAAATCTATATTGCCCCTGTAGTGATGTTTAATGGACCTTCAATTTTAATACTAAGATCCATACTTTTTAGAGTACACTAGAATCTTTAAAGGCCCATACTTCGTACAACCCCCTAGCTACTCAGTAGACAACCCTAACACGTGTGAAAAGACCAAAATGCCATTAATGAGTCCTGTGAACCAACGATGCTTCGGCGCACGGTCGTCCGAACCGGTTCGGACGTGGTGGCACCGAACTAGAAACAAACACACAGACACCTCCCCTTTTTTACTGGTTCGGTGGCACCACCTCCGAACTGGTTCTGCCAACTGTGCGCCGAACCAGTTAAAATGCAGTGTGGGGGGGTTTTCCACGTGAGGGTTAAAGGCCCATTCCTATTGGACAGGAAAAAGTAAAGAATAATAAACAATATAGACTTGACACGTGGATCAACTTAAAAGTCCCAATAATCATCATACATTAAGAAACTTAGTTCCTCATCCAAGCAAATTTGATGGAAAGTTGCAGGGCAACCATCACAACAAACACAATCTCCACCATCTCCACAAACCATGCACATGTCGTCATGTATGTCATCATCACTCACATTTTCATTGAGTTTATTGTTTAAACTTGATTGTGATGTATCCACACAATTTTTACTCTTCCCCTTTTCTTCTAACACTTTCCTAGAAGATGTCATCGTATTGACATCATCATTTCCATGTGACATATGTTGATCTGTGAGAAAGTCCTGGTTTGTTTCAAAACCCTCCTCTTGGGTTATTTTTTTACCAGCTTCTACATTAATGAAACAACTCGTCAGTTTCAAATTAAGTCAACCAAAAATTAAACCAAATGCATAACAACACATTATTATAAATTCTAAGCAAAACTGTATACACACAACACGTAAAACTAACTAATCGGACAGTGAGTAAGTGCAGATCCAAATTGGGTTTTGAGAATCTGGGCTTAAAAAGAAAACACACAAGATGTCATCGTTATCTTTAGGCAAAATGAAAAGGGTTTTTGAGCTACCCAGACTAAAGTGAGATGCAATGGATGACTGAATTTGAAGAATTTGGGTGTGTTGTTGTGTGGGTTTTGAGGAAATCCAAGTCGGACTTTGAGAAGTTGATCTTAGAAAAAAAACACACAAGATGTTGTCATTATATCTTGGAAAATGAAAAGGGTTTTTGTGCTACACAGACTTGAGTGAGATGCAATGGATGGCTAAATTTGAGGAATTTGAGTATGTTGTTGCACATGTTTTGAGGAATTCAAGTCAGACTATATGTTAGTAAGGATAAATATACAAGTTGAAACAAAAATAGACGACATTCATCAAATAGAAGTAATTAATTCATGAAATAAAGGAAACAAATCATAGAAAATGAAAGTAGTAAATATTAACATATAAATTTCAAATATACTACCTTTTTTAAAAATGGAGAATGTAGGTGTAATGTTGTGCAATGTTTAATCAATGAAATCACAGTCGCTAGAGATCTGTGTTGGACTTTGTCAAAACGAACAGTAGAGCTGAACATATTGATAATGTATTTAAACATAAGACGATAGAGAAGATTCACTTTTGATCAAACCAGTAATGATATTCAATGAAAGAAGTGTTGGGGTCTTGCTCATGAATCTGTTGGAGAAAAAAATCACAGACTTTAAACAGGAGGAATAAAAGACTGCAAAAAATATGTACAATCAATCAGATCAAATTGTAAGTAATTCGGGAAAGAAATACGAGAAACAGTGAGAGAGGAAGGGGAGAGAGAAACCTTCGTAGGGTTTTAGAGGTGCCGCACGATCGCAAGTGTTGGGAAAGTGACGATGTAGGCACACATTTATAATGAGAGGATGTTAGGTTAAATTTGGGCTGCGTAGTGGGCAAGGCCACTAAGGCCGATGCCATAGGCCCACAACCTAGCCTAGGCCCCCTTTATAATAGTTTCATGTGATATTTTTTAACCAAAAAAGTTATATGTTAAATAGATATGTTGTATAATTATATGAACAATTACTTTAAATAATTTTTTGGGATATTAATTGAATTTAATCAAAAGAAAGGGGAATTAATTTTTTTGAACTATGTAAAAAATTACTGGACTAGACTTTGAGAAAGGTAACTGAATTGTCAAAGGTTTTTTTTATTCGATAAATGAAAAAGATAATGTGACTATATGAGTTGCAAATAATTTTAAGTTTTATTGCTCAAGCATGACTACTATCTAATGTAAAATGTAAATTAATTATTTACATAATAATAATAATAATAATAATAATAATAATAATAATAATAATAATAATAATAATTTGACAAGGTATGTTTATTCTCAAGTGCTTTATTTTATAAGCATATAAAATATTAAGGCTTAATTATAAATAAAAAACACTCGACTTTGTGTTAATTTAGACGTAAAAATTCACGTTTTCTTGCAATTCCCCTCCTCAAACTTTTCACGCATATTCAACTTGAAGATAGAATTGGGAGCTATGTCACCAAACAAAGCGGGAAAAGAGAGGAAGATCGAACCATTAGCTAAGATGATAAGTCAAATATTTGTGCAAGGACTGCTAGGAGTTAACTAAGAAATGTGGTAATCTTCTGTAGAAAATTTGAGGGTTCAACCTTGTTTTTCACCAATTTCGATTTGTGGCTGTTCAAATTCAACGTAAGTTTCTTTACTTTGGGACGTAGGAAGGGCACCAATAAGATTTTGATAGGGATATGATTGTGTCGTTTGCTTGCTCTAGTATTGAATTGAAAACATAGTTCAGATTGTCTATCTTCTAGTTTTTGATTGGTTACAAATTTGGTATTTCAATGCTGAAATTTTACTAAACTCATATAGGTATACTATCAGTTTTTGGTTGCTTGTGATTTACACAGAGGTCATATCTAAATGGATTTGATTTGTTAGAAACTAGACTCAATTACCTTCAATATAGCCACTTGTATTACTGCCTTTGAGTAAATAATTTGGGACAAATCCAAGTTACAAGTTATAGGTAGTTACTTTAAACCCATATAGACGTAGGTTTAGTGTTTTCCATATAACATTTTCTTTAGAACTCAGTTTTCAGTGATTACTGTCTTGTTGCAAACTAGACTTACTTTACTTCTGTTGTGTTGAGGCCAAATCCCTTGGAAAGCAAACCTTTTAGACAAATGTTTAAGTTCTCTGATTCATTAATGATCTATTGGATCTTCTTGAGTGATCTAAGTGCAGAAACTAGTCAATCAAATATCAAGAAAGGGTTAAATGAAGGGTTAAATGAAGTCTTAGGCGAAAGGAGTGAAGGCTTTGAGGTCATAAGAATGTAGAAGAAGGAATACAACTATAATGGATTCTAAGATGTGAAGACAATATTCAAACAGCCTCTCAAGAAGAGTAGTGTATAGTAAGATTCTCCAAGATGAGAACACATAGGCTATAGTAACTTCACAAGTTAAGAAGACTATCCTCAAGAAGCCTCATATCACCAGAAGGCTTAATGAAGCCTTAAAAGATTAGAATCATGTTCAAAAAGGTCCTAATAAGATGGATAAAAAAAGATAGCTTTGGTAGTTTCTTAAGATGACAAGTTGTCTTTATAAAGAAGCTCCTCAAATAAACAAGATACAAGTATTGTTGCTTCTCAAAGTGAGAAGATGATTCATCAAGTAGCATTGCAACCATGAGATGGAAAGAATAAGAAGTTTCTCATGATTAGAAGATCCAATCGATATAGATTCTCATGATAAGAAAAGCTATGTGATTCAGAAGACACTTCAAAAGCTTCTCAAGCATAAAAGTCACATCGTCATATCTTCTCAACATTTAGAATAAATGATGAAGGTTAACTTTAGCCTTAGAATATATGGAATAAGATTTAGAAGCTTTAGAATTGGCAAAAATCGGGTTCAGAAGGTCTAATTCAGAACCTGAGAGAAGTGCTGCAGAAAACACAACAGATTTTGGAAAAGTGTCCCAACAACTATAAACGACTATATTGACTATCAATACCACTTCCAACAACTCTTTTAGGGTAAAGACTGTATAAATACCTCATGGAAGACCCCATTCAAGTTGTGAGAGTTGGTGAGAAGCTTGAATCAATATTTCCTCTATGGCTTGTAAAGTAACTTATCAAGCTTCTAAACCATACTCACTGCACGTCAAGTATTTATGGAAACATTTCTGAGTATGTTCATAGTCTAGGAGATTATATTTTTTAGAAACCATTTTTCAACCCAAACTCTTGTATTCCCAAACAAAACCCAGATACTACCTTTTCATTGTATCTTCTTTACAAGGTATTTGTTGCAATATTGTTAATGAAGAAGCCTAAGTTGGATAAGCAAATTTCTATTTACACCACAAGCGCTTAGTATTACACCTCCAAATGCAAAAACCCAATAGTATGAATTAAGTTCTGCTTCTCGCACCCCCTATTTAATAATGCAGCACCTCTTCTTTATGTGGTTGTGCGGCTGGAGTTCCATAATGGATGTAACCAGAGCCATGTTACCAGGTGGAATATCGACCGTCCGATAATTTTAATCATTGAAATGCCCTCAAGGAGAAGAAAAACAGCGTGGGCCCATTCTATTGGGCATCATAATCACCTATCAAGACACCTTGATTTTAATCTGTGTGTTTTTTCAAATGATGTGGACTGATAACAATTTAAATATGACTGTTATTACCTCTTATTTCAAGCTTAAATCATTGTTAATTCTCAAGCAATATAGTAATTAATGTTGTAAATATGTTAGTTTAGAGTAGCTTAAGGTGTAAGCTTGAATTTGTTATAATTGGCACTTTGGTGCCCAATTGTGGTTTAATGTGTTTGTTCAATTGCTGCAGCACTTATTGTGGCAGCAATGCCAAATTACACAAGAAGAAAGAGAAAGCAAAAAGAATCACGGAAATTGAGGAAAGGACAACTGTAAGTGATCATCAGGCGTGGGTGTGCGTGCCAATCATGGAATATTCGCTGATGACCTAGGGATTTGGGCAAAAAGGACATTTTGCCCTCATTAAAGGACAAAAGGCGACTCCCAAATTAGGGTTGCCTTGGATTCTTAGCCACTCCTATATAAAGGACCACATTCCCTGAATTAGGTCAAGCCGAAAAACGAGGTATAGAGATAGCCTCTAATTCGTGCCTTCTCAAGCTCACCAAAAGATCAAGTGCTGGAATTATTGTTGCTGTAGCAACACTGAAGCTTCATTTCTTGGAGGACGCTACGATTGAAGAGCTGGAGTTTGCTTCATTGATCTTCTTTGGAGCTTATTTCTCTTGGTTCAACGATTAGAAGTGTAAACTCTCTTCTCGGATTTGTTGCATGACTTTCTCATTAATGTTTAAGTTATTTTTCTTGTTGTAAAGCTCAACATGAGCTAACTTCTTATAGTTGGGATGCAAACTTGATGTAATGAATTTATTGTGCTATTAATGAAGTATGTTTAAGTATAGAGCATTTTATCTTGTGTGTTTTTTCCATCTTAGATTAGGATTGGCCGTCTAATCTAAGTAGCATTTATGAATTCAGAGATGGTTTGTAAATTTACCTCACAAGATAATATGGTTTGTTGCATTAATAGAGATATTAGTGTTTCTTGCTTAAACCCTAGAGAAAGGGAGGGCATAAGCCATAAGGTGAATACTGCGGGTGCCTAAGCAGCCTAGGGCGTAACTTTTAAGGTCTAGAGATAAACTTTGAGAGCCAAACCCTAGTGAGAAGTATTTGAGAAAATACATCAATTGCTGCAGCACCTAGTGCTGCAGCATTTAACATACCATTATGTGCACCTTAATGAAGTTACTGAAAGTAAATGCATCTCAACTTGTTCCAGTCATTTGATCTTATTTACCCTGATACTTTTTTATTATTTTGCATGTTACCAAATATTTGTGTCATTTACTTTATTTTTACCATCACTAATTTGTTGATTGAATTACTCATTGTTTAAGTGCTAATCCTCGTGGGAACGAACTTTACTTTCACTTTATTACTTGTTGACAGTGTATACTTGCACTATCACGTTTTTACGCAACAAGTTTTTGGCGCCGTTGCCGGGGATTAAATAGCTTAAAACACTGTTTAATTAATTGGCAAACTAGTGATTTTTGTTGTTGATTTTGGTGCTCTGTTTCTGTTTGTTCAGTATTAGAATTGCTATAGCAACTGTTGCTGCAGCATATGCACAGGCGCAGTTCACTAGAATTTCAACTTCATCCAGAAATAGAAAGATTGTTTAGGGCTTTGAGAAGGGATCAAGATCACTCAGGACTTATTTCACTGGGCAGCGCTGTCAATATGGCTACACCAACACCTTCTAATCATGGGGAAACACCACCTCCTAGCAACCATGGTTCTGACAGACATACTATAGTTGCCCCTGAGCACCGTGAGCAACCTGAACATGTGAGACAAGTTTTGAATGAATCAGTCATAGGCATGGCTAATGACAGGGACAGACCTATGAGGGATTATGCAATTTTTGACCCTCACACTATGCAAACTAGCATAGTAAGGCCTGAACTTGCCACAACTCATTTTGAATTTAAGCCTATGATATTTCAAATGCTTCAAACAGTAGGGCAATTTGGTGGAGGACCCACTGAGGACCCACATTTGCATTTAAAACAATTTGTAGAAGTTTGTACTAATTTAATTCTCCTGGGTGTAAGTGATGATGCTTTTAAACATAAACTTTTCCCTTATTCCTTGAAGGATAGAGCTAAGGTGTGGTTAAATCCTTGGAACCTAACTCTATCACTACTTGGAATGAGATGGCTGAGAAATTTATGACAAAATATTTTCCACCTATCAAGAATGCCAGGATGAGAACTGAAATTACATCTTTTAGACAAACTGAATTTGAAACTTTGTTTGAAGCAAGGGAAAGATTCAAAGAATTGTTAAGAAAATGTCCACACAATGGGTTGCCTGTTGTTGTTCAAATGGAAACTTTTTACAATGGTGTGGAACCTCAGACTAGACTGATGCTTGATGCTTCTTCTGGAGGAGTTGCTGAATGGCTCTTACCAAGATGCTTATGATCTTATTGAAACTATTGCTGCAAATAGCTATCAGTGGCCAACAGGCAGGGTTAGTGCTCAGAAGAAAGTTGCTGGTATGCATGAAGTGAGTGAAGTTACTGCTTTATCTGCTCATGTTGCATCTTTGTCCAACATGATAAAAAATATGAGTGCAACATCTGCTGCAGCAACTGAAACTGTACCAGAAACTAAAGTGGCAGCAATTGAACAAGTACTAGTGGGTTCTGCTAGTTGTGTGTACTGTGGAGGAGGCCATTTGTATGAAGAATGCCTTGCAAACCCTATTTCAGTCAACTATGTGGGATATGACAAGAACAATAATCCATATTCTCGTACTTACAATCCTGGGTGGAAGAACCATCCTAATTTCAAATGGACCAACAATGCAACACCTGCTACAGCTCCTGCAACACCACCAGGATTCCGTGCTCAACCCAAGGTAGCAGCACCAGCAGATGAAAACTCTATGGAGACCATGCTCAAGGCCTTCATGAATGAAACAAAAACTCAGTATTAAACTCAAGGGGCTGCAATCAAAAACATGGAGAATCAAATTGGTCAAATAGCCACTGCTCTTACCCAAAGGCCTAGTGGATCATTACCATCCACTACTGAACCATCATCATCTAAGGGGAAGGAATAGTGCAAGGCTATATCTCTAAGGAGTGGGAAGGACTTGAATGGACCATCTACTGATCCAAGTGATGGCACCAACAAAAACAAAAAAAATCAGAAAAATGAAAAAAAGAAGGCAACAGATGCTGTCACAGTTGATGCTGCAGCATCTGATGCTGCACCAGTTCCATCACCAGTTGCTGATCAACCTTTTCCATCTTCACCTTTTCCTCAAAGGTTGAAAAAGGCACAACAAGACAAGCAATTTGGCAAATTTCTAGAGGTGCTAAAACAACTTCACATCAATGTTCCTCTAGTAGAAGCACTTCAACAAATGCCCAACTATGCAAAGTTTATGAAGGATGTGCTCTCTAAGAAGAAGAGACTTGGAGAATTTGAAACAGTAGCTATGACAGAGGAATGTAGTATGATCATGCAAAGCAAGCTTCCAAGCAAGTTGAAGGATCCAGGCAGTTTCATAATTCCATGTTCAATTGGTTAAACCTATACTGGCAGAGCTCTTTGTGACTTAGGTGAAAGCATCAATTTGATGCCTAAGTCTGTTTTCACTCAGTTGGGTATAGGGGTTGCCAAACCTACAACTGTTACTCTCCAACTTTGTTGCACAAAAATTGTTGAGGGCACCTAGGTCATTCTACACAAAGTTGTAGCCTAGGATTTGATCTAGAATTTTAATCAATGGCTAGGAATACAACTCACATGGATCAAGGGCATGAGGAAACACAAAATGAGGTGAAAAGAGAGGGTGAAATTCGGAGCAAATGAGGCCTTGGTGCCCAAGTTTTGCAAGCTTTGTCAGGAAAAATAGTACATTTTGTCTTATTGGGGACACTTCCTTATTTTCACCATTTTTGATTATTCTTTTCTAGATAATTCCATAAAAATCATGCCACTTTGGGCCATATCCTAGGAATCAATGATTGGGCCCAAAATTCCATGATATCACCCTTCCCAAAATTGATTTGAGACCTCACCTTGATAGAAATTCCCATTTTGCCCTTTTGCTTAAAATTTGAATTTTATGCCAAAAATCATGCATGCATGCGCACAAAAATTCATAACCCAAATCATCTAGATCCAAATAAATTCCTCTGAGATTGAACAATGATTTTTGGTGAGAAATTGCTTAATTTTGGAAATGACCAAAATACCCTTTTGCCCTAAAAACATTGTTTTTTTACAACAAATGCATTTCCACTCTAACAATGAATTTAAAAGCCCTAGAATGACTTTTAAAAACCCAAAAATGCATGCACAATGCTCTTCACTCTTCAAAATAAAACCACACTTCTCAATTTATTATTTTTTTGCTGAGAATTAGGGTTTTGACCTAGGCGGACAAAATTAGGGTATGACAAACTTGCAGATAGATCTATTGCATACCCAGAAGGAATCATTGAAGATGTCTTAATAAAGGTAGATAAATTTGTATTTCCTGCTGACTTTGTAATTTTAGATTTTGATGCAGATAAGGAAGTGCCTATAATATTTGGAAGACCTTTCTTAGCTACTGGCAAGACTCTAATTGATGTGCAAAAAGGAGAATTGACTATGAGAGTCAATGATCAAGAGATAAAGTTCAATGTGATGAATGCTCTCAAGTTTCCTGACCAAGGAACTGAGGAGTGTTCCTTTGTGGTGTCTCTTGATTCTGTGGTTCAGAAACACTTCCACAGGCAGAATGATCATTTGGTGAAAGCTCTTGCTGAGATTGACAAAAGTGAGCTTGAGGAAGAAAGTATTGTGCATAAGGAGGCTACTGTGAAGGAAATTTGGAGTAGACAATATGAATCTCTCGAGCTTGAGGATTCAAATCTTAGAAGAAACTTGGCTTCCATTGAGAAACCTCCTGTGCTTGAGCTTAAAGAGCTACCCAAGCACCTCAAGTATGCCTATTTAGGGGAAAATGATACATTGCTGCTGACCTATCCAAAAGGACTCCATAATCATGATAGGGAATCAATTTGGGATCTCTGGTCTCCCAATCACCTCGCACCTGATGAATAACCAAGGCTGAATCACCATACACATCAAGCCTTTTGACCTTCCATTCAAGGGCTGCCTGAATACCCAGGATGCATGCTTCATATTCCGCAATGTTATTTGTAACATAAAAGCTCAGTCTCGCAGTGACCGGAATGAAGCGATTGTCTGGAGAGATTAACACAGCTCCGGCCCCATGCCCCCACATGTTGGATGCACCATCAAATATCATCCTCCATCTTTCATCTTCTTGGGACTTCCCCTCGTCGAATAGTGCCATGATGTCTTCATCGGGAAAATCATACTTCATCGACTGGTATTCTGGGATAGGCTGACAAGCTAAGTACTCAGCAAGTGCGCTGCCCTTGACTGCCTTCTGCGTGACGTACAGGATATCATATTCTGACAATAACATCTGCCAACGGGCAATCCGTCCTGCGAGAGCTGGTTTCTCAAAAATGTACTTGATCGGATCCATTTTAGACACCAACCAAGTTGTATGGCTCATCATGTACTGCCTTAAACGATGAGCAGCCCAAGCCAAAGCACAATAAGTCTTCTCCAGCATTGTGTATCTTGTCTCGCAGTCAGTAAATTTCTTGCTCAGGTAATAAATAGCATGTTCTTTCTTGCCTGACTCATCATGCTGCCCCAGCACACACCCCATCGAATTGTCCATCACGGTTAGGTACAAGATCAGCGGTTTTCCGGACACCGGTGGCATCAGAATTGGTGGATTCTGAAGATACTCTTTAATTCTCTCGAAGGCTCTCTGACAATCCTCGTTCCATTTGGATTCTTGGTTATTGCACAACAGCTTAAAGAGAGGCTCGCAAGTGGCTGTCAGTTGGGATAGAACCTTGAGATGTAGTTCAGTCTCCCAAGAAAACCGCGGACCTCCCTTTCAGTCTTTGGTGCTGGCATTTCAAGGATTGCTTTGACTTTATCTGGATCAACTTCTATCCCTTTCTGACTGACGATGAACCCCAGTAGCTTTCCGGATCTTACACCGAAGGTGCATTTAGCTGGGTTTAATCTGAGTTTGAACTTCCTTAGACGTTCAAAGAGTTTTTGCAGATTCACAATATGTTCTTTATCAGTCTTGGATTTAGCAATCATATCATCCACATACACCTCGATTTCCTTGTGCATCATGTCGTGGAACAATGTCACCATGGCCCTCTGATACGTTGCACCGGCGTTTTTGAGTCCGAAAGGCATCACCTTATAGCAAAAGGTTCCCCAGAGAGTTATGAAGGTTGTTTTCTCCATATCTTCCGGAGCCATCTTTATCTGATTGTATCCTGAGTATCCGTCCATGAAGGAGAATAAAGAGTGTTGGGCTGTACTGTCCACCAGAATATCAATGTGGGGTAGGGGGAAATCATCTTTGGGGCTGGCTCTGTTCAGATCCCTATAATCGACACACATTCTGACTTTCCCGTCCTTCTTCGGAACCAGGACGATATTGGCAACCCATTGAGGATACTTGGCAACCGCTAGAAACCCGGCATCAAACTGCTTCTTAACCTCATCCCGGATTTTCAACGACATCTCTGGCTTCATTCTTCTCAGTCTTTGCTTTACAGGCGGGCATTCTGGCTTTACTGGCAACTTGTGCACGACAACATCGGTATCCAACCCAGGCATATCTTGATACGACCATGCAAAAATGTCAACGTAATCGCGCAGGAGCTGAATTAATTTCATACGATCGCTGTCGTTCATTGCGGTACCGACCTTAATATCTTTCTTGTTCTCATCTGTACCCAAGTTGATTACCTCAGTTGATTCTCCGTGAGGCTGAATGACCCTTTCTTCCTGTTCCATTAATCTCATCAGTTCTGGAGGAGTTTTCCAGTTGTCCTCAACATCTCCCTCAGTTTGATTAATTGGATGATCAAAGTCAAAATATGGATCATCGGCATTGTTATTTTCAGAGATAATTATTGTTGATCTGCATTTGCAGAGGCAAAAAGCAGAATGAAAGGCGAAACAAACAGGCAAAATAAAATAAAGAGGAGAAGACACATGAAATTAAGGGAAATGATTTTATTGATGAATTTCAAAAACAACGTTTTTATTGATGATGATAGCAATGACGATAAAAACATGCGTGCCCCTAACAACCCATCCTATGGCCTTGGGCAGAGCCACAGTGGTGCATTACAAATTATTACTTTGAATTAAAAGCCACGGGAAAGTCAGCAGCTTCCCAATTCTTCAACTTTTCACCGGCAAAGCAACGGCGGACTAGGCTGGTATCACCTTTTTCAGCTCCAGGACCATCCCCAATGGCAGCGATTTGATTAGGGTCCAGCAACCCTGCACTCTTAAAGCTCTGACGAATATCACAGATAGGGATCTTTTTTGACCAAGGATCATGCCCTCTCAGTTTGGCCAACCACCTGCTCTTTCTTTCCTCTGCCATCCTCTTTCTCTCGGCTTGATTAGGATGGTACCCCAACCCACAACGGTCTCGATTTTCCTTCAGTTGAATAGGCGCAAGAATCCCCTGACCAGTCTTGCCTAAACCACATCCCACCTTGTATCCTTGTTCTAACATGATCTTGGCGACCATTTCCTCATTCCTTGACAATTTTGACCCTGGTGACAGAAGCTTGCTCCCTCCGAATACAGCATTAGCAATTTCAAGGGACTGAAAGGAGGTCTCCAGAGATTCCTCAGCGGCTTCCACATAACGGAATGGAGATGGCTTGTTGACTAACATTTCTTCTTCACCAAACACAACAACAATCTTGTCATCTACCACAAACTTGACCCTCTGGTGTAGGGAAGAGGGAATAGCTCCCGCCATGTGAATCCACGGTCTCCCCAACAGGCAGCTATATGATGAAGTGATGTCCATGATTTGGAAATTCACATAAAAGGTCTCCGGCCCAATCTGAATTGGGAACTCCACTTCCCCTAGCACTTCCTTCTTCGACCCGTCAAACGCTCTCACCAACGTCGAACTAGGCTTCATATAAGAGCAGTCTACATCCATTTTGTCCATGGTGGACTTTGGCATGACATTTAGTGAGGACCCATTATCAATCAAAACCCGAGCCAACACATAGTCTCCGCATTTGACGGAGATATGCAGAGCCTGGTTGTGCTTTCTTCCTCCTGGGGGTAACTCATCGTCAGCAAAAGTCAAATGATTAGCTGCCACGATGTTTCCTACAATCCCATCAAACTGACACACAGAGATATCTTCAGCGACATGGGCTTCATTGAGTACTTTCATCAGGGCAGTCCGATGAGCTTCTGAACTGAGCAGTAACGACAGCATAGAGATCTTGGCTGGAGTTTGTTTCAACTGATCAACAATTTGATAATCACTTTGTCTGATAATCCTTAAGAACTCACTGGCTTCCTGTTACTTTCTTGCCCTGGGTATCCTCTGATACTTTCTCTTTTCCTTTTCTAACCCTGTCCTCAGCATCTTTAGACGTTTCAACCCGAAGAGTTTCCGGAGCATACATACGGCCACTTCTCGTCATTCTACCCACTCCTGATATATTGGTGATAGCAGATGCACTTGGAGAACTCTCCACTGGAGGCAAAGTGCTATATTTCCAGGGCACAGCACTATCTTTCTCATATGGAAAGGGAGCAGGGATTTCAATGACTATGGGCTGAGCTTTGGCTTGAACTTGCCTCGGATTGCAATCATATAAAATCTCAATTGGCCTTCTGACTTCTCTGCCATTATTAGACTAAAGGGTCATCACACATTCTTCTGTTTCAAAAGTAACTACCTGAACTACACGGCGGTCCATCAAGTCTTGCAAGATCTGCTTAAAAACTTCACAGGCCCCTTTACACAGGGAATCAGCACACCCATTCTCCTGACAACATCCTTTCTCAATGACCTCAAATCGACACAATTCAGCGTGAATGGCCTCCAAAGGAGTCTTAATTTTCTCAACCTCCCTTATCACCTGTCCAGTAGAATCTTCTATTGCATTGGTCGACGGATTCCCATGTCCTGGCAGTGGATTTGTAGTTATACTTGGACTATTCTGTTTGAAAGAAATCCAATTAGCGTCGATTAAGTCCTGGACTACGTGCTTAAAAGCTTTGCAGTCCTCCACTGTGTGACCGATTCCACCCTCATGAAAACTACAAGTAGCATTGGCATTATAGCTCCTAGGGAAAGGAGGCTGGAGAGGCTTCATCGAGCGAGTGTTGATTAAGTTTTTGGAGACCAGATGATTGAACAGCTCCGTGTAAGTCATCGGGATTGGATCAAAACTGACGCGCTTCTTATACTGGTAGTTCTGGGCTTTATAACCATCATTGGCTCGTTGAGGTTGCACTGGTGCCGAGAATGGTACTGTCTGCGGTGGAGTACTGAAAGATGGACTTCCTCCGGAAATTACATTGGTCTCTCCCTCCTTCTTTTTAGGGAAATGAGAAGAGGGCTTTCTTTGTCCACCTGAACTGCCTGAACTACCTGAACTACCAAAGTGGTTGGCAATCTTCCCGCTACGCAAACCGTTTTCAAGCCTTTCCCCAATAACTACCATATCTGAGAAATTTGACGAGACACTCCCTATTAGTCTGTCGTAGTAGATTGCCGGAAGAGTTTCCATGAACATGTATACCATTTCTTTCTCTGTCAATGATGGCTTTACTTGTGCAGCTGTACTTCTCCACCTTTGGGCGTATTCTTTAAAAGATTCTTTATCTCCTTTGCCCATGTGCTGTAACTGAGATCGATCTGGAGCCATATCCATATTGTACTGGTACTGTTTCAAAAAGGCTTCTGAGAGGTCCTTCCAACTATGGATGTCGGAAGACTGTAATTGCATGTACCAGTCTAAGGATGCCCCAGCTAAGCTATTCTGAAAGCAGTGGATCAACAGCTTATCATCACTAGCATGCGCAGCCATTTTTCGGCAATACATGGTTATATGACTTGATGGACAACCAGCACCCCGGTACTTGTCAAAATCAGGTGCCTTAAACTTTGGAGGAAGGACTATATCTGGAACGAGACACAAATCACGGGCATCTTTGACTCTAACACTTGCACCTTCCACAGCCCTTAACCGTTCTTCAAGCACACGATACTGGTCTCTGGACTGAGAGCTTTCAAACACATGCCCCTGAGGATGACTACTCATGCCATAATAATATCCTCCAAACTGAGCGGGATTTCCTACTTGATACGCAACATTCTGAGGATTGGTAGTGATCCCAGGAGTAGGACTGAGTGGATTTCTCTGTAGCGCAGCATCATGATTAGAAGCGTGGACTTGTAGTCCACCAACAACTCCACCAGGTACGACCACAGCAACCTGACTTGGCCCTGTTACCCCAGCTGGATTGGATTCAACATTTTGAGACGAATAACCGACTGGCATTCCCCACGGGTACCTCTGAGCAGCCGGATGGCTCTGACCGTTTGCCCCTGGAGAGTGGACAAAATGAGGGATCCCTGTTCCCGGAGGAGGAATAGTAGTTGCAGCATTAGTAGACCTCGGAGGGGGAATGAAGGTGACAGCTCCATCAGGGTTTACAACGGCGGTGGCCTCAGCACTGGCCCCATCTTTCAGATTCCTCAGCATACCCATCATTTCAACCATCTGGGCCTCCATAGCCCCTACCTTATCCTTCAAAACTCGGTTTTCTTGGGCTAGCTGCTCGGGGTTGAGTATCTCTATAACCAGATCATCCGGACCCGAGTGGTAACCCTCAACCTCAATGTCTGGACTTTCTTGATTCTCTGCCATGAGTCTTGCCTGCAGACGAGTGTAGTAACGGTGACGGCGAACCAACTTGCCTTTTCTGTTTGTTTAAATATTTATTGTGTAAGAGCCTGAATGAATAGATGCATGGATGCATGAAATGAATGGATGCATAAGTATATGTGTATGCATGCAATGCAAAATGCTTTTTTTTTTCGTGGTGCCGGGGATATCGCATTTTTTTCTTCTTGGGTAAACAACAAGGATCGAGAATGTGAAATGAACCGTACAATTTTATTTGAACTGAAACACATAATCCTTTTATTTATTCATAACGTAAAAGCAGGAGTACATCATAAAGAGTTCTCAAAGCAACAATTAAAAGGAAACTATAATAACCAGAATTTCAAACAACAACTAAATCCCTGCATTGGTTCCTCTTCCTCTTTCTTGAAGTGGAAGGACGATCTGCCTGCCCCCTCATCTCCAAGATCAAACCCCTGACATACTCGATGAATCTTCTGACCTCTACCGGAGTAGTGCACACATCCACAGCAATCTCTGCAGCTCTGAGGCGCCTTGGAAGGCCTGTAACAGTATCATAGCACAGCTTGGATAAGAGTGCATACTTCTCTTGCAAGCGCCGGCAATGATCATCCAATCTTCGATGCTCTTCCATCAAGTAGGACATCTCAGCCCTGAACCTCTCTAGCAAATCACCCTGGTGCCTCACATGGTCCTCCAATGCCCTAGATTTCCTGAGCTCCCCCTGAAGCAGCGCCTGACAGTCTTCAAGCCTCTCTCGCACTAACTTTCTTGCTTGTACCTCAGTTCTGAGCTTGCTCTCATAGTCAGCAGTAAGAGTCTTCAACTGTGCTTTTGCTTCCTTCAATTGACCCCGCAAGGTCCTCTCTAATTCCTTGGAGACATTCAACTGAACCTTCCATGCACGGGCATCATTCAGCGCTCTGTTTCTCACCAGATTTCGCACCCTGATTTCGCTTGTAGCACTTTTAAGACCACCCTGCATGTCAATGAGCTTTTGGTCACTGCCAACGATTCTTTCTTTGAAGTCAGCAAGACATTTCTCTTTGAATTCATTTTCTTGCTCTAAGCTCTTTTTCTCGTGGAGCAGCTTTTCCAACTAGGCTTGCAATTCTAACTTCTCTTGCTGGGACTGAGATAAAGCAGCCTTGAGCCCCTCAACCTCCTCATTAAGAATAGGAGCAGGTGGAGGAACCTCAACTTCAACCTGAGGAAAGCCTCTAAATGGGAGCTTAACTACTCGAGCCCGGAGCTGGACCCACTGAAGGTACTCTTCCCCCACACTTGTATCTCTGCGACCCAACTCATCACGCCCTTTCTTTACCGGCCTAATCCAGGCACGAACAATCCTTCTCAACAAACTCAAATCCCCGGAACCTCTATCATGTAACACAAAGTCAGCCAAAGACTCCATCAATGGTGGGCTTGTCATTGGGTAACCCAACTGCCTCAACGCAAGAGCAGGGTTGTAGGTGATACATCCCCTAGTGCCAATGAGTGGAACATTCGGAAAGCCGTTGAGCTGAGAGATGAATTCTGGTGTATCCCGGGCCAGAGTGCACCACGAGATATCACCTCCTCTAAGGCTAGCAATAAACCACTTCCACTCATCCTTCCCTTTGTTTTCAATGTGTCCTTTAAAAACATGTGAGGCGAACCACCGATACAGAACTAGCAAACAACACCTAACCATCCCTCCTCCCTTAGAGTGGCGATCAACAAGAGAATAGTACAAATCAGCTAAAATAACAGAGGTGGGGTTTTGTTCCCGCTTTTTGAATGCAAGGAACACATCAATAGCTGCAGCATCAACAAAATTCTCAACATAAGGGAACAAGACAACTCCATAGACAAGGAGGGCAAGAACATCAGAGAAAACCTTCCACTCCTTCTTGGCAAGTAGGGCTTCAGCTTCTGCTTCTAAGAATTTTCTTGACAAACCTTGCCTTTGACCCTTGACTTCCACATTTTTAATCAAAAATTCCTCTTTAATCTGAAGAATGCCAGCCAAAGCCTCTGCTAATGAATACCTCTCCACATAAGAATACGGCTTGTAGTTCGCAGAAGGAAAGCCTAAGATCTTCTCAAATTCTTCTAAAGTGGGGACCAGCTGATAATCTTGGAAAGTGAAGCAACGGTATTCGGGATCAAAGAACTGGGTCAAAGCAGTGAGGGCCTCAGTTTGAACATTCACCTCTAGCAAATCGAGGAGATTACCATATGTACCCTGATAAGCCTCTTTTCGCCGTGGGGGAAGCTGATTACCGAACCTAACCAAGCTCTGGACGTCCTGTTGTTTGAAATTCCACTTGAGGGTTCTTTTCACATTCTGATCCATTTTTCTTTCTCCCCTTTTTTTGGTATCTACAATTTCCCCGGCACTGGTGAGAATGCATGCAAAATGTATGAATGAATGCATGATGAGAAAAAATAATAATATTTTCAACACGACAGTTTTTCAAAAGCTAGAAATTCACATACATTTTTTTGAAAATTTTCGGTTTTTTTGCAAAAATCTTTATTCAGATGCAGGGGTATGCAGCTCCTTTGTGTCCTACAAGGTTTCTTAGCGACAGGGTCTATGGCTATTTCTACGGGTACACACTTCAAGGATAGCACTAAAAGAAGGACCCTAAATAAGGTTCCTAGAGCCAACGACCTCATCTGAGACCACCGATCACAGGGCCGTACGTCCAAGTGATGGTATCATCAAACAAAGCCAAACTCTAGGTGAAGTCTTCGCAACCACTCAACAAGACGTACGTCCAGTGAGCAGCCACTAATGACTTCGTTCTAGCTTAAGATATGCTCTAGCCCGGGTATAGGGCTGTCGCACCAAAAGAAATAAAGGTAAAAAGAGTGCAACGTGTGTGTAGGAGCACAACGACAAACATACCCCCCCACCTGCAAAGAAAATCCAGAAACAGTCCATACAAAGAGTCGTCTACCCTAGGGTTTTGCAAGCATATATCATTTCAATACAAACAAGTAAACTAACCTAGGGTTCCAACAACAATCATATGCACTGCTTACCTCAAGAAAGGGAGCCAAGAAGAGGGGTCATAATAGAATCGGGGGAATGCATGAACTTACCTTGAAGAAAGGGAGCAAAGAAGAAGGGATCATAGTAGAATTGGGGGGATGATGCATGAGCTTACCTTGAAGAAAGGGAGCAAAGAAGAAGGGGACATGGGGATTGGAGAAATGCATGATCATATTAAGCATATAAACAAAAGAAGATGAAAGGAGAAGAAGGAACAAGAAGCGAACATAGAAGAAGAAGAGTCAAATGCACATGAATGCAACATAACAACACGAGAATGCAAGAGAACATTCAAACATCAGAAAGAGAGAAGAAAAAGAAGGAGAAGAAAAGAGAGAAATAGAACAATCACATTCAAATCAAACAATTAAACCGCACATCAAGTTAATTAGGCCTGACCCTCGTTTTAAAAGGAAAGTCCCCAGTGAAGTCGCCAGCTGTTGCACAAAAATTGTTGAGGGCACCTAGGTCATTCTACACAAAGTTGTAGCCTAGGATTTGATCTAGAATTTTAATCAATGGCTAGGAATACAACTCACATGGATCAAGGGCATGAGGAAACACAAAATGAGGTGAAAAGAGAGGGTGAAATTCGGAGCAAATGAGGCCTTGGTGCCCAAGTTTTGCAAGCTTTGTCAAGAAAAATAGTACATTTTGTCTTATTGGGGACACTTCCTTATTTTCACCATTTTTGATTATTCTTTTCTAGATAATTCCATAAAAATCATGCCACTTTGGGCCATATCCTAGGAATCAATGATTGGGCCCAAAATTCCATGATATCACCCTTCCCAAAATTGATTTGAGACCTCACCTTGATAGAAATTCCCATTTTGCCCTTTTGCTTAAAATTTGAATTTTATGCCAAAAATCATGCATGCATGCGCACAAAAATTCATAACCCAAATTATCTAGATCCAAATAAATTCCTCTGAGATTGAACAATGATTTTTGGTGAGAAATTGCTTAATTTTGGAAATGACCAAAATACCCTTTTGCCCTAAAAACATTGTTTTTTTACAACAAATGCTTTTCGACTCTAACAATGAATTTAAAAGCCCTAGAATGACTTTTAAAAACCCAAAAATGCATGCACAATGCTCTTCACTCTTCAAAATAAAACCACACTTCTCAATTTATTATTTTTTTGCTGAGAATTAGGGTTTTGACCTAGGCGGACAAAATTAGGGTATGACAAACTTGCAGATAGATCTATTGCATACCCAGAAGGAATCATTGAAGATGTCTTAATAAAGGTAGATAAATTTGTATTTCCTGCTGACTTTGTAATTTTAGATTTTGATGCAGATAAGGAAGTGCCTATAATATTTGGAAGACCTTTCTTAGCTACTGGCAAGACTCTAATTGATGTGCAAAAAGGAGAATTGACTATGAGAGTCAATGATCAAGAGATAAAGTTCAATGTGATGAATGCTCTCAAGTTTCCTGACCAAGGAACTGAGGAGTGTTCCTTTGTGGTGTCTCTTGATTCTGTGGTTCAGAAACACTTCCACAGGCAGAATGATCATTTGGTGAAAGCTCTTGCTGAGATTGACAAAAGTGAGCTTGAGGAAGAAAGTATTGTGCATAAGGAGGCTACTGTGAAGGAAATTTGGAGTAGACAATATGAATCTCTCGAGCTTGAGGATTCAAATCTTAGAAGAAACTTGGCTTCCATTGAGAAACCTCCTGTGCTTGAGCTTAAAGAGCTACCCAAGCACCTCAAGTATGCCTATTTAGGGGAAAATGATACATTGCTGCTGACCTATCCAAAAGTCAAGAACATGATCTCATTACTACCCTAAAGAGGCATAAGAAGGCAATTGGGTGGCAAATGACTGACATAAAGGGGATTAGTCCTACCATCTGCATGCATAGAATTGTTCTTGATGAAAATGCTAAGAATAGCATTGAAGGACAGAGGAGACTAAATCCCATCATGAAGGAAGTTGTGAAAAAGGAAATTATCAAGTGGCTTGATGCTGGCATTGTGTATCCTATATCAGATAGTGCATGCGTGAGCCCTGTGCAATGTGTTCCAAAGAAAGGAGGGGTCAAAGTGGTAGCAAGAATGAGCTAATTCCTACAAGAACAGTAACTGGGTGGAGGATTTGCATGGATTATAGAAGACTCAACAAAGCCACGAGAAAAGATCATTTCCCCTTACCATTCATAGACCAGATGCTTGATAGACTTGTTGGCAAAGAGTTCTATTGCTTTTTGGATGGATACTCTGGTTATAATCAAATAGCCGTACTACCTGAAGATCAACAAAAGACTACTTTCACTTGTCCTTATGGTACTTTTGCTTTTAGGAGAATGCCATTTGGGTTGTGCAATGCACCAGCAACATTTCAAAGGTGTATGATGTCAATCTTTTCTGAATTCATTGAAAAATCTATGGAGGTGTTTATGGATGATTTCTCTGTCTTTGGGGAAACATTCTAGTTATGCCTTGATAACTTAGAGGAGATTCTGGATAGATGTGAAGAAACCATTTTGGTCTTGAATTGAGAGAAATGCAACTTCATGGTCCAAGAAGGAATTGTGTTGGGACACAAGATTTCAAAGAGGGGAATTGAGGTTGACAAAGTCAAAGTTGAGGTAATTGAGAAGATGCATCTTCCAACAAATGTCAAAGGTGTTGGAAGTTTCTTAGGACATGCTGGGTTCTATAGAAGATTCATTAAGGACTTCTCCAAAATTTCAAAGCCACTATGTCAATTGCTGCAGCATGACACTCCATTTGTATTTGATGAGTCATGTGCTGCAGCTTTCCAGAAATTGCAGAATGCTCTAGTTACTGCTCTAGTGATAGTAACTCCTGATTGGAGCAAGCCTTTTGAGCTAATGTGTGATGCTAGTGATTATGCCATAAGTGCTGTCCTTGGCCAGAGGTATGGAAAAGTCTTTCATTCTATTTATTATGCTAGCAAGACACTTATTGATGCTCAACTAAATTATACTAGGCAAAATTACACTAGGGGACCTTTAACTTATTTATTTGTAACAAGTTGGCCCTTTAAGTTTCTTTTGTAACAAATAGGCCCTTTAAGTTACCTGACGTTGACACCGTTGGCCCTTTTAGTAAAATGTAATATCGTTCATTACATCAAAATACACCAAAATATATTTGTTTGCATCAAAATACATAAGCTAGAGTAGTCACAATATATAAAGTAGCATTACATCAAAATATATAAGCTAGAGAAATCATTAAAAGGGCCTATTTGTTACAAAAAAAACTTAAAGGTCCAACTTGTTACAAATAAATAACTTAAAGGTCCTCTAGTGTAATTTTGCCATTATACTACCACTGAAAAAGAATTATTAGCTGTGGTCTTTGCATTTGATAAATTTAGATCATAATTAGTTGGCACAAAAGTAATTGTTTTCACTGATCATTCTGCTATTAAGTATTTGATTGCTAAGAAAGATGCAAAACCTAGGCTAATAAGATGGGTTCTCCTCCTCCAAGAATTTGATCTTGAAATTAAAGATAAAAAGGGGATGGAGAACCAAGTTGCTGATCATTTGTCTAGATTGGAAGGTGATAATGCAGGTAATCATTTTGGAGAAATCATGGAAAGCTTCCCAGATGAGCAAGTGTTAGCTGTTGATGCTGCAGGATGCTGCAGCACCGTGGTATGCAGACATTGTCAACTTCCTAGTTAGCCAGGTGGTGCTCTGTGACTTGAATTATCAGCAAAAGAAGAGGTTCTTCCACAATGTCAAACAGTATTTTTGGGATGAGCCCTTCTTGTATAAAAATTGCCCTGATCAGTTACTAAGGAGATGTGTAGTTGATGAAGAACAACAAGAGGTGCTGCAGCATATGGAGGACACTTTGGGGGTATGAGGACAGTAGCAAAAGTGCTTCAATCTGGATATTTTTGGCCTACAATTTTCAAAGATGCTCATGAGTTGGTTAGAAAATGTGATAGTTGCCAAAGGAGTGGAGACATTTCAAATAGGAATGAAATGCCATTGTCAAACATCTTAGAGGTTGAACTCTTTGATGTTTGGGGTATGGACTTCATGGGATCTTTTCCCCCTTCTTTTGGCAACTCTTATATCCTTGTTGCTGTAGATTATGTATCTAAGTGGGTTGAAGCAGTTACTTTACCCAACAGTGATGCAAAATCTGTCAGCAAGTTCTTACACAAAAACATCTTTACAAGGTTTGGAACTCCTAGGGCAATAATCAGTGATGAAGGGTCTCACTTCTGCAATAGGTTGATTGAAACTCTCTTGGCCAAATATGGGATAAAGCACAAGACTGCTACTGCATATCATCCTCAAACCAGTGGTCAGGCGGAGTTGTCCAACAGAGAGATCAAGAGAATGTTGGAGAAAATGGTAGGGCATACTGTTGCGCCCGAAAAATCCGGTTTGGGACTTCTCGTTTTGCAACGTGAAAAATAGTAGAGCCGCCACCAATATTTATTTGGGAAAACATCGGAAAAACCCTTTTTTTTGGAAAAGCGAGTGGTCTTTCGAAATCAGAGATGTAGGTTCGGGGGTCGGTTACGCATGGGGAAGGTATTAGCACCCCATACGTCCTTTCTACTGAAAGGGAACCATTAACTCGATGTGTGGTTTGACAAAGGTTTGAGTTGAAAGCGATTTGTTCTACTTCTTTTCTTTTCTTTTCTTTTCTTTTCTTTTCTTTTGAAAAATCGTTTTATTGAGAACGGAAGACAGGAATATTTTTGTTATCTTTGAAAAGTGGAAACAAAACAAAGATTTTTTTAAAAGGGTGCTTGACGGGACGGACCCGCTCCTACGTACCCTCACTGGGTTGAGGGATCAAAGCTACGTAGTTCTCGGCTTTTGCGTCTGAAAACGGCTTAAGAGTTTTTCGCAATTGGGTGAGCGTTTGTGAAGACCGAACAACAACGGTTAGAATGGCCTCACTACTAACTCTTTTTTGAAAATACAATCATCATTAACAATCTAAACGGCAACAGCGCGAGTGATCATCAATGACAATTTGTTTTATTTAATGGAGGAAGAAAATGTTTTCGCAAAGCAAGGAGCGTTTGAAAATGAGTTTAGAAAATGGGTTTTGGAAAACAAGTAGAACATTATTCAATCAATTCCAACAAGATGGGTTTTGCAACCATGAGTGAACAAGATTCAAACATACTCACCAATCAAGCAATCATAAACATGTTGATTATTAACCAAGATTAAGCATGCCAATATAATCAAGAGATCCAATTATTAAGGATGCAAGACAAAGCTCTCAAGACAATTGTGTGTGTGTGTGAGAATTGCTACGGGACGGGCAACAATCTCAAAGGGGTGCATATACCTTAATGACTCTATGCTACAACCGGAAAAGTAGGCTTACGTCTTCATTAAGAATACATACTAGTGGAAGGAAGGGCACACAATTAAATCAAGTCATTCAAATGGCATCAAGAACAAGTGAACACAATTGATCATAGGCATAGAGTATTCTAGGTTTAATGAATGAACATGTGAGCGATGATACATGATTAAGCAAGCATGTGAATGCATGAGCATACAAGAGAATGCATGAATAAGTATACAAGAGAATGCATGAGCATACAAGAATGCATGAGCATTTATTATGCATGGTATACAAGTATGAGTGAATGTGTGTGCAAGCATGCAAGGTGTCGCATAGATGATGCAAATAAGTGAAATGCAAAGTTTGAAAATGTTTTGAGTAAGAAGTGGTAAAAATGTTGAGTGAGAAGTTAATGAAATGGTAGAGTAAAAATGCATGAGGTAAATGGTAATTATTTAATGAGATGGTAAAGTAAAAAGGTAAAAGGGTAAAAACACAATTGCACAATTGCATTTATTCACACAAGATCAAAACAACACGTTTTCAAGCACAAAATATGCACAAAAGTGGCCTAAGGCCGAAGCAATGCTAAGCACAAATCACCATCAAATTTCATGCTAAAATTCACAATTAATACATGAAACAATTCACAAGACTAAACCCTAGATCATCATGCCATGTTCTAAAGTAAGCATCAAGCATATCATGTATTTTATTCTTCACAAAATCAAAGAAGTAAAAAGGCAACAAAAACCCTAGGTTTTGAAGCAACAACCCGAGGCACCCAACATCAAAATCAAGCCAAAATTCAACTTAAAATCATGAAATGAACAAAATGAACACAAGAACCCTAAAATCCATGCTATGGCCGAAGCAAAATAGGTAGGAAAACAAGGTTTTATTTCACCGAAATCATGCAAATGAGGTAGAAATGCAATGAATGACGAGAAAACACAAGAATCTTTCCTTCAAGGCCAAAGACTCATCTCAAACACCCAAGGCTCCCAATGTCCTTGTCCAGTAATGTTTGAAATGAGTCCTCAAAGCTTCTTTCAAGAAGGAAAGAGGAATAGAAAAGAGATTACATGATGAAAATTAAAGAAAATGCAAGGGTTAGTGACCTTACCTCTAGATCTAGCTAGAAAATGAAGAAGGAAAGAGAATAGAAGCAAGAACACTTGAAGAACACCACAAGAACCTCTTGAACCTTTCGCAAATGCTTGATTCTTGATGGTTTTTGATGAAACTTTGATGATTATGCAAGTTTAGAAGTAGATTTATTGAAAGGATGAAGAATAAACAAGGTTTGATGGTTGATTTTTTTGGAAGAATTTTGAAGAAAAGAATATGGGTATGGTGGCTGGTTGCTTCGAAGGAATGAGAGAAAGAGAGGAGAGATTTGGGTGCTAGGGTAAAAAAATGAGTCTCCCCCTCATGGTCTCTTATTTTGGGTTTTATATGAGGTGCAAAATTAAGGGTATATAGGACATTGTGCTTTTGCAAACCATTGAGATTTGAGCTAGAATTTGAATCAAAGGCCAAGATTGCAATGCACATGGATTAGGGACAAGGAGAAAACACAAATGAGTGAGGAATAGCTGGTCATACACAAAAATTATGAGTTTTTGTTGCACAAAAATTGTTGAGGGCACCTAGGTCATTCTACACAAAGTTGTAGCCTAGGATTTGATCTAGAATTTTAATCAATGGCTAGGAATACAACTCACATGGATCAAGGGCATGAGGAAACACAAAATGAGGTGAAAATGAGCTGGAAAATTCGGAGCAAATGAGGCCTTGGTGCCCAAGTTTTGCAAGCTTGTCAAGAAAAATAGTACATTTTGTCTTATTGGGGACACTTCCTTATTTTCACCATTTTTGATTATTTTTTTCTAGATAATTCCATAAAAATCATGCCACTTTGGGCCATGTCCTAGGAATCAATGATTGGGCCCAAAATTCCATGACATCACCCTTCCCAAAATTGATTTGAGACCTCACCTCGATGGAAATTCCCATTTTGCCCTTTTGCTTAAAATTTGAATTTTATGCCAAAAATCATGCATGCATGCGCACAAAAATTCATAACCCAAATCATCTAGATCCAAATAAATTCCTCTGAGATTGAACAATGATTTTTGGTGAGAAATTGCTTAATTTTGGAAATGACCAAAATACCCCTTTTGCCCAAAAACCCTAATTTGCTCCAAAAGGCATTCCAATCCTAAAAACGATTTTAAAAGCGCTGAAATGACTTTTAGAACCCAAAAATGCATGCTCATAGTTCTTCACATCCTTCAGAATGATGCTTCACTTCATAATTTATTTCTTTTTGTGGAAAATTAAGGTTTTGTTCCAAGCTGGACAAAATTAGGGTATGACAGCTGCCCCTCTTTATCTGGATTTTAACAAGGAATATGAATTGGCCGAAACATATTTCGAGGCAAAATAAAGATAAAGAATTCAGAAATTATACCCATTTTGTCTACCTAAAGAAACCCGAATTTTCCTTTTTCCATTTCTATTTTTTTGTTTTTTCTGATGCAGATGCGATGACATGATATTTTTTTGTTTTTCCTATGAGCGCCAACCCTCAATAAGCTGACAGAAAGCAGAAAATAAAGAAAGCAATAAAAGGGGTACTGACTCACATTGAGCCGGCGAAGGAGGCTACCTAAAGCCTTTTAACGAATCCCGAACGATCCGAGTTTGCACTTGGGCCTGGGAGCGCGCCGGCTCAAAAGAGGTGGTCTTTCGAGCGACCAGGGGGAGGGTACTATATCAAGTCTAGATCTCGATATTTCCCTAGGACTGCGCCATGTTTTAGACCAACACGGCTATCCTTTTCGACTGGACCTATTGAGATCCGAGGGACTTACCTGCAGCTCGAATACAAGTTGAAGTCAGTCTTTCTGGGGGACACGTGGGTCCAAAGGGGGGATTCGGAAATCCAATTCATCTTCTTCAGGGTCAATGCTTTCACACCGATCCAGGGGTGCCTGCTCTGGTCGCAGGACTTTTCTTCAGGTTTCTCAGGTTGGCGGTACCTGCACATGTCAGCAGATGCAATGCATGGTGCATGGAATGAATGCATGTTATGCAAAGGCCTGTTATGCGAATGCATGTGATGCGATGATTTTGGGTGAATGATGAATGCTGGGGAATGCTTTTCTTTCAGCTTTGGTTGTTTTTTTTTTCTTTCATCTTTTAATTCTTCTTTTGATCAGCTTTCTGTTTTCTGATCATTTGTTTTTTTTGTGCTCTTCTTTTTTTAATAAAAGGCTTATTCTTTTGCTGGTTCAACCGACCCCCGACACTCCTGGCACGAGACTGAGGAACTGATTTACGGGACCCATGAGCCGAGTGCAAGTTTGCTTTATGGTTTGCCTTCTAGAATGACTCATGAGTGCAACTTTCCTTGCAAGATTAACTTTCTTTGGGAGATTGCTTATTTCCTGTGACTTTTAAGGATTTCGCAATGATTTGTAATGCTCTATGATGTATGCACATGTTTTGCAACTCAGTATTACCATCATCATAAAACGTTTATCTTGAGCAGAGCAGCGGAAAATAACAAACCGGTAGGAAAAAGTTGAGCTTTATTGATGTAGAAGCCAATCGCACAGAATGTTACGACGACTGTTCAATACATTTGAAAGTTTAAACTACAAAAAGACATGAAAAAAGAGAAAAGCTAATTTCTGACTGTCCGTCTCTGTGGAGCAGTGCCAACATCTGTGTCCTTGACCTTGATCATTCCCTCATTCAAGCCTCGGGGAAGGTTGTATGCCTTTGTTTAACTTTCCACGCCCAAGTTTTCTGACCCTAATTTTTGCCTGGATCGCCCTTTCGGGTTTTCAATCCACCGGGTCGCTCTGATTTTGCCTAGGCCGCCCTTTCGGGTTTTCAACCTAGCGAGCTGATTCTTACTTGGCTTATCTTTCTCTTTTTTCGTCTATTTCTTTCAGGCATAATACTTCTTCACTTGATCAGAATTGACCGGATTCCGGAGATCCTCGCCATCCATGTCCCCAAATATTGGATGCACCGTCAAAGATCATCCCCCACCTTTCGTTTTCTTGGGACTTCCCCTCGTCGAACAATGCCATGATGTCTTCATCAGGGAAATCATGCTGCATCGGCTGGTAGTCTGGAATGGGCTGACAAGCCAGGTACTCTGCGAGTGCACTACCCTTAACTGCCTTCTGCGTGACATACAGGATATCATATTTAGACAACTGCATCTGCCAACGGGCAATTCATCCTGTGAGAGCTGGCTTCTCAAATATGTACTTGATCGGGTCTACTTTAGATACCAACCAAGTTGTGTGGCTCAACATATATTGCCTCAGGCGGTGAGCAGCCCATACCAGAGCACAACATGTCTTTTCAAGCGCAGAATACCGTGTCTCGCAATCTGTGAACTTCTTACTTAGATAATAGATGGCATGTTCCTTCTTTCCAGATTCGTCATGCTGCCCCAGCACGCAGTCCATGGAATTATCTAGCACCGTGAGATACAGGATGAGGGGCCTGCCCGACACAGGTGGCATCAAAACTGGCGGATTCTGGAGGTAGACTTTGATCTTCTCAAAGGCAGCTTGGCACTGATCATTCCACTTCAGTTCTTGATTCTTGCAGAGCAGCTTGAAGATTGGCTCGCAGGTGGCCGTCAGCTGGAAGATGAATCGGGAGATGTAATTCAACCTTCCCAGAAAGCCACGTACTTCTTTTTCTGCTTTGGGCACCGGCATTTCAAGGATGGCTTTCACTTTGTCTGGATCCACCTCAATCCCCTTCTGACTAACAATGAAGCCTAGCAACTTCCCTGATCTCACCCCGAATGTGCACTTGGCAGGGTTCAACTTGAGCTTGTACTTCCTCAACCGATCGAAGAGTTTTTGCAAGTTGACAATGTGCTCTTTGTCAGTTTTGGATTTTGCGATCATGTCATCAACATAGACCTCAATCTCCTTATGCATCATATCGTGGAACAAGGTGACCATGGCCCTCTGGTAGGTTGCGCCAGCATTCTTCAACCCGAATGGCATGACTTTATAACAGAAAGTACCCCAGAGAGTGATGAAAGTTGTCTTTTCCATGTCTTCAGGGTCCATCTTGATCTGGTTATATCCCGAATATCCATCCATGAAGGAGAATAACGAGTGTTGTGCAGTGCTATCCACCAAGACATCAATATGTGGCAGTGGGAAGTCGTCTTTGGGACTAGCACGATTCAGATCTCGGTAGTCAACACACATTCTAACCTTCCCGTCCTTCTTGGGAACTGGGACAATATTGGCAACCCACTGTGGGTATTTGGCCACTGCTAGGAATCCTGCATCAAATTGCTTCTTCACTTCGTCTCTGATTTTGAGGGACATCTCAGGCTTCATCCTCCTCAATTTCTGCTTTACGGGCGGGCATTCAGGTTTGACCGGCAGCTTGTGTACCACAATATCAGTGTCCAACCCAGGCATATCTTGGTAGGACCACGCAAACACATCAACGTAGTCATGCAACAGCTGGACCAACTTCATGCGATCTTCGTCATTCATGGCCGTTCCCACTTTGACCTCTTTCTTGTTCTCAGCTGTACCCAAGTTAATCACTTCGGTAGATTCCCCGTGAGGCTGGATTACCCTTTCCTCTTGCTTCATTAGTCTCATGAGTTCCGGAGGAGCTTCCCAATCTTCCTCAACATCCCCCTCGGCTTGGTTGATAGGATGATCAAAGTCAGAATGCGAACTGTTGACACTACTGTTTTCAGAGACCATTACTGTGGATCTGCATTTTACCGTAGCGAAAAAGCAGAATGAAAGGCAAAACAAGCAAGCAAGCAATAATAAAGCAGAAAAAACACTCATGCAATGAAGAGAAAATGATTTTTATTGATTGAGAAATTCAAAACAAACGTTTTTATTGATGATGATGATTCAGAAAATAAAAACATGTGTGCCCCTAGCAACTGGTCTTATGGCCTTGGGCAGAGCCACAGGATTGCATTACAGATGATTACATTGAACCAAAGGTCACAGGAAAGTCGGCAGCTTCCCAGTTCTTCAACTCTTCACCGTCACAGCAGCGGCGAACCAGACTTGCACTACCCTCTTCATCTTCAGAGCCATCCTTGATGACAGCAACTTGGTTGGGATCCAGCAGACCAGCACTCACGAAGCTCTGGCTAATGTCACAAATTGGGATCCTCTGGGGCCATGGATCTTGGCCTTTGGACTTGGCCAACCATTTGCTCTTTCGTTCCTCTGCTATCTTCTTCCGTTCATCTTCACTTGGAGTGTATCCCAGTCCGCAACGATCTTTGCTCTCCTTCAGCTGGATGGGCGCCAGGATTCCCTGTCCAGATTTTCCTAGGCCAGAACCAACCTTATATCCTTGGGCTAACATGATTTTAGCAACCATTTTTTCCTCCTTGGTCCTCTCAAGCACTGCATTTGCGATCTCCCAGGACTGAAAGGCCGTTTCAAGAGATTCTTCCGCCGCTTCCACATACTTGAATTCTGATGGCCTGTTCACCAGAGTCTCTTCTTCGCCAAACACTACAACAACCTTATCATCCACCACGAACTTGACTTGCTGGTGCAGAGATGACGGAATTGCCCCTGCCATGTGGATCCAGGGTCGGCCAAGCAAGCAGCTGTACGAGGATGTGATGTCCATGATCTGAAAGTTGATATAGAAAACTTCTGGCCCAATTTGGATGGGAAACTCCATCTCTCCCAATACTTCCTTTTTGGATCCATCAAAGGCTCGCACCAGAGTCGAGCTTAGCTTCATGTAGGAACAATCCACGTCCAGCTTATCCATAGTGGATTTCGGCATTACATTCAATGAAGATCCGTTATCTATCAGCACTCTCGCCAACACATAGTCCCCACACTTAACTGAGATGTGGAGAGCCCGATTATGCTTTTTTCCTCCAGCGGGCAACTCATCATCAGCAAAAGTTAGGTGGTTTGCAGCCACTATATTCCCCACAATCCCATCAAATTGGTTCACTGAAATACCCTCTGCAACATGTGCCTCGCTGAGCACCTTCATAAGAGCATTTCTGTGTGCTTCCGAGCTGAGCAACAATGATAGCATGGATATCTTCGACGGGGTATGCTTTAACTGATCGACAACCTGGTAGTCACTCTGCCGGACTATCTTCAAGAATTCATTTGCTTCCCTTTCCGTTACCTTTTCCTGGGAAACTTCTGGTTCCTTTCCCTTCTCCTTCCGAACTCTCTGTTCACCTTCCTTGGAAGTTTCTGTACGAAGGGTCTCTGGAGCAAACACTCTCCCGCTTCTGGTGATCCCGCTCGATCCCACTATGTTTGTTACAGTAGTAGTACTTGGAGAGAATTCTACTGTAGATAGCGCAGTGTATTTCCATGGGACTGCCTTGTCCGACTCATAGGGGAAAGGAGCCGGAACTTCAATCACTATTGGTTGAGCATTTGCTTGCACCAATCTGGGATTGTAATTGTAAGGGATTTCAATAGGTCTTCTGATTCCTCTACCCTTATCAGAGTGTAGAGCCAACACCTCTTCTTCAACATCATGGGTTCCTATCTGAACCACACACCGATCCAACCGGTCCTGCAGGATCATTTTAAAGCTTTCACAATTCCCCACGCATGTGGAATCAGCACATCCTTCTTCAAGGCAACACCCCTTCTTGACCACTCCAGCATGGCATAACTCCGAGTAGACAACACCCAACGGAGTCTTGCTCTTCTGCACATCCTTCACCAATTTCCCAACAGAACTTTCTATAGCATTGGTTGCTGGCCTCTGATGGCCTGGCAATGGATTGGTTGTTGTGTTCGGGCTGCTTTGCTTAAACGAGATCCAACCAGCATCTATCAGGTCTTACACCACATGCTTAAATGCCTTACACTCCTCCACAGTATGACCGACCCCGTTTTCGTGGAAACTGCAGGTAGCATTAGCGTTGTAGCTTCTTGGGAATGGCGGTTGAAGGGCCTTCATTGACCGAGTGTTGATCAAGTTCTTTGAAGTCAGGTGATTAAACAACTCAGTGTATGTCATTGGTATAGGATCGAAACTGGTCCGTTTCTTATACTGATAACCCTGAGCTTTGTGATTGTCACTGCTTTGCTGAGGTGATGCAGGGGCAGAGAATGGAACAGTTTGTGGTGGAGGGGTATCAAAGGATGAGTTTCCTCCTGAGACTACATTTGTTTCCCCTTCTTTCCTTTTTGGGAAATGGGAGAAGTGCTTCTTCTGGCTGTGGGAGCTACCGGAGCTTCCTGAATTGCTGAAATGATTTGAAATCTTCCCACTTCGGAGACCTTGCTCAAGTCTTTCCCCGAAGACTATCATATCGGAAAAATTAGATGAGACACTCGTAATCAGTCGGTCATAATAAATTGCTGGCAAGGTTTCCAGGAACATGTACACCATTTCTTTTTCGGTCAGAGGAGGTTGAACCTGGGCAGCCAAGCTTCTCCATTTCTGGGCATATTCCTTGAAAGTCTCCTTTTCGCCCTTACTCATGTGTTGCAATTGTGACCTGTCCGGAGCCATGTCCATGTTATATTTATATTGTTTCATGAATGCTTCGGACAGATCCTTCCAGCAACGGATTTCTGAGGCTTGCAGTTTCATGTACCAATCTAGAGGAGCTCCGGCCAAACTGTTTTGGAAGCAGTAAATCAGCAGTTTGTCATCATTGGCATAATGACCCATCTTCCGGACAAACATTGTAACATGACTCTCAGGACAGCCGGTGCCTCGGTACTTGTCCACCTTAGGAGCTTTGAACTTCGGTGGTAATACCAAATCTGGGACTAAGCATAGCTCACGAGCTTCTCTAGCCCTGACGCCAGCACCTTCCACGGCTCTTACCCTCTCTTCTAGTGCACGAATCGGGTCATTTGGCTGCGATCCCTCAAACATGTGGCCTTGGGGTTGACTGCCCATGCTATAGTAATATCCTCCAGGCTGAGGAACATTGTGAGGGTGTGCAACAAGCCCCGGAGTAGGGCTGAGCACAGCATGAGGACTAGGAGTCTGGACCTGCGGTCTTCCAGCAGCTCCCCCAGACACGGCAGCAGTAGCCTGATGTGGCCCAACAGCATCAGCAGGAATGGGTCTAACAATTTGCGGCATGTACTCGGCGGGCATCCCCCAAGGATATCTTTGTGACTGATTCTGCCTATTCATCCCTGAAGCAAAGACGGGATGACTGATTCCAGACCCCGGAGGAACTGTGGCTGCAGCATTAACTGACACTGGAGGAGGTATAAAAGAAATGACACCATCGGGACCCACCACAGCGGTACCTTCAGCAGCGGTTCCACTCTTTAGGCTTTGTAGCAAAGCCATCATCTCATGCATTTGGGTCTCCATGGCCCCAACCTTATCCTTTAGAACCTGGTTCTCCTGAGCCAGCTGCTCAGGATTAATAATCTGTACACCCAGATCTTCGTGCTCTGGATTACTCTCGGTCTCAATCTCTGGGTAATCTTGCAGATTGGCCATCAACTTTGCTTGCAGTCGGGTGAAGTATCGGTGACGGAGAGCCAGCTTGCCTGACTTGCTCTGACGAAACTTTTTTTTTTATGAGCAGGGGTATTAATGAATGCAATGAATGCAATGCAAATGGGTGTTAGTTTTAGTTTGTCTTATGCCGTGAACCACAGTGTGCCATGTCTTGCCAAAGGCCTAACAGTGGACTTTGATTATTTTTGTTTGAAACACGACAAGATTGGAATCAATAAGTGAAACCAAACATACTCCATACATTCAAATTCAAGCAAGTACTTGAAGCCTTACATTTCAAAAGGTAATATACTCAAATGGAAATACGGTCATCCAGAAAGAGAGAGTACAATGAAAATTACAAACAAGAGCTCAACTACATAGAGCTTTGAAATCTTCAGTTCTCTTTCTCTTGTTGCCTGTGGGAACCCTTCCAGTCTTTTCTCTGACTTCTTCAACCAAGGCCCTGCAAAACTCCACGAATTTGTAAACTGCCAGTGGAGTGTTAAAGGGAAACATCTCAACCTCAGCCTTTCTTAGCTTTTTAGGTACACCTGCAAGAGCTTGGTTGGCCAACTCTGCGAGCTCAGAGAATCTAGCCTTCCACTGTTGAATTTTATCTTTCAACTCAATGATAACTGCCTGTTCTTCAATCCTGCCAAGCAGTTCAACAAAGCGGTGTTCCCAATGCTGACTCTCATCCTTCACCTGCCTGTATGCATCACTGATGTGTCGAAGGTTTCTTTTCAGTTCATCAGAAATCTCTCGCTCAAATCCTAGAGCCTGCTTGTATTCTTTGAGAATGCTCTCAACTGAATTTCTTTCTTGCGCGACACTGCTCAGTTTGCTTTCCCACTCAGCCTGTAGCAAGCGGGACTCTCTTTTTGACTTTGCAAGCAAGCTCTTCACAGTCCTCTCATCCATCTTTGTCTTTTCATAGAGATCTCTCCACTGACTGGTCTCTTCAATGGCCCTCTTTTGTTTAGCCTTTTGCCTCTTGATTTCCTCTTTGGCTACTTGCAGATACTTTTGAGCTTCTAGCTTTTCCTTCTCTTCTACTTTGAGTTTCTTGTCAAACTCCTCAATGGCAGCAGATTTGAGAGCATTATCTTCTTTTAATCTTTGGTTGTTCAGAGTCAACTTCTCTATCTCATCTTGCAAGGATTTTTTCTCTTCCTCTGCTTTCATCAGAGCCAACTTGACCTCACCTAACTCTTCAACAACGGGAGTACCAGAGTCTATTACCTCCCTCTCAACTTGCAATAATTTCTGATAAGGCAATCGGACGCTCTGAATCCTTTTCTCAAGCCATTGAGCAAAGGTAATGTAACACCCCGGAAATAATTTAATTAAAATAGTTGATTGAATTATTAAAATAATTTGGAGGCGGGATATAGATAAATTAAAAGGTTAATATTTTATATGCGTAGGAGGTGAAACGAGTAAAGGAGGTGGTGACGTAGAGAGCCCAGTGTTTACTGAGCCCTCAACTTAAAACGAAAGTGAGAGTGAGAGAGAGAGCACGCGGCGCAAAGAGGGAGAGAAGAGGAGGGTTTCGCGAAGAATTTCAAAAGGAGATCGTTCGTGTTGCTGTGGTTTTGTTCGTGTCTCGTTCGTCGTGTTCCGGAGCTTACGTTATTCGAGGTAAGGGTGGGCTTAACCTTGATGATGGGTTGATGATAATTATGTGTGGGTAGTCTAGGGTTTTGTTGAATTGTTCGTGTTGTTGCATATCGTGTTTTCGTTGAGATTGGTGCTTTGATGATTATTGCACGTTATTGTGATTTGTTTCGTTATTTGTTGTTGCGTGATTGTTGTATCACGATGATGGTGTTGTTATTGTTCGTGTTTTTGTTGCTGCTGTGCGTGGTTGATTGTTGTTGTCGCGTTGTCGAATTGTCGTTTTTGTTGTGGTGGTTGCGGTGTCGTTGCCGTTAGGGTTTGGTGTTTGGCAATTTAGCGATTCTGGACACAGGTTCGGTTTTTCTAAAACTGGCGCTATTTGGTTGATCCAAAAATTATGAGGTTGATTGTTTTTGAAAATAGACTTAACGCCGGTCGTTTTGGCACTGGTTTCGTCAAATTCGGAGTTGTATAGCTCGAGTTATAGGCGATACAAGTTAGGTTAAAATTCTGGAAACGATTTGGGTATAGATTCGTTATTTCGGTGACTGGGAACGTTGTATTGACCGAAAAATTATGTGGTTTATTTTTCTGGAAAATAGACTTAATGCTTGTTAATTTGGCACTGGTTTGGTTGCTTTTAGAGTTGTGTAGCTCGAGATATGAATTCCACAAGTTAGAGTAAGATTCTGGAAACAATCTGGACACAGGGTCAGTGTTTTGGTTACCACGTTTTCAAAAGAACTCCTTTTCGAACGAATCCAATTTCTTTGAAAACTAGACAAAATTTGCCCCAGTTTATGCACAAGTTTCAAGCAATTTGATTGAGTTTTGGTCACTTTGGAATTGCTTTAATTTGAAGGACAGAAACTGTCCTCTTTTGCCACTAGCCTGTGTGCTTTTCGAAAACTGTACCTATTGGACACTCTCCTTCAAAAACTGAACTTAGGGATGATAACCAGACCCATAGGGCTTTCCAACAAGTATTTATTTGTTGAAATCCGATGTCGTTTGCTATTTTAATTAATTCGCTGAAGTAGGTGCGATGTGCCTAGGCGCTGTGCGCCAGTCTTGTGTGTGGTGTGCGTGCGTTATCTCCGCGTTGTGGAGCCGTATGGTGTTAATATTTCAGGTGCGGTGCTGGTATGCTCAGGAGAGTTTAGTGGTAGCTGTGATGCTACAACTTGGTGCTATTTTTGGTGAAATCATTTGTTTTGATTCTGGTGATATAGTATTTATTTTAAATACTTGTTATGGTGAGTTGGTGCATAATCATGGTGTCGCATTGTCATATGCATGTTTTGGTGATATAGGCTCTGCCTCTGGTGTTTATTGGTGATATGCCCGTCGTGGCTCATTTTGGTGATCGGTACCGCATGCATATGCCCACTGGAGGGGTTGCATATCATCCCATTGTCTATGAATGTTATAACTTTGGTGGTTCACTGTCAAATGGACTTTTCTTTTGGTATCTGGTGCTGTGATATGGTGTAATTGTATTGTGTTGCTGTAGTTACCTGATGCTAGCATATTTTTATCATCTGCTTATTACCTCTGTTAGACTCACCCCTTCTGCTTGGAATGTTGCTCTCATGCGGCAACGCTGCAGGTGATCGCTAGTGCTCGTGGAGGAATTGCTAGGTTTTGCTTCCTCTCTCGTTTGGGTCTGTGTCAGCTCTGATATGTAGCACCGGGGAGTCGTTAGTTATCGTTTTGAACTATTATTTTAGTTATTGGAAATTGTTTTAATTAATTTTGGAGATGTCTTTAATTGTTAATTCTGGAGATGTTTAAACTGGTTAATATTTCCGCTGCTTGGTGATTTCTTTTATATAAATTATTTTGGAGATTTTTTTTTTGGAATAAATGGTGTTTTTTTTTTTAAAATGGTGAAAAATGTAGCGCCCTTCGAGGTGACTCTGATAATTGTCTATTTAGTTGTAATAGTAAAAGGGGGGTGTTACATTAG
The DNA here is from genome assembly GCA_963573325.1 of Astragalus glycyphyllos. NCBI lineage: Eukaryota > Viridiplantae > Streptophyta > Magnoliopsida > Fabales > Fabaceae > Astragalus > Astragalus glycyphyllos. The sequence continues at coordinate 20,358,138 of OY754308.1, forward strand.
TGGTATCAGAGCAGTTCGGTCTGTCCGGCCAAGTTGTCGAGTCGTCGAGTCGAGTAACACTTGAGTAATTGTTACTCGTTTCTGATTATAGTTTCTGTTGCAGTGTTAGGTTGAGATGGCAGGACGGAACGATGCTGCACTCGCTGCTGCTTTGCAGGCTGTGGCTCAAGCTGTGGAGAATAACCCAGGTGCTGCTGGTGATGCTGGGTCGCGCAGTTTGGCTACGTTTCAGAGGGAGAATCCTCCTACCTTTAAGGGCAAGTATAACCCTGATGGTGCTTTGGCGTGGCTGAAAGAGATGGAGAGAATCTTTCGTGTTATGGATTGCTCTGAGGCGCAGAAAGTCAGGTATGGTACTCATATGCTGGCAGAGGAGGCTGATGACTGGTGGTTGGAGGTGAGGCAGAGGTTGGCGACTGTGAATGAAGAGGTCACTTGGGCTGTCTTCAGCAGAGAATTTCTGAGAAAGTATTATCCTGAAGATGTCCGTGGGAAGAAAGAGATTGAGTTTCTGGAGCTGAAGTAGGGTAATATGTCGGTGACTGAGTATGCTGCCAAGTTCATTGAATTGGCGAAGTTCTATCCACATTATGGTGAGGCTGGTGCTGAATTCTCCAAATGCATCAAGTTTGAAAATGGGTTGCGGGCTGATATCAAGAAGGCGATAGGGTATTAGAAAATTCGGGTGTTCTCGGAGTTGATTGACAGCTGCAGAATCTTCGAGGAAGACAGTAATGCTCATTCTAGAGTCATGAGGGATAGGCAGAAGAATTTCTCGAGTCGTGGGAAGCCGTATGAGGTTCCAGCTGGTAAGGGCAATCAGAGAACTGCTGTGGGTAAGAGACCTAGTGGGGGAGATGCTGCTGCTAGCGTGGTATGTTACAAGTGTGGTAAACCTGGTCATAAGCGTCCTGACTGTCCAGGTGATGTGAAGAAGTGCTACAAGTGTGGTAAAGAGGGTCATACGGCGTCTAGCTGTGATCGAAAGGATGTGTTATGCTACAACTGTGGTGAGGGTGGTCATATCAGCACTCAGTGTCCTAAACCGAAGAAAGAAAGGTCCGTTGGGAAGGTGTTCGCTCTGGCGGGGTCAGATGCAGTGAATGAGATCAGAGGTACATGCTATATTAATAATTCTCCTCTTATTGCTATTATTGATACTGGTGCTACCCATTGTTTTATTGCTACTGCATGTGTTGAGAAATTAGATCTTGTTTTATCTTCTATGTTGAGGGAGATGGTTATCGATACTCCGGCTAAGGGTTCGGTGACTACCTCGGTTGTTTGTGCTAAATGCCCTTTATCGATATTCGGTAATGATTTTCTCGTTGACTTGATTTGTTTGCCGCTGAGCGGAATGGATGTTATTCTAGGTATGGACTGGTTAGTTGATAACCATGTTCATATCAACTGTCATGAAAGGTCTGTGAGTTTCTTTCCTCCTGAAGAGGAAGAGTCTGGTTTGTTGTCTGCTGGTCAGTTGCATAGGGTAATGAGGAAAGACGTCCAGTTGTTTTCATTAATGGCGTCATTGTCTGCTGAGAGCCAAGCGAAGGTTGATGAGTTGCAGGTGGTGCGAGAGTTTTCTGAGGTTTTTCCCGACGAGATTCCGGATGTACCACCAGAGAGAGAGGTTGAGTTTGCTATTGATCTGGTACCTGATACTAAACCTGTGTCTATGGCACCGTATAGAATGTCTGCATCTGAATTGTCAGAACTGAAGAAGCAACTCGAGGATCTGCTTGAAAAGAAATTTGTGAGGCCAAGTGTGTCGCCGTGGGGAGCTCCAGTGTTGTTGGTGAAAAAGAAAGATGGTAGTATGAGGTTGTGCGTAGACTATCGGCAGCTGAATAAGGTGACTATTAAGAACAAGTATCCGCTTCCGAGGATTGATGACTTAATGGATCAGTTGGTGGGTGCTCAGGTGTTCAGTAAAATAGATTTGAGATCGGGTTATCCTCAGATCAAGGTGAAAAACGAAGACATTCAGAAGACAGCTTTCAGAACCCGTTATGGGCATTATGAGTATTCCGTGATGCCTTTCGGTGTGACTAATGCGCCGGGAGTGTTCATGGAGTACATGAATCGTATCTTTCGTGAGTATCTGGATCGGTTTGTGGTGGTATTCATTGACGACATCCTAATTTATTCTAAGTCAGAAGAGGAGCATGCAGAACATCTGAGATTGGTATTGGAAATTCTGAGGGACAGGAAATTATATGCGAAGCTGTCTAAGTGTGAGTTTTGGTTGAAGGAGGTTAGCTTTCTGGGTCATGTTATTTCGGGGAATGGAATTGCCGTGGATCCGTCTAAGGTTGATGCCGTGTTACAATGGGAGTCTCCGAAGTCAGTTACTGAGATTAGAAGTTTTCTGGGTCTGGCAGGTTACTATAGGAGGTTTATAGAAGGATTTTCGAAGTTGGCACTTCCGTTGACTCAGTTGACTTGCAAGGGTAAAGCTTTCATCTGGGATGACTATTGTGAAGAGAGCTTCAAAGAATTGAAGAAGAGGTTGACGACGTCTCCTGTTCTGACGTTGCGTAATCCGGAAGAGTCGTTTGTGGTGTATTGTGATGCTTCCAAGATGGGGTTGGGAGGTGTGCTTATGCAGAATGGTAAGGTAGTTGCCTATGCGTCGAGACAGTTGAGGACTCATGAGAAGAACTACCCTACCCATGATTTAGAACTTGCTGCAGTTGTGTTCGCGTTGAAAATTTGGAGACATTATCTGTATGGTTCGAGGTTTGAGGTGTTCAGTGATCATAAGGGTTTGCAGTATCTGTTTGATCTGAAAGAGTTGAATATGAGACAGCGCAGATGGTTGGAGTTGCTGAAAGGCTATGACTTTAGCTTGAACTATCATCCGGGAAAGGCTAATGTGGTAGCTGACGCTTTAAGTCGAAAGACGTTGCATATGTCAGCAATGATGGTTAGAGAACTCGAATTAATTGAGCAGTTCAGGGATATGAGTTTGGTTTGTGAAGTGACGCCTCAGAGTGTCAGATTGGGGATGTTGAAGATTGATAATGAATTCATGGCTAGCATTCGAGAAGCTCAGAAGTTAGATGTTAAATTAGTTGACCTGATGGTTGGGATTGATCAATCCGAGAATAAAGACTTTGAGTTGGATGCGCAGAATGTATTGAAGTACTGTGGAAGAATCTGCATTCCTGATGATGAGGAGATGAAAAGAGCAATTTTAGAAGAAGGTCACAGGAGTAAGTTGAGTATCCATCCGGGAGCTACAAAGATGTATCAGGATCTGAAGAAGATGTTTTGGTGGCCTGGTATGAAGCGTGATGTGGCGCAGTTTGTGTATTCCTGCTTGACTTGTCAGAAATTGAAGGTTGAGCATCAGAAGCCTGCTGGGTTGATGCAACCGTTGGAGATTCCGGAATGGAAGTGGGATAGTATTTCTATGGATTTCGTGATAGGGTTACCTAATACTGTGAGGGGGCACGATTCGGTTTGGGTGATTGTGGATAGATTGACGAAGTCTGCTCATTTTATTCCTATCAATATCACGTATCCGGTGTCGAGATTGGCAGAGATTTATATTCAGGTGATTGTGAAGTTGCATGGTGTTCCTTTGTGCATTGTGTCTGACAGAGATCCTAGGTTCACTTCTGATTTCTGGAAGAGTTTGCAAGAAGCGTTGGGTTCTAAATTGAGGTTGAGTTCAGCTTATCATCCTCAAACTGATGGGCAAACAGAGAGGACCATTCAGTCGTTGGAAGACTTGTTGAGATCTTGTGTTCTTGAGCAGGGAGGTGCGTGGGATACTCACCTTCCGTTGATCGAGTTTACTTACAACAATAGTTACCATTCTAGCATCGGGATGGCACCGTTCGAGGCATTGTATGGTCGGAGATGTAGGACTCCGTTGTGTTGGCATGAATCTGGGGAGAGTATTGTTCTTGGACCCGAGGTTGTTCGAGAGACTACTGAAAAGGTGAAATTGATCCGTGAGAAAATGAAAGCGTCGCAGAGTAGACAGAAGAGCTATCATGATAAGAGAAGGAAGGATTTAGAATTCCAAGCTGGTGATCATGTGTTTTTGAGAGTCACGCCTATGGCTGGTGTTGGGCGTGCATTGAAAACAAAGAAGTTGACTCCTCGTTTCATTGGACCGTATCAGATCACTGAGAGAATTGGTAATGTTGCTTATAGGGTGGCCTTGCCGCCTAATCTTTCGAATTTGCACGATGTATTTCATGTGTCGCAACTTCGGAAGTATATTTCGGATCCGTCCCATGTGATTCTGATGGATGATGTGCATGTGCGGGATAATCTCACTGTGGAGACAATGCCTGTGCGAATTGAAGATCGTGAAGTGAAGACTTTACGTGGCAAAGAGATAAACCTGGTGAAAGTGGTCTGGTTAGGAGCTGCTGGTGAAAGCATGACATGGGAGTTGGAGAGCAAGATGCGAGAGTCCTATCCGGAGCTGTTTGAATCAGGTATGTTTTCGAGGACGAAAGATTCTAAGTGGGGGAAGGTTGTAACACCCCGGAAATAATTTAATTAAAATAGTTGATTGAATTATTAAAATAATTTGGAGGCGGGATATAGATAAATTAAAAGGTTAATATTTTATATGCGTAGGAGGTGAAACGAGTAAAGGAGGTGGTGACGTAGAGAGCCCAGTGTTTACTGCGCCCTCAACTTAAACCCTGGGGGTTTAAGCCAAACCCTCATTCGCAGCAAGCAAAAGAAAAACGAAAGTGAGAGTGTGAGAGAGAGCACGCGGCGCAAAGAGGGAGAGAAGAGGAGGGTTTCGCGAAGAATTTCAAAAGGAGATCGTTCGTGTTGCTGTGGTTTTGTTCGTGTCTCGTTCGTCGTGTTCCGGAGCTTACGTTATTCGAGGTAAGGGTGGGCTTAACCTTGATGATGGGTTGATGATAATTATGTGTGGGTAGTCTAGGGTTTTGTTGAATTGTTCGTGTTGTTGCATATCGTGTTTTCGTTGAGATTGGTGCTTTGATGATTATTGCACGTTATTGTGATTTGTTTCGTTATTTGTTGTTGCGTGATTGTTGTATCACGATGATGGTGTTGTTATTGTTCGTGTTTTTGTTGCTGCTGTGCGTGGTTGATTGTTGTTGTCGCGTTGTCGAATTGTCGTTTTTGTTGTGGTGGTTGCGGTGTCGTTGCCGTTAGGGTTTGGTGTTTGGCAATTTAGCGATTCTGGACACAGGTTCGGTTTTTCTAAAACTGGCGCTGTTTGGTTGATCCAAAAATTATGAGGTTGATTGTTTTTGAAAATAGACTTAACGCCGGTCGTTTTGGCACTGGTTTCGTCAAATTCGGAGTTGTATAGCTCGAGTTATAGGCGATACAAGTTAGGTTAAAATTCTGGAAACGATTTGGGTATAGATTCGTTATTTCGGTGACTGGGAACGTTGTATTGACCGAAAGATTATGTGGTTTATTTTTCTGGAAAATAGACTTAATGCTTGTTAATTTGGCACTGGTTTGGTTGCGTTTAGAGTTGTGTAGCTCGAGATATGAATTCCACAAGTTAGAGTAAGATTCTGGAAACAATCTGGACACAGGGTCAGTGTTTTGGTTACCACGTTTTCAAAAGAACTCCTTTTCGAACGAATCCAATTTCTTTGAAAACTAGACAAAATTTTCCCCAGTTTATGCACAAGTTTCATGCAATTTGATTGAGTTTTGGTCACTTTGGAATTGCTTGAATTTGAAGGACAGAAACTGTCCTCTTTTGCAACTAGCCTGTGTGCTTTTCGAAAACTGTACCTATTGGACACTCTCCTTCAAAAACTGAACTTAGGGATGATAACCAGACCCATAGGGCTTTCCAACAAGTATTTATTTGTTGAAATCCGATGTCGTTTGCTATTTTAATTAATTCGCTGAAGTAGGTGCGATGTGCCTAGGCGGTGTGCGCCAGTCTTGTGCGTGGTGTGCGTGCGTTATGTCCGCGTTGTGGAGCCGTCTGGTGTTAATATTTCAGGTGCGGTGCTGGTATGCTCAGGAGAGTTTAGTGGTAGCTGTGATGCTACAACTTGGTGCTATTTTTGGTGAAATCATTTGTTTTGATTCTGGTGATATAGTATTTATTTTAAATACTTGTTATGGTGAGTTGGTGCATAATCATGGTGTCGCATTGTCATATGCATGTTTTGGTGATATAGGCTCTGCCTCTGGTGTTTATTGGTGATATGCCCGTCGTGGCTCATTTTGGTGATCGGTACCGCATGCATATGCCCACTGGAGGGGTTGCATATCATCCCATTGTCTATGAATGTTATAACTTTGGTGGTTCACTGTCAAATGGACTTTTCTTTTGGTATCTGGTGCTGTGATATGGTGTAATTGTATTGTGTTGCTGTAGTTACCTGATGCTAGCATATTTTTATCATCTGCTTATTACCTCTGTTAGACTCACCCCTTCTGCTTGGAATGTTGCTCTCATGCGGCAACGCTGCAGGTGATCGCTAGTGCTCGTGGAGGAATTGCTAGGTTTTGCTTCCTCTCTCGTTTGGGTCTGTGTCAGCTCTGATATGTAGCACCGGGGAGTTGTTAGTTATCGTTTTGAACTATTATTTTAGTTATTGGAAATTGTTTTAATTAATTTTGGAGATGTCTTTAATTGTTAATTCTGGAGATGTTTAAACTGGTTAATATTTCCGCTGCTTGGTGATTTCTTTTATATAAATTATTTTGGAGATTTTTTTTTGGAATAAATGGTGTTTTTTTTTTAAAATGGTGAAAAATGTAGCGCCCTTCGAGGTGACTCTGATAATTGTCTATTTAGTTGTAATAGTAAAAGGGGAGTGTTACAGGTAACACCACTAGTTCTCTGAGAGATCTCTACTTTTCCATAACGAGTCACCATACTCCAAGCTTGCAAAATCTTCCTAGTCAAACTGTCATCATTTGGACCTCCCTCATAGATGTAAAACGGGAATGCCATCTCTTCAGTAGGCGGGTTCCTCATAGGATATCCTAATTGTCTCAGCGTCAGGGAGGGATTGTAGTTAATGCACCCTTTAGTGCCCATCAGTGGAACATTTTGAAAACCACCACAGCGGAAGACTACCTCAGGTCTAGCTTCCCAGCAAGATGAAAGATACCAACGAACCGAGTGCTCGTCTAGACTCCCTAGAAACTGGATCCACTCTTGAATACTCATGGTTTTCACCTCACAAGATACAGCATAGTCAATCAACTTTTCCACTTTCTTTGGATTGGTGAAAACATGGATAAGAAGCCAGGCATATAACAGATGGGAAGAGCAAGAGATTTTCTTCCTTTTGAGTTCACAGTGGTGAGTAAGAGCGGAATAAGTGTCAGCAAGCATTGCAGGGATCGGATTGATAGGATTCTTCTCATTCTGGAAAGCTAAGAAAATGCCAATGATAGTCACATCCACAAGTCTTTCAATCTGCGGAAAGAGAACTATCCCGAAGATTGTTAAGGCCAAGATTTGCTTGAAGACAACCCATCATACCCTCGAGATAACTCTGCGGGAAACCTACCACAAGGTTCTTCCTCTGCCTCTGGAGCTTCAGGTCCTCTACCTTTACTTGCAACAATGCAGCAAACTTCTCATCCGTGTAATACTGTTCTTGATACTGGCAGGGAGCAGCTTTGGTCTGAGGGAAACCCAAGATCTGATGATATTCTTCCAAAGTGGGAGCCATTTGGAAATTTTTGAAAAGGAAGCATCTGATTTCGGAGTCATAGAATCTGCTTAGAGCCACGATAGCCTCAGTCTGTACCTCTAGCAACAACAACTTCCGAAGGTTCCCATAAGAGCTGTCAAACGATCCCCTTTCAATAGGTCCCATTAGGTCAACATATCCTTTCAAGCTGGTGACGTCTACCTTTCTTACACCCGGGTACCTTGGAGCATGCACTGTCTCACTTCTTGATTCCATTAAGTTCCTCTGGCAAGATTCTTTGTCACTTTGTGATTCTCGGCAAACAAACTTGAGTAAGATGCAATGATGCATGCATGGGTTTTATGTAATGCGAGGATGTATGCAAATGCTGATGATGTTTTATGCATATGCAGATTAGGGCAAAATCTTTATTGGCATTGATTTAAGCTCTTTTTTTTTTTGAAAATACGGGCCGTACGTTGTTTCATATGGACCAGTGAGAGAAAGGCTACAACGGCAACTCGTTCTCCCTTTTTTTTGAAGAATGCGGGCCACATGCTACTTCATAAGAGAAAGGTTACAACGGTAACTAGTTCTCCCTTTTTTTTTGAAAAAAAATGTGGACCATATGTTACTTTATAAGAGAAAGGCTACAGCGGCAGCTCGTTCCCTTTTTTGAAAAGGGTGGGCCATATGTTATCTCGTACGGACCGACAAAAGAAAGGCTACAACGGCAGTTCTTTCTCTGCTTTCTTTTTTTTGGAAAAATCTCCTTCTACTCCTTTTGGAAAACATGCCTAGATTACAATGCAACACACAATTTGTATGTCCTTGTGTCCTACGAGGCGGGAACCTAGGTTCTAAGGCAACTCAGATGTTCCTCCAATGTTGGCTTTAATCACTTCCTCACCAGGCTACCAGAGCTAATTCTCTCTCACAATAGCACCCACAACGATGGTACGCCATCTGGTGTGAGGCATCGTGAAAGAGCATACTCCGGCTGAAACTTTCGTGAGAGTCAAAAGGACAACGGTCCAATTGCCAGACACTACTCATTTCCACTCCCCTAAGTTTTGTCAGACCTTGGGTTTTAGGCCCCTCTCAAAGCACAATAAGCATAAGGTGTGAGTGCGTGTAGCAAGGACATACCGCCTAAAACTACCCATCATAAACCCCCACCTGCAAATGAAAACCCAGAACAGTCCAGACAAAAGCATACAATAGCATGTTGCATATCATATAGCATTCCAATTCAAGAATTAACACAGGAAGTCAATAAGCAACCGCAAACATTGTTTACCTTAAGAAAGGGAGCCAAGAGGAAGGGATCATGATAAGGTGGGGGAGAAATGCATGAATTTACCTTTAGAAAGGGAGCAAAGAAGAGGGGACGTGGGAATTGAGGAATGCATGAACATGGTATGTGAACAAAGAGAAAATGCGCAAGGAGCACACATAGAAGGAAAACATATGCATATGAATACAACATAACATCATGATAATGCTAGAGAAACAATCAAGCATCACAGACAAAGAAAGAAGGGAAAAGGAAAAGAAAAGGGAGAAAAGAAAGAAGTAGAACAAAGCTTTCAATTCAAACGATTTAAACCACACATCGAGTTAACTAGGCTTGACCCTCGCCTTTTATAAAAATTCCCCAGTGGAGTCGCCAGCTGTTGCGCCCGAAAAATCCGGTTTGGGACTTCTCGTTTTGCAACGTGAAAAATAGTAGAGCCGCCACCAATATTTATTTGGGAAAACATCGGAAAAACCCTTTTTTTTTGGAAAAGCGAGTGGTCTTTCGAAATCAGAGATGTAGGTTCGGGGGTCGGTTACGCATGGGGAAGGTATTAGCACCCCATACATCCTTTCTACTGAAAGGGAACCATTAACTCGATGTGTGGTTTGACAAAGGTTTGAGTTGAAAGCGATTTGTTCTACTTCTTTTCTTTTCTTTTCTTTTCTTTTCTTTTCTTTTCTTTTGAAAAATCGTTTTATTGAGAACGGAAGACAGGAATATTTTTGTTATCTTTGAAAAGTGGAAACAAAACAAAGATTTTTTTAAAAGGGTGTTTGACGGGACGGACCCGCTCCTACGTACCCTCACTGGGTTGAGGGATCAAACCTACGTAGTTCTCGGCTTTTGCGTCTGAAAACGGCTTAAGAGTTTTTCGCAATTGGGTGAGCGTTTGTGAAGACCGAACAACAACGGTTAGAATGGCCTCACTACTAACTCTTTTTTGAAAATACAATCATCATTAACGATCTAAACGGCAACAGCGCGAGTGATCATCAATGACAATTTGTTTTATTTAATGGAGGAAGAAAATGTTTTCGCAAAGCAAGGAGCGTTTGAAAATGAGTTTAGAAAATGGGTTTTGGAAAACAAGTAGAACATTATTCAATCAATTCCAACAAGATGGGTTTTGCAACCATGAGTGAACAAGATTCAAACATACTCACCAATCAAGCAATCATAAACATGTTGATTATTAACCAAGATTAAGCATGCCAATATAATCAAGAGATCCAATTATTAAGGATGCAAGACAAAGCTCTCAAGACAATTGTGTGTGTGTGTGAGAATTGCTACGGGACGGGCAACAATCTCAAAGGGGTGCATATACCTTAATGACTCTATGCTACAACCGGAAAAGTAGGCTTACGTCTTCATTAAGAATACATACTAGTGGAAGGAAGGGCACACAATTAAATCAAGTCATTCAAATGGCATCAAGAACAAGTGAACACAATTGATCATAGGCATAGAGTATTCTAGGTTTAATGAATGAACATGTGAGCGATGATACATGATTAAGCAAGCATGTGAATGCATGAGCATACAAGAGAATGCATGAATAAGTATACAAGAGAATGCATGAGCATACAAGAATGCATGAGCATTTATTATGCATGGTATACAAGTATGAGTGAATGTGTGTGCAAGCATGCAAGGTGTCGCATAGATGATGCAAATAAGTGAAATGCAAAGTTTGAAAATGTTTTGAGTAAGAAGTGGTAAAAATGTTGAGTGAGAAGTTAATGAAATGGTAGAGTAAAAATGCATGAGGTAAATGGTAATTATTTAATGAGATGGTAAAGTAAAAAGGTAAAAGGGTAAAAACACAATTGCACAATTGCATTTATTCACACAAGATCAAAACAACACGTTTTCAAGCACAAAATATGCACAAAAGTGGCCTAAGGCCGAAGCAATGCTAAGCACAAATCACCATCAAATTTCATGCTAAAATTCACAATTAATACATGAAACAATTCACAAGACTAAACCCTAGATCATCATGCCATGTTCTAAAGTAAGCATCAAGCATATCATGTATTTTATTCTTCACAAAATCAAAGAAGTAAAAAGGCAACAAAAACCCTAGGTTTTGAAGCAACAACCCGAGGCACCCAACATCAAAATCAAGCCAAAATTCAACTTAAAATCATGAAATGAACAAAATGAACACAAGAACCCTAAAATCCATGCTATGGCCGAAGCAAAATAGGTAGGAAAACAAGGTTTTATTTCACCGAAATCATGCAAATGAGGTAGAAATGCAATGAATGACGAGAAAACACAAGAATCTTTCCTTCAAGGCCAAAGACTCATCTCAAACACCCAAGGCTCCCAATGTCCTTGTCCAGTAATGTTTGAAATGAGGCCTCAAAGCTTCTTTCAAGAAGGAAAGAGGAATAGAAAAGAGATTACATGATGAAAATTAAAGAAAATGCAAGGGTTAGTGACCTTACCTCTAGATCTAGCTAGAAAATGAAGAAGGAAAGAGAATAGAAGCAAGAACACTTGAAGAACACCACAAGAACCTCTTGAACCTTTCGCAAATGCTTGATTCTTGATGGTTTTTGATGAAACTTTGATGATTATGCAAGTTTAGAAGTAGATTTATTGAAAGGATGAAGAATAAACAAGGTTTGATGGTTGATTTTTTTGGAAGAATTTTGAAGAAAAGAATATGGGTATGGTGGCTGGTTGCTTCGAAGGAATGAGAGAAAGAGAGGAGAGATTTGGGTGCTAGGGTAAAAAAATGAGTCTCCCCCTCATGGTCTCTTATTTTGGGTTTTATATGAGGTGCAAAATTAAGGGTATATAGGACATTGTGCTTTTGCAAACCATTGAGATTTGAGCTAGAATTTGAATCAAAGGCCAAGATTGCAATGCACATGGATTAGGGACAAGGAGAAAACACAAAAGAGTGAGGAATAGCTGGTCATACACAAAAATTATGAGTTTTTGTTGCACAAAAATTGTTGAGGGCACCTAGGTCATTCTACACAAAGTTGTAGCCTAGGATTTGATCTAGAATTTTAATCAATGGCTAGGAATACAACTCACATGGATCAAGGGCATGAGGAAACACAAAATGAGGTGAAAATGAGCTGGAAAATTCGGAGCAAATGAGGCCTTGGTGCCCAAGTTTTGCAAGCTTGTCAAGAAAAATAGTACATTTTGTCTTATTGGGGACACTTCCTTATTTTCACCATTTTTGATTATTCTTTTCTAGATAATTCCATAAAAATCATGCCACTTTGGGCCATGTCCTAGGAATCAATGATTGGGCCCAAAATTCCATGACATCACCCTTCCCAAAATTGATTTGAGACCTCACCTCGATGGAAATTCCCATTTTGCCCTATTGCTTAAAATTTGAATTTTATGCCAAAAATCATGCATGCATGCGCACAAAAATTCATAACCCAAATCATCTAGATCCAAATAAATTCCTCTGAGATTGAACAATGATTTTTGGTGAGAAATTGCTTAATTTTGGAAATGACCAAAATACCCCTTTTGCCCAAAAACCCTAATTTGCTCCAAAAGGCATTCCAATCCTAAAAACGATTTTAAAAGCGCTGAAATGACTTTTAGAACCCAAAAATGCTTGCTCATAGTTCTTCACATCCTTCAGAATGATGCTTCACTTCATAATTTATTTCTTTTTGTGGAAAATTAAGGTTTTGTTCCAAGCCGGACAAAATTAGGGTATGACACATACTAGAAAGGAGTGGTCTAATCATCTTGATGATTCTTTATGGGCGTATAGAACTGCTTACAAGACTCCTTTGGGAATGTCCCCCTATAGACTTGCCCCTATACCCTCATGGAGCTGTTGAATTGTATGATGATGTGAGAAAGCAAACTTTCAAGGTTAATGGTCAAAGGGTGAAACAATATTATGGAGAACCAGTGGTGAGGAGTAAAATCACCACTGAATTGAAAAATCCTTCATCTTGGAAGGAAGTCAGGCTGAAGACTCTTAAACCAAGCGCTACAGGGAGGCAGCCCAGAGTTTTATCTAATAAATTAGTGTTTTGTTTGTCTTAGTGTTGTTTTGCAGGAATTAATTCAAGGCAATTTGAAGTTTGAGGGTGTGACAGCAATTGTTGCCGCAGCATTGCTTCCAGCAACGTTGCTGCAGCAGTGAAAGGCAGTTGTGAAAAAAATAAAATAATGGCAGTTATTCACCCAAGGTCTGATGCGTCACCAGCGTGTAGTCCAATCAGTCACTTAACCGTCATATCATCAACCCTCCACAATACACCTCACACCCATCTGATGGCTATCTCAATTAATGAGTGCGCCCATTACAAAAACCGTACCATCCCAATCCTTATAACCACCTAACCTCTCCAATCCTCTCACCAATTCACTCTTCCTTGCAATTAAACTCTGAAAACCCTTAAATAGTAACCTCTGGTTGAAAAACACCCAAGAATCCCATCCATCGCCTTTTCTTATCATCAAACTTGTGATTGCAATGGTGAGAACAAAGATGAGTGCATCCAAGTCCTCTGGAAAACGCCAATCAACAACTGGGCGTGGAGAATCAAGCCAAGCAAGACGCAAGAGCCTCAAGAATCAAGATGTCAGTGATCCTGAGGAGTTTGTATCAATGAATTTCTGGGCAAAACCAGGGGCCTCTACACCTTAATCTTTTAGTTTATGTCTTTTTAAAATTCTGTCTTTAATGTTTTCCTTTGAATAAACCTGTTGAGTGCTTTTGTCCTGTGATAGCACTCAACAGTTGTGTTAGTTGTTTGTTTTTTTAATTTTGTTTTGCTTTTAAATAGGCCTCCCCTTATATGCATGAGCAGTGAGGACACTGCAAGGTCTTAAGTAGGGGGGAGGACCTATGGTCTATGTATTTTATTAGCAAGTATGCTAGTCAGTTGAATAAAATTTAAATTTTAGAAGTTAAGTTGAGCAAAACTTAGTGATGAAATGGTGAGAATTGAGTGATTAGTGCCCTTGTTTGTGAGTGAACTCTGTTGCTCATGTTATGTAATGTGATATGTTATAAAGCACTAATGTTTGTAAATATTTGTAATTATTGTCATTGCCCAAAAAAAAATATAAAAAAAAAAGAGAAAAAGAGAAAAGCAAAAAGCTATGAAAAAGAAATTCAAAGAATAAGGGCAATGCAACACAAGTGTTAAGTATTGATTGTTGTTGAATTCTGTTGTAGTCTGTGTTGCTGCAGCAACTGTTGCTGCAGCACTTAAGTTGAGTTGTAATAAGTGCACTATCCAAGAGTTCTGAATTGCTGCATCAAAGACCTTTGTCTTGCTTATCCCCCCTTTCTGTGCTTGAATTGTTAGTCTACCCTTAGCCTTGAAACATCTTTGGCAATCTAAAAAGAAAGCCTCTCTAGTTTTAGTTAAGTGAAATTTTGAACCTTGCTATGATCTGAATTGAGTTAAGTGTCACACACACACTTTTGAGCAGAAGTAATTTAGGGAAGTCACTATTCAGTGGGTTTGCAATTGAGTGGCCAATCCGAAAGTTTTATGCTCAGCTTAATATTCTGGTTGTATTCCTTTGTGAAAAATTCAACTATCTGGTTTGCTTGCTATTACCTCTTATTTGGGGGGTGTGATAACAATCAAATATGATTGTTATTACCTCTTATTTCAAGCTTAAATCATTGTTAATTCTCAAGCAATATAGTGATTAATGTTGTAAATATGTTAGTTTAGAGTAGCTTAAGGTGTAAGCTTGAATTTGTTATAATTGGCACTTTGGTACCCAATTGTGGTTTAATGTGTTTTTTTAATTGCTGCAGCACTTATTGTGGCAGCAATGCCAAATTACACAACATGAGAGAGAAAGCAATAAGAAACACAGAAATTGAGGAAAGGACAGTTGTCAGTGATCATCAGCGTGGGTGTGAGTGCCAATCACGGAATATTCACTGGTGACCTAAGAATTTGGGCAAAAAGGACCTTTTGCCCTCATTAAAGGAAAAAAGGCGCCTCCCAAATTAGGGTTGCCTTGGATTCTTAGCCACTCCTATATAAAGGACCACATTCCCAGAATTAGGTCAAGCCAAAAAACGAGGTATAGAGATAGCCTCTAATTCGTGCCTTCTCAAGCTCACCAAAAGGTCAAGTGCTGGAATTATTGTTGATTCGGCAACACTGAAGCTTCATTTCTGGGAGGACACTACGATTGAAGAGCTGGAGTGTGCTTCATTGATCTTCTTTGGAGCTTATTTCTCTTGGTTCAACGATTTGTAGTGTAAACTCTCTTCTCGGATTTGTAGCATGACTTTCTCATTTATGTTTAAGTTATTTTTCTTGTTGTTAAAGCTCAACATGAGCTAACTTCTTATAGTTGGTATGCAAACTTTATGTAATGAATTTATTGTGCTATTAATGAAGTATGTTTAAGTATTGAGCATTTTATCTTGTGTGTTTTAATACTTCCATCTTAGATTAGGATTCGCTGTCTAATCGAAGTAGCATTTATGAATTTAGAGATGGTTTGTAACTTTACCTCACAAGATAATATGGTTTGTTGCATTAATAGAGATATTAGTGTTTCTTGCTTAAACCCTAGAGATAGGGAGGGCATAAACCATAAGCTGAATATTGCGGGTGCCTAGGTAGCCTAGGGCGTAACTTTTAAGGTCTAGACATAAACTTTGAGAGCCAAACCCTAGTGAGAAGTATTTGACAAAATACATCCATTGCTGCAGCACTTAACATACTATTATGTGCACTTTAATGAAGTTACTGAAAGTATATGCATCTCAACTTGTTCCAATCATCTAATCTTATTTACCCTGATACTTTTTATTATTTTGCATGTTACCAAATATTTGTGTCATTTACTTTATTTTTACCATCACTAGTTTGTTGATTAAATTACTTATTGTTTAAGTGATAATCCTCGTGGGAACGAACTTTACTTTCACTTTATTACTTGTTGACAGTGTATACTTGCACTATCACGTTTTTACGCAACAAGGACTATAATGTCATCGCTGACGTCAGTCCTAATTATTTGAAATTGAAACATTGGAAAGAACTCATTGGGGCTCAACATGATTTGCAAAGCAGTTGTAAGTTCGATAAACCAGTTCAAATTAAAGGTTGTATTCCTGCTATCGTTTTATGCAATCCTGGTGAGGGGTACATTTATAAAGATTTTCTTGACAAATACGAAAATAACGCTTTGCGAGATTGGACACTTCACAATGCTCAAACCGCTATCGGTCAAGATCCTGGAACATCATGTCTGTGCCTTCTTCCAATGATGGGACGTCATAATGATCAGAGTTATGTTCAACCACAACCTGAAAAAAGATTTGGCTATACACAAATGCTTGCTGACATGGAAGACATTGAATCGATTGACAACATCATCAGAGAGGTTTTTAATTAGTTTCAGACGTAGAGTACTACATTCTTTACATACTTATGGAATCTTTTCATATTCTACTGTTATATAAATGTATTAGATCGCCGAGTTTGTTCAATAGAACAACAATCAGATGTAAAATTTAAATCATATTTATACAACAATTTCGATTTAGGAGATTCTGTCCCTTGCTTTGTGGGAAGCACTTCCTTCTTTATCATTATTTAGCTCCTTTTTACTATTAATGAGAATAACATTATTTTCTTTTCAATTTACATTGTGTTCTTAATATGTATGTTTTTGCTTTTCTAAACGTACTTGAATACAATATTCCTTATACAACATCCTCTATTCAATATACTAACATATATAGCATATCAATACGACATTCTATGTGTTGTTATTGTATGATCCTAATTTGGAGGAATCTAGCTTTCACAACACGCGTGATTGTCGTCTGTCGATGGCCTTGATACATTACTTTCACTCTCTTGACAGGCGAACCTGAGACCATCCCATATAGTATATTTATCTTTCTGAAGGTAATTGAGCCATATGATGACAAGTTCAGCTCCTTCATCTATAGCTGCAATAGTGATGGCCCAAATCAAATCCCCTGCAATGATGTTTAATGGGCCTTCAATTTTAATATTAAGATCCACACTCTTTAGAGTACATTATACTCTTTGAATATAATATAGGCCCATGTCTACTTCATTAAGCCTTAAAGGCCCATTCCTATTGGACAGGAAAAAGTAAAGAATAATGAACAATATAGAGTTGACACGTGGGTCCCATTATACGGGGTCGCATCATGATTCAGAAAAAGGAAACTCGACAGGTGGGGCCCACATCTGTCCCCACTGCAGTAGTCATGAAATATAGTGCTGAGTAATCATTTCCTGCGGCGCACACTATAAATATTGCGACAATCCGGTAATAATAAACGGATGGCCGCCACGTGGCATAAATTGAGATTAGAGGCACTACTATAAATTGTTCCCCATTCCCAATTGACAAAGCAGAGTTTTGCGAGAGCTCAATTGGGGAACACTCTCATATTTACAAAATGCCATAAATTCCAAAACGCTTCTCTATATCTGCTAAGAATTTCATTCTTAGTTATCCTTGTTGCTCGTTAACTAAAGAAACTGAACTTGAACAACTCGTTGCTCTTGACTTTTCACAAACTAAAAAGAAGTTCATTCGAATATGTAGAGAACTTCATGAAGATGGAGAACCTCATTGACTGGGGCCAATTCTAGTTCGATGGAAGATCTGATAGGGGTGGGAGTAGAATCTGGCAGACGTATACGCCAAAGCACTCAACATTGGTTCCAAAATTGATGCACTACAGGTTTTAAAGGAAAAGGATCAAAAGTCTTTCTTCCTCCAGTTCCATGATATTTGCTCAAAAGCTGATCACCTTTTTGCCAAGCCACCTACAATATTTACTTCTGAATGGAATTACTCATCCTTCAAGATTCCAGAGAGCATTAAACGATGGATTGCTGACAATTTTGGACAAGATGCCGCTGTGCGGCCGGAGTTCCATAATGGATGCAACCGGAGTCGTGTTCTCAGGTGGAATATCGACCGTCCAATCAGTTTAATCATTGAAGGGCCTTCAAGGATAGGAAAAAACAGCGTGGGCCGTTCTATTGGGCATCATAATTACCTATCAGGACACCTAGATTTTAGTCCGCGTGTTTATTCAAATGAAGTGGTCTATAATGTCTTTGATGACGCCAGTCCTAATTATTTGAAATTGAAACATTGGAAAGAACTCATTGGGGCCCCACATGAATGGCAAAGCAACTATAAGTACGGTAAACCAGTTGAAATTAAAGGTGGTATTCCCTCTATCGTGTTATGCATTCCCGGGGAGGGGTCCATTTATAAATCTTTTCTTGAGAAAGATGAAAATCACGCTTTACGAGATTGGACACTCCACAATGCTCAATTCGAATTCATCCAATCCCCCCTTTATCAAAATGTAAGATCCCAAAGTAATTGTTTTAATTACTTTGATGCTCGAATAATTTAATATTTATTATTGCATGATGATTGATGATTTTATGAAATTGATTTAATTGCAATAAAATTAGGTGTGAAATGTGTGATCGTTGCAAATAAAAATTAGTTGATTGAAATGGGCCTTATTAGGAAATTGAGGATAGAGTAAGGGCATTTTAGGAATTCCACCACCTAACACTCACTTACTTTAATAAACAACCAGCTGACTCCCTAAACACCCTCACTTATCCATTTCAGAAATTTTGAAAAAGAAACAAGCACACACACTTCGTGGGGGAGAGTTTGAGAGAAAGGAAAAGAAGGGAAGGAAGAGGGAGCAAAACGCTAACTCACAATGAACTCAAACTGAAACATCCAACCTCATCTCACTCTCATCCTACTTACTTCCTTATTCCATTATAAGAAAGAACAAACAAATGGTTTCCTTTCTCTACTCCTCCCAAGTTTGAAATGCATGTTAGCTTGGAGGGTACGTAGTTTGAGCTGAATTCTTGGTTGCAACTTGGATAAAAGAGCTCAAATACGTTATTGAACTCCTACAATGTTAGTTGGAGAGTTTGTATTGAGGAGTTGAGTGCTGAGCTCGAAGTTGAGTTAATTGGGAGTGTTGGTGCCTTTGAAAAACTCAAATTTGGGGATAGTTTGGTGACTTGAGGACATCCTTTCTTCAAGCATTTTTTTTTTGACCAAATTTCATTAAGCATTTGAAACTTCAGAAATTGCATGTGAGTTCCTCACTTATTTTATGTTTCTATGAAAATGCATGTTGGTTTTCGTTACATATTGTGTATTCGTGTGTTCATTGTAAATTCTTATGATACTTAACGATTGAAATGAAATTGCTGATGTGAAGTGTTGTTTTAGGCATGTTTTGAAATTAATTTCATAGTGGAAATTTTGCATTTTGAGATAGCAACGAGTTTATAGTGAATTGGACCAAAAAGGAATGCTCAAACCTGTTAAAAATATTATTTTTTGAAAGCTGTCTAGGAAGCACGACGAATGCGCCTGGGAGCATGACCAGTGCGTGAGGCTGTGTTTGACAGGTGCTGGATTTTTGCCAAGCACAGCCAGTGCGTCCAGGCGCCTTGCTGTCGTCAAATTTCAAAAACCAATTTATCTCATTCCTTTGAGTACCAATTCAACTCAAATTCCACCCCTAATTCAAAAGTAAATATTTTCATATGATTTAGGCCATGAATTGAGATGTTTACAAGATTCATGGTAATGTATTGAGTTGAACGATACCTTTTTGAACGTGTTAACGAGTGAAAATATTTTATTTACTTTGGTTATCATTGTCAACAAACGAGGAACAAATTGAATAAACATAGAGGCATAAAATACCATGGGGATGACGATCCTAGTTTATAAGCACACTTGGTGGACAGGAAGTCATAGAGGCCTAGGTTTATAACTGATTGGTGTAAATGGTTAATATTCTAATATTTATGACGTCTAAAGGTTAGGATGTTACATTTTGGTGTCACAGAAGTTCGACCTTGTCAGGCTTAGAGATAAAGTCGTTAATAGATTAGATAGGTCCAGTCAGCTAGGGACTAAGACAAGTAGATGTCAGCACCTATAATTATATTGAGCCAGATCCACTCAATACATCATGCAACGTACTGAGAATAATGACAATTGGTTGCCTTAGCCCCAAAAATGTCAAAAACGCTAAACAATAGGACTCCTGGCTTTCTCGGTTCATTAGAGCATGTAGTGGAAGTAGTGGGCTACAGACGATATTACGGAACGAAAGTATGGGCATTCGTGTTGGTTCGAGGAAACTGTGGGGGCCCATTCAATCTTTGGAGCCGAATCGACCATTATGTTGCTGTGTAAATCGTTAAAGGTTATCTAGTGAGTTATAAGTCGGGTTAAACATTCCGGTAGAAGGAGTGTTAGTATCGTAGATTTGTTTAGTATTAGCAGGCACTGCAAAACCTAGATTGTCATTCGACCAGTCTCTCAATTACCGAGATGATGTTAGGGATTGTATTAGTAATCCTCTCTTGTAACCCCGACTTATGTCTCAGCCAAATGAAATCCTTTCGGATAGTTTTGATTCTAGATCGTGTTCCTTTTCCTCAGAAACACCTTACCCAAGGCCACGAAACCAAACTTGTAAACTATAATTACACATGCAATTTTGGCAAGTAGTACCATCCGATGTTTATTAGACTAGTTTCCTTGTCGAAATTCTTGATTTAGGTTCCTTTTGAGAGGGTACTAGAATTTTTATGTCAACGGGAGTAAACTAATTACTACCCTCCGACTAGGAGCAAGTCGGTTTTGGTCTGTGAGAAATTTTTGCTAGACTTCCAACATGTTTTATTCATAACTTTTGATCCGGAACTCTGATTTATATGTACCCGGGTGCGTTGGAAAGCTAACGAAAATGTTTGCACATATGGATAGCTACTGGACTGTGTTTTTATTCCAAGTACAAGAAGTACTCCTAGTCTACCCAAACTCTTAAATTCCAAGTACTCGTAGAGTATAAACCCTAGAATGGCATAAGACGTATAACGGGGATTTCCAACGATTAAGACTAAGTCTTTAGACCCTCTGATTAGGGCGATACCTTTAGGAGACTTAAGAAGGGATACTTCTTGGAAATGGATATTAGTAGTTATAACTCCCTTCAGATATTTTAAGATTTAGTAAATGTCTTAGATAATTAGACACCCAGCATGTGTGTCGAAAAGTGGGAAGTTCGATTTACCTAAGTGTTAAATGTTTTGTTGATCAAAAGGTAGGACGTGATCCATATTTGATCGATTACGATAGTTGTAGTAATTTCATTTGGATCTTTTATGGAATTAGGAAAGATGAAAGACCAAGGTGTTCAGTACTCGGATTCGGATGTGATCGCGTCTGGGGTACAAGTTGATGACTGCTTCTAAAGATCTGAAACATATGTCTCGGACGATTGAAGATGAAGATAGGCTTCGGGTAATTGAAGATGGACCTCGGGTGATCCGACAACGATTCCATGTTCGCGTCAGGTGGGGTACCTGCAAACACTCCGACGTTCAAGTTAGTATGGGACAGAGAAAGAATATGAAAGAAATAAGAGTGTAATGAAAAGCGTACCTGGGGACGGAGGGTTGAAACTCTATTTATAGACAGAAGTGTCCTACCTGAAGCGTTGGATACGGGATGTTGACCAGCCAGTTGAGCGCCGGATGTTTCTAGAAGCAGAATTGGGCCTGGCCCAAGTCTTGTGACGCTTTGGCCTAGTCCGGAACAAAGGCCCCCCAAGTCGGGGTCGGATGAAGGATGACATCGGCCTCGGCTTGATCAGACAGTTTCTTTTATGAGAGAGGATTGTTGCTCCACATGTTGTCTTGCAAGTGGGGGAACAGACACGTGACGTTTTGGGAGATCAAGAGAGTCCTGTCGTGCTGCTTTTATGGGAGGCATTGAAGAGGCATGACGCTTCGTGTTTTGACCCTACATAAGGGGAGATGAGGACTTTTCAACCACTTTGCTTCTTCGTTGACACTGATTCTTCGCGAGAGCTCTCAGCGACTGAAGGTTGTGTGCATCTTCGACCACCGTGCCGAGTTCATCTTCGCCGTGCGACGCCGTGTATTCTGGAATTTCATGGTTGGGCGAGATCGTCATCCATCGTCCGAAATTATTATTCAAGTCGAGCTCAAGAGTTTCATCAATCGAGGTTAGTCCTTGGTCATATAATTTTAGATTTTTAATTAAAATACCTTTCTCCGCGGCCAACACTACTGCCGCGAAGGCTGTCGCTGCTTCGCGCCTCATGGGGAGGAGATGGACCATTCTCAGGCCTTTCTGAGGCCGAGATTAATGCATCTAGGTTTAGATAGTGATGGTGCCGCCCTCCCCTTGCAAATAAATGGTTCGATCAAAGTGAGAGGAGACACGGTCTATTGTGCCCCTGGGAAATCGATATTGAAGAGGTCGCCCGAAGGCCATCCAGTGCCGGCTTCAAAGGGAGCCCCATAGCAACTCTCTTCTACGTATGCCAATTCATTCGCGAGTTCGGGTACATTGAGTTCGGTCAGAGAGATTATGACCAAGCAGTCGTCCGAGGGTACGGTGGAATAGCATCCCGAAGTCAATTCTTAGAGTAAGAAACCTACGGTCGTTTTTGAAGAGCGTGAGGAGACGGTTGAGGAGGTCTATGACTGGGTTTCTACCAAGATTGACAATATACATCTGAGGTTCAAGCCGGATAAGTCAGTGTCCTTCTGGTGTGCACCAAACATGACGGTCTCGGCTTTTTCTTCTGTGGGGCTACGCTCGAGACCATGGGGGTTCGGATCCATTTTAGTGATTTTCAAAAGGAGATTCTGCTGTTTTTGCACGTGGCCCCCTCACAACTACTGCCGAATGCGTGGGTGTTCATACGCGGCTTCGAGCTGGTGGTGATGAGGCACCTCGGGAGAGTGCCTTTAGCGAAAATTTTCCTTTGTCTTTTCAATGTGTTTCATTCGCTTGAATTGGGGTCTGGTAGGACGAGGCAAGGTCATGTCTGCTTCCGTGGCCATCCAGAAGGATCTTACTTCACGCCGACCATTGATTTTAACAAAGACTTTAAGGCAGCATTCTTCTTTGTGCTGGCGTCCAACAATGCGGCGAAGCGTTCAATTGTCGATTTTGAGGGCAAGCAGATGTCTAAGGAGCATTTCCCTTTGTCTTGGTCTCGGCAACATATTGTTCGAGATGTGGAAACAATCGAAACCAAATCCTATGCTGGGAAACCGTGGTTGTTGAGAGGGGACAACGCGGTTTCCTTCAAAATGATCGACCGGTGGGGGAAGGAGTTGACCAAGAAGGACCTGAAATTTCAATACAGCTCAATGTTTGATGCCTTGGCCGATTCCGAGGCCAAGTTGAAGAGATACTTTACTTCCTGTACTCGTTTCGTTTTACTTTCTTTTTCTTGACACTTTGTTGTGGACCGGGTGACCCCGGGAGTATTTGATGTTGGTTCTGATTAGATCTGCTTTCTTTGCTGGTAAGATGGATGACCTTGACTCCATTCTGAATGAGTATACCATTGATATGTCCGTGCATGTGAACATGCCGGACAAGCCTTCTGAGAAGAAAAAGAAAGCTGGTCTGGTGTTGGGCGCTGGCCCCAATGCTGACACTACTCCATCCCAATCTTCTAAGGGGACGGTCACTTCTTACAATCCTCCAAAGTCTACTCCAGGGTCGTCTTATAAAAGTTGTCCGAAGTGAGGCCACAAGGAGGTGGCCAAGGCCAGCAAAGGTAGCACCACCCCTGGCACCCATAAAAAAACAAAAAATAGATGAAAAGAATGGTGAAGAGAGAGAGAACATCACCTTGGAGGATTTCGAAGCTTGTGCCAAGGTCGCAAAGTTCGGGGTGGTCGCCTTCAAGCAACTGGAAGAGGCTATCGCCGAGTAGACAAGCGCTCATCTCCGAGGTAAGATTTCTGAATTTGAAGTTCTGAATAGATTTATCGATGGCGAGTTGATTCGCACATCTCGTAAGTTTAAAATTTACCGAGATCATTATTTGGTAGAGCTCTCTTAAGACAACCGGCGTTTGAAGGCGAAGTTGGAAAAACTGTCAGACATTCAAAAGAAGCTGACCGAGGCTCATGACCGGACCAAGGAACAAGCAAAAAAGATAGAGAAGCTTCCGGCATTGGAGGCCGACCTGTGGAGGGCGAGGGAGGAGCTTGAGAAGGTCAAGGAGGAGAGGGATGTTGAGGCTCTGAAGAATGATGCCGAAGTGAAAAGGTTGAAGGAGGAGTAGATTGTCCTCAAGGATAAAATTGCTTCCGGAGTGGTGCTTGGTTTTCTGCGCTGCTTGGATATGGTGGTTTCGCTTCACCCCAATGTCCGGGTAGATTTGTTGAAACTCAATCATAAAGCAGTTGATGTCCAGATCGTCAAGGGAGTTCAGGTCATCTATGAGCTAACTCCAGCTTCCTCCCCTGGTGCTCTGGAGATCGGGGAGCCTGCTGCTGCTGTGGAAGATACCCCTACCGCCGAGGCCAGCACCACACCAGCTCCCGAAGATAAGGCTACACCTGCTGCCGAGACAACACCACTCCTGCTGCTGAGGTCGGTGGTCAAGTTGCCGTCGTGGTAGAGAAGTCAAGAGCTTTGGAAAGCTTAAATTATATCTTTTCTGCTTTTTTACTTTCTACACTTTCTTGGTTGGTCTCGGGCATGTCCGGGGCCAACCTTGGTCTGTAACAAACAATTTCACCGTTTGCATTTAACCAATCCTTGTTTGTTTCCTGCTTTGTTTGTTTTTTCAAATGCTTTAATCTTCTTTGAATGCCGACCTAGTTTATCATATGGCCGTTATTAATCGTGGAGATTGATAGTATTGTTCATCGTCTATTTAGAATGAATGTTGAGAGATAACTCCTGAGTGCCGAATCTCTGAGCTCTGAAGATGGGAAACCCGCTGTGGGCTCCCCGGTCTTCAAAAGATGGGAAGGCCGGTGTGGCCCCCCTCTCCGCAATCTTCTTTCGGAGGTCGCTGTGGACCCCAGTCTCCAAAAGATGGGAAGGCCACTGTGGTCCCCCCTCTCTACAATCTTCTTCCGGACGTCGCTGTGGACCCCGGTATTCGACCTCTGATTGAGCGTTGAGTTCGGAGATCAGAGGGATGAGCTCGCACGAAGCGAAATTGCGATACCTTCGGTCTCTGAAGGAGCTTGTCAGCTCGGGGATCAGAGAGAAGGTTTGCTCGCACGGGGCGAAATTGGGATGAAATCGTTATGGACTTCCTTCTCGGGCTCTCTGGCGGCATTGTGATCTTGGGAATCAGAGAGCTTCTGGAGCCGCTGTGGGCTATTTATCACCTGAGATTTAGATAGCCAGAGGTCTTGAGAAGAAATCCAGACTCAACATCTGCGGCGGTGGGACGAAGGACCAAGACATTAAGAAGAGATCTGAAGTAGGATGAGGATTCGATCTCGAACGAAGGTTCGGAGTAATAATAGAAAGGTCCGTTATAGAGTAAGATTCGCACTCGGACGAAGGTCCAGAAAAGTAATAGAAGAATCTGATGTAGAATGAGATTCGTAATTGAATGAGTATCCGAAGTCATGAACCAGTTCTGAGAACACCCGTCACTATTACGGGGGAATGATTCCGCGCTTTCTCGGAGATAAAGCATTCTTGGAGGAAATCAAGATACCAATAACAAAAGTAAATGTGGGAGAAGTCATATCTTACCTCGGAGCAAAGAGTCGGGTCGGACAATCGTCTGAGACCGTGTCTGTTGAGAAGAATTTGTTGAACAGAGAAATCGGAAGATAGATATTTAAAAGAATTCGAAAGCAAATGATTTTTCCCACTGTGGTCGCCATTGTTCGGTACTCGGATTCGGATGTGATCGCGTTCGGGGTACTAGTTGATGAGTGCTTCTAAAGATCTGAAAGATATCTCTCGGACGATTGAAGACGAAGATAGGCTTCGGGTAATTGAAGATGGACCTCGGGTGATCCGACATAGATTCCATGTCCGCGTCGGGTGGGGGTACCTGCAATCACTCCGACGCTCAAGTCAGTATGGGACAGAGAAAGAATATGAAAGAAATAAGAGTGTAATGTAAAGCGTACATGGGGATGGAGGGTTGAACCTCTATTTATAGACAGAAGTACCGTACCTGAAGCGTTGGATATGGGTGTGTGAATCCTGACCGTTGGATGCAGATGTTGACCAGCCAATTGAGCGCCGGATGTTTCTAGAGGAAGAATTGGACCTGGCCCAAGTCTTGTGACGCTTTGGCCCAGTCTGGAACACAAGGGATTACCCAAACTAGTTTAGAACTTCTTTTCTGAATCAGTACAACAAGCACTAAGTGTGCGCCCGTATGATTCCTTAAAAGAATCCTTTTATTTTATTTTCATTTTCTTGGTGCTGCAACTATTCCATTTCCATATTAATCCAAATGTAAATATTTACACCTAGAATAGTCAATGATCTATCAGATAGAGTTTTAGAAAGTTCTGTTTAAAAAGGGTAGTTCGGTCATGTAGGATTTCATCTAGCTTGAAGTTTCCCCAAAGGTCCTTGCACTAGTTTTATGATCAAGTTCTTTGCTTGCAAGTCCAGTTGCGAGGATGTCGAGCTCAATCATGGAAGATGAGAGGGTTTCTCTGTCGGAGAGTTCCCTAGGAGAGGTATCCACCGAGGTCCTGAATCTAATACCGTGACGCCCGAGGCCACTGGGTATCGGTTTTAACCGAGTCTGTACAACTGGGTTTCCCTGAAGGTGGTGGATGCCCGGTCCAAA
Source organism: Astragalus glycyphyllos (assembly GCA_963573325.1). Classification (NCBI taxonomy): domain Eukaryota; kingdom Viridiplantae; phylum Streptophyta; class Magnoliopsida; order Fabales; family Fabaceae; genus Astragalus; species Astragalus glycyphyllos. The sequence continues at coordinate 20,384,746 of OY754308.1, forward strand.
TTACGGGGTGGCGAAGTGGCCGAGATGGAGAAGTACGTGGTTGCTCCAGAGGAACAAAAGTGGAGGTTGGAGCATCCGGGGCAACTTCCTGCTTGGACCGCGTTGCCGCCGAAGGAGATCGGGTATTTCTTCTATAAGAGGTGTTTCGAGTTGATGGGGATCAAGATCCCGCTGTCGGAGTTCCAGCAGAGCGTTCTGGATCACTTTAGGGCCTTTGAGGACGTCATGGGCTACCTCGGGGGGACTCCGTCTACCAGGGTCTTTTTCTCCGTATTTGAAGTTTTCCATCAGCCGGATAAGGAAGACGCCACTCGTTAGGGCCACGTTTGTCTAGGTGGGAGACGGGATCGGGCATACTTCGTTCCGGTGAATGATTCAAACAAGGGCTTGAAGAAGTCCTTCATCTTCATCCGAGCCGCAAACAAGAAAGCCAAGAGGGCAATTGTTAATTTCGAGGGGGAGGAGTCGGCCAAATCCCACTTCCTGCTGTCTTGGGACGGTCACCACTATGATCATCCGAACAAGGCCTTTTCTGTGAATCCAAAATCTCTTTGGGACGAGGATGCCGAGAGTTTCAAGGCCCTCAAAGAGTGGGGTGATAAGCTCCTGAGGGTCGGCCGCAAGTTCCGATGTGGTGATATCATCGGGGCTAAGTCGGCTGGTGAACTGAAATCACTGGTAGGTACCTTTGAAATTTGCTCAAAGTACTTTTATTTGTTTCGCTTGCCGCGCCTATCTGATTTTCTAATTTTTGTGCAGACGTCCTGGCAACCTGCCCACCTTCTGATCCCGCTGCTGAGATTCAACTAAAGAAGTGTTCCTCCACAGGAAGAAAAGGCAAGGGTGCTTCGAGGAGTAGACGTATGGCTGTGAATTCAGATGATCCTGTCCGGCCCGTGAAGAGAAACAAGGTCGTTGATGACCAAGAGGTGATGTTTCAACCCGAGGTCACTGCAGAGTTGCCTTCTGAGGTTTGTCCGACGCCGACTTGGAGGCTTGTGTTCGGGTTGCCGAGACCGCGTTGGGTCTGTTTCGCGAGTTGGAGGAGATGGAGGCGGACCCTGAAGTGCTCAAACTTTCTCGAAGGTTGGAGAGGCCGAAGTTATCAACTGCGAGCTCGACGGGGATCTCTTGGATTGGACGGACAAACTGGAGTATTGCCGTGACGTTCGTATTCCAGAGATCATCGAGGAAAATCGTGTGCTCCGGGCTTCTATCGACTCCCTGGGTTCGGCGGACGAGCAGATTACCGATCTCTAGCACCAACTGCAGCAGGGCCGACCTGAGGCAGGCGAGGCGGAAAGGATCTCAGCTTATCTTGCGAAGGCCGAGGCAAAGGAAGCTCGTGCTCAAGAGGAGGTCGCCACCCATGATGCCGAACTTGAAAAGCTTCGAGGGGAATGTACTTCTGCCGAGGCCTGGATGGAGAGCTCGGCAGCACTAGGCTTTAAGAGATGCCGGACTCTTCTAGCTGTGGTGAATCCGAATCTCACGATGGACCTCTTGGTTCCCAAGAATGACATTTTCGAAGGTAACCTTGTGACGCTGGTGCCGGGCGCTCCTTTGGATCAAGCGCTGCTTCTATTTGTTGGCTCCGAGGCAGAAGTTTCTGAATGAAGCCTTTCCTGTTTTAATCTTTTTACTTTCGTAAATGTAAGGCCGTGACCCCCCTTATGTAACCTTTTTAAGATATCATTGGAAGTTTCTTTTTCCTGCATTGTTATTTCAGTTGTTTATCGTTCTTATTCGACGTAGTGAGATGAGAGTGGCTGAGGCCGAGTTTAAGATTACATGCGTCCCTTCGTTGCCTGATAGAGCGCGAGGTTCGGAGATCAGGGATGTGTTCGTTCCCTGATGGAGCACGAGGCTCGGAGATCAGGGGGTCCTTCGCCTCTGATGGAGCGCGAAGCTCGGAGATCAGAGGTCCCTTCGGCAACTGATGGAGCACGAGGCTCAGACATCAGAGGGAACGTCTTTGGTAGAAGCCGTTGGGGACTTCTTCCTTCGACCTCTGATGGAGCTTTGAGCTCGGGGATTAGAGGGAAGGCTGCTCGCTTGGCGCGAGATAAGGGTTGTTGTGGACCTGAACCGCTGTGGGCCTTGGTGTGCCTCCCGAGTGAGCGTTTAAGCTCAGAAACGGGAGGGACATGGGCCTCTCCTCAAACCGTTGTCGGTAGAGTGGCCAGCTTGGGTTGGACTCGGATAAGAGGGGCCTCGCTGGGGTCAGAACCTGCGAGTTAAAATAAAAATAGACAGTGAGTTTTTCTGCAATCCATTTATTGAAGACAAGAATCAATGTTGGATACAATCTTGATGTTTAATCTGTTTTTAATTTCCTCTTCGGGGTGCATCCCCTTTACTGTTCCTTCGTGGCGTTGGAGCCGGCCAAAGCGAGTGTTTCCTTCTCAGCTCGACGGTCCGACATCAGACACAGGTATTGGCATATTTTTGCCCCGTCAAGGTCCACGGGGATGGTGATCACTTCTTCTTTTTTCGAAAGGAAACTCATTTTGAGATGAACCGTGGAGGCTACAGCTCCGAGCTTCCCCATTGTCGGTCAGCTGACGATACAGTGATACGGGGATGAGCAAGGTAACACTAGGAACCTGGTCTTGATAGTTTTGGAGAGCTCGTCTTCTCCGTAGGTTACTCTTAGCTTGAGGTAGCCTAGGGGTCGGGTCCTGGCACCGTTGAATCCCACCAGATTAGATCCTTCGTAGTTGGAGAGGTCCTTCTCGGAGATTTTAAGCTTGGGGAGCAGTTCTTTGAAGAGAATGTCCACCGAACTCCCTTGGTCGACTAGGATTCTTTTTACATCGACCCCGGCCAACACGGAAGAAATGACTAAGGGGATGTCTTCGTTGGGTTTACCTCGGAGGAGATCTGATTCGGCAACTGACAGAGGGGGTCTGTCTTTTTCCATTGTGGGTGAACCCGTGGTCGAGCTGATGCTGAGGGCTTCCTCCCAATGCCGCTTGATGGAGCACTTTGTTCTTCGGACCTCCATGGAGTAGCCCCCCAATGTGACCATGGCCACGGGGCGTGGTCTCTGCGACCTCGGTGTTTCATCCGCAGATTCGCTACTATCAGCAGGGGACTTCGTTACTTCATTTACTGCGGCCTTGGACTTCCGAGGTGCGTGTTTTGGAGACCTCTCCCTCTTCTTGTCGTCCGTCCTTAGGTACTGCTTCAGCTTTCCTCGTTGGATTAAGTCCTCTATGTCGTCTTTCAACACCCTAAAGGCTTCTGTGTCGTGGCCGCTGCTCCGGTGGTACTTGCAATAAACTTTTTTTTGGTGTTTCCCCGATGGGAGATCGGAGAGAATGGTCTCCCACTGTGGTCGCCAATGTTCGGTACCAGAGTACAAGTAACTACCTTAGATGGACGTGCACCGAGAGGACGGAAGGATGATTTCGGGTTGCTGAGTTAGGACCTCGAATTGGCCGAGGTGTGCTTCTTCCGCGCCTCGGGTTGTAACTCACCATTTCCAGGTATGCTCTCCAATCCCATCTCTATTACCTCTTCACTTCCCTTGCTGACTTAGGCATCAGAGTGCTTGCCGGTACCCCACCCGAGGCGCGGGAGAATTACACCTCGGCAAATCCGAGGTTTAGACTCAGCGACCCGAAATCATCCTTCCGTCCTCTCGGCGCACATCCATCCGAGGTAGCCACTTGTACTCCGGTACCGAACAAGAAGTATGAAGAATTTAGTTGGGCAATAGTCCTTAAGCCATTATGCCTAACAAGTCTCCACTTAAGAACAAAATATGAGGTTTCAGTTTGTTAACCGCTTGTCTGTGAAAGTTAACAGTTAGATAGTATTTATATATACCCCGTTTGACAAGTCATATGAGAATGCATACTGCCATGAAAGAGTGATGTGACCAAAGAATGTGTTTTGTACTGTGGGTAACAATGAAAGGGTAAATTGATTGAGTTGCCGGTAGTTGACTGAAATAGACGTGCCATTGAGTTTTGAGCATCACATGATGAGTGTATTCTAAGTTTGTCTCACTTGCTTGTGTTTTTGTCGTGATGAGAATTTCCGAAATGATGCTTGATATGCTGAAGTGTTAAACCAACTCTTGTTCTTTTGAAAATTTCGTACGCAATAATAGTTGTGTTGTTGAAATGTTAGCTAACCTTGAGGATTTAAATGTGCTAGGACTGGATTGGACTGTTTTTCACATATTTTGAGTAAGGTATAGTTTGGTGAAAGTATAGGAACAAACGGAATGAATTTTTTTTGAGGAAAAACAGAATTTCGACAACTGCACAGGAGGCACGGATCATGCGCCTTAGAGGCCCGGACCATGCGAGACATTCTGCCACTCTAAGTTATAACGATTCCAAAATGAGGCCAATGATTTCCCAATCCTATCCTTATCCTTATATATGATAATATTAATTGGAATCGACTGATTTGAACTACGTCTACTGCCATGTGAGTATTTATAAGATTTAAGGTTATGTGTATCGTGAAAAGAAATGCATATCCCTTATTGTTCAGTACTGGAGTACGGGTTGAAGATCCAAATTGGGATGCTCCATGAGGATGGAAGGTTGACTTCGGATGGATGGACTTCGAATTGGGATGCTCTCGCGCCTCGGGTGGGGTACCTGCAAGCGCTCCGATGCCTAAGTCAGCAAGGGAAGAGAAGAGGTATTTTGAGAGAAATGAGTGCGTACCTAGGAATGGAATGTTGGTCACTCATTTATAGATGACAGCATCGTTCCCGAACCGTTGGATGAGGCGGATGTGTCCTATTCATTAAATCTTGATTACTTGTGGATGCAGATAAGGCGTAGCACGGAAATGGGCCAGGCCCAAGTCATTCTGAAGGGTTGGCCCAGTCCGGAACAGTGGCCCCCAAGCCGAGGTGAAATGGCTGAAGTTGAGCTTGACAGAGCATTTATGCTCGGCTTCAAGTATGTCCTGCAAAAAGCTTGACAGAGCATTTAAGCTCGGAATCAAGTAGATCTTGACTGAGCATTTAAGCTCGGAGTCAATTGTGTCTTGACTGAGCATTTAAGCTCGGAGTCAAGAGGGTTCGAAGCCGCTGTGGACTTCTTCCTCGGTCCAGAACTGAACATTGAAGCTCGGAGTTCGGGAGAAGGCATGTGCTCAAAGAGCGGGGGTCGAAGCCGCCTGGGACAGCTTCCTCCGGTCTCCGTCTCAACATTTAAGGCAAGCCGAAAAGGAGGCTGGCTCGCGAAGAGCAAGTTCGGGGTCGCTGTGGACCGTTGCGCGCTCCGTGACTAAGCATTTAAGCTGGAGTCGTGGAGGGTGTTTGCGTCGTTCTTTGACGGCCTCGCCTCGTACCGTCGTCTGCCGAGTGGCCAGCTCGGTGTCGGACTTGGGTGAGATGGGCGTTGTCGTGAGTGGGGAGCAAGTGTCGCCGTGAGCCCTATAAGTCAGGAAAACAGAGTGATAAAAATGATTTTATTCGGGGATGCTATTGGTCTGAATGTTACATTTGATCAGCTATAGTACATTTTGAGCTTGGTAGCATTCCAGGTTCGAGGTATTGGCTCCTTGGAGAGAGTCTCCAAGTGGTAAGCTCAGTTCCCGGTCTTTGTTGCGACTGGGTAGGGTCCTTCCCAGTTGGGTGTGAGTTTCCCAGTCGGGTGATGACTTTCTGGTTGAATCGTCTGGCAATCAGAGCTTTGACAACGGCCTTGGCAAGTTGTGCTTCATCTCGAACTTCTTGTACAAGGTCTAGTTCCTCTCTTGCAGCTTTGTCGTTTGCCTCATTGTTGAGAGGGTATAGAGTCCTCCAGGTAGATTCTCCGACCTCCACTGGTATGACTGCCTCGGTTCCATATGTCATCCTGAAGGGAGTCTCTTTGGTGGGGGAATGTGGCATTCTCCGATATGCCCAGAGGACATACGGTAGTTCCTCGGGTCATGCCCCTTTTGCCCCTCTCAGACTTTTCTTTAGTCCTTTGAGCACGACCCTGTTTGCCGACTCGACCTGGCCGTTGGTTTGGGGGTGCTCGACGGAGGTGAAGTGCTGCTTGATGTTCAGATCTGTCATTAATTTCCGAAATCTGGTCAGGATGTTCTTTTTCACGAACATGATGCAGTTGTTGGCAGTTATTTGGGCGAGAGGCTCTACTTCGATCCATTTTGTGACATAGTCGACAGCAACGATTAGGTACTTGACTCCACCTCAGTAGGGCTGGAAAGGACCGAGGAGATTTATTCGCCATTGGCTGAAAGGCCATGCTGCCGATAAGGAAGAGATCTCAGTCGGGGGCGCTTGATGGACGTCACCGTATCGCTGGCAATTGTCGCATCTCCTAACGAGGTCGGAAGCGTCCTTCGTCATAGTTGGCTAGTAGTAACCTGCCCTGAGGGCCTTCTTCGCCATGGCCCGGGCTCCCAGGTTAAGTCCAGAGATACCTTCATTTCTTTCATTGAGCACGTACCCGGCTTCCTCCCCTTCAACACACTTCAAAAGGGGAGTAGAGAAGCCACTGCGGAAGAGCTTCCCGTCTATGATGGAGTAAGATGTAGCACGGCGTCGAACTGCGGTGGCCTACTTGGGGGCTGGTTCCCCCCCGAGCTCAATGTTGTCCTTGATGGGTTTTATCCACCCTGCGCCTTCCGCCACGACATGGACATCGGACATAGAGGCCGTAGATAGGTCGACGCTCTGTTTCGTCAGGCTTTCCTGAATAATGCTCCGCAGATTGCCTGTTGGTTTTGTGCTGGCCAGTTTGGCTGGGACCTTGGCTCGGGCGTTCTCAGCCTGAGGTACGTGCTTTAATTCCACCTGCTCGAAACGGAGGAGTAACTCCCCTACCCGTGCCAGGTATCGCTGCAGGATGGGGTCATTTGTGACGAAATCCTTCTTGACTTGGGAGACTACCAGTAGCGACTCTGTGTTTAGCTCGATGGTTTTTGCCCCGAAATTTTAGGCTAGCTTCAGTCCGGCAATGCAGGCTTCGTATTCTGCCTGGTTGTTTGAGGTGGTGAAGGTGTAGCTGAGGGAGACCTCGATCATCAGCTGTTGCACCCCGAAAAATCCTTTGGAGGGATTTCTCTTCGCACAACATGAATTGGAGTCGCCACCAATATTTTTTTAGAGGTAAAACATTGAAAAAAACCTTTCTTGAGAGACAATGGTCCTTGGAACCACGAGATTTGAGTTCGGGGGTCGGTTATGCATGGGGAAGGTACGAGCACCCCACACATCCTTTCTACTGAAAGGGAACCTCGATTTGACGTGTGATTTAAAAGGTTGATTTAAGAAATGCTTTGTTTTTATCTCTCTTTATCTCTCCTTACTTTATGGAAAAACTTAAGGAAAATTTAATCTTTTGCACTTGACGGGAGGGCACCGTGCCTACGTATCCCGGGGAGGGAATCAAAGCAACGTAGTTCTTGTTTTCGAAAGTTGTTTTGTTTTTAGAAATTGCCTTGTTTTGGAAAAGGGTTTGTTTTTTTGAAAAGAAAATGGTTTTCATTTGTCGTGCTTGACGGGAATGTGACCCGCTCCTACGTATCTCCCAGTGCGATGGAGAATTCAAAGCTTACGTAGTTCTCGGTTGTCGAGAAAAGGTTTTTATTTTTTAGTTATTTAATTGTGAAAATTGAATGTTCACAGTGATCAAACAACAAAGGTTTCGAGTGATCACCACTAGCATCCCATTATTGACGATCGTGCAAGCAAAGGCTTCGCATTATCCTCAACAAAGTTTTTAATTTGTGAAATGAGAGTTCTTTTGAAAAATGAGTGTTCATGATAATCAATTGAGCAAAGACTCCAAGTGATCACCACTAGCACCCCATTGTTGACAATCGTGCAAGCAAAGGCTTCGCATTATCCTCAACAAAGTTTGATTTGTGAAAAATAGTTTGAAATTGTTTTGAGAAGAAGTGAAGTTGTTTGTCAATGATTATGTAAATGCAAAAAAAATGTTTTGAAGTTGGAACGTTACTAACGAGTAACAAGTTGTTCTTTGTATGCAACATGGTTTTGAAGTTTTGGAGAGTTACTAACGAGTAACAATTGGTGGAAATCAAAACAAGCAAATTGTGAACACCAATTCAACATTTTAATGCACCACAACAATTTAATGCATCAAGGCTCTAAGTGGCCTATCCTTTGCCAAAACTTCACAAGCTTCAAACAACAATTTACATTAAACTCAAAGAGCAAAGAAAGCATGATTAAACTTGAGGATGCATCAAGGTCAATGGAGACCAATCATGTGCGCAAATTCAATTGTTTATAGACCCCTTTTTGCTCACATTTCACAAGCACATCAAATGGGAATTGAATTTTTAAATGCTTACAAGCATAGGCATCAAGGTTGAAGTAACCTATCTCTTGCCAACTTAGCATAACCCAAGATCATTTGTGGACCATAAGTGAACCAAAACCCAAATTCATTTTCTCAAATCACAAATTAATCATCAATTTATTTCAACAAGTCAACCAAATCAAGCAAGCAAATGACACTAGCAAGACTTAGGAACATTTATTCACAAGATCCAAGCACCAAAATCAACAACTATTCATATTTTTTGATTTTTGTGAAAGTAAGAAGGCATGAAAAATGAATATTTGCAAAATCAAACAACATGTTTGGACATGGGAACTTCAAAATCAAGCCCCAATAACAAGATTGCATAAAGAAATGCATCAAAACTCGATTAAACCTATTTTTATACTAAAGGTGCGAAACATTCATAGCTTCCTAACACAATTTTATTTCACAAAATGCACCAAGCAAAATGATAACAACACAAATCACAATTTATTCAAGGGTGAGAAGCAATCTCAAACACCCAAGCCTCCCTAAGTGGTTGTCAAAATGTTTGAGACACCTATCACCAACAACAATCAACAAATCAACAATATAACAACACTAAAATGCATGAAGATGGTAGGATGAAAAATTAGAAACATGATATCTACATTTTGATGCAAAAAAGTTGAAGATGATGCTAGGTTTTAAGAAGTTTACCTCAAATCCAAGCTAAGGAATGACTAATATGAAGAACAAGACCACAAATCAACTTGAATCTTCACCAAACTTCAATGAAACCCACGAAATGCTTGCTTAAAAATGCCCTTTGATGATGCAAGTTTGAATTAAATTAGGAGAGAAGGAAGATATATGAAGTAGGAGTTAATATGAGATGGAAAATGGAAGTGAAATGAAGAAAAATGGAGGAGGGAGTGGTTGTTGGTGGTTTCGACCAAAAGGAGGAGAGGAGAGGAGAGGTTTGTGTGCTAGGGTTTTGTGAATGAATTGTGAGGCCAAGAGCTTCCCCTTTTGTGAGGTGAATAGGGTATATATAGAAAGCAATTAGGTTTAAGGGTGGTTAGGTCATTGTGCACTAGTTGTGCTCTAGGATTTGATTTTAATTTTGAATCAAAGGCTAGGATTGAGGCTCACATGGTTTGAGGACATTGAGAAAACACAAAATGAGAGAATAGAGAGGAGAAATTCGAAATAGCAAGGGAGGGGTCCTTGGTGACCAAGTTTTGCTAGTTGTCATCTTGTACTATTGTACTATTATATGACCATTCCATTATCCCTTCATTTTTGATTATTCTTCTTAGGATAATTGTACAAAAATGCACCCAATTTAGGCCACATACAAGGTATCTTGAGGAATATGCCATTTTATGTGATCACCATGACCAAAAATGTCATAAAAATCACATCTTGGAACTTTTTGTAGAATATTCCTTTTTGATGTCTTTTTTGAATTTGAATTTTGTGCACAATGTATGCATGCATGCGCATACATACATACATGACCAAAAATGTTTTGCCTCAAATAAATTTCTCTAAAATTGCACAATGATTCTTGATAAAAAAATTATCCTCTTTTGACAATGACCAAAATACCCTTTTGCCCTAAAAACCTTGTTTTTCAACAACAAATGCATTTCCACTCTAACAATGAATTTAAAAGCCCTAGAATGACTTTTAAAACCCAAAAATGCATGCACAATGCTCTTCACTCTTCAAAATAAAACCACACTTCTCAATTTATTTATTTTTGCGGAAAATTAGGGTCTTAAACCTAGGCGGACAAAATTAGGGTATGACAGCTGCCCCTCTTTATTTGGATTTTACCAAGGAATATGAATTGGCCAAAACATATTCCGAGGCAAAATAGAAATAAAGAATTCAGAAATAATACTAATTTTGTCTACTTGGAGAAACTCGAATTTTCCTTTTCTTTTTTTTTTTCTCTTTTTTTTTTGTTTCCTTTCTTTGATCTCTCTTCTTTTGAGAGAGAGAGAGTCAACACTTGTCGCGTCGACGAGAAAGCAGTAAATTGCGTAAAGCAGTAAATGAAAGCAGTAAATGGGAAGTGCCGTAAATTGGGGGATTCGGAGGTTGCCTAAAACCTTTTAACGGACTCTCGTCGAGTCCGAGCTCTGGGGGTGGCCTTTTCGAGCGGCCGATCAATATCAGGTCCGGAACTGATATGATCAATGGATCTACACTATGCCTTAGGTTGACACAATTAATCCGATGGACTTAACGAAGTCTGTAGGATCTGCCGCGCGCTCGTACGCGACGTTGTGATCTGTGGAAGGATTTCACTAACTCTGGGAGTTTACTAACTCTGTGCTGATGGAGTTCACTAACTCGGTGCCACGATGATTTTCTGAAAATGAGATTTCGGGGACCCATTGGTCCAAAGTAACTGACTTTTTTTGAAAATTTTGGGGACTAACGAGTCCAAAGCAACTGAGTTTCTTTTTGAAAATTGGGAAGCTTTGAATGATACATGGAATGCAGGCTTTTGATGCTGGGATGCACATGGATGCAATGATTGATTTGGTGAGATGTTTTTTCTGTTTGATTTTCCTTTTTCTTTTTCTTTTCTTCTGTTTCTTTTTCTTCTGGGATGCGAATATGAAAGTATAATGCTCTACTGTTTGATGACATGGATGATATAGGAATGATGAATGATATGAAAATGTTTTTTTTTTCTTTTTTTTTTTTTTTGCTGGTTAAATCAATCCGCGGGACTTGTGGCACTTGATACGAAGACCGTTCCAGGATGGTGATAACGCAAGGGTTGCGCGCTGGTTTGCAATGATCTTGTTATTTTTAAGGTGGCAGTGCATGTGACTGCTTTTTTTTGCAACTTTACCCATTTTGGGAAACCATTTTTCCTTTTGTGATTTTCAAAGATTTCGTAATAATCTGTAATGCTCTGAATGTATTCACATGTTTTGCAATTCAATTTCATCAATCATAAAATCATTATTTTGAAAGAAACTGAATAAATGAAAGTGAAGACACGAAAAGCACACATATGAAAGAAAAGCTGGACTTTTGCTGATATGGAAACTGGTCGTGCAGAAAGTCACGCCAGTTGAAAGTACAATCGTAATCTTTATTCTAAATTGATAAAATACAAGAAAAAGGAACAGATCCTGTGATTCTATCCTTGAAGTAACGGTGCCCACCGTTCATACTTGTGACCTTGATCAACCCCTTATCCAAATCTTCGAGAGTGCTGTATGCCCTTGTTTATTTTCATGCCCAAGTTTTCTGACCCTGATTTTTGCCTGGATCGCCCTTTGCGGGTTTTCAATCCACCGGGTCGCTCTGATTTTGCCTAGGCCGCCCTTTCGGGTTTTCAACCTAGCGAGCTAATTCTTACTTGGCTTATCTTTCTCTTTTTCTGTCTATTTCTTTAGGCATAGTACTTCTTTACCACATCTGAGTTCACTGGGTTTGGGATTTCATCTCCATCCATGTTTGCAAGAATTAATGCCCCTCCGGAGAATGCCTTCTTCACCACATAAGGTCCTTCGTATTTGGGAGCCCATTTGCCACGGGGATCCGTCTGGATTGGCAAGATTTGTTTGAGCACGAGGTCTCCTTCTTGGAATTCCCGAGGACGGATTTTCTTGTCAAAAGCCCTCATCATCCTCTGTTGGTACAGCTGACCATGGCACAAGGCGGCTACTCGCTTCTCTTCAATGAGATTCAATTGGTCAAAACGAGCCTGAACCCACTCTGCTTCTTCTAATTTGGTCTCCATCAATACCCGCAGCGAGGGTATTTCAACCTCAATGGGGAGAACAGCTTCTGACCCATAAACCAACGAGTAAGGGGTTGCCCCTGTAGATGTACGCACCGAGGTTCTGTACCCATGCAAGGCGAAGGGGAGCATCTCATGCCAGTCCTTGTAAGTTACTACCATTTTCTGTACTATCCTCTTAATATTCTTATTGGCTGCCTCAACTGCCCCATTCATCTTCGGACGGTAGGGAGAAGAGTTGTGATGTTGGATTTTGAAGTCCTTGCATAAGTCCCTCATCACCTTGCTGTTCAAATTACTGCCGTTGTCTGTGATGATTTTGTTCGGAAGGCCGTAGCGGCAAACCAAATCTTTCTTGATGAACTTAGCAATCACTGAACTTGTTACATCCTTATAAGAATTCAGAAAACCACGAACTTCTTTCTCTGTTTTTTGGCGCCGGCATCTCGATGATAGCACGCACTTTGTCCGGGTCTACCTCAATTCCCTTCTGGCTAACAATGAAGCCCAACAATTTTCCTGACCTCACTCCGAATGTGCACTTGGCGGGATTCAGCCTGAGTTTGTACTTTCTGAGGTGCTCGAAAAGCTTCTGCAGGTTAACAACATGCTCTTCATCGGTCCTTGATTTGGCGATCATATCGTCCATATAAACTTCAATCTCTTTATGCATCATGTCGTGGAACAGAGTCACCATTGCTCTTTGATAAGTTGCCCCGGCATTCTTCAATCCGAAAGGCATGACCTTATAGCAGAAAGTTCCCCAAAGGGTTATGAAGGTGGTTTTTTCCATATCCTCTGGAGCCATCCTGATCTGGTTGTAACCTGAATATCCGTCCATGAAGGAGAACATTGAGTGTTGCGCTGTGCTATCCACCAGAACATCGATGTGAGGCAGAGGGAAATCATCTTTAGGACTTGCTCGATTCAAATCACGGTAATCGACACACATCCGGACCCTTCCGTCTTTCTTGGGAACCGGGACGATGTTGGCTACCCACTCAGGATATTTTGCCACTGCTAAGAACCCTGCGTCAAACTGTTTCTTGACCTCATCCCTGATTTTCAAGGACATCTCTGTTCTCATTCGCCTCAATTTCTGTTTTACCGGAGGATATTCTGGTTTTACCGGCAATCTGTGCTCAACAATATCTGTATTCAATCCCGGCATGTCTTGGTAAGTCCATGCGGAAATGTCAACATAATCAAACAGGAGCTGAATCAACTTCTTACGTTCACAATTCCCCATCGCGGTACCAACCTTGATCTCTTTTCTATCTTCCTCAGTACCCAAATTAACCATTTCTGTGGGCTCCCCATGGGGCTTGATGACCTTTTCTTCTTGTTCTACCATTCTCATAATTTCTGGAGGAGTATCCCAACCATCCTCAACATCTTCCTCGGTTTGGTTAACCGGGTAATCAAAGTCACAGTATGAGTTATGGGCATTATTACTTTCAAGAATTGTATTCGATCTGCATTAAAATGGAATGGCGAATAAAAATAAAGAAAAGACACGCAAATGAAAGATGAAGAAAAAGAATTTTACTGAAAATTCCAAAATAACATTTTATGATTGATGAAGTTTGACGAAAACATGCATGCCTGAATGAAATATCCCAAGGCCTTGGGCAGAGCCGAGGAATTTTGCATTACAAAGAAAAATTACTTTAAATTGAAAATCACAGGGAAATCTAGGGCCTCCCAGTTCTGGAGCTTTTCTTTCGCAGCACAACGGCGCACTAAGCCGACAGCACCGTCACCCGAGCTTGAATCTTCTTCAATCACATTGACCTGGTCAGGGTTCAGCATGCCTACACTTCGGAAGTTGTTCCTAAGATCACCGACGACCATCCCTCCCTGGTTGGGGGTCCTTCCTCTGAGCTTTGCCAACCATTTCTCTCTTCTATCAGCTGCTAGCCTCTCTCGGTCTGCAGGGCTTGGGATGTACCCAATACCGAACCTTTCAGTATTCCCTTTCAGCAGGACGGGTGCTACAATTCCTTGAGCAGCTTTTCCCAGGCCTTTCCCAACCTGATACCCATATCCTAGCATCACCTTTGCAACCATCATGTCCGCCTTGGACCACCTAGGCTTCAATTGGGGAGGCTCACTCCCAACAAAGATAGCATTTGAGATCTCCAATCCCTGGAAGGCAGTCTCAAAAGACTCCTCTGCTGCTTCAACGTAATATTCTGGTAGTGATCGGTTTATCATCATCTCCTCCTCCCCGAAGATTACTATCAACTTGCCCTCGGCCACAAACTTGAGTTTCTGATGGAGCGAAGATGGCACTGCCCCAGCGGCATGTATCCAAGGTCGTCCTAGCAGACAGCTATAAGAGGAAGCTATATCCATGACTTGGAATGTGACATAGAACACTTCAGGACCCACCTGCAAAGGCACCTCTACTTCTCCAAAAACTTCTTTCACAGACCCATCAAATGCTCTAACCAAGGTGGAGCTAGGCTTCAGATATGAGCAATCCACATCCAACTTATCCATTGTGGACTTGGGCAACACATTTAATGACGAGCCATTGTCGATGAGCACTCTGGCCAGCATGTAGTCCCCACACTTGACAGAGATGTGAAGGGCTTGATTGTGATTCTTCCCCGCCGGAGGTAACTCAGCGTCTGTGAAGGTCAAGTAGTTGGATGCCACTATGTTCCCAACAATACCATCAAGCTGGTTGACCGTAATGTCATGGGGTACGTGTGCTTCATTCAGGATTTTCAACAGTGCAGCTCGGTGTGCCTCGGAACTAAGCAACAACGAAAGCATTGAGATTTTGGCCGGGGTTTGATTTAACTAGTCCGCCACCTGGTATTCACTTTGTCTCATTATTTTCAGAAATTCCTGAGCTTCTTTGTCTGATACTTCTCTAACTTCCACAGTTTCCTTATCTTTTCCCTTACGGGCCCTTTCTTCAGCTTCCTTTGATTGTTCCTTTCTAAGATTTTCAGGAACATACATCCTTCCACTCCTTGTAATTCCACTACTCCCAGCAATGTTTGTTATATCCAACACGCCCTGAGGGATCTCTGCTTGCATTTGCACGTTGCAGCTCCAGGGAATAACCCTAGTCTCTCTACTAGGGGTAGCAGCAGGTACCGGAATAACAACAGTCAGAGGTCTTGCCACAACCGAGCTTGAATTCAGACTGCAAGGGATTTCAACCGGTCTCCTGAAACCTCTGTTGTTTGATTGCAGAGTAGATACACTTTCTTCCTTTTCCTGAACCCCAACCTGGACCAGGTGTCTGTCTAACAGCTCTTGGAGGATGGGTTTGAAGCTCTCACAGGCCCCAACACAATAAGGGTCATTGCAGATGTCTCTTCTGGCACACCCTTCTTCGATGATACCACAACGGCATAGTGCAGCATGAATGATACTCAGGGGTGTATGAATGCACTCCACCTTCCTAATTAAGTACTGACCACCCTGATCATTAATGGCATTTGCAGTGGGCCCACCATGCCCCGGCAATGGGTTGGTGGTTACATTAGGTTGCTGAAATGATATACTCTTTGCATCAAGCAGGTCTTGCACAACGTACTTGAACGCCTTACAATCCTCCACCACATGACCTACTGCCCCAGAATGAAAGGCACAGGTAGCATTTGCATTATACTCTCTGGGATAGGGAGGCTGATATGGTTTCATCTGACGAGTGTTGATTAACTTGTTGGCAATGAGATAATTGAACAAATCTGTGTACGACATGGGGATAGGTTCAAAGACAACAGGCTTTTTTTCATTGTAGTTTCTGTACTGATTGTTGGACTGGAATGGCTGAGCAGGCGGCGTCTGAGCAGGAACTGGAATGGCTTGTGGGGGATTATTGTGTGATGGACCGCTAGCTCCGATGATTGCATTAGTTTCTCCCTCCTTCTTCTTGTGGGAACCAGAAAAAGGCTTTTTCTGATGGGAAGGAGGCGTTGGGCCATGGGCTATTCTTCCGCTGCGCATGCCGTTCTCCACTCTTTCTCCAATGACAACCATCTCCGAGAAATTCGAAGCCACGCTGCCGACCAAACGATCATAGAACACTGGGGGAAGAGTTTCCATGAACATATGGACCATCTCTTTATCAAGCAGGGAGGGTTTTACTTGTGCAGCGAGGTTCCTCCACCTCTGGGCGTATTCCTTGAATGTCTCATTATCCTTCTTAGACATACATTGCAGCTGGGTCCTATCCGGGGCTAAATCACTGTTGTACTGGTATTGACGGATAAAGGCATCCGCCAAATCCTTCCAACAACGGATATTAGTTGGCTCCAATTGCATATACCATTCAAGGGGAGCTCCAGCTAAGCTTTCCTGAAAGCAATGTATCATCAGGTTATCATCACGGGCGTGGGCAGTCATCTTCCGGCAATACATCGTCACATGGCTGCGCGGGCAGGTTGCTCCTTTGTACTTGTCGAAAAATGGTGCTTTGAACTTGGGTGGCAGGACTAGATTAGGGACCAAGCATAACTCATGGGCGTTCCTAGCCTGGGAACCTGTTCCTTCAACAGCTCTCAATCTTTCTTCTAACATCTGGTACTGACTTCTAGCTTCATCAGGGTAATTCGACGGAAAACCACTCACACCGTAGTGAAGATTGTTCATCGACACCACAGCTGGGGTCACGTGTGGGTCACGTGAGTGAGCGATAATCTGAGGAATGGGACCCTGAACTTGTGGATGGATTGTTGCTGGAGAATTGAAGCCAACCGGAGTTCCCGGGGTAATAGCAGGAGTAGGAATCTGAATTTGAACCTGAGGTATCCCCGTTCCAACTTCATTCACAGCTGATTCAGGCTGGGCCTGTCCTGTGGTTCCCGACGTACCACTTTCTGGGTTTGCACCGGTAGCAGGGGGTGTGTACCCTAATGGGAGACCATAAGGAGGCCATTGCACGTTTTGGAGAGCCCGAGAGACTCTAGGAGGATTCACTCCTGCGACACCAGCACCTTCAGTTATGCCAGCATCCCTTAAGGCACTTAACACTCTTATGACCTCTGCCATTTGGGCTCTTATAACTTCCATCTCATCCCTGATTGCTCGATTCTCTTGATTCTGATCATGCTGACCCTGACCATTTGGATTCGGACCTTCTGGAACTACATCATTCTGGATTGGTTGATGATTGCCCAGATTCGCGTCGTCTTGATTGTTGGCCATATTTCTTGCCTGTGATCGCGTCCAATACCGATGATTAACCAGCTTGTCTTACTTCTTAAGACGGAACATTTTTTTTATTTTTTATTTTTTTATGAACATAAAGACAAATGATGCAAATGCAATGCAATATGCATGTTATTATGTTTATTGCCGGGAATCGCGGTGCAACTCGTCTTGTCATAGGTGTTAAAGGAGGGATGCATACTCTTTCAGACTAGCCATATCAATCTCTTTCACGACAGGAAGCCTTGAATTGAAAACGGTTTTGCCTTTTGATTCCATTCCGTTTCTTACACACCTATGACAAGACTTTGTGTTACGTTGCGATCTCCGGCAAACAACTTTAATGCATGGAGGATGCAAAGAATGGAGGTTTTTTTTTTTTTCAAAATTTTTGTTAGATGCAAATGCAATGATGATGATGCAAAATGATGCAGATGTGATGATTATGACCTTTTATAGAAAAGAGAGAAGAAAATGATGTTTATTGGTGGCGGTTCAAAACATTTTTGAAAATACCCGCTATATGCCACCTCATATAGGTGTTTATGAGGGAAAAAGGAAATTACTTTCTACATTTTGGTAAAAGAGTTTCGAAAGAGGATGCCTAAGCTAATGCAACACACAATTTGCGTGCCCCCGTGTCCTACAAATGGGTAAGGATCGTAGGCTCTAAAGTCAACGACAAGGGTAATCCTCCCATGTGGGTTCTGGTCACTGCCTCACAATGGCAACCAAGAGCTAAAGTCTCTCTCATGAATACACCCACAATCGTAGAGAGCTACCGATTGTGAGGTATCATGAAGAAAGCGCACTCTTGGGCGAAACTTTCATGAGAGCCAGACAGACAACGGTCTACGAATGGCAGTCACTACTCATTTCCACTCTCCTAGGGTTCTTTGCAGACCTTGGGTTTTAGGCCCCACTCAATGCTCACAAATATAAGGTGTGCAGTGTGTGATGAGGGCACAACACCTAAATATCTACCCAAACCCCACCTGCAAAAGGGAAACCAAAACAGTCCAGACAATATCAAGCAACAGCATGTCGTCTACCCTAGGGTTCAATATCATTTCAACATAAGTATACTAACCTAGAGTTCCAACAACAATCGCAAGCATTGCTTACCTTAAGAAAGGGAGCCTAGAAGAGGGGCCATGATAGGATTAGGGGAAATGCATGAGCTTACCTCAAGAAAGGGAGCAAAGAAGAGGGGAACATGCTAGGATTGGGGAAATGTATGAGAAAAGCATATAAACAATGAAAGTAAGAGGAGAAGAAGAAGAAACTACTCTTATTTTACTCAAGAAGCAAATATAGAAGAGGAAGAAGGCTAACACACAATGCACGCAAGCACAACATCACAAGAATGCACACGACAATTCTAAGAATAATGCAAGCATGTTTTTAAAGGTAAAGGAAAGAAAGAAGAAAGGGAAAGGAGGAGAGATATAACAAAGCATTCAAATCAACGAAATAAATCACATGTCGAATCGATTGGCTCGACCCACTAAAGAAAGGTCCCCAGCGGAGTCGCCAGCTGTTGCACCCCGAAAAATCCTTTGGAGGGATTTCTCTTCGCACAACATGAATTGGAGTCGCCACCAATATTTTTTTAGAGGTAAAACATTGAAAAAAACCTTTCTTGAGAGACAATGGTCCTTGGAACCACGAGATTTGAGTTCGGGGGTCGGTTATGCATGGGGAAGGTACGAGCACCCCACACATCCTTTCTACTGAAAGGGAACCTCGATTTGACGTGTGATTTAAAAGGTTGATTTAAGAAATGCTTTGTTTTTATCTCTCTTTATCTCTCCTTACTTTATGGAAAAACTTAAGGAAAATTTAATCTTTTGCGCTTGACGGGAGGGCACCGTGCCTACGTATCCCGGGGAGGGAATCAAAGCAACGTAGTTCTTGTTTTCGAAAGTTGTTTTGTTTTTAGAAATTGCCTTGTTTTGGAAAAGGGTTTGTTTTTTTGAAAAGAAAATGGTTTTCATTTGTCGTGCTTGACGGGAATGTGACCCGCTCCTACGTATCTCCCAGTGCGATGGAGAATTCAAAGCTTACGTAGTTCTCGGTTGTCGAGAAAAGGTTTTTATTTTTTAGTTATTTAATTGTGAAAATTGAATGTTCACAGTGATCAAACAACAAAGGTTTCGAGTGATCACCACTAGCATCCCATTATTGACGATCGTGCAAGCAAAGGCTTCGCATTATCCTCAACAAAGTTTTTAATTTGTGAAATGAGAGTTCTTTTGAAAAATGAGTGGTCATGATAATCAATTGAGAAAAGACTCCAAGTGATCACCACTAGCACCCCATTGTTGACAATCGTGCAAGCAAAGGCTTCGCATTATCCTCAACAAAGTTTGATTTGTGAAAAATAGTTTGAAATTGTTTTGAGAAGAAGTGAAGTTGTTTGTCAATGATTATGTAAATGCAAAAAAAATGTTTTGAAGTTGGAACGTTACTAACGAGTAACAAGTTGTTCTTTGTATGCAACATGGTTTTGAAGTTTTGGAGAGTTACTAACGAGTAACAATTGGTGGAAATCAAAACAAGCAAATTGTGAACACCAATTCAACATTTTAATGCACCACAACAATTTAATGCATCAAGGCTCTAAGTGGCCTATCCTTTGCCAAAACTTCACAAGCTTCAAACAACAATTTACATTAAACTCAAAGAGCAAAGAAAGCATGATTAAGCTTGAGGATGCATCAAGGTCAATGGAGACCAATCATGTGCGCAAATTCAATTGTTTATAGACCCCTTTTTGCTCACATTTCACAAGCACATCAAATGGGAATTGAATTTTTAAATGCTTACAAGCATAGGCATCAAGGTTGAAGTAACCTATCTCTTGCCAACTTAGCATAACCCAAGATCATTTGTGGACCATAAATGAACCAAAACCCAAATTCATTTTCTCAAATCACAAATTAATCATCAATTTATTTCAACAAGTCAACCAAATCAAGCAAGCAAATGACACTAGCAAGACTTAGGAACATTTATTCACAAGATCCAAGCACCAAAATCAACAACTATTCATATTTTTTGATTTTTGTGAAAGTAAGAAGGCATGAAAAATGAATATTTGCAAAATCAAACAACATGTTTGGACATGGGAACTTCAAAATCAAGCCCCAATAACAAGATTGCATAAAGAAATGCATCAAAACTCGATTAAACCTATTTTTATACTAAAGGTGCGAAACATTCATAGCTTCCTAACACAATTTTATTTCACAAAATGCAACAAGCAAAATGATAACAACACAAATCACAATTTATTCAAGGGTGAGAAGCAATCTCAAACACCCAAGCCTCCCTAAGTGCTTGTCAAAATGTTTGAGACACCTCTCACCAACAACAATCAACAAATAAACAATATAACAACACTAAAATGCATGAAGATGGTAGGATGAAAAATTAGAAACATGATATCTACATTTTGATGCAAAAAAGTTGAAGATGATGCTAGGTTTTAAGAAGTTTACCTCAAATCCAAGCTAAGGAATGACTAATATGAAGAACAAGACCACAAATCAACTTGAATCTTCACCAAACTTCAATGAAACCCACGAAATGCTTGCTTAAAAATGCCCTTTGATGATGCAAGTTTGAATTAAATTAGGAGAGAAGGAAGATATATGAAGTAGGAGTTAATATGAGATGGAAAATGGAAGTGAAATGAAGAAAAATGGAGGAGGGAGTGGTTGTTGGTGGTTTCGACCAAAAGGAGGAGAGGAGAGGAGAGGTTTGTGTGCTAGGGTTTTGTGAATGAATTGTGAGGCCAAGAGCTTCCCCTTTTGTGAGGTGAATAGGGTATATATAGAAAGCAATTAGGTTTAAGGGTGGTTAGGTCATTGTGCACTAGTTGTGCTCTAGGATTTGATTTTAATTTTGAATCAAAGGCTAGGATTGAGGCTCACATGGTTTGAGGACATTGAGAAAACACAAAATGAGAGAATAGAGAGGAGAAATTCGAAATAGCAAGGGAGGGGTCCTTGGTGACCAAGTTTTGCTAGTTGTCATCTTGTACTATTGTACTATTATATGACCATTCCATTATCCCTTCATTTTTGATTATTCTTCTTAGGATAATTGTACAAAAATGCACCCAATTTAGGCCACATACAAGGTATCTTGAGGAATATTCCATTTTATGTGATCACCATGACCAAAAATGTCATAAAAATCACATCTTGGAACTTTTTGTAGAATATTCCTTTTTGATGTCTTTTTTGAATTTGAATTTTGTGCACAATGTATGCATGCATGCGCATACATACATACATGACCAAAAATGTTTTGCCTCAAATAAATTTCTCTAAAATTGCACAATGATTCTTGATAAAAAAATTATCCTCTTTTGACAATGACCAAAATACCCTTTTGCCCTAAAAACCTTGTTTTTCAACAACAAATGCATTTCCACTCTAACAATGAATTTAAAAGCCCTAGAATGACTTTTAAAACCCAAAAATGCATGCACAATGCTCTTCACTCTTCAAAATAAAACCACACTTCTCAATTTATTTATTTTTGCGGAAAATTAGGGTTTTAAACCTAGGCGGACAAAATTAGGGTATGACATCAGCCCCTCGGAGTTCTCGAGGATGAGCCCTGCTCCAGTGCCCTTTGAATTTGATAAACCTTCGACATGGAGCTTCCATTGCATAGGAGTGGTATCAGTGGGGGATGGCGTCTTTTCAGCAATGAATTCGGCTAAGACTTGAGCCTTGAGAGCGGACCGGGCCTCGTATTTGATGCCGAACTCAGATAACTCTACTGCCCACTTGATGATTCTCCCTGCGAGGTCGGGACGATGTAAAATCTGTCGAATTGGCTGGTCCGTTATGACAACGACTTGGTGGGCCACGAGGTACGGTCTTAACCTCCTGGCCGCCACGACTAGGGCTAAGGCCACCTTCTCTATCTTTTGGTTTCGGGATTCGGCCCCCTGTAGTACCTTGCTCACGAAGTAAACCGGTCTCTGCCCTTCTTCTGTTTCCCCGATCAGGACTCCACTCACTGTTTCCTCGGCCACGACGAGGTATAGATAAAGTGTTTCCCCTTCAACTGGTTTCAGAAGTATCGGGGGTTCAGATAGTATTTGCTTGAGCTCGGCGAGGGCCCTCTCACACTCGGGAGTCCATTTCAACTCTACGCCCTTCTTCAAGACTTTGAAAAAGGGGAGTGAACGATTGGCCGCCCTTCTTCAAGCCTGTCAGTTTCTGTAATTCCTTCTTGGTGGTTGGGGGACGCATGTTGGTCACGGCTCTGCATTTATCAGGATTGGCCTCGATCCCTCTTTCAGTTAAGCAAAAACCCAAAAACTTCCCTGTGCTAACGCCAAATGTGCACTTTTCAGGGTTGAACCTGAGGTTATTTTTCCTTGCCTCGTCGAAGATTTCCTGCAAGTCGGGCAAGTGCATCTCGTCCGCCTTGCTTTTCACAACCATGTCGTCTAGGTAGACTTCGACGACATTGCTGATTTGGCTGCGGAAAACCTTATTCATCATACACTGGTAGGTAGCCCCACCATTCTTGAGTCCAAAAGGCATGACCCTGTAACAGTAGTTCCCCTGGTTTGTCATGAAAGTAGTCTTCTCCTGGTCCGGGCGATTCATCGCGATCTGGTTATAGTTGGAGTAGGCATCTAGGAAGGACAGAAGTCGGAAGCCGGACACGTTATCCACGAGCTTATCAATGCTTGGGCCGGGAAATGCATCTTTGGGGCAAGCTTTATTGAGATCCGTGTAGTCTACACACATTCTCCATTTCCCGTTGCTCTTCTTGACCAACACCACATTAGACAGCCAAGTGGTGTACTTCACCTCTTTTATGAAACCCGTAGATAGGAGGTCGGCCACGGCCTTTGTTGCTGCTTCGGCCTTTCCCTCACTCTGGGTTCGCCGTCGCTGTGCTACGCACTTGGCTTCAGGATTGACTGCCAGGTGATGGCTGTGACACCTGCTACCCCGTTTAGAAAAGAGTGACATAAATTAAAGAAATAAAAGAATTTAAATAAAATTTTGTCTTTATAAAAACATTGAATCAAACGAAGTAACTAGTATCACCAACAACGCGGAAAACAAATCCAATCAAATAACAAAAGTATAGTAAAAACCCCGTGAATCCCTGTGTCACATGTCCTAGAGCTTTTACCGCTTCATTACAACTTTAAAAAAATTAATAACAAAACTAAAACTAATTAATAATTTGAATCAACACGAACTACTCCTCGGCATCCACGTCGACATGCTCTTCATCACCACAAGTTCTTCACCTAAACATGCACAATGGCACACGAGTAGCCTTAAAGAAAGAAGAGTGAGGAAATCATATATAACATAA
The DNA here is from genome assembly GCA_963573325.1 of Astragalus glycyphyllos. Lineage (NCBI taxonomy): Eukaryota > Viridiplantae > Streptophyta > Magnoliopsida > Fabales > Fabaceae > Astragalus > Astragalus glycyphyllos. The sequence goes on from OY754308.1 coordinate 20,408,326, forward strand.
GAAACAATCAACGGTACGACCTATCGTACGACCCTAGAACTACGATGTAAACGCAATCTTAACCCACTACTCCAACGTCTTGCTCAACTGTCAACTAATCTATTAGTGCATCTGGATCCATCTAACTCTGCGTAAGAGGATGCAAGTGCCCTAACATCCAGGGAAATAGATAGACTCAAGTCAGGGTACCCTAGTAGTTTGTAGAACGCCCCAACAGTGCCCCACTTAGGACCTCCCCTGGGACTAACCACAAGGCCGGGTCGTGGCCGTCTCTATTGCTACACCCATAATCGTTTGCTTCCCACCCCACCTATCATCATCACCATCCTTTGAGGTACGACTCGCCCATACTGCGACGAGTCCTTGCCCATTTTGCGACAAGGTTCCTCCTACAACTTAAATTACTAAGGTACGGCTCGCCCCTACTGCGACGAGTCCTAGCCCCTACTGCGACAAGGTTCCTTAAACATTATCATCATCAGCGTCCCTAAGAATTCCTGAGTCTAAAGGTATCATCATCAACTAACTGTCGCATGTACTATAATCATCATTTCGGGTATTTTCATACAACTAAAGGGTCACTTGACCTATAAACATCATCTTCGGTCCAAACTATTTTCAAATTCTCCATTAATCTTCGATACAAGGTCAACCTTATATTCATATGTAGTTGTCTAGCTTCAATACCTCTTATCCTAACTTCGTCAGCTACTTGTTGTTTTTTAAAGCTTTCTATGACTTTTAATCTCTCAATCATCATCCTCGGTCAATGTTACCTGAAACTAGCTTATGAAGGGTCAACATCATGTAAAATATCCCTACAATAGTCCTAATCCATCAACAGCTCCGCCTTGTTCAACTAATAGGCTTCAAATGGTCTCTTAGGTAATTTTAATAGTTCAAATCTATTCACAAATTAGTCTTAATCGGTTAAGAGTCTCTAAATTGTATCGTAGATACTTCTCGTTTCTCTAATCAACTAAAAACATCAATTTATTTGATTGTCGTTCTTGAAAGGAGAGTAAAACGAAATAAAAAGAGTGACCGAAGGATGTCTCGCCGGAACAACAGGTCACGAGGGGCCCGACGACAACTTCACTGAAACAAAAGAAGGGTTAGTGTTTCCCGAAGGTTTCGACAAGTAAAATCCGAATACGATGTCCGTTTTTCCAACCGGAGATTGTGGTGGTCGGAATGGCTGAAAAACAGTTCGCCCAGACTTGAAATACGCACCAAACAGTGCTTCGTTTAATAAAACAAAGGCTGGAAATGGATTCAGAGGGTAATTTCAAGTGGGGTGGTGAAGTTTGGGACCGAACGGTGGCTTAATGAGTGAGATTGAGCAAAAGAAAGGTTTGAAGTGCAACGGTTATGGCTGCCGCTGGAATAATACGCAAGGGAGAGTGAATGGTTGGAAATGGTGAACAAAAACCTAGCTTGTTTATTACTTCAAAGGGATTGGGCTTAAATATAATATTTTATTTTAACCAAAGGACCAAGACCAACTTTCATCCAAGTGATCCAACTACCCCTTTATTCCTAATTAACTACCCCTCCCCTCCAGCTTTTTATCCACGCACGCCTCATCACTACTGATGAGGTGGTGCTGTTAGTAAGTTAATAATAATAACATATATACACTTTTTTTTTGACAAAACATATATACACTTAAACTTTATAATAATAATAATATTATAATAATAATAATAAGTCTTGTCAAAATAATAATAATAAGTAATATATCACTAAGACAATATATATTTCTATAAATTAATGAGCTAGTGTACTGAGAGTGGGAGGGAACGCGAGAGGAAAAGAAAAATTAAAGAAATGGGCAGCGCTTACATCCAGAAGCGCTGCTTATGCTTCTAGCAAGTTGTTGCAATGCGTAGTGTTTCTCACAAAAGCGCTGTTTATCCCTCATGCGCGTTTAGGAAGGGACAGCGGTTAAGAAGTGCTGCTCATTGGTAGTCATATGCAGCGCTTCCTATTATAAAGCGCTGCTCATTCCCAAAATGCGCTAACACAATGGGCAGGGCTTGCTGGGAGAAGCGCTGCTCATTCACCTAGGGCTTTTAGAAATGGGTAGCGCTTTATAATAGAAAGCGCTCCCATTCCTCAAAGCGCTATGTGAATGAGCAGCATTTCTCCCTGCAAGCGCTGCCCACTGTATAATTTTTTTTATTCTGTTTTTGTTTATTTTCCTTTTTACATTTGATATTTTCCTTAACATATACAGCAAATACAATCCAATCCATTATATAACTAACAACATATATATATATATATATATATATATATATATATATATATAAACTAGTTATATATCCAAATGCACGAATATGTACCCAACAAGAACCAAAACAAACTAGCTAACAAGTTATATTTATGTATCCAAAACTTAGCAACTTACAATATTAACCAATTCATATTTATCCAAATCAAACTCTCTAACAATATGTATCGAAAACTAGCTACCTACTTACAATATGTATCCAAATTAAAACAAGCTATCAACTTACAATATGCATTAACGAAGTGTTTTGCATCTTCTGAACTATGGTACATGCGCCTAAATCGAGGAATTATGGGAAAATACCACAACACCTTTTCTGGAGCAGATTTTTTCTTTTTATACCGTGATGCATTACATTAAGGACACGACTTTAACTATGCATGTGCATTCCGAAATAAAATGCAATCATTGGGACAAGCATGTATCTTCTCATAGTTCAAGCCAATGGACCCTAACATTTGTTTTGCATCATACATCCGAGAAGGGATAACATTATCCTTCGGCAACATTTCTTTCAATAGTGCGAGCAATTCCGTAAAGCTCTTATCCGTCCATGCATGGCAAGTTTTCAAGTTATACAACTTTATCACAGCCAATAGTTTTGTGAATTCAGTACAACCTGAATACAACGGTGTCTCCGCATCCGTTATCAAATTCTCAAACATTTGAGGACAGTCATTAAGATCGTCTTCAACAGCCTTTGCCATCTCTTCAAATTCGTCCCCATCAAATGTAGGTCTTTCAGTGTGAGAGTGACAGGGATACGGAACGTGAGCTTTGGAGAAACGAAAATGGTGTGTGAGTGTGAGAGAAACGAATGAGCTAGTGTACTAAGAGTGGGAGGGAACGCGAGAGGAAAAGTAATATTAAAGCAATGGGCAGCGCTTACATCCAGAAGCGCTGCTTATCCCTCTAGCGAGTTGTTGCAATGGGCAGCGTTTCTCACAAAAGCGCTGCTTATCCTTCATGCGCGTTCAGAAATGGGCAGTGTTTTCCCCTAAGCGCTACTTATCCCACATGCGCGTTCACCAATAGGCAGTGCTTCCCCCCAAAGCGTTTCCCATCGTTTAGAGTTTTTTCTCATTGAGTAGCGCTGCACATCCTTCAAAACAATTATATTCTAAACCTTCCCAACATAGTTTCAACCAAACATAACCAACCAAAGCAGTTTAGAACTACAAACAATAGATAGATCTGCAAGATTTAAATATGCTTTTTTTTTTCTGCAAAATCCCGAGTTTTATTACAATTATTTTTAAAATGTTTTAGTTCCCAGACTTTTTTCCACATATTTAGTCTCTTTTACCAAGTTCTAAATTCATTGTCACTTCCTAATTTAGTCAAATATTTTGTTGACATATCGCTCACTAATCCTACTTCGAATGACACGTTATAGTAAGTGACATGTCACCAAAATATTTGAGAGTTCACCCTTCCAAACAAATTTTCCTATAAGAATAAAGGAATTTCAAGGTTTGCATCATTTCTCTTGTTCGACGCGATTCAGCCTCTCCCATAAGGTCAGGTTCATTTCCTATCTTTATCCCTAACGCTTGCTTATTTTTAAAGTCGCGTTCTATTACTATAATCTTTATCTCCATTCTATGCCTGGTCAACTGAATAATTCCTCTTATTTTATTTATTTAATTTTGTCAATAGTATTGCAAAAAAATTAGATACAAGGAAATGAAGAATTAACATACAATTAATTTCACGTGAAAATGGATGCGAGATACACAATTACACGTCCGGCCATGTAAGTGTAACAGTGCTGCATTTTTTCTATTTTGTGCTTTCAATTAATTTCAAATGTCTTCTAACGCATTCCAACGTAGTAATTCGTCTAACCTTACGAAGAGATGCTGCCATCAAAGATTCAGTCGCACTGGAATGGGAACTACCATTTTGGCTTCCACCAGGATCAGAATGAAGGACGCAAGAAACACTCTTAGATTTTGGGATTGAAGGGAGATCAAGGGATCTAACAGATGGAGCCGCTTGATCCTTCATATTCGTGCTCGAAGAGCAAAGGGAAATAGACTTAGTTCCACCTCCCACATCACCCTCCGATTCAACATCCGTCTTGTTGGCATAATCACTAACATGAGATAGAGAGTCAGTGTGTGCCGACTCATCCTTAAATTGATTCTTAGAAGAACCTCCAGTATGCTCTTCCCTTGAAGGAGACACATGCTCCGCTTCTGAAAAAGTCTCTGGCCAACGATCACCGATTCCAGGTTCCTCGTCGTTTGAACTATACTCTGAACCCTTCTGATTAACAGGAAGGCTCCATCGCATAAGCCCAGACCAATCCCCAACCACCCTTACCTCAAATACATCCTCATTGATTTTAACCTTAAGAACACAATTAACAGAAACAAAAGATTCTATTCTAACTAGAATACGAGTAACGTCCATGGCTTTTTTCTTTTCCGTGTTATCATCAGAATGCACATAAGTACCAAAAGGCTCAACTAAAGAAGAGAAAAAATCTAGCGACCATGCATGAGCTGGAATACCAAAACACCGAACCCACATCAGGTGCTCCTTATCAATCTCCCTTGGCTTCCACGGCTTGCTCTCTTTAAACCATTGAGCCATCCAATCACCTGCCTCCTCTATAAGAGCTCGAAGATCTCCATCTTCCCTACCTTCCAACAGAGCCAAGTTTGCTCCTAGAGGTGTAACCTTCACTGAAAAAATCCCTTGCATACAAAACTCTTCCTGAATAAAATAGGTTTTACCCAGTACAAAGGTGGAACAATGGTGGAAAGGGTTTTCTATTAAAGAAAAAAAGGGTATGTGATCAAAGAGAAACTCAAATTACTGAATCAGATTGTGTCTTTGAACAGGGATGAGATGAGGTTGGAGGAGGTGGAGGACGTGAAACAGGAAGTGAAAAGATTTTTTGAAGATAGTTTTGTGGAACCGCATTTACTGAGACCTATTTCAAGTGGTATTGAGTTTGGTAAAATCAGTGATGAGGAGTATCATTTTCTTATAGCTCCGTTCACGGAGGATGAGGTGAAAGAAGAAGTGTGGAATTGTGATGGGAATAAAAGTCCAGGTCCCGATGGCTACAATCTCAATTTCTTTAAAAATTGTTGGGAGGTGGTGAAGGAGGATGTTATGGGTTTTTTTGAGGAGTTCCATGCTAATGCAGTGTTGCCAAAAGCAATTTTGGCTTCGTTTCTGGCTCTCATACCAAAAAAGGATAATCCTCAAGATGTAAGGGAGTATCGTCCGATTTGTCTTATAGGGAGCGTTTTTAAAATTTTGGCTAAAGTGTTAGCTTGTAAGTTGAAAAAGGTGTTACCCAGGATTATCTCTTCGTATCAATCAGCGTTTCTCTCGGGGCGTCAAATTTTGTATGGGGTGTTGGTGGTTAATGAACTGGTTGATTTCACAAAGAGAAGGAAGTCAGAGTGCATGCTTTTTAAGGTTGACTTTGAAAAAGCCTATGACTCCGTCTCTTGAGGGTTTCTTGAATATGTGATGGGTCGGATGGGCTTTGGTGCATCGTGGATTAAATGGATGAGAGCTTGTTTATATAACTCTTCGATGTCTGTTCTGCTTAATGGGAGCCCTACTGAAGACTTTCAGATACACAGGGGTCTTAAGCAAGGAGACCCTTTATCTCCTTTCCTTTTCCTTATCGTCGCAGAGGGCTTAACTGGTATGGTTCAAAAAGCGGTGCGGGACGGGTTTTTTTGAGTTCATGGTTGATACAAATCTTAGCTTATCGTTGCTTCAATTTGCAGATGACACTATTTTGGTTGGTAAGGGCACATGGGATAATTTGTGGAGTATTAAATCTATCTTCAGAATTTTTAAACTAGTTTCGGGGTTGAAGGTGAATTATCACAAAAGCTGTTTGTATGGCATCAACTTGAATGATGATTTTCTTGAAGCGGGTGCTAATTTCGTGTCTTGCAGCACTACTGCTATTCCCTTTAAATTTTTGGGTATTCCGATGGGAGCCAACCCTAGAAGAAAGCATACTTGGGCTCCGATTATTGATAAGGTGAGAAAGAGACTTTCGTCGTGGAGTGGGCGATTTTTGTCTATTGGGGGTAGAGTGACTCTCATAAATTCTGTGCTCAATAGTATTCCGCTTTATATGTTTTCATTCTTTAAGGTTCCCAATATTGTTATCCAAGAGCTTGTTAAGATTCAAAGGGATTTTTTGTGGGGGGGATTTAAAGAGGCTCGAACCGTTTATTGGGTGTATTGGGAGAAGGTGTATTGGGGGTCAAAAACCTAGAAGCTTTTAATTTGGCTCTTTTGAGCAAGTGGAAATGGAGGTGCATAAATGATTTTAACGCTAATTGGCAGCCGCTTATTTATCATCGCTATGGGGACCCGAGGTTTGGTTTCACGGGAGCTCATTTATCTACCGGTGGCACTAAGGATTCTTTATGGTGGAGAGATTTGTTACTTTTGGAAGATGGAGTTCCTTCATGGCAGGGTGCTTTTGCTTCTACTCTTAGGCCGGTGTTGGGTATGGGGATTTTGATATCCTTTTGGTTGCACAGGTGGGTTAGTAGTGAGAATTTTAAGGACATGTTTCCTTGCCTGTTCCATTTGGCAAAATTTAAAATTAGCAGTATCAGGGAACACGGTTATTGGATTGGTAATATTTGGCATTGGAAACTCGAATGGGAGTGCCCTTTGTCTGCGGAGGAAAGTGCTGACTATGACATGTTTTTAGATATTTTGAATTCTGTCCACCCAGACGATTCCGACCATGATCATTGGCATTGGAGGCTTGATAAATTCCATGCGTTTACGCTTAAATCTTGTTATGCTTATATGTTGAATCTGATGCTTCATGATAGGTTGGATAGCGCCATTCAAAGCACTTTAGATGAGATGTGGTAGCTCTCGATCCCCACTAAGGTGGGGGGTTTTCGGGTGGAGATTATTGTTGGGAAAGCTTCCAATTCGTGATGCTCTTATTTCAAAGGGTATTATTAGGGACCCTCATGGGTCATGTTGTCCTTTTTGTTTTGAGCAGGCTGAATCTATTTTCCATTTATTTTTTGTGCAGGTGCTCCCGGTCAGTTTGGACTGCTATTCATACTTGGACGAACTCTACGGTTATGGATTCACTTGTTGGAGTTGCGCATTTTATGGCTCATGGCTGTCACGTGGTGTATTTGGGTCCATCGGAACAGTATTCTTTTTAGGGATCAAGTCTATAATTCTCAAGTGATTGTTAATCATGTTAAATCTTTATCCTGGACCTGGTTCATTAGTATTGAAGGCCGCAATTCATCTTTAAATATTTCTGATTGGTGGGGTAATCCTCTTATGTGTATGAACTTAGTGTAATCTGAACCTTTGCCTCATTCTTCCTGGGGTACTCTTTCCTCCTTGGGTCTTTTTCCCATGGGGTTTTGGCCCAAGGAAGTTTTAATGAGGCCCCTTGTAATTGTAACGGTTGGGGTGCCTGTTTGCTCCCGCTTTAATATATTTTTTGCTTATAAAAAAAAACGCAGTAATTAATTTAATTACACATATAGATTACATTGCAAACATTGATAACAATTATCATCATTTAATGTTGACACTTCACTAATCAAATCACACATTTATGTTCTTCAAACATTCATGTGATTCAAGGATGATGTCAAAGATAGAAATCCTAATAAAAATCAATTTTCAGCACCATTCTCACATAGAATATCATATATGAGTATCATTCATGTGCAAACATAGGAAATAAATAGGAAGCATAAAATTTACTTCAAAAATATTAAATCACTAAAGGGCAAAGAGAGGAAACTCATAAGTTGGTACTCTCAATCTTAAATTTAAAACCTCCCGCTACCTACCATTTAGGTCCATTGCCCAGATTACCTTTCCAACTAAGGTATGAAACTTGATTTTTCACCATGAAGAATAAGAAGTTTCTCAACCTGAATTTTCCAGCAGTACTCTCAAATTCCTAGCTCTTGAAGACCACCGAATTTACTCCCAAAATCGCATTTCCAGCTCCCAACTTTAGATCCGAGTTCCTAACACCTTACTTGACCTCCACTAGTTCAAATCTTCCATAAAACTAAACATGCAACCATGGACAATCATAAGTGAAAAGTTTTGAGTTTCTGATTTGGGGAAATATGATGAAATTAATGAGGGACTTTCGGCCCTTTTCTTTTTGGTCACAACCTTAGGAGTTTCACCCTCATCACAATTACTTGGCTTTCCATGCACTTACTAGATCTTATAAAGATTGAAATGGCAACACACTACATTACATAGAAAACAAGCTCAAATATTTAAAGAAAGGAAAATGATATAGAAAAGGGTGTTTAAGTGTCTAGACATACACAACACAAGCACTTGAAACGTTAAGCTTGAGTATCTTCTTTTGTAACTTTTTTTGTTCCAAGGAATGGCATTAGGTTCTTGACCTTCATTTTTTTTTAGCAATGATTCCATTAAAAAAGAGCACTAGGTGTGCACAAAACCACAATTACATATTGTTAATACAGGACAAGGCGTTATTCCACTAAGCTGATGCGGAATAACCAGAATGACTACTCATCCCATATATAAACCAACCCCAAGAATTACATTGAATGTGGTTAATAACGGAATCTAACAATGGCTCCTCCCCTTTGAAAATTAAATTGTTCCTAGCAATCCAAATATTCCAACACGATGCTAGCCAAATGATGTGCCTCGTTTTGAGAACATTTCTCCCTGTGAAGACAGCTCCAAAACAAACAAAATGTTCCAACAAATTAGTTGTCATAGGGGGTTGAACACCCAGTCAGCTTGCAATACTATCCCAGACTTTATTTGCAAATGGACATAGGTGAGTGATATCTTCACGGTGCATCCTGCAAAATGGACATAAAGCAGCTTCCTCGGAAATAATAATGTGGCGGTGAAACAACACATCACGTGTAGGGACAGCATTTGAGAATAATTTCCAACCGAAAATATTGATTTTCGTTGGCACAACAGTTTTCCAAAAATCAGACCAGAAAGAAATAATATCTGCAGTGATATTTGTTGCAAACCGAAGATTATATAGCAGTGTATAGCATGACTTCACCGTGAAGTTTTTATTTGCTTCAAGACACCAAGACCAGCTATCATTACCATCCATCTTTGGTGAGATTTGCTGCAAAATATCAGTCAAAAATGTTGCCTCCTCCATCGCTTCAAAGATCAGATCCGTAGCTGCTGGATATAGCCACTGCCATGTACTCGAAACCCAGTTTCCAGCAGCTGCAACAGAAATATGTTTGTCCAAACAAGCAGCAAAAAGATTAGGAAATACAATATACAAGGGTTTATGACCAAGCCAATGATGATACCAAAAATTCACCCCTTCTCCATCTCCTAAGCCCCTTCTCACACTAGCATTAAACCAATCTTTATAGAGCTTTATTGAATAGTATTCCCTTCCTTCTTTATGATAAATCACCGTATCTATATGATAGTATTCCCTTCCAACAAGCATTTTCATCAACTAGAAACCGCCATTTTCATTTAGCTAAAAGAGCTTTATTGAATAGCTCAATGTTTTTAATCCCAAGACCTCCTTCCTTCTTTGGCCGACACACCTTTTCCCACGCCACACAATACAAACCCCTCCTATCTTCTTTTACTCCCCTCAAAAAATCCCGTTGGACCGAAGCATATCAACGACCGGCTTCCATGTGGCGATCCGCCTCGGATTGGCTCACTACAAGAATAAGTGGATTTATTGGCCATGCCTTTCCGGCGGATTTTAATCAGTCCGAAAGTTTTCGGCGGATTTTAGAGGTTTCCGGCGGATTTAGTCCCACGAAAATTTTCCGGCGGATTTTTATTCCCCGGTAACTTTTCGGCGGATTTATACTAATTTCCGGCAGATTTATTCACCAAAAAAAAATTATTAAAAAAAATAAAAAAATCCGCCGGTACCGTCATTTCCGGCGGATTTACGAAAAAAGCGGGAAAATTAAATTTCGAAATCCGCCGGAAACTCCATGACGAATTGGATCCTCCGGAAATGCGAATTTGCGGGGGATCCGGATCCGCCGGAAGTCCCAAATCCGCCAGTAATACGTATTTGCGGCGGATTTTAACTTTTTGACCAAATTCCGCCGGAAAACTACTAAATCCGCCCGAAATTCCACTAAATCCGCCAGAAATTCCATGACCAATTGGATCCGTCGGAAATGCGTATTTGCGGGGGATCTGGATCCGCCGAAAATCCCAAATCCGCCGGTAATACGTATTTGCGGCGGATTTTAACTTTTTGACCAAATTTCGCCGGAAAACTACTAAATCCGCCGGAAATACCACTAAATCCGCCGGAAATCCGCCTTTGTGGGGGATCCTAATCCGCCGGAAAAACCACAAAATCCGCCGGAAATACCAGGACCAATAGAATCCACCGAAAACCCGAATTTTTGTGGGATCCAAATCCGCCGGAAACGATAAAATCCGCCGGTAATACAATTTTCGGCGGATTTCAAATTTCTATATATATTCAAATCTTCACTTCACAACTTCTTCACATCTTCACTTCACACCTTCTTCACTTCTTCAAATCCGAAATTTCTCTCTACAAAATCTCTTGCTCTCTGACACATTTCTTCAATATAAGGTATCTTTATAACATGATGATTTAATAGTTTTAGTTTATGTATTGTTTAGTTAATAACTGTGGTAGCTATTATAATCATAACGATGATTCAGATCAGCCCCCACCCTAGTAGCTTTCACTTGTGTTATTTTGTTGTTTAGATATTTAAGTTTTAATTTGTATTATTGGTTATGAATATTAATTTGCGTACTTTGTTAGGATCTTTTAGTTTCACTTGTTTGAATAATATATCGTTTTAAGACCGGGTATTGATTTTGAATCGTATTTTTAATTTATTATTTTAATTTAATTATTAATTTTTTTTTTACAATCAAAATAAAGTTTCATAATATTTTTAATTTAATAAAATAAATAATGTATTAAATATATTACTAAATATATTTATTATTTTTATTAATCAATTTTATTAATAAAAAATATATTATTAAATATACTTTATTTAATTTATTAATAAATTCGTATATTTAATATTTTTATTAATAATTTTTTAAAAAATATATTATTAAATATACTATATTTAATTTATTAATAAATTCGTATATTTAATATTTTTATTAATAATTTTTTAAAAAATATATTATATTAAATCAATAATATTTATTTATTAAATAGATTTTCGGTTTTTTTTTTAAAAAAATATTGAAATATTTCCGGTAGATTTAAATATATTACGGGCGAATTTTTTATTTTTTTAAAAAAAAAGTTAATTTCCGGCGGATTTATTTGTTTTCCGGCGGATTTTATTTTAAAAAAATAAAATTTATTTCCGGCGGATTTCTTTATTTTTTAAAAAAAAAAAGAAAATTTCCGGCGGATTTATTTATATTTCCGACGGATTTTTTTTTTTAAAAAAAAAGTTAATTTCCGGCGGATTTATTTAATTTTCCGGCGGATTTCTTTCTTTTTTTTTTTAAAAATATTTTCCGGTGGATTTTTTCATTTTTTTTTAAAAAAAAAAAGTTTTCCGGCGGATTTTGAGGACTTTCCGACAGATTATCCCTCGGAAATTCCGGCGGATTTTCCGAGGGCTAAAATAAATCCGCCGGAAACTGTTTGCTACCACGGTTTTACCGGCGGATAAAATCCGCCGGAAAGTCCAAATTTCCGGCGGATTTTGGTCGCCGGAAAAACTAGTTTTTCTTGTAGTGGCTCTAACCGGACTTCCCAAGAATTTAAAAGGAATAGACTTCGTCCGACAATGGAGGAACACTGAAGCTTGATCATGAAACTCTTCCGTCACGTTAATGCCAATTAATTTGCTTTTATGAAAATTGACCTTTAAGCCTGAAACTAATTCGAAGCTTTTGAGAATAGATTTGATGCACCATAAATTTTCCCAATTTGCTTGGCCAATAAGAGTTGTATCATCCGCAAAATGAACAATAGATTGTTCTTGACGTTCATTAATTATTGGGAGTAAAGTCTTATTTTTTTCAAGAAATGGAATATCTGCAATTTCATTCTAATGGATGCTATTATCAATCTTTATTATTAGCATACATACATTTTATCAAGGAACCTATATATGTATAGTGGATTACCCAGCTACGGTCATGCATATTTAACAAAACAGTGAACTAAACATTTAAAATTAAATATGTTCTGTACCTTGCAGTCGTCCGGGCCAAACTCGGAGCCTGTAGTTGGTAAATCTCCTAACGTCCAAGTCGAGTTCAGAGTGATCCCGAGTGGGGTATCTGCGAAGCCACTCTGACGCTCAAGTCAGTATTGGGAATAGAAGAGTGTAGCAGAAAATGAGAATGTACCTATTTTAGCAGTGTGATTCCTCATTTATATGGATCCTTGCCATCTCTGAGCCGGTGGATTGATCGGGTCAATCTGAGTCGTTGAGGCAGGATAGTCATAAAAGAGCTTATTTATTGTGGACGTGGATCCAAGTTATTGGGCTTATCCATGTCCAATCACTGGAGTGATCTTGGCTTGAAGTTTTTGCTAACATCATACCTACCGGACAATCCGTCTCTGTAGGTTGTCTTGGGTCATCCCGGCGGGCTGGCTTATTGCTCCCAACAGTGTCAATACCCTCAGGAGCACCAGGTAGTTAGTTGTAATGAGGTGTCTTATTACCGCCTAGTAACTGCGTTCATGGCTTTCATCAAGGAGATGAATTTTATAATTTTTCACCCACTATCGGGGGGGGGGGGGGGGGGGGGGTTTCCGCGTGAGGGTTAAAGGCCCATTCCTATTGGACAGCAAAAAGTAAAGAATAATAAATATAGACTTGACACGTGGATCAACTTAAAAGTCCCAATAATCATCATAATCATCATACATTAAGAAACTTAGTTCCTCATCTAAGCAAATTTGATGGAAAGTTGCAGGGCAACCATCGCAACAAACACAATCTCCACCATCTCCACAAACCATGCACATGTCGTCATGTATGTCATCATCACTCACATTTTCATTTAGTTTATTGTTTAAACCTGATTGTGATGTATCCACACAATTTTTACTCTTCCCCTTTTCTTCTAACACTTTCCTAGAAGATGTCATCGTACTGACATCATCATTTCCATGTGTCATATGTTGCTCTCTGAGAAAGTCCTGGTTTGTTTCACAACCATCCTCTTGGGTTATTTTTTTACCAGCTCCTACATTAATGAAACAACTCGTCAGTTTCAAACTAAGTCAACCAAAAATTAAACCAAATGCATAACAACACATAATTATAAATTCTAAGCAAAACTGTATACACACAACACGTAAAACTAACTAATCGGACAGTGAGTAAGTGCAGATCCAAATTGGGTTTTGAGAATCTGGGCTTAAAAAGAAAAACACACAAGATGTCATTGTTATCTTTAGGCAAAATGAAAAGGCTTTTTTAGCTACCCAGACTAAAGTGAGATGCAATGGATGACTGAATTTGAAGAATTTGGGTGTGTTGTTGTGTGGGTTTTGAGGAAATCCAAGTCGGACTTTGAGAAGTTGGTCTTAGAAAAAAAAAAAACACAAGATGTTGTCATTATGTCTAGGAAAATGAAAAGGGTTTTTGTGCTACACAGACTTGAGTGAGATGCAATGGATGGCTAAATTTGAGGAATTTCAGTATGTTTTTGCACATGTTTTGAGGAATTCAAGTCAGACTATATGTTAGTAAGGATAAATGTACAAGTTGAAACAAAAATAGACGACATTCATCAAATAGAAGTAGTTAATTCATGAAATAAAGGAAACAAATCATAGAAAATGAAAGTAGTAAATATTAACATGTAAATTTCAAATATACTACCTTTTTTAAAAATGGAGAATGTAGGTGTAATGTTGTGCAAAGTTTAATCAATGAAATCACAGTCGCTAGAGATCTGTGTTGGACTTTGTCAAAACGAACAGTAGAGCTGAACATATTGATAATGTATTTAAACATAAGACGATAGAGAAGATTCACTTTTGATCCAACCAGTAATGATATTCAAAGAAAGAAGTGTTGGGGTCTTGCTCCTGAATCTGTTGGAGAAAAAAATCACACTCATTAAACAAGAGGAATAAAAGACAGCAAAAAATATGTACAATCAATCAGATCAAATTGTAAGTAATGCGGGAAAGAAATACGAGAAACATTGAGAGAGGAAAGGGAGAGAGAAACCTTCGTAGGGTTTTAGAGGTGCCGCACGATCGCAAGTGTTGAGAAAGTGACGATGTAGGCACACATTTATAACGAGAGGATGTTAGGTTAAATTTGGGCTGCGTAGTTGGCAAGGCCACTAAGGCTGATGCCATAGGCCCACAACCTAGCCTAGGCCCCCTTTATAATATTTTCATGTGATATTTTTTAACCAAAATACTTATATGTTAAATAGATATGTTGTATAATTATATGAACAATTACTTTAAATAATTTTTAAGGATATTAATTGAATTTAATCAAAAGAAAGGGGAATTAATATTTTTGAACTATGTAAAAAATTACTGGATTAGACTTTGAGAAAGGTAACTGAATTGTCAAAGGTTTTTTTATTCGATAAATGAAAAAGATAATGTGACTATATGAGTTGCAAATAATTTTAAGTTTTATTGCTCAAGCATGACTACTATCTAATGTAAAATGTAAATTAATTATTAACATAATAATAATAATAATAATAAATATAATAATAATAATTTGACAAGGTATGTTTATTCTCAATTGCTTTATTTTATAAGCATATTAAAATATTAAGGCTTAATTATAAATAAAAAACACTCGACTTTGTGTTAATTTAGACGTAAAAATTTCACGTTTTCGCGCAATTATCCTCCTCAAACTTTCCACGCATATTCAATTTGAAGATAGAATTGGGAGCTATGTCACCAAACAAAGCGGGAAAAAAGAGGAAGATCGAACCATTAGCTAAGATGATAAGTCAAATATTTGTGCAAGGACTGCTAGGAGTTAACTAAGAAATGTGGTGATCCTCTGTAGAAAATTTGAGGGTTCAACCTTGTTTTTCACCAATTTCGATTTGTGGCTGTTCAAATTCAACGTAAGTTTCTTTACTTTGGGACGTAGGAAGGGCACCAATAAGATTCTAATAGGGATATGATTGTGTCGTTTGCTTGCTCTAGTATTGAATTGAAAACATAGTTCAGATTGTCTATCTTCTTGTTTTTGATTGGTTACAAATTTGGTATTTCAATGCTGAAATTTTACAAAACTCGTATAGGTATACTATCAGTTTTTTTGGAAAAGTGTCCAAATGACTATAAACGACTATATTGACTATCAATACCACTTCCATCAATTCTTTTGGGGTAAAGACTATATAAATACCTCATGGAAGACCCCATTCAAGGTATTTGTTGAAAGGTATTTGTATCTTCTTTATGAGGTATTTGTTGCAATATTGTTAATGAAGAAGCCTAAGTTGGATAAGCAAATTTCTATTTACACCACAAGCGCTTAGTATTAACCTCCAAATGCAAAAACCCAATAGTATGAATTATGTTCTGCTTCTCGCACCCCCTGTTTAATAATGCAGCACCTCTACTTTATGTGGTTGTGCGGCCGGAGTTCCATAATGGATGTAACCAGAGTCATGTTACCAGGTGGAATATCGACCGTCCGATAATTTTAATCATTGAAATGCCCTCAAGGAGAAGAAAAGCAGCGTGCGCCCATTCTACTAAGCATCATAATCACCTATCAGGACACCTTGATTTTAATCTGTGTGTTTTTTCAAATGATGTGGACTGATAACAATCAAATATGACTGTTATTACCTCTTATTTCAAGCTTAAATCATTGTTAATTCTCAAGCAATATAGTGATTAATGTTTTAAATATGTTAGTTTAGAGTAGCTTAAGGTGTAAGCTTGAATTTGTTATAATTGGCACTTTGGTGCCCAATTGTGGTTTAATGTGTTTGTTTAATTGCTGCAGCACTTATTGTGGCAACAATGCCAAATTACACAACATGAGAGAGAAAGAAATAAGAAACACAGAAATTGAGGAAAGGACAGCTGTCAATGATCATCAGGCGTGGGTGTGTGTGCCAATCATGGAATATTCGCTGATGACCTAGGGATTTGGGCAAAAAGGACCTTTTGCCCTAATTAAAGGACAAAAGGCGCCTCCCATATTAGGGTTGCCTTGGATTCTTAGCCACTCCTATATAAAGGACCACATTCCCTTAATTAGGTCAAGCCGAAAAACGAGGTATAGAGATAGCCTCTAATTCGTGCCTTCTCAAGCTCACCAAAAGATCAAGTGCTAGAATTATTGTTGCTGCAACAGCAATGCAGCTTCATATCTGGGAGGATGCTACGATTGAAGAGCTGGAGTTTCTTCATTGATCTTCTTTGGAGCTTATTTCTTTTTGTTCAACGATTTGTAGTGTAAACTCTCTTCTCGGATTCGTAGCATGACTTTCTCATTAATGTTTAAGTTATTTTTCTTGTTGTTAAAGCTCAACATGAGCTAACTTCTTATAGTTGGGATGCAAACTTGATGTAATGAATTTATTGTGCTATTAATGAAGTATGTTTAAGTATTGAGCATTTTATCTTGTGTGTTTTTTCCATCTTAGATTAGGATTGGCAGTCTAATCTAAGTAGCATTTATGAATTCAGAGTTGGTTTTACTACAACATTCAGACCCTATGGCAACGTCCGAAAAGCGTTCCATAAAGCCCAAAAACCGTTGCCAAGACCCTATGGCAACGCTTTAAAACTGTTGTTCTTGCCGGCGTTGCCTTTGATATAGGCAACGGTTATTTGTCACCAAAGGCAACGAAAATTGAAAACCGTTGCCACTGCCAGATGAAACGCAACGGTTTTTGTTTCTTCGTTATGGCAACGGTTTAAAACCGTCTCCAGTTATGGCAACCCTTCGAAACCGTTGTCAGGTATGGCAACCCGTTGAAAGCGTTGCCATAAATGGCAACGGTTTCAAATCGTCTTCAAACATTTGCAACACTTAAAAACCGTTGCTGTGTATGGCAACACGTAGAAACTGTTGCCATTACTGGCAAACACTGGATAACCATTGCTGTAATTGGCAACATAGAAAAACTGTTCCCTGTTTATTTTACAAACGCAATATAAACGATAGTATTCATCATCCAAACTTCTTAATCATTACATTTCAAGGGAAAAATTAAAGTTGTACCTAATTAATGTTTCCTTAATTGTAACAATTTAACATACATAATGTATCATTATATTGCAAAAAAACATAATTAATGTATCTTAAACAACATTGCAAAAGTACAAAATAAAACTTTGCAAAAGTTATATTGCAATATGTTCCATTTCCAAAATAAAACTTGTCAAGTCTTCTACACATGTCTTCAAACTGTTCATCATCCAAGCCATCAAGACCAACATCTACACCTTCATTATTTTCCTACAAAAGTAACAGTATTCGATTAATGCAATATACAATATTCGATCTTAACTCAACTGTTCTAGCATGGCAGAAGTACTCATAATTGCCAGGATGTTTCTCAACAATTTTTTTCAATACAAAAACAATCAACCATTTTTTTCAATACAAAAACGATCAAACATTGAATTGCTCAGTTCAACTACCACTATATATAGTTAGGTAAAATACAACTCTGTTATCAATCAACTAAAGTCTGCTAATAGGATTATGGGAGTTATAGAAAACAGAAGCACATATAGTAAACCACAACCACAAGCTAATAGGGTTATGGGAGTACAACTCTGTTATCAAGCTACTCTGTAATCAAACAACTTATAACATTATTCAATAGTGAAACAAAACACGTCCTAAAAACTGTAAC
The DNA here is from genome assembly GCA_963573325.1 of Astragalus glycyphyllos. Lineage (NCBI taxonomy): Eukaryota > Viridiplantae > Streptophyta > Magnoliopsida > Fabales > Fabaceae > Astragalus > Astragalus glycyphyllos. The sequence continues at coordinate 20,426,486 of OY754308.1, forward strand.
AGATTTTATCCTCATCTAACATCATTATTCTGTCCATAAATTTTTAAACAAAGAAGTTATAATCTCCTACCAAAGACAAACAGAGCACAGTTATGAAGAGTAGCAACAAAAGTATTAGATACAAAAACAGCTAGTGAGATGTCAATATCAAAGTATGCAGATTTCAACATCAGATCACAATATGAATTTTAAGACCCAACACTCTCTCAGAAAGACAAACTTAGCAATCAAAGTTTAAAGACAAACAAAGGAGATATCAATAAAGTGACTCTTACTCTATGAGTTTCCAGGGCATGTGTTGATGTTGAAGAATGTGGAGCACTAGTAGCATCGGGCGGAGTTGAAAACAAAGCTGCCAAAGCCTCCAAATTCAACGCTGAGTTATTTTGATCTAATATGGTCCTTACTAGAAGCTGAAACTTGTCCTCCATCGCTTTCTGATTCTCTTGTAGTTTCTCTTGTACTTTCTCTTCAAGTTCATTCATCTTATTGGCATGTTCTTCTCTTAGTTGTTCTCTCTCATTTGCGTGTGCTCTCTTCATTTCTGCAACTTCTTCATTTCTCTTCAACATAGTAGCTGTTACCGCTCTTCCATGGAGGCGCTGTCTCCCCGGTTTTTCTTTACCAAGCACATTTTGAAAAGCTTCCGAAGAAGATTTCCCAGAACTCACCCAGTTTTGATGTTTTGTCTATAGCATATTTAAAAAGCAATCACAGTTAAAGATATACATTATTATATTAGAAATGATAAATTCATTAAATAAAACTTACAATTGTATCATTTGTTTCTTCGTTTGATTGATTTCCTTTCTTACTTTGGCGTGTTTCGATGAACAACTCAACTTGAGTAGGAGGCTCTCCATCTTCACTATTTGCATTGTCTCCCTTATGCAAGCAAAGCTTACAGGACCAGCTCGATGTCTGCATTTTTGTTGAGCTATGTTTTGAGTATTTTGCTGGCATGTTTCCTAAGTAAAGGACATTGCAATTTAGTAAATTTGAGAAATGAATGCAAGAAAAAACAGAAATATCACTATTTCTTACTTGAACGGGCGGAAGGCTCCAATATACCATCAATGCTTTAAAGTGTTCCTCCGGTATGTCATCAGGACGATTTTTCAACCGCTCACGCAAGGTTTTATATTTGGTCAAATGCTTCTTTCTAATAGTACACTTATATTGCCTCCATGCCTCATCTATAACAGTATACACGACCTTCTTTCCTTTATCAGGTACATTGTATTTTTCCTACAAAAAAGAAGCTTAATTAGAAAGCTCTAATTTATTAAAGTAAACTAGACATACAAATAGAACTAGATAAGTTATATTACATTGACATAAGCCCATATGTTTTTATCTTTATCCGGTACAGCCTTCCAATTGGTGTAAATAAGAGGACACAAATCTGAACTCCTTGCAATGGTTCCCAAAAAGTTACTGAATTGGGAAAGTATGCTTGCATTTGGCCCAATGGGTTGTCCTAGTTCATTCAAGTTAATCTCTTCTCTATCATTAGCTGAACGTGTATGAACTTTCACACATAATGTTTTCCCTCGAGTTCTTTTAATTGCTTCCCCTAATTAAAACACAAATGAGTCAATACAGAAATTAGTAAAAATAAGAGTAAAAAGATACCTACACATAGCCATTAGTAAAAATACGCGTCAATACAGAAATTGGTATACCTTTACTTGTATTTTCATTAATCCCCAATTTCCTCACTTCCATAGTTGATATCCCCCTCAATTGCTTGTTCTTGATCACTTTCATCTTCTGATTCCTCCACTTGGTGTGGTTGCTGATTTTTTTCAATAAATTCACCAATTGACATTGATGGACACTTTGGGATGTACTTTTTTTTTTCAAGGATTGTTCTTCAATCGTTGTTCCTTGACTTTGATTTCCACCAGCGGTAGACCTTAGCTGCCTCTTCATAGGGAGTTCAGAGTGAACATTATTAGTGGCAGCTCTATTGTTCAATGAAGGCTTCATAGCATCTAGCATTTTTTCTTGACTATGATTTCCACCAGCAGTAGAACTTAGCTGCCTCTTCATAGGGAGTTCAGATTGAACAATATTAGTGGCAGCTCTATTGTTCAATGAAGGCTTCATAGCATCTAGCATTTTATCTTGCATTTTTTTTGACCCTGTTACTTGGATTGAAACTCCTTCATTGGTTGATGATTGGGCCTTACTTGTGGATTTAGAAATGTCTTTTTGGTGAGAAACTTGAGTGGTCTTTATTGCTTGGGTTGCCGCTTTAATGTTCAAGGAAGATTTCATTTTCTCTTGCCTTTTGTTTTGAGCTTCTGTTGACCCCGTTGATTCTCTTACTAGGATCGGAACTCCTCCGATAGTCAATGAATGGGTCTTATTTGTGGATTTACAGAGGCCCTTTTGGATCCTTCCTTCATCAATGCCTATTGTTTGGGACTGGAAAATAGGAAAGATTCAAACATTCAGGACAGATTTAAACAAATTCATGCTTTCATTGTAAATAGGACAGATTCATACATTCATACTTTATAGAGGACAGATTCATTGTAAATAGAATGTTCCATACATTACTATATATTAACTATGTCATATAGGTTAGATTCAAGCATTCATTGTAAATCTTAAAAACTATCATGTTCTGTGCTTTCTTCTTAAGTTAGAATGCTTCCAATAGATTAAAAAACTTGGAAATAACTTCTTACGAGGCAAATAGGCTGCTGCTGAGTGCTTCCAATATGCTGATTTTTTCCTTGATTTGAATTGCTTCCATTTCCTCTTTTTTAACCTTTCTCATTTTCTACCTTGATTTTATACTTTTGAAGCAACTCCATACTTGATTTAGCTTTAAGTTGTTCAAGATCAAAATCATTGTCCTTGTCCATTTTCCTACACTCTTTGTAGTTTGTAACTTGAATGGAGATGTTCTTGGAATGAAATTAAAGAAAACACTACCTGCATCATTGAAACACAACATATATTAATATCTAAACACACATGTGAGTGAAAAAATTTATGAGAAATTATAATAATCAATGCATAGATTCCAATATCACCTTATATTAACAATAATAGATTATGAAATGAAAAATAAACTAACCCATGTAGTCAAACAAAGTGTCATCAAAATCAGAATAATCTCCAACATCCCTTTCATTTGACACAAGCAGGGACTTTTCAATAATGGTTGGGGGTATGTCACTCCGAGCCAATTCAACTTCACAGTTGTCATCAGTCGTAGCTAGATTTACCGCATGATCTAACAACTCTCTTTGATACAAATGTTGGGCATTTGAATAAGACTCATCTTTCATATTAAAAAAGTCTCTCGGAAATGTCTTCATAACATAGTTCCTATTCACATCAATAGGATCCTGAATGTAGAAGCATTGATGGACTTGTGAAACTAACACAAAAGGGTCATCAATAGAACATCTCTTGTTGAAGTGAGCACAAGTCAACCCGTACTTGTCGTCTTCAACTTCAAACCAATCACATCTAAATAAAACAGATTTGAAATGACCATAATAGTCTACTTCAATTATTTCAATGATTGATCCATAGTAATTTATTGAATTTGTTGTAGAATTTTTATCTTTAGTGCTTGCAAAACTTTGGGTTACGGACACCAACGTCACACCACTACTTTGGGTTTTACGTCTTGCATCGCGTTGTTTGGTGTGAAACCTATAACCATTAATAACATAGCCAGAAAAACGTCGTGCAACTCTATTTGGTCCTCTAGACAACTTCTTAAGTTGGTCAGAAACATCATCCCTTAAAGCACGAGTTTTGAACCATTCAACAAAATCTTGCCCTTGACTCTTCGCTTGGTTCCACCTCTTTCTTTTATTGATATTTGTCGTTTCATTTTCATGCTCCCTAAAATTTAAAAATCGTTGTTAGAATAATTGTAAAGCAACTCTTTCATGTTACTAAAACCTACAGGTAAATTTATATACCTAATGAACTCTTCAACTTCGTCGCAATTGAATAGGATGTAGCGATGGATTTGATTCCATGACTTGGAATCCAAAGAAAGGGCTCCTCCCTTTTTCTTTCCTCCAATAGGATGACCTATGCCCGGATAAGAGTCTGAGCTTTCATGTTCACCCGGATCACATCTATCATTATTCCGTGTCATTCTGTTATGCCTTGTTTCAACACCATTATGCAAATATCGTGAGCATAGTGTCAAGCATTCTTCAACCAAGTATCCCTCGGCAATAGAACCTTCAGGACGACTCTTATTACGTACATAGCTCTTCAATTTACCTAAATATATTTCTGGAAAATACATCCACCTATATTGAACCGGGCCTCCCAATCTTACCTCATTCACTAGATGTATAGGCAAATGAACCATAACATCAAAGAAACAAGGGGGGAAAATCGTCTCCAATTGGCAAAGTGTTTCTGCAATTTCTGATTCCAAGATATCTAGATCCCCCACCTCAATAACTTTTTGACATAAACTACGAAAGAATGAAGAGAGGCGAATTAAAGGATGGGCGACTTGGTCTGACATTGTGATTCTTACAGCTACTTGAAGCAAGTAATGCAAGAGGAAATGTGCATCATGACTCTTGTAGCCAATAATTTTTCTTTCAGCAAATTGAACACATCTTGAAATGTTTGATACACAACCATCAGGCATTTTTGCTTTCTTTAAGACACCACAAAAAGTAGTCTTCTCATTCGGTGTCATGGAGAAACATGCTTTTGCAAACATAACTTTTTTACCTTGATTTGTCTCTTTAGGGTGAAGTTTCTTCCTAATGCCCATTTCTTGCAAGTCAAAACGAGCTTTTTCATGATCTCTTGTCTTACCCGGAATATCCAGCAAGGTGCCAATGATGTTATCAAATATATTTTTCTCTATGTGCATCACATCAAGGTTATGCCGTAACAAATTGTGCTTCCAATATGGTAATTCAAAAAAAATGGATCTTTTCTTCCATGGACCATCATTACGCCTATTTTGAGTCTTACCAAAGACATTTTCAAATTTTACCAACAACTCTAAGATATCTTCTCCTTCTAACAAAGCCGGTGGAGATCCATATTCTGTAGTCCCATTAAAAGCCCTTGTATTTGATCTATATTTATGATCCACAGGCAAAAATACACGGTGACCCATGTAACACACCTTTCGACTATGCTTCAAATATGTGGAATTAGTATCATAATTACAACATGGACATGCTAATTTCCCTTTAGTACTCCACCCACTCAACATAGCGAGCCTGGGAAAGTCGCTAATAGTCCACAACAATGCCGCTCTCATTTGAAAAGATTGATTTAGTGAGGCATCATATGTTTCTACTCCTACCTCCCACAACACCTTCAACTCTTCAATCAATGGTTGGAGGTACACATCAATGTTGTTCCCAGGTGAAAGTGGTCCAGGAATAAGTAAAGACAACGTAGAATACTCAGCCTTCATGCACCACCAAGGTGGGAAATTATATGGTATCAATATGACGGGCCAAGTACTATGAGACAGATTCATGGATTTAAAAGGATTAAATCCGTCACTAGTCAACCCAAGTCTTACGTTACGAGAATCAGCAGCAAAATCAGAATGGTGCTTATCAAAATCTTTCCATGCCTCTCCATCAGCTGGATGCCTGAGCTTCCCATCTTTAGAACGCTCTTCTTCATGCCACCTTAATGAGTCAGCTGTCTTTGAGCACATGAATAACCTTTGAAGTCGACGAATCAAGGGAAAGTGTCTCAAAACTTTATTAGGAACTTTATGAGCTTTATTGTTTTCCTCAACTTGATAATCTCCTTCGGCATTGACAACCCACCGTGGAAAACCGCAAACAGAGCAGGAAGTGTCATTCTCATGATCTTTCCAATATATCATGCAATCATTAGGACAAGCATCAATCTTTTTATAATCAATACCTAGGTCCCTTATCATGCCTCTGGTTTTATTGAATGTTTCCGGAATATTCAACTGAGGCATAGCTTCTCTTAAAAGCTCTAAGAGAGCATTGAATGATGCATTGCTCCAACCATAAAGACACTTCAAGAAATATAGTCGAATGGTGAATGATAATTTAGAGAAGTTTTTGCAACCCGGGTACAACTCTTGTTTTGCTTCTTCTAAAAGACCATAGAACTTTCTAGCACCTTCACTAAGGCCTTTATTAACTCCACATTCTTCGTGTGCAACATCTTTGAATGTTTCATAAAGTAGTCCATCAACATCATCAATTTCTTCATCTTCTTCATTTGTGCCACCGTCGAGGCGATTGGGGTCTTTACGCTTTTCACCATGACGAATCCAGACATCATATCCTCTTTCAAATCCAAAATATACCAAATGATTAAATACAACTTCCCTTGTCTTCCAAAAAGCATTGTGACAATCAATACAAGGGCATATAATCTCTATTCCTTGGGGTTTTCCTATGGTGTATGCATAATTTAAAAAAAACTCAACACCAAGAATGTAGTCTGGGCTATCTCTTGCTGATTTCATCCACTCTTTATCCATCGAGTTTATTAGAATAGTAACAAATAAGAAGGTTGAAGACTGCCTAACTGTTAACAAGTACATAATAAAAATAACTAAGGGTTTGGCTCTCATCATGCTTTAAGTATAGAGAACAAAAATAAAAATAACTGTTAGGAAATAAATGACTGTTAAGAAATAACTTATAGCTTTTCTATTTACTAACGATTAGTGACTATTAATAAATAAATGACGTAGCAAAATATGTTTTGAAGCCAGCACAGAGCACACATTACTCGTTTAAAAAAACTGCACATTATTACTAGTTTAAAAAAGGCAAAATTACACTAGAGGACCTTTAAGTTATTTATTTGTAACAAGTTGGACCTTTAAGTTTTTTTTGTAACAAATAGGCCCTTTTAATGATTTCTCTAGCTTATATATTTTGATGTAATGCTACTTTATATATTGTGACTACTCTAGCTTATGTATTTTGATGCAAACAAACATATTTTGGTGTATTTTGATGTAATGAACGATATTACATTTTACTAAAAGGGCCAACGGTGTCAACGTCGGGTAACTTAAAGGGCCTATTTGTTACAAAAGAAACTTAAAGGGCCAACTTGTTACAAATAAATAAGTTAAAGGTCCCCTGGTGTAATTTTGCCTTTAAAAAAAGTAAAGAGCTTTTGTCAAAAAAAAAAGTAAAGAGCCTTGTGCACTTCACTATCATAGAGAAATGATTGTAACATGTTCTTAGGTCACTTTTAGTACAACTACATCTTCAAATACCCAGTTCAATTCATTCTCTCATGATGAAGCAACCCAAAGTGAGCCTATGTTTATGTCCACAATTGAGAAAGAAAGATGAAAATTACCTCTGTTGCTCACAAGCTCAGCCCACAATCCCCTTACTCCAGCATGATTGATCTCCTGTGGATGAAATTCAAGAAATCGGTTATCAGTATTGTGGAACCAAACCAACACTTATAAGTATTTTCAACTAATTTATCAGTATTGAATGATTCTGTTCTGATTTTAACAATACCTTTCAGCACTACAACTTTAGTGAATAATGACTATGCCATGAAGAAGAATAATGGCAATTAAATTATTGTGTCTGGAGATATGAATCAGGTCTCAAATGAGAAGCAGCAGCTTTTTGTTCTTAGAGGGAAAAATGCTGATTATTTGGTTCATAATTTGAAGAGTTGCAAGGATTCTAGAAGGTCATTTCTGTTTTGGGAGCCTTATTGCATTGCAACTTCTTGAGTAATCAGAATTCAGAAGACAATATATCTATTGCTTTTAAAACACTATTTATTACTCTATCCTTTTTATGTCTACTTAGTTCCACTCTTTCAGGGAGCTCTAGTGTAGTCAAATACAAGAAAGGGATAGTGAGAAGAAAGTAACACTTTATTGGTATGATCTCTCTCAGAAATGACTTCAACTCTGTCATTTTATTATATAATTATATTATTATATAATATATAATATATATATCTACTACTCTTTGTTATTGGTTAATATTGGTTAATACATCCTTCTAGTACTCTACATTACAACATATATATAATCTTAGCTCATCTTTGACTTGGGGACTGGCTTGTCTTGTTCTAATTATCATGCTTTCTTAGCTTTACAACTTCCTTGCTTTTCTAATTCAAACCAACGAGGTTTCACAATGGGTCTTGTCTTGCCTAATTGGTCTTATTTTTTGGGAACAACATGATCATTCCCTGATATGTTTTGCCTCTCTTGGGGTAAAAAGCCAAGAAATATTTACATCTTAATTGGCTTTTGTTATTCTTAATTATATATTCTCAAATGAATTTCCAAATAAGGCTGGAAGTTAACGCTAAGTTGGAACCCCCAAATCCTAAACGTACAAAACCCCCAAACCCAAAAAAAAAAAAAACCCTAAATTGATGATAAAGAAGATAGATCAAAACCATAAATTGAACAAGAAGAAAGATTTAGTGAAACCCCCAAAACGATGAACAGTAAAAACGATGAACAGTAAAAACCATAGAGGTAAACCAGGAGAGAGAGAGAGAGACGCACCTTAAACTTGAAATTGTTGAAATCGTTGATAGCTTGATTTCTGGAACGATGGAGAGGGTTTTCTTCTTGCGTGAGAGTTTTGAGTGAGGGACATGAGGATTTTTGCGTGAGTTCTTTGTTCTGGAACTAAGAACAGAGGGTTTTGCGTGAGTTTTGTTTTTTTGGTTTTTGTTTTTTGGTTTAAGTTTTTTTTTTCGTTTGAAATTTTTATGGTTTGGCACCAAAAAATTTGGAATCAGAAATGCGCTAAATAAATAGCGCCCAATTTTTTTTGTTTTTCAATAATTCTTCCTAAGGCAACGTTTATGGACCGTTGGCCAAAGCTTAAGCAGAAAACCGTTGCATTAAAAAAAAATAGAGTATGCTAAGGCAACGGTTATTTTGACGTTGCAATTTTAGGCGTTGTAAATTTACCTCACAAGATAATGGTTTGTTGCATTAATAGAGATATTAGTGTTTCTTGCTTAAACCCTAGAGATAGGGAGGGCATAAGCCATAAGGTGAATACTGCGGGTGCCTAAGCAGCCTAGGGCGTAACTTTTAAGGTCTAGAGATAAACTTTGAGAGCCAAACCCTAGTGAGAAGTATTTGAGAAAATACATCCATTGCTGCAGCACCTAGTACTGCATCATTTAACATACCATTATGTGCACTTTAATGAAGTTACTGAAAGTAAATGCATCTCAACTTGTTCCAGTCATCTGATCTTATTTACCCTGATACTTTTTATTATTTTGCATGTTACCAAATATTTGTATCATTTACTTTATTTTTACCATCACTAATTTGTTGATTAAATTACTCATTGTTTAAGTGCTAATCCTCGTGGGAACGAACTTTACTTTCACTTTATTACTTGTTGACAATGTATACTTGCACTATCACGTTCTTACGCAACAAGTTTTTGGCGTCGTTGCTGGGAATTAAATAGCTTAAAACACTGTTTAATTAATTGGCAAACTAGTGATTTTTGTTGCTGACTTTGGTGCTCTGTTTCTGTTTGTTCATTATTAGAATTGCTACAGCAACTGTTGCTGCAGCATATGCACAGGCGCAGTTCACTAGAATTTCAACTTCATCTAGAAATACAAAGATTGTTTAGGGCTTTGAGAAGGGATCAAGATCACTCAGGACTTATTTCATTGGGCAGGGCTGTCAATATGGCTACACCAACACCTTCTAATCATGGGGAAACACCACCTCCTAGCAACCATGGTTCTGACAAACATACTATAGTTGCCACTGAGCACCGTGAGCAACCTGAACATGTGAGACAAGTTTTGAATGAAACAGTCATAGGCATGGCTAATGACAGGGCCAGACCTATGAGGGATTATGCAATTTTTGACCCTCACACTACGCAAACTAGCATAGTAAGGCCTGAACTAGCCACAACTCATTTTGAATTTAAGCCTATGATGTTTCAAATGCTTCAAACAATAGGGCAATTTGGTGGAGGACCCACCGAGGACCCACATTTGCATTTAAAACAATTTGTAGAAGTTTGTACTAATTTTATTCTCCCTGTTGGCCATTAATAGCTATTGCAGCAAATAGCTATTAATGGCCAACAGGCAGGGTTAGTGCTCAGAAGAAAGTTGCTGGTATGCATGAAGTGAGTGAAGTTACTGCTTTATCTCCTCAGGTTTCATCTTTGTCCAACATGATCAAAAATATGAGTGCAACACCTGCTGCAGCAACTGAAACTGTACCAGAAACTAAAGTGGCCGCAATTGAGCAAGTACTAATGCGTTCAGCTAGTTGTGTGTACTGTGGAGGAGGCCATTTGTATGAAGAATCCCCTACAGACCCTATTTCAGTCAACTATGTGGGATATGACAAGAACAATAATTCATATTCTCGTACCTACAATCCTAGGTGGAAGAACCATCCTAATTTCAAATGGAGCAACAATGCAATACCTGCTACAGCTCCTGCAACACCACCAGGATTCCCTGTTCAACCCAAGGTAGCAGCACCAGCAGTTGAAAACTCTATGGAGACCATGTTCAAGGCCTTTATGAATGAAACAAAACTCAGTATCAAACTCAAGGGGCTGCAATCAAAAACATGGAGAATCAAATTGGTCAAATAGCCACTGCTCTTACCCAAAGGCCTAGTGTATCATTACCATCCACTACTGAACCATCATCATCTAAGGGGATGGAACAGTGCAAGGCTATATCTCTAAGGAGTGGGAAGGACTTGAATGGACCATCAACTGATCCAAGTGATGGCACCAGCAAAAACCAAAAAAATCAGAAAAATGAAAAAAAGAAGGCAACAGATGCTGTCACAGTTGATGCTGCAGCATCTGATGCTGCACCAGTTCCATCACCAGTTGCTGATCAACCTTTTCCATCTCCACCTTTTCCTCAAAGGTTGAAACAACTTCACATCAATGTTTCTCTAGTCGAAGCACTTCAACAAATACCCAACTATGCAAAGTTTATGAAGGATGTGCTCTCTAAGAGGACGATACTTGGAGAATTTGAAACAGTAGCTATGACAGAGGAATGTAGTATGATCATGCAAAGCAAGCTTCCAAGCAAGTTGAAGGATCCAGGCAGGTTCACTATTCCATGTTCAATTGGTGAAACCTATATTGGCAGAGCTCTTTGTGACTTAGGTGGAAGCATCAATTTGATGCCTAAGTCTGTTTTCACTCAGTTGGGTATAGGGGTTGCCAGACCTACAACTGTTACTCTCCAACTTGCAGATAGATCTATTGCATACCCAGAAGGAATCATTGAAGATGTCTTAATAAAGGTAGATAAATTTGTATTTCCTGCTGACTTTGTAATTTTTGATTTTGATGCAGATAAGGAAGTGCCTATAATACTTGGAAGACCTTTCTTAGCTACTGGCAAGACTCTAATTGATGTGCAAAAATGAGAATTGACTATGAGAGTCACTGATCAAGAGATAAAGTTCAATGTGATGAATGCTCTCAAGTTCCCTGACCAAGGAACTGAGGAGTGTTCCTTTGTGGTGTCTTTGATTCTGTGGTTCATAAACACTTCCACAAGTAGAATGATCATTTGGTGAAAGCTCTTGCTGAGATTGACAAATGTGAGCTTGAGGAAGAAGGTATTGTGCATAAGGAGGCTACTGTGAAGGAAATTTGGAGTAGACAATATGAATCTCTTCAGCTTGAGGATTCAAATCTTAGAAGAAACTTGCCTTCCATTGAGAAACCTCCTGTGCTTGAGCTTAAAGGGCTACCCAAGCACCTCAAGTATGCCTATTTAGGGGAAAATGATACATTGCCTGTGATCATTGCTACCCTAAAGAGGCATAAGAAGGCAATTGGGTGGCAAATGGCTGACATAAAGGGGTTAGTCCTACCATCTGCATGCATAGAATTATTGTTGATGAAAATGCTAAGAATAGCATTGAAGGACAGAGGAGACTAAATCCCATCATGAAGGAAGTTGTGAAAAAGGAAATTATCAAGTGGCTTAATGCTGGCATTGTGTATCCTATATCAGATAGTGCATGGGTGAGCCCTGTGCAATGTGTTCCAAAGAAAGAGGGGTCACAGTGGTAGCAAGAATGAGCTAATTCCTACAAGAACAGTAACTGGGTGGAGGATTTGCATGGATTATAGAAGACTCAACAAAGCCACAAGAAAAGATCATTTCCCCTTACCATTCATAGACCAGATGCTTAATAGACCTGCTGGCAAAGAGTTCTATTGCTTTTTGGATGGATACTCTGGTTATAATCAAATAGCCATAGTACCTGAAGATCAACAAAACACTACTTTCACTTGTCCTTATGGTACTTTTGCTTTTAGGAGAATGCCATTTGGGTTGTGCAATGCACCAGCAACATTTCAAAGGTGTATGATGTCAATCTTTTCTGAATTCATTGAAAAATCTATGGAGGTGTTTATGGATGATTTCTCTGTCTTTTGGGAAACATTCCAGCTATGCCTTGAAAACTTAGAGGAGATTCTGGATAGATGTGAAGAAACCAACTTGGTCTTGAATTGGGAGAAATGCCACTTCATGGTCCAAGAAGGAATTGTGTTGGGACACAAGATTTCAAAGAGGGGAATTGAGGTTGACAAAGCCAAAGTTGAGGTAATTGAGAATATGCATCTTCCAACAAATGTCAAAGGTGTTAGAAGTTTCTTGGGACATGCTGGGTTCTATAGAAGATTCATTAAGGACTTCTCCAAAATTTCAAAGCCACTATGTCAATTGCTGCAGCATGACACTCAATTTGTATTTGATGAATCATGTGCTGCAGCTTTCCAGAAACTGCAGAATGCTCTAGTTACTGCTCCAGTGATAGTAACTCCTGATTGGAGCAAGCCTTTTGAGCTAATGTGTGATGCTAGTGATTATGCCATAGGTGCTGTCCTTGGCCAGAGGTATGGAAAAGTCTTTCATTCTATTTATTATGCTAGCAAAACACTTATTGATGCTCAACTGAATTATACTACCACTGAAAAAGAATTATTAGCTGTGGTCTTTGCATTTGATAAATTTAGATCATACTTAGTTGGCACAAAAGTAATTGTTTTCACTGATCATTCTGCCATTAAGTATTTGATTGCTAAGAAAGATGCAAAACCTAGGCTAATAAGATGGGTTCTCCTCCTCCAAGAACTTGATCTTGAAATTAAAGATAAAAAGGGGATGGAGAACCAAGTTACTGATCATTTGTCTAGATTGGAAGGTGATAATGCAGGTAATCATTTTGGAGAAATCATGGAAAGCTTCCCTGATGAGCAAGTGTTAGCTGTTGATGCTGCATCATCTGATGCTGCAGCACCGTGGTATGCAGATATTGTCAACTTCCTAGTTATCCAGGTGGTGCCCTATGACTTCAATTATCAACAAAAGAAGAGGTTCTTCCACAATGTCAAACAGTATTTTTAGGATGAGCCCTTCTTGTATAAAAAGTGCCCTGATCAGTTACTAAGGAGATGTGTAGTTGATGAAGAACAACAAGAGGCACTGCAGCAATGTCATGCTGCAGCATATGGAGGACACTTTGGGGGTATGAGGACAGCAGCAAACATCTTAGAGGTTGAACTCTTTGATGTTTGGGGTATGGACTTCATGGGACCTTTTCCTCCTTCTTTTGGCAACTCTTATATCCTTGTTGTTGTAGATTATGTATCTAAGTGGGTTGAAGCAGTTGCTTTACCCAACAATGATGCAAAATCTGTCACCAAGTTCTTACATAAAAACATCATTACAAGGTTTGGAACTCCTAGGGCATTAATCAGTGATGAAGGGTCTCACTTCTGCAATAGGTTGATTGAAACTCTTTTGGCCAAATATGGGATAAAGCACAAGATTGCTACTGCATATCATCCTCAAACCAGTGGTCAGGCAGAGTTGTCCAACAGAGAGATCAAGAGAATGTTGGAGAAAATGGTAGGGCCTACTAGAAAGGAGTGGTCAAATCATCTTGATGATGCTTTATGGGCTTACAGAACTGCTTACAAGACTCCTTTGGGAATGTCCCCCTATAGACTTGTTTATGGAAAAGCTTGCCACCTGCCTTTGGAACTTCAATACAAATCCCATTGGGCAATCAAAAAGCTCAATTTTGATCATGCTAAGGCAGGGGAAGCTAGGCTATTACAACTGAATGAGTTGGAAGAAATGAGGCATTTTGCATATGAAAGTTCTGAATTATACAAGGCAAAGACCAAGGCTTGGCATGATAAGAAGATTCAGAAGAGGGACTTAGTTGCAGGTGATCAAGTTCTATTATTTAATTCAAGACTCAAGCTATTCCTTGAGAAGCTCAAGTCTAGATGGTCTGGGCCATTCAAATTGATGAAAGTATACCCTCATGGAGCTGTGGAATTGTATGATGATGTGAGAAAGAAAACCTTCAAGGTTAATGGTCAAAGGGTGAAACAATATTATGGAGAACCAGTGGTGAGGAGTAAAATCACCACTGAATTGAGAAATCCTTGATCTTGGAAGGAAGTCAGGCTGAAGACTCTTAAACCAAGCGCTACTAGGAGGTAGCCCAGAGTTTTATCTAATAAATTAGTGTTTTGTTTGTTTTAATGTTGTTTTGCAGGAATTAATTCAAGGCAATTTGAAGTTTGAGGGTGTGACAGCAGTTGTTGCTGCAACATTGCTTCCAGCAACGTTGCTGCAGCAGTGAAGGGCAGTTGTGAAAAAAATAAAATAATGACAGTTATTCACCCAAGGTTTGATGCGTCACTAGCGTGTAGTCCAATTAGTCACTTAACCGTCATATCATCAACCCTCCACAATACACCTCACACCCATCTGACAGCTATCTCAATTAATGAGTGCGCCTATTACCAAAACCGTCCCATCCTAATCCTTATAACCACCTAACCTCTCCAATCCTCTCACCAATTCACTCTTCCTTGCAATGAAACTCTGAAAACCCTTAAACAGTAACCACTCGTTGAAAAACACCCAAGAATCCCATCCATCGCCTTTTCTTATCATCAAATTTGTGATCGCAATGGTGAGAACAAAGATGAGTGCATCCAAGTCCTCTGGAAGACGCCAATCAACAACTGGGAATGGAGAATCAAGCCAAGCAAGACGCAAGAGCCTCAAGAATCAAGATCACAGTGATGCTAAGAAGTTTGCATCAATGAATTTCTAGGCAAAACCAGGGGCCTCTGCACCTTAATCTTTTAGTTTATGTCTTTTTAAAATTCTGTCTTTAATGTTTTCCTTTGAATAAACCTGTTGAGTGCTTTTGTCCTGTGATAGCAATCAATAGTTGTGTTAGTTGTTTGTTTTTTTAATTTTGTTTTGCTTTTAAATAGGCCTCCCCTTATATGCATGAGCAGTGAGGACACTGCAAGGTCTTAAGTAGGGGGGAGGACCTATGGTCTATGTATTTTATTAGCATGTATGGTAGTCAGTTGAATAAAATTTAAATTTTAGAAGTTAAGTTGAGTAAAACTTAGTGATGAAATGGTGAGAATTGAGTGATTAGTGTCCCTGTTTGTGAGTGAACTCTATTGCTCATGTTCCTACACTTTTGCATGAAACTTAGGAAAGACTTAGTGAATTAGAAATGATCTGAAGCTAGGCTAGTTGTTGGTAGACCTAGAGATTTGCCAAATTTTTACTAAAAACTTAGGGTAGCATAAGAAACTAAGTTTGGGGTTCTTTGAGCTATATTAAGGCAAAGCATGAAGGAATGGGATTAGGCCAAGTGCACATAGTTTAGGAAGTAATTAATGTCATTATGTTATGTAATGTGCTATGTTATAAAGCACTAATGTTTGTAAATATTTGTAATTGTTGTCATTGCCGAAAAAAAAATATAAAAAAAAGAGAAAAAGAGAAAAGCAAAAAGCTATGAAAAAGAAATTCAAAGAATAAGGGCAATGAAACACAAGTGTTAAGTATTGATTGTTGTTGAATTCTGTTCTAGTCTGTGTTGTTGCAACACTTAAGTTGAGTTGTAATAAGTGCACTGTCCTAGAGTTCTGAATTGCTACATCAAAGACCTTTGTCATGCTTATCCCCCCTTTCTGTACTTGAATTGTTAGTCTACCCTTAGCCTTGAAACATCTTTGGCAATCTAAAAAGAAAGCCTCTCTAGTTTTAGTTAAGTGAAATTTTGAACCTTGCTATGATCTGAACTGAGTTAAGTGTCACACACACACTTTTGAGCAGGAGTAATTTAGGGAACTCACTATTCAGTGGGTTTGCAATTGAGTGGCCAATCAGAAAGTTTTATGCTCAGCTTAATATTCTGGTTGTATTCCTTTGTGAAAAATTCAACTATCTGGTTTGCTTGCTGATATAGTGCTTGTCTCTGTCAAGTGTCATTACTTGAGGACAAGCAATGGTTCAAGTTTGGGGGTGTGATAACAATCAAAGATGATTGTTATTACCTCTTATTTCAAGCTTAAATCATTGTTAATTCTCAAGCAATATAGTGATTAATGTTGTAAATATGTTAGTTTAGAGTAGCTTAAGGTGTAAGCTTGAATTTGTTATAATTGGCACTTTGGTGCCCAATTGTGGTTTATGTGTTTGTTTAATTGCTGCAACATTTATCGTGGCAGCAATGCCAAATTACACAACATGAGAGAGAAAGCAATATGAAACACAAATTGAGGAAAGGACAGCTGTCAGTGATCATCAGGCATGGGTGTGCGTGCCAATCACGGAATATTCTCTGATGACCTAGGGATTTGGGCAAAAAGGACCTTTTACCCTCCTTAAAGGACAAAAGGCACCTCTCAAATTAGGGTTGCCTTGGATTCTTAGCCACTCCTATATAAAGGACCACATTCCCAGAATTAGGTCAAGCCGAAAAACGAGGTATAGAGATACCCTCTAATTCGTGTCTTCTCAAGCTCACCAAAAGATCAAGTGCTGGAATTGTTGATGATGCAGCAACACTAAAGCTTCATTTCTGGGAGGACGCTACGATTGAAGAGCTAGAGTGTGCTTCATTAGGAGATGGTTTGTAACTTTACCTCACAAGATAATATGGTTTGTTGCATTAATAGAGATATTAGTGTTTCTTGCTTAAACCCTAGAGATAGGGAGGGCATAAACCATAAGGTGAATATTGCGGGTGCCTAAGCAGCCGAGGGCGTAACTTTTAAGGTCTAGACATAAACTTTGAGAGCCAAACCCTAGTGGGAAGTATTTGAGAAAATACATCCATTGCTGCAGCACTTAACATACTATTATGTGCACTTTAATGAAGTTACTGAAAGTAAATGCATCTCAACTTGTTCCAATCATCTGATCTTATTTACCCTGATACTTTTTATTATTTTGCATGTTACCAAATATTTGTGTCATTTACTTTATTTTTACCATCACTAATTTGTTGATTAAATTACTCATTGTTTACTTTCACTTTATTACTTGTTGATAGTGTATACTTGCACTATCACGTTTTTACGCAACAAGGACTATAATGTCATCGCTGACGTCAGTTCTAATTATTTGAAATTGAAACATTGGAAAGAACTCATTGGGGCTCAACATGATTTGCAAAGCAGTTGTAAGTTCGATAAACCAGTTCAAATTAAAGGTTGTATTCCCGCTATCGTTTTATGCAATCCTGGTGAGGGGTCCATTTATGAAGATTTTCTTGACAAATACGAAAATAACGCTTTGCGAGATTGGACACTCCACAATGCTCAAACCGCTATCGGTCAAGATCCTGGAACATCATGTCTGTGCCTTCTTCCAACGATGGGATATCATAATGATCAGAGTTATGTTCAACCTCAACCTGAAAAAAGCTTTGGCTATACACAAATGCTTGCTGACATGAAAGACATGGAATCGATTGACAACATCATCAGAGAGCTTTTTAATTAGTTTCAGACGTAGAGTACTACATTCTTTACATACTTATGGAATCTTTTCATATTCTACTGTTATATAAATGTATTAGATCGCCGAGTTTGTTCAATAGAACAACAATTAGATGTAAAATTTAAATCATATTTACACAACAATTTCGACTTAGGCGATTCTGTCCCTTGCTTTGTGGGAAGCACTTCCTTCTTTATCATTATTTATCTACTTTTTACTATTAATGAGAATAACATTATTTTCTTTTCAATTTACATTGTGTTCTTAATATGTATGTGTTTGCTTTTCTAAACGTACTTCAATACAATATTCCTTATACAACATCCTCTGTTCAATATACTAACATATATAGCATATCAGTACGACATTCTATGTGTTGTTATTGTATGATCCTAATTTGGAGGGATCTAGCCTTCACAACACGCGTGATTGTCGTCTGTCGATGGCCTTGATACATTACTTTCACTCTCTTGATAGGCGAACCTGAGACCAACCCATATAGTATATTTATCTTTCTGAAGGGAATTGAGCCATATGATGACATGTTAAGCTCCTTCATCTATTGCTGCAATAGTGATGGCCCAAATAATATCCCCTGCAATGATGTTTAATGGGCCTTCAATTTTAATATTACGATCCACACTCTTTAGAGTACATTATACTCTCTGAATATAATATGGGCCCATGTCTACTTCACTAAGCCTTAAAGGTCCATTCCTATTGCACAGGAAAAAGTAAAGAATAATGAACAATATAGACTTGACACGTGGGTCCCATTATACAGGGTCGCATCATGATTCAAAAAAAGGAAACTTGACAAGTGGGGCCCACATCTGTCCCCCACTGCAGCTAGCGCACCCGACTACTCACTTTCTCTCCTTCTAATAGTGAAAAATAGTGCTGAGTAATCATTTCCTGCGGTGCCCACTATAAATATTGCGACAATCTGGTAATAATAAACGGATGGCCGCCACGTGGCATAAATTGAGATTAGAGGCACTACTATAAATTGTCCCCATTCCCAATTGACAGAGCAGAGTTTGGCGAGAGCTCGATTGGGGAACACTCTCATATTTACAAAATGCCATAAATCCCAAAACGCTTCTCTATATCTGCTAAGAATTTCATTCTTAGTTATCCTTGTTGCTCGTTAACTTAAGAAACTGAACTTGAACAACTCGTTGCTCTTTACTTTTCACAAACTAAAAAGAAGTTCATTCAAATCTGTGGAGAACTTCATGAAGATGGAGAACCTCATTGACTGGGGCGAATTCTAGTTCGATGGAAGATCTGATAGGGATGTGAAGTAGAATCTGGCAGACGTATACGCCAAAGCACTCAACATTGGTTCCAAAATTGATGCACAACAGGTTTTAAAGGAAAAGGATCAAAAGTCTTTCTTCCTCCAGTTCCATGATATTTGCTCAAATGCTGATCACCTTTTTGCCAAGCCACCTACAATATTTACTTCTAAATGGAATTACTCATCCTTCAGGATTCCAGAGAGCATTGAATGATGGATTGCTGACAATTTTGAACAAGATGCCGCTGTGCGGCCGGAGTTCCATAATGGATGCAACTAGAGTCATGTTCTCAGGTGGAATATCGACCGTCCAATCAGTTTAATCATTGAAGGGCCTTCAAGGATAGGAAAAACAGCGTGAGCCCGTTCTATTGGGCGTCATAATTACCTATCAGGACACCTAGATTTTAGTCCGCGTGTTTATTCATTGATGACGCCAGTCCTAATTATTTGAAATTGAAACATTGGAAAGAACTCATTGGGGCCCCACATGAATGGCAAAGCAACTATAAGTACGGTAAACCAGTTGAAATTAAAGGTGGTATTCCCTCTATCGTGTTACGCATTCCTTGGGAGGGGTCCATTTATAAATCTTTTCTTGAGAAAGATAAAAATCACGCTTTACGAGATTGGACACTCCACAATGCTGAATTCAAATTCATCCAATCCCCCCTGTATCAAAATGTAACATCCCAAAGTAATTGTTTTAATTACTTTGATGCTCGAATAATTTAATATTTATTATTGCATGATGATTGATGATTTTATGAAATTGATTTAATTGCAATAAAATTAGGTGTGAAATGTGTGATCGTTGCAAATAAAAATTAGTTGATTGAAATGGGCCTTATTAGGAAATTGAGGATAGAGTAAGGGCATTTTAGGAATTCCACCACCCAACACTCACTTACTTTAATAAACAACCAGCTAACTCCCTAAACACCCTCACTTATCCATTTCAGAAATTTTGAAAAAGAAACAAGCAGACACACATCGTGGGGGAGAGTTTGAGAGAAAGGAAAAGAAGGGAAGGAAGAGGGAGCAAAACGCTAACTCACAATGAACTCAAACTGAAACATCCAACCTCATCTCACTCTCATCCTACTTACTTCCTTATTCCATTATAAGAAAGAACAAACAAATGGTTTCCTTTCTCTACTCCTCCCAAGTTTGAAATGCATGTTAGCTTGGAGGGTACGTAGTTTGAGCTGAATTCTTGGTTGCAACTTGGATAAAAGAGCTCAAATACGTTATTGAACTCCTACAATGTTGGTTGGAGAGTTTGTATTGAGGAGTTAAGTGCTGAGCTCGAAGTTGAGTCTATTGGGAGTGTTAGTGCCGTTGAACAACTCAAATTTGGGGATAGTTTGGTGACTTGAGGACATCCTTTCTTCAAGCATTTTTTTTTTGACCAAATTTCATTAAGCATTTGAAACTTCAGAAATTGCATGTGAGTTCCTCACTTATTTTATGTTTCTAGGAAAATGCATGTTGGTTTTCGTTACATATTGTGTATTCGTGTTGTTCATTGTAAATTCTTATGATTCTTAACGATTGAAATGAAATTGCTGATGTGAAGTGTTGTTTTAGGCATGTTTTGAAATTAATTTCATAGTGGAAATTTTGCATTTTGAGATAGCAACGAGTTTATACTGTCGTCAAATTTCAAAAACCAATTTATCTCATTCCTTTGAGTACCAATTTAACTTAAATTCCACCCCTAATTCAAAAGTAAATATTTTCATATGCTTTAGGTCATCAATTGAGATGTTTACACGATTCATGGTAATGTATTGAGTTGAACGATACCTTTTTGAATGTGTTAACGAGTGAAAATATTTTATTTACTTTGGTTATCATTGTCAACAAACAAGTAACAAATTGAATAAACAAGTAGTTGCTGCAGCAGCTGCTTAGTTTATCGAGGGATCCATTTGGATCAAGTTGATTATGTTTTCTTAGCTTTCCCTAGCCATGAATATGTTATATTCCCTTTAGACTGTATGCTTGCTTTTTATCAAGTTATGATGTATTATAACTTTACTTTGAGGTTTTGTACATCTATGATTTCACGACTAATTTATTTTATCGTCGTTCATGATTATATGGTTCTGATATTGGTATCTTACCTTAAGGGACTCGAGGTGGCGGTAATTTTTTCCGTCAAGTTATGTCACGTCCAACAACCCATGTAGGTTTATAACTGATTGGTGTAAATGGTTAATATTCTAATAATTATGACGTCTAAAGGTTAGGATGTTACATTTTGGTGTCAGAGAAGTTTGACCTTGTCGGGCTTAGAGATAAAGTCGTTAATAGATTAGATAGGTCCAGTTAGCTAGGGACTAAGACAATTAGATGTCAGCACCTATAATTATATTGAGCCAGATCCACTCAATACATCATGCAACGTACTGAGAATAATGACAATTGGTTGCCTCAGCCCCAAAAATGTCCAAAACGCTAAACAATAGGATTCATGGCTTTCTCGATTCATCAGAGCATGTACTGGAAGTAGTGGGCTACAGAAGATATTACGGAACGAAAGTATGGGCATTCGTGTTGGTTCGAGGAAACTGTGGGTGCTCGTTCAATCTTTGGAGCCGAATCGACCATTATGTTGCTGTGTAAATCATTAAAGGTTATCTAGTGAGTTATAAGTCGGGTTAAACATTCCGGTAGTAGGAGTGTTAGTATCGTAGATCTGTTTAGTATTAGCAGGCACCGCAAAACCTAAATTGTCATTCGACCAGTCTCTCAATTACCGAGACGATGTTAGGGATTGTATTAGTAATCCTCTCTTGTAACCCCGACTTATGTCTCAGCCAAATGAAATCCTTTCGGATAGTTTTGATTCAAGATCGTGTTCCTTTTCCTCAGAAACACCTTACCCAAGGCCAGGAAACCAAACTTGTAAACTATAATTAGACATGCAATTTTGGCAAGTAGTACCATCCGATGTTTATTAGACTAGTTTCCTTGTCGAAATTCATGAGTTAGGTTCCTTTTGAGAGGGTACAAGAATTTTTATGTCAACGGGAGTAAACTGATTACTACCCTCCGACTAGGAGCAAGTCGGTTTTGGTCTGTGAGAAATTTTCGCTAGACTTCCAACATGTTTTATTCATGCCTTTTGATCCGGAACTCTGATTTATATGTTTCAGGGTGCATTGGAAAGCTAACGAAAATGTTTGCACATATGGATAGCTACTGAACTGTGTTTTTATTCTGACTACAAGAAGTACTCCTACTCTACCCAAACTCTTAAATTCCAAGTACTCGTAGAGTATAAACCCTAAAATGGCATAAGACATATAACGGGGATTTCCAACGATTAAGACTAAGTCTTTAGACCCTCTTATTAGGCGATACCTTTAGAAGACTTAAGAAGGGATACTTCTTGGAAATGGATATTAGTAGTTATAACTCCCTTCAGATATTTTAAGATTCAGTAAATGTCTTAGATAATTAGACACCCAGCATGTGTGTCGAAAAATGGGAAGTTCGATTTACCTAAGTGTTAAATGTTTTGTTGTTCTAAAGGTAGGACGTGATCCATATTTGATCGAATACGATAGTTGTAGTAATTTCATTTGGATCTTTTATGGAATTAGGAAAGATGAAGGACCAAGGTGTTCCGTACTCGTATTCGGATGTGATCGCGTCTGGGGTACAAGTTGATGAGTGCTTCTAAAGATCTGAAAGATATGTCTTGGATGATTGAAGATGAAGATAGGCTTTGGGTAATTAAAAATGGACCTCGGGTGATCCGACAACGATTCCATGTCCGCGTCGGGTGGGGTACCTGCAAACACTCCGACATCAAGTCAGTATGGGACGGAGAAAGAATATGAAAGAAATAAGAGTGTAATGAAAAGCATACCTAGGGACGGAGGGTTGAACCTCTATTTATAGACAGAAGTGCCGTACCTGAAGCATTGGATACGGGATGTTGACCAGCCAGTTGAGCGCCTGATGTTTCTAGAAGCAGAATTGGGCCTGGCCCAAGTCTTGTGATGCTTTGGCCCAGTCCGGAACAGTGGCCCCCCACGTCGGGCCAAGTACTATGAGACATATTCATGGATTTAAAAGGATTAAATCCGTCACTAGTCAACCCAAGTCTTATGTTACGAGAATCAGCAGCAAAATCAGAATGGTGCTTATCAAAATCTTTCCATGCCTCTCCATCAGCTGGATGCCTGAGCTTCCCATCTTTAGAACGCTCTTCTTCATGCCACCTTAATGAGTCAGCTGTCTTTGAGCACATGAATAACCTTTGAAGTCGACGAATCAAGGGAAAGTGTCTCAAAACTTTATTAGGAACTTTATGAGCTTTATTGTTTTCCTCAACTTGATAATCTCCTTCGGCATTGACAACCCACCGTGGAAAACCGCAAACAAAGCAGGAAGTGTCATTCTCATGATTATTCCAATATATCATGCAATCATTAGGACAAGCATCAATCTTTTTATAATCAATACCTAGGTCCCTTATCATGCCTCTGGTTTTATTGAATGTTTCCGGAATATTCAACTGAGGCATAGCTTCTCTTAAAAGCTCTAAGAGAGCATTGAATGATGCATTGCTCCAACCATAAAGACACTTCAAGAAATATAGTCGAATGGTGAATGATAATTTAGAGAAGTTTTTGCAACCCGGGTACAACTCTTGTTTTGCTTCTTCTAAAAGACCATAGAATTTTCTAGCACCTTCACTAAGGCCTTTATTAACTCCACATTCTTCGTGTGCAACATCTCTGAATGTTTCATAAAGTAGTCCATCAACATCATCAATTTCTTCATCTTCTTCATTTGTGCCACCGTCGAGGCGATTGGGGTCTTTACGCTTTTCACCATGACGAATCCAGACATCATATCCTCTTTCAAATCCAAAATATACCAAATGATTAAATACAACTTCCCTTGTCTTCCAAAAAGCATTGTGACAATCAATACAAGGGCATATAATCTCTATTCCTTGGGGTTTTCCTATGGTGTATGCATAATTTAAAAAAAACTCAACACCAAGAATGTAGTCTGGGCTATCTCTTGCTGATTTCATCCACTCTTTATCCATCGAGTTTATTAGAATAGTAACAAATAAGAAGGTTGAAGACTGCCTAACTGTTAACAAGTACATAATAAAAATAACTAAGGGTTTGGCTCTCATCATGCTTTAAGTATAGAGAACAAAAATAAAAATAACTGTTAGGAAATAAATGACTGTTAAGAAATAACTTATAGCTTTTCTATTTACTAACGATTAGTGACTATTAATAAATAAATGACGTAGCAAAATATGTTTTGAAGCCAGCACAGAGCACACATTACTAGTTTAAAAAAACTGCACATTATTACTAGTTTAAAAAAGGCAAAATTACACTAGAGGACCTTTAAGTTATTTATTTGTAACAAGTTGGACCTTTAAGTTTTTTTTGTAACAAATAGGCCCTTTTAATGATTTCTCTAGCTTATATATTTTGATGTAATGCTACTTTTTATATTGTGACTACTCTAGCTTATGTATTTTGATGCAAACAAACATGTTTTGGTGTATTTTGATGTAATGAACGATATTACATTTTACTAAAAGGGCCAAGGGTGTCAACGTCGGGTAACTTAAAGGGCCTATTTGTTACAAAAGAAACTTAAAGGGCCAACTTGTTACAAATAAATAAGTTAAAGGTCCCCTGGTGTAATTTTGCCTTTAAAAAAAGTAAAGAGCTTTGTCAAAAAAAAAAAGTAAAGAGCTTTTGTCAAAAAAAAAAGTAAAGAGCCTTGTGCACTTCACTATCATAGAGAAATGATTGTAACATGTTCTTAGGTCACTTTTAGTACAACTACATCTTCAAATACCCAGTTCAATTCATTCTCTCATGATGAAGCAACCCAAAGTGAGCCTATGTTTATGTCCACAATTGAGAAAGAAAGATGAAAATTACCTCTGTTGCTCACAAGCTCAGCCCACAATCCCCTTACTCCAGCATGATTGATCTCCTGTGGATGAAATTCAAGAAGTCGGTTATCAGTATTGTGGAACCAAACCAACACTTATAAGTATTTTCAACTAAGTTATCAGTATTGAATGATTCTGTTCTGATTTTAACAATACCTTTAAGCACTACAACTTTAGTGAATAATGACTATGCCATGAAGAAGAATAATGGCAATTAAATTATTGTGTCTGGAGATATGAATCAGGTCTCAAATGAGAAGCAGCAGCTTTTCGTTCTTAGTGGGAAAAATGCTGATTATTTGGTTCATAATTTGAAGAGTTGCAAGGATTCTAGAAGGTCATTTCTGTTTTGGGAGCCTTATTGCATTGCAACTTCTTGAGTAATCAGAATTCAGAAGACAATATATCTATTGCTTTTAAAACACTATTTATTACTCTATCCTTTTTATGTCTACTTAGTTCCACTCTTTCAGGGAGCTCTAGTGTAGTCAAATACAAGAAAGGGATAGTGAGAAGAAAGTAACACTTTATTGGTATGATCTCTCTCAGAAATGACTTCAACTCTGTCATTTTATTATATAATTATATTATTATATAATATATAATATATATGTCTACTACTCTTTGTTATTGGTTAATATTGGTTAATACATCCTTCTAGTACTCTACATTACAACATATATATAATCTTAGCTCATCTTTGACTTGGGGACTGGCTTGTCTTGTTCTAATTATCATGCTTTCTTAGCTTTACAACTTCCTTGCTTTTCTAATTCAAACCAATGAGGTTTCACAATGGGTCTTGTCTTGCCTAATTGGTCTTATTTTTTGGGAACAACATGATCATTCCCTGATATGTTTTGCCTCTCTTGGGGTAAAAAGCCATGAAATATTTACATCTTAATTGGCTTTTGTTATTCTTAATTATATATTCTCTAATGAATTTCCAAATAAGGCTGGAAGTTGACGCTAAGTTGGAACCCCCAAATCCTAAACATACAAAACCCCCAAACCCAAAAAAAAAAAAGAAAACCCTAAATTGATGATAAAGAAGATAGATCAAAACCATAAATTGAACAAGAAGAAAGATTTAGTGAAACCCCCAAAACGATGAACAGTAAAAACCATAGAGGTAAACCAGGAGAGAGAGAGAGAGACGCACCTTAAACTTGAAATTGTTGAAATCGTTGATAGCTTGATTTCTGGAACGATGGAGAGGGTTTTCTTCTTGCGTGAGAGTTTTGAGTGAGGGACATGAGGATTTTTGCGTGAGTTCTTTGTTCTGGAACTAAGAACAGAGGGTTTTGCGTGAGTTTTGTTTTTTTGGTTTTTGTTTTTTGGTTTAAGTTTTTTTTTTCGTTTGAAATTTTTATGGTTTGGCACCAAAAAATTTGGAATCAGAAGTGCGCTAAATAAATAGCGCCCAATTTTTTTTGTTTTTCAATAATTCTTCCTAAGGCAACGTTTATGGACCGTTGGCCAAAGCTTAAGCAGAAAACCGTTGCATTAAAAAAAATAGAGTATGCTAAGGCAACGGTTTTTTTGACGTTGCAATTTTAGGCGTTGCCATAGGGTCTAAATGTTGTAGTGTTTGTAAATTTACCTCACAAGATAATATGGTTTGTTGCATTAATAGAGATATTAGTGTTTCTTGCTTAAACCCTAGAGATAGGGAGGGCATAAGCCATAAGGTGAATACTGCGGGTGCCTAAGCAGCCTAGGGCGTAACTTTTAAGGTCTAGAGATAAACTTTGAGAGCCAAACCCTAGTGAGAAGTATTTGAGAAAATACATCCATTGCTGCAGCACCTAGTACTGCATCATTTAACATACCATTATGTGCACTTTAATGAAGTTACTGAAAGTAAATGCATCTCAACTTGTTCCAGTCATCTGATCTTATTTACCCTGATACTTTCTATTATTTTGCATGTTACCAAATATTTGTATCATTTACTTTATTTTTACCATCACTAATTTGTTGATTAAATTACTCATTGTTTAAGTGCTAATCCTCGTGGGAACGAACTTTACTTTCACTTTATTACTTGTTGACAATGTATACTTGCACTATCACGTTCTTACGCAACAAGTTTTTGGCGTCGTTGCTGGGAATTAAATAGCTTAAAACTCTGTTTAATTAATTGGCAAACTAGTGATTTTTGTTGCTGACTTTGGTGCTCTGTTTCTGTTTATTCATTATTAGAATTGCTACAGCAACTGTTGCTGCAGCATATGCACAGGCGCAGTTCACTAGAATTTCAACTTCATCTAGAAATACAAAGATTGTTTAGGGCTTTGAGAAGGGATCAAGATCACTCAGGACTTATTTCATTGGGCAGGGCTGTCAATATGGCTACACCAACACCTTCTAATCATGGGGAAACACCACCTCCTAGCAACCATGGTTCTGACAAACATACTATAGTTGCCACTGAGCATCGTGAGCAACCTGAACATGTGAGACAAGTTTTGAATGAAACAGTCATAGGCATGGCTAATGACAGGGACAGACCTATGAGGGATTATGCAATTTTTGACCCTCACACTACGCAAACTAGCATAGTAAGGCCTGAACTAGCCATAACTCATTTTGAATTTAAGCCTATGATGTTTCAAATGCTTCAAACAATAGGGCAATTTGGTGGAGGACCCACTGAGGACCCACATTTGCATTTAAAACAATTTGTAGAAGTTTGTACTAATTTTATTCTCCCTGTTGGCCATTAATAGCTATTGCTGCAAATAGCTATTAATGGCCAACAGGCAGGGTTAGTGCTCAGAAGAAAGTTGCTGGTATGCATGAAGTGAGTGAAGTTACTGCTTTATCTGCTCAGGTTGCATCTTTGTCCAACATGATCAAAAATATGAGTGCAACACCTGTTGTAGCAACTGAAACTGTACCAGAAACTAAAGTGGCCGCAATTGAGCAAGTACTAATGCGTTCTGCTAGTTGTGTGTACTGTGGAGGAGGCCATTTGTATGAAGAATGCCCTACAAACCCTATTTCAGTCAACTATGTGGGATATGACAAGAACAATAATTCATATTCTCGTACCTACAATCCTAGGTGGAAGAACCATCCTAATTTCAAATGGAGCAACAATGCAACACCTGCTACAGCTCCTGCAACACCACCAGGATTCCCTGCTCAACCCAAGGTAGCAGCACCAGCAGTTGAAAACTCTATGGAGACCATGTTCAAGGCCTTTATGAATGAAACAAAAACTCAGTATCAAACTCAAGGGGCTGCAATCAAAAACATGGAGAATCAAATTGGTCAAATAGCCACTGCTCTTACCCAAAGGCCTAGTGGATCATTACCATCCACTACTGAACCATCATCATCTAAGCGGATGGAACAGTGCAAGGCTATATCTCTAAGGAGTGGGAAGGACTTAAATGGACCATCAACTGATCCAAGTGATGGCACCAACAAAAACCAAAAAACTCTGAAAAATAAAAAAAAAAGGCAACAGATGCTGTCACAGTTGATGCTGCAGCATCTGATGCTGCACCAGTTCCATCACCAGTTGCTGATCAACCTTTTCCATCTCCACCTTTTCCTCAAAGGTTGAAGAAGGCACAGTAAGACAAGCAATTTGGAAAATGTCTAGAGGTGCTAAAACAACTTCACATCAATGTTTCTCTAGTCGAAGCACTTCAACAAATGTCCAACTATGCAAAGTTTATGAAGGATGTGCTCTCTAAGAGGACGATACTTGGAGAATATGAAACAGTAGCTATGAGAGAGGAATGTAGTATGATCATGCAAAGCAAGCTTCCAAGCAAGTTGAAGGATCCAGGCAGTTTCACTATTCCATGTTCAATTGGTGAAACCTATATTGGCAGAGCTCTTTGTGACTTAGGTGGAAGCATCAATTTGATGCCTAAGTCTGTTTTCACTCAGTTGGGTATAGGGGTTGCCAGACCTACAACTGTTACTCTCCAACTTGCAGATAGATCTATTGCATACCCAGAAGGAATCATTGACGATGTCTTAATAAAGGTAGATAATTTTGTATTTCCTGCTGACTTTGTAATTTTTGATTTTGATGCAGATAAGGAAGTGCCTATAATACTTGGAAGACCTTTCTTAGCTACTGGCAAGACTCTAATTGATGTGCAAAAATGAGAATTGACTATGAGAGTCAGTGATCAAGAGATAAAGTTCAATGTGATGAATGCTCTCAAGTTCCCTGACCAAGGAACTGAGGAGTGTTCCTTTGTGGTGTCTTTGATTCTGTGGTTCATAAACACTTCCACAAGTAGAATGATCATTTGGTGAAAGCTCTTGCTGAGATTGACAAATGTGAGCTTGAGGAAGAAGGTATTGTGCATAAGGAGGCTACTGTGAAGGAAATTTGGAGTAGACAATATGAATCTCTTCAGCTTGAGCATTCAAATCTTAGAAGAAACTTGCCTTCCATTGAGAAACCTCCTGTGCTTGAGCTTAAAGGGCTACCCAAGCACCTCAAGTATGCCTATTTAGGGGAAAATGATACATTGCCTGTGATCATTGCTACCCTAAAGAGGCATAAGAAGGCAATTGGGTGGCAAATGGCTGACATAAAGGGGTTAGTCCTACCATCTGCATGCATAGAATTATTGTTGATGAAAATGCTAAGAATTGCATTGAAGGACAGAGGAGACTAAATCCCATCATGAAGGAAGTTGTGAAAAAGGAAATTATCAAGTGGCTTAATGCTGGCATTGTGTATCCTATATCAGATAGTGCATGGGTGAGCCCTGTGCAATGTGTTCCAAAGAAAGGAGGGGTCACAGTGGTAGCAAGAATGAGCTAATTCCTACAAGAACAGTAACTGGGTGGAGGATTTG
The DNA here is from genome assembly GCA_963573325.1 of Astragalus glycyphyllos. Lineage (NCBI taxonomy): Eukaryota > Viridiplantae > Streptophyta > Magnoliopsida > Fabales > Fabaceae > Astragalus > Astragalus glycyphyllos. The sequence continues at coordinate 20,456,436 of OY754308.1, forward strand.
CATGGATTATAGAAGACTCAACAAAGCCCCAAGAAAAGATCATTTCCCCTTACCCTTCATAGACCAGATGCTTAATAGACCTGCTGGCAAAGAGTTCTATTGCTTTTTGGATGGATACTCTGGTTATAATCAAATAGCCATAGTACCTGAAGATCAACAAAATACTACTTTCACTTGTCCTTATGGTACTTTTGCTTTTAGGAGAATGCCATTTGGGTTGTGCAATGCACCAGCAACATTTCAAAGGTGTATGATGTCAATCTTTTCTGAATTCATTGAAAAATCTATGGAGGTGTTTATGGATGATTTCTCTGTCTTTTGGGAAACATTCCAGCTATGCCTTGAAAACTTAGAGGAGATTCTGGATAGATGTGAAGAAACCAACTTGGTCTTGAATTGGGAGAAATGCCACTTCATGGTCCAAGAAGGAATTGTGTTGGGACACAAGATTTCAAAGAGGGGAATTGAGGTTGACAAAGCCAAAGTTGAGGTAAGTGAGAAGATGCATCTTCCAACAAATGTCAAAGGTGTTAGAAGTTTCTTGGGACATGCTGGGTTCTATAGAAGATTCATTAAGGACTTCTCCAAAATTTCAAAGCCACTATGTCAATTGCTGCAGCATGACACTCAATTTGTATTTGATGAATCATGTGCTGCAGCTTTCCAGAAACTGCAGAATGCTCTAGTTACTGCTCCAGTGATAGTAACTCCTGATTGGAGCAAGCCTTTTGAGCTAATGTGTGATGCTAGTGATTATGCCATAGGTGCTGTCCTTGGCCAGAGGTATGGAAAAGTCTTTCATTCTATTTATTATGCTAGCAAAACACTTATTGATGCTCAACTGAATTATACTACCACTGAAAAAGAATTATTAGCTGTGGTCTTTGCATTTGATAAATTTAGATCATACTTAGTTGGCACAAAAGTAATTGTTTTCACTGATCATTCTGCCATTAAGTATTTGATTGCTAAGAAAGATGCAAAACCTAGGCTAATAAGATGGGTTCTCCTCCTCCAAGAACTTGATCTTGAAATTAAAGATAAAAAGGGGATGGAGAACCAAGTTGCTGATCATTTGTCTAGATTGGAAGGTGATAATGCAGGTAATCATTTTGGAGAAATCATGGAAAGCTTCCCTGATGAGCAAGTGTTAGCTGTTGATGCTGCATCATCTGATGCTGCAGCACCGTGGTATGCAGATATTGTCAACTTCCTAGTTATCCAGGTGGTGCCCTATGACTTTAATTATCAACAAAAGAAGAGGTTCTTCCACAATGTCAAACAGTATTTTTGGGATGAGCCCTTCTCGTATAAAAAGTGCCCTGATCAGTTACTAAGGAGATGTGTAGTTGATGAAGAACAACAAGAGGCACTGCAGCAATGTCATGCTGCAGCATATGGAGGACACTTTGCGGGTATGAGGACAGCAGCAAACATCTTAGAGGTTGAACTCTTTGATGTTTGGGGTATGGACTTCATGGGACCTTTTCCTCCTTCTTTTGGCAACTCTTATATCCTTGTTGCTGTAGATTATGTATCTAAGTGGGTTGAAGCAGTTGCTTTACCCAACAATGATACAAAATCTGTCACCAAGTTCTTACATAAAAACATAATTACAAGGTTTGGAACTCCTAGGGCATTAATCAGTGATGAAGGGTCTCACTTCTGCAATAGGTTGATTGAAACTCTCTTGGCCAAATATGGGATAAAGCACAAGATTGCTACTGCATATCATCCTCAAACCAGTGGTCAGGCAGAGTTGTCCAACAGAGAGATCAAGAGAATGTTGGAGAAAATGGTAGGGCCTACTAGAAAGGAGTGGTCAAATCATCTTGATGATGCTTTATGGGCTTACAGAACTGCTTACAAGACTCCTTTGGGAATGTCCCCCTATAGACTTGTTTATGGAAAAGCTTGCCACCTGCCTTTGGAACTTCAATACAAATCCCATTGGGCAATCAAAAAGCTCAATTTTGATCATGCTAAGGCAGGGGAAGCTAGGCTATTACAACTGAATGAGTTGGAAGAAATGAGGCATTTTGCATATGAAAGTTCTGAATTATACAAGGCAAAGACCAAGGCTTGGCATGATAAGAAGATTCAGAAGAGGGACTTAGTTGCAGGTGATCAAGTTCTATTATTTAATTCAAGACTCAAGCTATTCCTTGAGAAGCTCAAGTCTAGATGGTCTGGGCCATTCAAATTGATGAAAGTATACCCTCATGGAGCTGTGGAATTGTATGATGATGTGAGAAAGAAAACCTTCAAGGTTAATGGTCAAAGGGTGAAACAATATTATGGAGAACCAGTGGTGAGGAGTAAAATCACCACTGAATTGAGAAATCCTTGATCTTGGAAGGAAGTCAGGCTGAAGACTCTTAAACCAAGCGCTACTGGGAGGTAGCCCAGAGTTTTATCTAATAAATTAGTGTTTTGTTTGTTTTAATGTTGTTTTGCAGGAATTAATTCAAGTCAATTTGAAGTTTGAGGGTGTGACAGCAGTTGTTGCTGCAACATTGCTTCCAGCAACGTTGCTGCAACAGTGAAGGGCAGTTGTGAAAAAAATAAAATAATGACAGTTATTCACCCAAGGTTTGATGCGTCACTAGCGTGTAGTCCAATTAGTCACTTAACCGTCATATCATCAACCCTCCACAATACACCTCACACCCATCTGACAGCTATCTCAATTAATGAGTGCGCCTATTACCAAAACCGTCCCATCCTAATCCTTATAACCACCTAACCTCTCCAATCCTCTCACCAATTCACTCTTCCTTGCAATGAAACTCTGAAAACCCTTAAACAGTAACCACTCGTTGAAAAACACCCAAGAATCCCATCCATCGCCTTTTCTTATCATCAAATTTGTGATCGCAATGGTGAGAACAAAGATGAGTGCATCCAAGTCCTCTGGAAGACGCCAATCAACAACTGGGCATGGAGAATCAAGCCAAGCAAGACGCAAGAGCCTCAAGAATCAAGATCACAGTGATGCTGAGAAGTTTGCATCAATGAATTTCTAGGCAAAACCAGGGGCCTCTGCACCTTAATCTTTTAGTTTATGTCTTTTTAAAATTCTGTCTTTAATGTTTTCCTTTGAATAAACCTGTTGAGTGCTTTTGTCCTGTGATAGCACTCAACAGTTGTGTTAGTTGTTTGTTTTTTAATTTTGTTTTGCTTTTAAATAGGCCTCCCCTTATATGCATGAGCAGTGAGGACACTGCAAGGTCTTAAGTAGGGGGGAGGACCTATGGTCTATGTATTTTATTAGCATGTATGGTAGTCAGTTGAATAAAATTTAAATTTTAGAAGTTAAGTTGAGCAAAACTTAGTGATGAAATGGTGAGAATTGAGTGATTAGTGTCCCTGTTTGTGAGTGAACTCTATTGCTCATGTTCCTACACTTTTGCATGAAACATAGGAAAGACTTAGTGAATTAGAAATGATCTGAAGCTAGGCTAGTTGTTGGTAGACCTAGAGATTTGCCAAATTTTTACTAAAAACTTAGGGTAGCATAAGAAACTAAGTTTGGGGTTCTTTGAGCTATATTAAGGCAAAGCATGAAGGAATGGGATTAGGCCAAGTGCACATAGTTTAGGAGGTAATTAATGTCATTATGTTATGTAATGTGCTATGTTATAAAGCACTAATGTTTGAAAATATTTGTAATTGTTGTCATTGCCCAAAAAAAAATATAAAAAAAAAGAGAAAAAGAGAAAAGCAAAAAGCTATGAAAAAGAAATTCAAAGAATAAGGGCAATGAAACACAAGTGTTAAGTATTGATTGTTGTTGAATTCTGTTCTAGTCTGTGTTGTTGCAGCACTTAAGTTGAGTTGTAATAAGTGCATTGTCCTAGAGTTCTGAATTGCTACATCAAAGACCTTTGTCATGCTTATCCCCCCTTTCTGTGCTTGAATTGTTAGTCTACCCTTACCCTTGAAACATCTTTGGCAATCTAAAAAGAAAGCCTCTCTAGTTTTAGTTAAGTGAAATTTTGAACCTTGCTATGATCTGAACTGAGTTAAGTGTCACACACACACTTTTGAGCAGAAGTAATTTAGGGAACTCACTATTCAGTGGGTTTGCAATTGAGTGGCCAATCAGAAAGTTTTATGCTCAGCTTAATATTCTGGTTGTATTCCTTTGTGAAAAATTCAACTATCTGGTTTGCTTGCTGATATAGTGCTTGTCTCTGTCAAGTGTCACTGCTTGAGGACAAGCAATGGTTCAAGTTTGGGGGTGTGATAACAATCAAAGATGATTGTTATTACCTCTTATTTCAAGCTTAAATCATTGTTAATTCTCAAGCAATATAGTGATTAATGTTGTAAATATGTTAGTTTAGAGTAGCTTAAGGTGTAAGCTTGAATTTGTTATAATTGGCACTTTGGTGCCCAATTGTGGTTTATGTGTTTGTTTAATTGCTGCAACATTTATCGTGGCAGCAATGCCAAATTACACAACATGAGAGAGAAAGCAATATGAAACACAAATTGAGGAAAGGACAGCTGTCAGTGATCATCAGGCATGGGTGTGCGTGCCAATCATGGAATATTCTCTGATGACCTAGGGATTTGGGCAAAAAGGACCTTTTACCCTCCTTAAAGGACAAAAGGCACCTCTCAAATTAGGGTTGCCTTGGATTCTTAGCCACTCCTATATAAAGGACCACATTCCCAGAATTAGGTCAAGCCGAAAAACGAGGTATAGAGATACCCTCTAATTCGTGCCTTCTCAAGCTCACCAAAAGATCAAGTGCTGGAATTATTGATGATGCAGCAACACTAAAGCTTCATTTCTGGGAGGACGCTACGATTGAAGAGCTAGAGTGTGTTTCATTGATCTTCTTTGGAGCTTATTTCTCTTGGTTCAACGATTTGTAGTGTAAACTCTCTTCTCGTATTTGTAGCATGACTTTCTCATTTATGTTTAAGTTATTTTTCTTGTTGTTAAAGCTCAACATGAGCTAACTTCTTATAGTTGGGATGCAAACTTGATGTAATGAATTTATTGTGCTATTAATGAAGTATGTTTAAGTATTGAGCATTTTATCTTGTGTGTTTTAATACTTCCATCTTAGATTAGGAGATGGTTTGTAACTTTACCTCACAAGATAATATGGTTTGTTGCATTAATAGAGATATTAGTGTTTCTTGCTTAAACCCTAGAGATAGGGAGGGCATAAACCATAAGGTGAATACTGCGGGTGCCTAAGCAGCCGAGGGCGTAACTTTTAAGGTCTAGACATAAACTTTGAGAGCCAAACCCTAGTGGGAAGTATTTGAGAAAATACATCCATTGCTGCAGCACTTAACATACTATTATGTGCACTTTAATGAAGTTACTGAAAGTAAATGCATCTCAACTTGTTCCAATCATCTGATCTTATTTACCCTGATACTTTTTATTATTTTGCATGTTACCAAATATTTGTGTCATTTACTTTATTTTTACCATCACTAATTTGTTGATTAAATTACTCATTGTTTACTTTCACTTTATTACTTGTTGATAGTGTATACTTGCACTATCACGTTTTTACGCAACAAGGACTATAATGTCATCGCTGACGTCAGTTCTAATTATTTGAAATTGAAACATTGGAAAGAACTCATTGGGGCTCAACATGATTTACAAAGCAGTTGTAAGTTCGATAAACCAGTTCAAATTAAAGGTTGTATTCCCGCTATCGTTTTATGCAATCCTGGTGAGGGGTCCATTTATGAAGATTTTGTTGACAAATACGAAAATAACGCTTTGCGAGATTGGACACTCCACAATGCTCAAACCGCTATCGGTCAAGATCCTGGAACATCATGTCTGTGCCTTCTTCCAACGATGGGATATCATAATGATCAGAGTTATGTTCAACCTCAACCTGAAAAAAGCTTTGGCTATACACAAATGCTTGCTGACATGAAAGACATGGAATCGATTGACAACATCATCAGAGAGCTTTTTAATTAGTTTCAGACGTAGAGTACTACATTCTTTACATACTTATGGAATCTTTTCATATTCTACTGTTATATAAATGTATTAGATCGCCGAGTTTGTTCAATAGAACAATAATTAGATGTAAAATTTAAATCATATTTACACAACAATTTCGACTTAGGCGATTCTGTCCCTTGCTTTGTGGGAAGCACTTCCTTCTTTATCATTATTTATCTCCTTTTTACTATTAATGAGAATAACATTATTTTCTTTTCAATTTACATTGTGTTCTTAATATGTATGTGTTTGCTTTTCTAAACGTACTTCAATACAATATTCCTTATACAACATCCTCTGTTCAATATACTAACATATATAGCATATCAGTACGACATTCTATGTGTTGTTATTGTATGATCCTAATTTGGAGGGATCTAGCCTTCGCAACACGCGTGATTGTCGTCTGTCGATGGCCTTGATACATTACTTTCACTCTCTTGACAGGCGAACCTGAGACCAACCCATATAGTATATTTATCTTTCTGAAGGGAATTGAGCCATATGATGACATGTTAAGCTCCTTCATCTATTGCTGCAATAGTGATGGCCCAAATAATATCCCCTGCAATGATGTTTAATGGGCCTTCAATTTTAATATTACGATCCACACTCTTTAGAGTACATTATACTCTTTGAATATAATATGGGCCCATGTCTACTTCACTAAGCCTTAAAGGTCCATTCCTATTGCATAGGAAAAAGTAAAGAATAATGAACAATATAGACTTGACACGTGGGTCCCATTATACAAGGTCGCATCATGATTCAAAAAAAGGAAACTTGACAAGTGGGGCCACATCTGTCCCCCACTGCAGCTAGCGCACCCGACTACTCACTTTCTCTCCTTCTAATAGTGAAAAATAGTGCTGAGTAATCATTTCCTGCGGCGCCCACTATAAATATTGCGACAATCCGGTAATAATAAACGGATGGCCGCCACGTGGCATAAATTGAGATTAGAGGCACTACTATAAATTGTTCCCCATTCCCAATTGACAGAGCAGAGTTTGGCGAGAGCTCGATTGGGGAACACTCTCATATTTACAAAATGCCATAAATTCCAAAACGCTTCTCTATATCTGCTAAGAATTTCATTCTTAGTTATCCTTGTTGCTCGTTAACTTAAGAAACTGAACTTGAACAACTCGTTGCTCTTTACTTTTCAAAAACTAAAAAGAAGTTCATTCAAATCTGTAGAGAACTTCATGAAGATGGAGAACCTCATTGACTGGGGCGAATTCTAGTTCGATGGAAGATCTGATAGGGATGGGAAGTAGAATCTGGCAGACGTATACGCCAAAGCACTCAACATTGGTTCCAAAATTGATGCACAACAGGTTTTAAAGGAAAAGGATCAAAAGTCTTTCTTCCTCCAGTTCCATGATATTTGCTCAAATGCTGATCACCTTTTTGCCAAGCCACCTACAATATTTACTTCTAAATGGAATTACTCATCCTTCAGGATTCCAGAGAGCATTGAATGATGGATTCCTGACAATTTTGAACAAGATGCCGCTGTGCGGCCGGAGTTCCATAATGGATGCAACTGGAGTCATGTTCTCAGGTGGAATATCGACCGTCCAATCAGTTTAATCATTGAAGGGCCTTCAAGGATAGGAAAAACAGCGTGAGCCCGTTCTATTGGGCGTCATAATTACCTATCAGGACACCTAGATTTTAGTCCGCGTGTTTATTCATTGATGACGCCAGTCCTAATTATTTGAAATTGAAACATTGGAAAGAACTCATTGGGGCCCCACATGAATGGCAAAGCAACTATAAGTACGGTAAACCAGTTGAAATTAAAGGTGGTATTCCCTCTATCGTGTTATGCATTCCTTGGGAGGGGTCCATTTATAAATCTTTTCTTGAGAAAGATGAAAATCACGCTTTACTAGATTGGACACTCCACAATGCTGAATTCAAATTCATCCAATCCCCCCTGTATCAAAATGTAACATCCCAAAGTAATTGTTTTAATTACTTTGATGCTCGAATAATTTAATATTTATTATTGCATGATGATTGATGATTTTATGAAATTGATTTAATTGCAATAAAATTATGTGTGAAATGTGTGATCGTTGCAAATAAAAATTAGTTGATTGAAATGGGCCTTATTAGGAAATTGAGGATAGAGTAAGGGCATTTTAGGAATTCCACCACCCAACACTCACTTACTTTAATAAACAACCAGCTAACTCCCTAAACACCCTCACATATCCATTTCAGAAATTTTGAAAAAGAAACAAGCAGACACACTTCGTGGGGGAGAGTTTGAGAGAAAGGAAAAGAAGGGAAGGAAGAGGGAGCAAAACGCTAACTCACAATGAACTCAAACTGAAACATCCAACCTCATCTCACTCTCATCCTACTTACTTCCTTATTCCATTATAAGAAAGAACAAACAAATGGTTTCCTTTCTCTACTCCTCCCAAGTTTGAAATGCATGTTAGCTTGGAGGGTACGTAGTTTGAGCTGAATTCTTGGTTGCAACTTGGATAAAAGAGCTCAAATACGTTATTGAACTCCTACAATGTTGGTTGGAGAGTTTGTATTGAGGAGTTAAGTGCTGAGCTCGAAGTTGAGTCTATTGGGAGTGTTAGTGCCGTTGAACAACTCAAATTTGGGGATAGTTTGGTGACTTGAGAACATCCTTTCTTCAAGCATTTTTTTTTTGACCAAATTTCATTAAGCATTTGAAACTTCAGAAATTGCATGTGAGTTCCTCACTTATTTTATGTTTCTAGGAAAATGCATGTTGGTTTTCGTTACATATTGTGTATTCGTGTTGTTCATTGTAAATTCTTATGATTCTTAACGATTGAAATGAAATTGCTGATGTGAAGTGTTGTTTTAGGCATGTTTTGAAATTAATTTCATCGTGGAAATTTTGCATTTTGAGATAGCAACGAGTTTATAGTGAATTGGACCAAAAAGTAATGCTCAAACCTGTTAAAAATATTATTTTTTGAAAGCTGTCTAGGAAGCACGATGAATGCGCCTGGGAGCATGACCAGTGCGTGAGGCTGTGTTTGACAGGTGCTGGATTTTTGTCAAGCACGGCCAGTGCGTCCAGGCACCCAGCTAGGCGCCTTGCTGTCGTCAAATTTCAAAAACCAATTTATCTCATTCCTTTGAGTACCAATTTAACTTAAATTCCACCCCTAATTCAAAAGTAAATATTTTCATATGCTTTAGGTCATCAATTGAGATGTTTACACGATTCATGGTAATGTATTGAGTTGAACGATACCTTTTTGAATGTGTTAACGAGTGAAAATATTTTATTTACTTTGGTTATCATTGTCAACAAACAAGTAACAAATTGAATAAACAAGTAGTTGCTGCAGCAGCTGCTTAGTTTATCGAGGGATCCATTTGGATCAAGTTGATTATGTTTTCTTAGCTTTCCCTAGCCATGAATATGTTATATTCCCTTTAGACTGTATGCTTGCTTTTTATCAAGTTATGATGTATTATAACTTTACTTTGAGGTTTTGTACATCTATGATTTCACGACTAATTTATTTTATCGTCGTTCATGATTATATGGTTCTGATATTGGTATCTTACCTTAAGGGACTCGAGGTGGCGGTAATTTTTTCGGTCAAGTTATGTCACGTCCAACAACCCATGTAGGTTTATAACTGATTGGTGTAAATGGTTAATATTCTAATAATTATGACGTCTAAAGGTTAGGATGTTACATTTTGGTGTCAGAGAAGTTTGACCTTGTCGGGCTTAGAGATAAAGTCGTTAATAGATTAGATAGGTCCAGTTAGCTGGGGACTAAGACAATTAGATGTCAGCACCTATAATTATATTGAGCCAGATCCACTCAATACATCATGCAACGTACTGAGAATAATGACAATTGGTTGCCTCAGCCCCAAAAATGTCCAAAACGCTAAACAATAGGATTCATGGCTTTCTCGATTCATCAGAGCATGTAGTGGAAGTAGTGGGCTACAGAAGATATTACGGAACGAAAGTATGGGCATTCGTGTTGGTTCGAGGAAACTGTGGGTGCTCGTTCAATCTTTGGAGCCGAATCGACCATTATGTTGCTGTGTAAATCATTAAAGGTTATCTAGTGAGTTATAAGTCGGGTTAAACATTCCGGTAGTAGGAGTGTTAGTATCGTAGATCTGTTTAGTATTAGCAGGCACCGCAAAACCTAGATTGTCATTCGACTAGTCTCTCAATTACCGAGACGATGTTAGGGATTGTATTAGTAATCCTCTCTTGTAACCCCGACTTATGTCTCAGCCAAATGAAATCCTTTCGGATAGTTTTGATTCAAGATCGTGTTCCTTTTCCTCAGAAACACCTTACCCAAGGCCAGGAAACCAAACTTGTAAACTATAATTAGACATGCAATTTTTGCAAGTAGTACCATCCGATGTTTATTAGACTAGTTTCCTTGTCGAAATTCATGAGTTAGGTTCCTTTTGAGAGGGTACTAGAATTTTTATGTCAACGGGAGTAAACTGATTACTACCCTCCGACTAGGAGCAAGTCGGTTTTGGTCTGTGAGAAATTTTCGCTAGACTTCCAACATGTTTTATTCATGACTTTTGATCCGGAACTCTGATTTATATGTTCCAGGGTGCATTGGAAAGCTAACGAAAATGTTTGCACATATGGATAGCTACTGAACTGTGTTTTTATTCTGACTACAAGAAGTACTCCTACTCTACCCAAACACTTAAATTCCAAGTACTCGTAGAGTATAAACCCTAAAATGGCATAAGACATATAACGGGGATTTCCAACGATTAAGACTGAGTCTTTAGACCCTCTTATTAGGCGATACCTTTAGAAGACTTAAGAAGGGATACTTCTTGGAAATGGATATTAGTAGTTATAACTCCCTTTAGATATTTTAAGATTCAGTAAATGTCTTAGATAATTAGACACCCAGCATGTGTGTCGAAAAATGGGAAGTTCGATTTACCTAAGTTTTAAATGTTTTGTTGTTCTAAAGGTAGGACGTGATCCATATTTGATCGATTACGATAGTTGTAGTAATTTCATTTGGATCTTTTATGGAATTAGGAAAGATGAAGGATCAAGGTGTTCGGTACTCGTATTCGGATGTTATCGCGTCTGGGGTACAAGTTGATGAGTGCTTCTAAAGATCTGAAAGATATGTCTTGGATGATTGAAGATGAAGATAGGCTTTGGGTAATTAAAGATGGACCTCGGGTGATCCGACAACGATTCCATGTCCGCGTCGGGTGGGGTACCTGCAAACATGCACTCCGACATCAAGTCAGTATGGGACGGAGAAAGAATATGAAAGAAATAAGAGTGTAATGAAAAGCATACCTGGGGACGGAGGGTTGAACCTCTATTTATAGACAGAAGTGCCGTACCTGAAGCATTGGATACGGTATGTTGACCAGCCAGTTGAGCGCCTGATGTTTCTAGAAGCCGAGTTGGGCCTGGCCCAAGTCTTGTGATGCTTTGGCCCCGTCCGGAACAGTGGCCCCCCACGTCGGGGTCGGATGAAGGATGAGGTCGGCCTCGGCTTCATCAGACAGTTTCTTTTAAGAGAGAGAATTGTTGCTCCACATGTCGTCTTGCAAGTGGGGGAACAGACACGTGACATTTGGGGAGATCAAGAGACTCCTGTTGAGCTGCTTTGATGGGAGGCATTGAAGAGGCATGACGCTTCATTCTTCAACTGAATTGCTTCTTCGTTGACACTGATTCTTCGCGAGAGCTCTCAGTGACCGAAGATTGTGTGCATCTTCGACCACCGTGCCGAGTTCATCTTCGCCGTGCGATGCCGTGTATTCTGGAATTTCATGGTTGGGCGAGATCGTCATCCATCGTCCGAAATTATTATTAAAGCCGAGCTCAAGTGTTTCTGCAATTGAGGTTATTCCTTGGTCATAAAATTTTAGTTTTTTAATTAAAATACCTTTCTCCGCGGCCGACACTGCTGCCGCGAATGCTGTCGCTGCTTCGCGCCTCATGGGGAGGAGACGGACCATTCTCAGGCCTTTCTGAGGCCTGAGATTAATGCATCTAGGTTTAGATAGTGATGGTACCGCCCACCCCTTGCAAATAAATGGTTCGATCAAAGTGCGAGGAGACACGGTCTTTTGTGCCCCCTGGGAAATCGATCTTGAAGACGTCGGTCGAAAGCCATCCAGTGCCCGCTTCGAAGGGAGCCCCATCGCTACTCTCTTCTATGTATGCCAATTCATCCACGAGGTCGGGTGCATCGGGTTCGGTTAGAGAGATTATGACCAAGCAGTCGTCCGAGGGTACGCGGGAAGAGAATCCCGAAGTCAATTCTTGGAGTCAGAAACCTGCGGTCGTTTTTGAAGAACGTGAGGAGACGGTTGAGGAGGTCTATGACTGGGTTTCTACCAAGATTGGCAATATACATCTGAGGTTCAAGCCGGATAAGTCAGTGTCCTTCTATGAGAAGTATATTGCTAAACCCGCCGATCAGCGGTGGAAATTGGTGGAAGTTGACGACATTCTGGTGTGCACCAAACACGGCGGTCTCGGCTTTTTCTTCTGTGGGGCTACGCTTGAGACCATGGGGGTTCGGATCCCTTTTAGTGATTTTCAAAAGGACGTTTTGCTGCTTTTGCACGTGGCTCCCTCACAATTGCTGCCAAATGCCTGGGAGTTCATATGCGGCTTCGAGCAGGTGGTGATGAGGCACCTCGGGAGAGTGCCTTCAGCGAAAGTTTTCCTTTGTCTATTCAATGTGTTTCATTCACTTGAACTGGGGTCTGGTTGGACGAGGCAAGGTCATGTCTGCTTCGGTGGTCATCCAGAAGGATCTTACTTCAGGCCGGCCAATGATTTTAACAAAGACTTTAAGGCAGCATTCTTCTTTGTGCTGGCGTCCAACAATGCGGAGAAGCGTTCGATTGTCGATTTTGAGGGCAAGCAGATATCTAAGGAGCATTTCCCTTTGTCTTGGTCTCGGCAACATATTGGCCGAGATGGGGAAACAATCTAAACCAAATCCTATGCCGGGAAACCGTGGTTGTTGAGAGGGGACAACGCGGTTTCCATCAAAATGATCGACCGGTGGGGGAAGGAGTTGGCCAAAAAGGGCCTGAAATTTCAATACAGCTCAATGTTTGATGCCTTGGCCGTTTTCGAGGCCAAGTTGAAGAGATACTTTACTTCCTGTACTCGTTTCATTTTGCTTTCTTTTTCTTGACACTTTGTTGTGGACCGGGTCGACCCCGGGTGTATTTGATGTTGTTTCTGATTAGATCTGCTTTCTTTGCAGGTAAGATGGATGACCTTGACGCCATTCCGAATGAGTATACCATTTATATGTCCGTGCATGTGAACATGCCGGACAAGCCTTCTGAGAAGAAAAAGAAAGCTGGTCTGGTATTGGGCGCTGGGCCCAATGCTGACGCTACTCCATCCCAATCTTCTAAGGGGAAGGTCACTTCTGACAATCCTCCAAAGTCGACTCCAGGGTCGTCTTCTAAAAGTGGTCCGAAGTGAGGCCACGAGGAGGTGGCCAAGGCCAGCAAAGGTAGCACCACCCCTGGCACCCATAAAAAAACAAAAAATAGATGAAAAGAATGGTGAAGAGAGAGAGAACATCACCTTGGAGGATTTCGAACCTTGTGCCAAGGTCGCCAAGTTCGGGGTGGCGGCCTTCAAGCAGCTGGAAGAGGCTATCGCCGAGAAGACAAGCACTCGTCTCCGAGGTAAGATTTCCGAATTTGAAGTTCTGAATAGATTTATCGATGGCGAGTTGATTCGCACATCTCGTAAGTTGAAAATTTACCGAGATCATTATTTGGTAGAGGTCTCTTAAGAAAACCGGTGTTTGAGGGCGTAGTTGGAAAAATTGTCCGACATGCAGAAGAAGCTAACCGAGGCTCATGACCGGGCCAAGGAACAAGCAAAAAAGATAGATTTGTTGAAACTCAATCATAAAGCAGTTGATGGCCAGATCGTCAAGGGAGATCAGGTCATCTATGAGCTGACTCCAGCTTCCTCCCCTGGTACTCTGGAGATCGGGGAGCCTGCTGCTGCTGTGGGAGATACCCCTGCCGCCGATGCCAGCACCACACCATCTCCCGAAGATAAGGCTACACATGCTGCCTAGGACAACGCCACTCCTGCTGCTGAGGTCGGTGGTCAAGTTGCCGTCGTGGTAGAGAAGTCAAGAGCTTTGGAAAGCTTAGATTATATCTTTTTTGCTTTTTTTACTTTCTACACTTTCTTGGTTGGTCTCGGGCATGTCCGAGGCCAACCTTGGTCTTGAACAAACATTTTCAGCGTTTGCATTTAACCAATCCTTATTTGTTTCCTGCTTTTTTTTTTATTTTTTAAATGCTTTAATCTTCTTCGAATGCCGACCTAGTTTATCATATGGCCGTTATTGATTGTGGAGATTGATAGTATTGTTCATCGTCTATTTAGAATGAGTGTTGACAGATAACTCCTGAGTGCCGAATCTCTGAGCTCTAAAGATGGGAAAGCCGCTGTGGGCTCCCCGGTCTTCAAAAGACGGGAAAGCCGGTGTGGGCTCCCCTTTCCGTTATCTTCTTCTGGAGGTCGCTGTGGACCCCGGTCTCCAAAAGATGGGAAGGCTGCTGTGGGCCTCCCTATCCACAATCTTCTTCCGGACGTCGCTGTGGACCCCGGTCTTCGACCTCTGATGGAGCGTTGAGCTCGGAGATCAGAGGGATGAGCTCGCACGAAGCGAAATTGCGATACCTTCGGTCTCTGAAGGAGCTCGTCAGCTCGGGGATCAGAGAGAAGGTTTGCTCGCACGGGGAGAAATTGGGATGAAATCCTTGTGGACTTCCTTCTCGGGCTCTCTGCCAGCGTTGTGAGCTTGGGAATCAGAGAGCTCCTAGAGCCGCTGTGGGCCATTTATCACTTGAGATTTAGATAGCTAGAGGATTCTTGTGACGCTTTGGCCCAGTCTGGAACACAAGGGAATGCCCAAACTAGTTTAGAACTTCTTTTCTGAATCAGTACAAGATATGATTCCTTAAAAGAATCCTTTTATTTTCTTTTTAGTTTCTTGGTGCTGCAACTATTCCAATTCCATATTAATCCAAATGTAAATATTTACACCTAGAATATTCAATGATCTATTACGATAGAGTTTTAGAAAGTTCTGTTTAAAAAGGGTAGTTCGGTTATGTAGGATTTCATCTAGCTTGAAATTTCCCCAAAGGTCCTTGCACTAGTTTTATGATCAAGTTCTTTGCTTGCAAGTTCAGTTGCAAGGATGTCGAGCTTAATCATGGAAGATGAGAGGGTTCCTCCGTCGGAGAGTTCCCCAGGAGAGGTATCCACCGAGGTCCAGGGCTCTAATACCATGACGCCCGAGGCCGCTGGGTATCGGTTTGAACCGAGTCAGTACAACTGGGTTTCCCTGAAGGTGGTGGATGCCCGGTCCAAATTACGTGGTGGCGAAGTGGCCGAGCTGGAGAAGTACGTTGTTGCTCCAGCGGAACAGAAGTGGAGGTTGGAGCATCCGGGGCAACTTTCTGCTTGCACCGCGTTGCCGTCTTAGGAGATCGGGTACTTCTATAAGAGGTGTTTCGAGTTGATGGGGATCAAGATCGTAGCAGAGCGTTCTGGGTCACTTTTTGGTGGCTCCCTCCCAGCTGGTCCCCAATGCTTGGGGATATGTTAGGGCCTTGTAGGACGTCATGGGCTACCTCGGGAGGACTCCGTCTTCCAGAGTCTTTTTCTCTGTATTTGAAGTTTTCCATCAGCCGGATAAGGAAGACGCCACTCGTTAGGGCCACGTTTGTCTAGGTGGGAGACGAGATCGGGCATACTTCTTTCAGGTGAATGATTCAAACAAGGGCATTAAGAAGTCCTTCATTTTCATCCGAGCCGCAAACAAGAAAACAAAGAGGGAAATTTTTGATTTCGAGGGGGCGGAGTCGGCCAAATCCCACTTCCCGCTCTCTTGGGACGGTCACCACTATGATCATCCGAACAAGGCCTTTTCTGTGAATCCGAAATTTCTTTGGGGCGAGGATGCCGAGAGTTTCAAGGCCCTCAAAGAGTGGGGTGATAATCTCCTGAAGGTCGGTCGCAAGTTCCGATGTGGTGATATCATCGGGGCTAAGTCGGCTGGTGAAATGAAATCACTGCTAAGTACCTTTGGAATTTGCTCAAAGTACTCTTATTTGTTTCGCTTACCGCGCCTATCTGATTTTCTAATTTTTGTGCAAACGTCCTGGCAACCTGCCCACCTTCTGATCCCGCTGCCGAGGTTCAACTGAAGAAGTGTTCCTCCACAGGAAGAAAAGGCAAGGGCGCTTCGAGGAGTAGACGGGTGGCTGTGAATTCAGATGATCCTGTCCGGCCTGCGAAGAGAAACAAGGTCGTTGATGACCAAGAGGGGATGTTTCAACCCGAGGTCTTTGTAGAGTTGCCTTCTTAGGTTTTGTCCGACGCCGACTTGGAGGCTTGTGTCCCGGTGGCCGAGATCGCGTTGGTTCTGTTTCGCGAGTTGGAGGAGATGGAGGCGGACCCTGAAGTGCTCAAACTTTCTCGAAGGTTGGAAAGGGCCGAAGCTATCAACTACGAGCTCGACGGGGATCTCTTGGACTGGACGGACAAACTGGAGTATTGCCGTGACGTTCGCATTCCAGAGATCATCAAGGAAAATTGTGTGCTCCGGGCTTCTATCGACTCCCTAGGTTCGGCGGACGAGCAGATTGCCGATCTCCATCACCAACTACAGCAGGGCCTACCTGAGGCAGAGGAGGCGGAAAGGATCTCAGCTTATCTTGCAGAGACCGAGGCAAGGGAAGCTCGTTCTCTAGAGGAGGTCCCCACACTTGATGCCGAACTTGAAAAGCTTCGAGGGGAATGTACTTTTGCTGAGGCCAGGATGGAGAGCTCGACAGTACTGGGCTTTGAGAGATGCCGGAGTCTTCTAGCTGTGGTGATACCGAATCTCCCGATGGAGCTCTTGGTTCCCCAGAATGACATTTTCGAAGGTAACTTGGTGACGTTGGTGCCGGGCGCTCCTTTGGATCAAGCGCTGCTTTTGTTTGTTGGCTCCGAGGCAGAAGTTTCTTGATGAAGCCTTTCCTGTTTTTATCTTTTACTTTCGTAAATGTAAGGCCGTGACCCCCCTTATGTAACCTTTTTAAGATATCATTGGAAGTTTCTTTTTCCTGCACTGTTATTTCAGTTGTTTATCGTTCTTATTCGACGTAGTGAGATGAGAGTGGCCGAGGCCGAGTTTAAGATTACATGCGTCCCTTCGTTCCCTGATGGAGCGCGAGGCTCGGAGATCAGGGATGCCTTCGTCCCCTGATGGAGCACGAGGCTCGGAGATCAGGGGGTCTTTATCCCCTGATGGAGCGCAGAGCTCGGAGCTCAGTGGGTCTTTATCCCCTGATGGAGCGTAGAGCTCGGAGATCAGGGGGTCCTTCGCCTCTGAGGGAGCGCAAAGCTCGGAGATCTGAGGTCCCTTCGGCAACTGATGGAGCACGAGGCTCAAACATTAGAGGGAATGTCTTTTGTCAAAGCCGTTGGGGACTTCTTCCTTCGGCCTCTGATGGAGCTTTGAGCTCGGGGATCAGAGGGAAGGCTGCTAGCTTGGCGTGAGATAAGGGTTGCAGTGGACCTGAACCGCTGTGGGCCTTGGTACGCCTCCCGAGTGAGCGTTTAAGCTCGGAAACGGGAGGGACATGGACCTCGCCTCAAACCGTTGTCCGTCGAGTGGCCAGCTTGGGTCGGACTCAGATAAGAGGGGCCTCGCCGGGGTCAGAACCTGCGAGTTAGAATAAAAATAGACAGTGAGTTTTTCTACAATCCTTTTATTGAAGACAGGAATCAAAGTTGGATACAATCTTGATGTTTAGTCTGTTTTTAATTTCCTCTTCGGGGTGCGGCCCCTTTACTGTTCCTTCGTGGCATTGGAGCCGGCCAAAGCGAGTGTTTCCTTCTCAGCTCGGCGGTCCGACTTCAGACATAGGTATTGGCATCTATTTTCCCCGTCAAGGTCCACGGGTATGGTGATCACTTCTTCTTTTTTAGGGAAACTCATTTTGAGTTGAACCGTGGAGGCTACAGCTCCGAGCATCCCCAATGTCGGACAGCCGACGATACAGTGATACGGGGATGAGCAAGGTAACACTAGGAACCTGGTCTTGATAGTTTTGGATAGCTCGTCTTCTCCGTAGGTTACTTTTAGCCTGAGGTAGCCTAGGGGTCGGGTCGTGGCACCGTTGAATCCCACCAGATTGGATCCTTCGTAGTTGGAGAGGTCCTTCTCGAAGATTTTAAGCTTGGTGAGCAGTTCTTTGAAGAGAATGTCCACCGAACACCCTTGGTCGACTAGGATTCTTTTTACATCGACCTCGGCCAACACGGCAGAAATGACTAAGGGGATCTCTTTGTTGGGTTTACCTTGGAGGAGATCTGATTCGGCGTATGATAGAGGGGGTCTGTCTTTTTAGATTGCCGGCGAACCCGTGTCCGAGTTACTGCGGCCTTGGACTTCCGAGGTGATTGTTTTGGAGACCTCTCCCTCTTCTTGTCGTCCTTCCTTAGGTACTGCTTCAGCTTTCCTCGTTGGATTAAGTCCTCTATGTCGTCTTTCAACACCCTACAGGTTTCCGTGTCGTGGCCGCTGCTCCGGTGGTACCTGCAATAAGATATTTTTTGGTGTTCCCCGCTGCGGTATCCGAGAGATTGGTCTCCCACTGTGGTCGCCAATGTTCGGTACCGGAGAAAAAGTAGCTACCTTAGATGGACGTGCGCCGAGAGGATGGAAGGATGATTTCGGGTTGCTGAGTCTGGACCAAGAATTGGCCGAGGTGTGCTTCTCCCGCGCCTCAGGTGGAACCTCACCATTTCCAAGTACGCTCTCCATTCCCGTCTCTATTACCTCTTCACTTACCTTGCTGACTTAGGCATCGGAGTGCTTGCAGGTACCCCACCCGAGGCGCGGGAGAAGCACACCTGGGCCAATTTGAGGTCTAGACTCAGCGGCCCGAAATCATCCTTCCGTCCTCTCGGCGCACGTCCATCCGAAGTAGCTACTTGTACTCTGGTACCGAACAAGAAGTATGAAGCATTTAGTTGGGCAATAGTCCTTAAGCCATTATGCCTAACAAGTCTCCACTATGGTGGTGAGGTTTTAGTTTGTTAACCGCTTGTTTGTGAAAGTGAACAGTTAGATAGTATTTATACGACCCCGTTTGACAAATCATATGAGAATGCATACTGCCATGAAAGAGGGATGTGACCACAGAATGTGTTTTGTGTTGTGGGTAACATTGAAAGGGTAAATTGATTGAGTTGCTGGCAGTTGACTGAAAGAGACGTGCCATTGAGTTTTGAGCATCATATGATGAGTGTATTCTAAGTTTGGCTCACTTGCTTGTGTTTTTGTCGTGATGAGAGTTTCTGAAATGATGCTTGATGTGCTGAAGTGTTAAACCAACTCTTGTTCTTTTGAAAATTTCGTGCTCAATAGTTGTGTTGTTCAAATATTAGTTAACCTTGAGGATTTAAATGTGCTATGACTGGATTGGACTGTTTTTCACATATTTTGAGTAAGGTATAGTTTGGTGAAATTATAGGAACAAACGAAATGGAATTTTTTTGAGGAAAAACAGAATTTCGACAACTGCACAGGAGGCCCGGATCATGCGCCTTAGAGGCCCGGACCATGGGAGACATTCTGCCACTCTAAGTTATAACGATTCCAAAATGAGGCCAATGATTTCCCAATCCTATCCTTATCCTTATATATGATAATATTAATTGGAATCGACTGATTTGACCTACGTTTACTGTCATGTGAGTATTTATAAGATTTAAGGGTATGTGTATCGTGAAAAGAAATGCATATCCCTTATTATTCAGTACCGGAGTACGGGTTGAAGATCCGAATTGGGATGCTCTGTGAGGATGGAAGATTGACTTCGGATGGATGGACTTCGAATTGCGATGCTCTCGCGACTCGGTTGGGGTACCTGCAAGCACTCCGATGCCGAAGTCAGCAAGGGAAGAGAAGAGGTATTTTGAGAGAAATGATTGCGTACTTGGGAATGGAATGTTGGTCACTAATTTATCGATGACAGCGTCGTTCCCGAACCGTTGGATGAGGCGGATGTGTCCTGTTTGTTGGATCTTGATTTCCTGTGGATGCAGATAAGGCGTAGCGCGAAAATGGGCCAGGCCCAAGTCTTTCTGAAGGGTTGGCCCAGTCCAGAACAGTGGGCCTCCAAGCCGAGGTTAAATGGCTGAAGTTGAGCTTGAAAGAGCATTTAAGCTCGGCTCCAATGATGTCCTGCAAAAAGTTTGACAAAGTATTTAAGCTCGGAATCAAGTAGATCTTGACTGAGCATTTAAGCTCGGAGTCAATTGTGTCTTGACTGAGCATTTAAGCTCGGAGTCAAGAGGGTTCGAAGCCGTTGTGGACTTCTTCTTCGGTCCAGAACTAAACATTGAAGCTCGGAGATCAGGAGAAGGCATGTGCTCAAATAGCGGGGGTCGAATCTGCCTGCGACTTCTTCCTCCGGTCTTCGTCTCAGCATTTAAGCCAAGGCAAAAAGGAGGCTGGCTCGCGCAGAGCATGTTCGGGGTCGCTGTGGACCGTTTTTGCTCCGTGACTGAGGTGCTCGACGGAGGTGAAGTGCTGCTTAATGTTCAGATCTGTTATTAATTTCCGAAATCCCATATCAGCGAATTGCGTTCCGTTGTCCGTGATTACCACGGAGGGAACCCCGAATCTGGTTAGGATGTTCTTTTTCACGAACTTGATGCAATTGTTGGCAGTTATTTGGGCGAGAGGCTCTGCTTCGATCCATTTTGTGAGATAGTCGACAGCAACGATTAGGTACTTGACTCCACCTCGGTAGGCAGGAAAGGTCCGAGGATATGTATTCCCCATTGACTGAAAGGCCATGCTGCCGATAAGGAAGAGACCTCGGTCGGGGGCGCATGATGGACGTCGACGTATCGTTGGCAATTGTCGCATCTCCTGACGAGGTCGGAAGCGTTCTTCGTCATAGTCGGCTAGCAGTAACCTGCCCTGAAGGCCTTCTTCGCCAGGGCCCGGGCCCCTAGGTGCAGTCCGGAGATTCCTTCATGTATTTCATTGAGCACGTACCCGACTTCCTCCCCTTCAACACACTTCAAAAAGGGGAATAGAGAATCCACCGCGGAAGAGCTTCCTGTCTATGATAGAGTAAAATGTAGCACGGCGTCGAACTACGGTGGCCTACTTGGGGTCGGCTGGTTCCCCCCCGAGCTCAATGTATTCCTTGATGGGTTGTATCGACCCTGCGCCTTCCGCCGCGACATGGACATCGGACATAGAGGCCGTAGATAGGTCGACGCTCAGTTTCGTCAGGCTTTCCTGAATAATGCTCCGCAGATTGCCTGTTTGTTTTGTGCTGGCCAGTTTGGCTAGGACGTCGGCTCGGGCGTTCTCAGCTTGAGGTACGTGCTTTAATTCCACCTGCTCGAAACGGAGGAGTAACTCCCCTACCCGTGCCAGGTATCGCCGCAGGATGTGGTCGTTGGTGAGGAAATCCTTCTTGACCTAGGAGACTACCAGCAGCGAATCCGTGTTTAGCTCGATGGTTTTTGCCACGAAATCTGAGGCTAGCTTCAGTCCGGCAATGCAGGCTTCGTATTCTGCCTGGTAGTTTGAGGTGGTGAAGGTGAAGCTGAGGGAGACCTCGATCATCAGCCCCTCGGAGTTTACGAGGATGAGCCCTGCTCCAGTGCCCTTTGAATTTGATGAACCGTCGACATGGAGCTTCCATTGCATAGGACTGGTATTGGAGGGGGATGGCGTCTTTTCAGCAACGATGTCGGCTAAGACTCGAGCCTTGAGAGCGGACCGGGCCTCGTATTTGATGCCAAACTCAGATAACTCTACTGCCCACTTGAAGATTCTCCCTGCGAGGTCGGGACAATGTAAAATCTGTCGAATTGGCTGGTCCGTTATTGCAACGACTTGGTGGGCCACGAAGTACGGTCTTAACCTCCTGGCCACCACGACTAGGGCTAAGGCCACCTTCTCTATCTTTTGGTTTCGGGATTCGGCTCCCTGTAGTACCTTGCTCACGAAGTAAACCGGTCTCTGCCCTTCTTCTATTTCCCGGATCAGGACTGCACTCACTGTTTCCTCAGCCACGGCGAGGTATAGATAAAGTGTTTCCCCTTCAACTAGTTTCAGAAGTATCAGGGGTTCAAACAGTATTTGCTTGAGCTCGGCAAGGGCGCTCTCACACTCGGGAGTCCATTTGAACAATACGCCCTTCTTCAAGACTTTGAAAAAGGGGAGTGAACGATTGGCCGCCCTAGATACAAACT
Organism: Astragalus glycyphyllos; assembly: GCA_963573325.1. Lineage (NCBI taxonomy): Eukaryota > Viridiplantae > Streptophyta > Magnoliopsida > Fabales > Fabaceae > Astragalus > Astragalus glycyphyllos. Next base: position 20,478,769 of record OY754308.1, read on the forward strand.
TGGAGAGGGCGGCAATCATGCTTGTCAGTTTCTGTAATTCCTTCTTGGTGGTTGGGGGATGCATGTCGGTCACGCCTCTGCATTTATCAGGATTGGCCTCGATCCCTCTTTCAGTTAAGCAAAAACCCAGAAACTTCCTTGTGCTAACGCCAAATGTGCACTTTTCAGGGTTGAAACTGAGGTTATTTTTCATTGCCTCGTCAAAGCTTTCCTACAAGTCGGGCAAGTGCATCTCATCCGCCTTGCTTTTCACAACCATGTCGTCGAGGTAGACTTCGACGACCTTGCCGATTTGGCGGCGGAAAACCTTATTCATCATACACTGGTTGGTAGCCCCTCCATTCTTGAGTCCAAAGGGCATGAACCTGTAACAGTATCACCAACACTGGTTGCCATGAAAGTCGTCTTCTCCTGGTCCGGGGGATTCATCGCGATTTGGTTATAGCCGGAGTAGGCATCTAGGAAGGATAGAAGTCGGAAGCCGGACACGTTATCCACCAGCTTATCAATGCTTGGGCCGGGGAATGAATCTTTGGGGCAAGCTTTATTGAGATCCGTGTAGTCTACACACATTCTCCATTTCCTGTTGCTCTTCTTGACCAACACCACATTAGACAGCCAAGTGGTGTACTTCACCTCCTTTATGAAACCCGCAGATAGGAGGTCGGCTACGGCCTTTGTTGCTGCTTCGTCCTTTCCCTCACACTAGGCTCGGCGTCGCTGTGCCACGCACTTGGCTTCGAGGTTGACTGCCAGGTGATGGCGGTGACACCTGCTACCCCGTTTAGAAAAGAGTGACATAAATTAAAGAAATAAAAGAATTTAAATAAAATTTTGTCTTTATAAAAACATTGAATCAAACGAAGTAACCAGTATCACCAACAACGCGGAAAACAAATCAAATCAAACAACAGAAGTATAGTAAAAACCCCGTGAATCCCTGTGTCACATGTCTTAGAGCTTTTTCCGCTTCATTACAACTTTAAAAAAATTAATAACAAAACTAAAATTAATTAATAATTTGCATCAACACAACTACTCCTCGGCATCCACGTTGACACGCTCTTCATCACCAGCAAGCTCTTCACCTAAACGTGCACAATGGCACACGAGTAGCCACAAAGAAAGAAGAGTGAGCAAATCATATATAACATAAGAAACAATCAACGACAGTGGATACAAAATACATAACACGCATACACAGAGAATCCTTAACTAACCGTATCTAATCCTCGATGGTACGACCTATTGTACGGCCCTAGAACAACGATGTAAATGCAATCTTAACCCACCACTCCAACGTCTTGCTCAACCGTCAACTACTCTATTAGTACATCTGGATCCATCTAACTCTGCTTAAGCGGATGCAAGTGCCCTCACATCCAGGGAAATAGATAGAGTCAAGTCAGGTTACCGTAGTAGTTTGTAGAACGCCCCAGCAGTGCCCCACTTAGGACCTCCCCCTGGGACTACCCACAAGGCCGGGGCGTGGCCGTCTCTATTGCTACTCCCATAATCGTTTGCTTCCCACCCCACCTATCATCATCACCATCCTTTGAGGTATGACTCGCCCATACTGCGATGAGTCGTTGCCCATACTGCGACAAGGTTCCTCCTACAACTTAAATTTCTAAGGTACGGCTCGCCCCTACTGCGACGAGTCCTAGCCCCTACTGCGACAAGGTTCCTTAAACATTATCATCATCAGCGTCCCTAAGAATTCTTGAGTCTAAAGGTATCATCATCAACTTAGTGTCGCTTGTACTATAATCATCATTGCGGGTATTTTCATACAACTAAAGGGTCACTTGACCTATAAACATCATCTTCGGTCCAAACTATTTTCAAATTCTCCATTAATCCTCGATAACAAGGTCAACCTTATATTCATATGAAGTTGTCTAGCTTCAATACCTCTTATCCTAACTTCGTCAGTTTCTTTTTGTTTTTTAAAGCTTTCTATGACTTTTAATCTCTCAATCATCATCCCCGGTCAATGTTACCTGAAACTAGCTTATGAAGGGTCAACATCATGTAAAATATCCCTACAATAGTCCTAATCCATCAACACCTCAGCCTTGTTCAACTAATAGGCTTCAAATGGTCTCTTAGGTAATTTTAAAAGTTCAAATCTATTCACAAATTAGTCTTAATCGGTTAAGAGTCTCTAAATTGTATCTTAGATACTTCTCGTTGCTCTAATCAACTAAAAACATCAATTTATTTGACTGTCGTTCTCGTTTATGTCTAAATAATTTTTGAGAATTATTAACACTGAAAGGAGAGTAAAACGAAATTAAAAGAGTGACCGAAGGATGTCTCACCGGAACAACAGGTCACGAGGGGCCCGACAACAACTTCAGTGAAACGAAAGAAGGCTTAGTGTTTCCCGAAGGTTTCGACAAGTAAAATCCGAATACGATGTCCGTTTTTCGAACCGAAGACTGTGGTGGTCGGAATAGCTGAAAAACAGTTCGCCCAGACTTGAAATACGCACCAAACAGTGGTTCTTTTAATAAAACGGAGGCTGGAAATGGATTCAGAGCGTAATTTCAAATGGGGTCGTGAAGTTTGGGACCAAACGGTGGCTTAATGAGTGAGATTGAGCAAAAGAAAGGTTTGAAGTGCAACGATTATGGCTGCTGCTGGAATAATACGCACGGGAGAGTGAATGGTTGGAGATGGTGAACAAAAACCTAGCTTGTTTATTACTTCAAAGGGATTGTGCTTAAATATATTATTTTATTTTAACCAAAGGACCAAGACTAACTTTCATCCAAGTGATCCAACTACTCCCTTTATTCCTAATTAACTACCCTCCCCTCCAGGTTTTTATCCACGCACGCCTCATCACTACTGATGAGGTGGTGCTGTTAGTAAGTTAATAATAATAACATATATACACTTAAACTTTATAATAATAATAATAATATTATAATAATAAGTAATATATCACTAAGACAATATATATTTCTATAAATTAATGAGCTAGTGTACTGAGAGTGGGAAGGAACGCGAGAGGAAAAGAAAAATTAAAGCAATGGCTAGCGCTTACATCCAGAAGCGCTGCTTATCCTTCTAGCGAGTTGTTGCAATGGGCAGTGTTTCTCACAAAAGCGCTGCTTATCCCTCATGCGCGATCAGCAATGGGCAGCGGTTAAGAAGTGCTGCTCATTGGTAGTCATATGCAGCGCTTCCTATTATAGAGCGCTGCTCATTCCCAAAATGCGCTAACACAATGGGCAGCGCTTGCAGGGAGAACTGCTGCTCATTCACCTAGCGCTTTTAGGAATGGGGAGCGCTTCTCCCTGCAAGCGCTGCCCACTGTATAAATTTTTTTATTCTGTTTTTGTTTATTTTCCTTTTTACATTTGATATTTTCCTTATCATATACAGCAAATACAAACCAATCCATTATATAACTAACAACATATATATATATATATATATATATATATATATAAACTAGTTATATATCAAGTTATATATCCAAATGCACCAAGTTATATATTATGTATCCAAAAGTTAGCAACTTACAATATTAACCAATTCATATGTATCCAAATCAAACGTCCGAGAAGGGAGCACATTATCCTTCGGCAACATTTCTTTCAATAGTGCGAGCAATTCCGTAAAGCTCGTATCTGTCCATCCATGGTAAGTTTTCAAGTTATACAACTTTATCACAGCCAATAGTTTTGTGAATTCAGTACAACCTGAATACAACGGTGTCTCCGCATCCGTTATCAACTTCTCAAACATTAGAGGACAGCCATTAAGATGATCTTCAACAGCTTTTGCCATCTCTTCAAATTTGTCCCCATAAAATGTAGGTCTTTCGGTGTGAGAGGGATAGGGAACGTGAGCTTTGGAGAAACAAAAATGGTGTGTTAGTGTGAGAGAGACGAATGAGCTAGTGTACTGAGAGTGGGAGGGAACGCGAGAGGAAAAGAAATATTAAAGCAATGGGCAGCGCTTACATCCAGAAGCGCTGCTTATCCCTCTAGCGAGTTGTTGCAATGGGCAGCGTTTCTCACAAAAGCACAGCTTATCCCTCATGCGCGTTCAGCAATGGGCAGTGTTTTCCCCTAAGCGCTACTTATCCCTCATGCACGTTCACCAATAGGCAGTGCTTCCCCCCTAAGCGTTTCCCATCGTTTAGAGTTTTTTCTCATTGAGTAGCGCTTTTTTGGTAAACGCTACTGATGATGCTACCTTAAGTAGCGCTACACATCCTTCAAAACAATTATATTCTAAAGCTTCACAACATAGTTTCAACCAAACATAACCAACCAAAGCAGTTTAGAACTACAAACAATAGATAGATCTGCAAGATTTAAATATGCTTTTATTTTTTCAAAATACCGAGTTTTATTACAATTTGTTTTAGTTTTCAGACTTTTTTCCACATATTTAGTCTCTTTTACCAAGTTCTAAATTCATTGTCACTTCCTAAATTAGTCAAATATTTTGTTGACTTAATGCTCACTAATCCTACTTAGTCAAATATTAGTCAAACAAGTTTTCCAATAAGAATAAAGGAATTTCAAGGTTTGCATCATTTCTCTTGTTCGACGCGATTCAGTCTCTCCCATAAGGTCAGGTTCATTTCCTATCTTTATCCCTAACGCTTGCTTATTTTTAAAGTTGTGTTCTATTACTATAATCTTTATCTCCATTCTATGCCTGGTCTACTGAATAATTCCTCTTATTTTATTTATTTAATTTTGTCAATAGTGTTGCAAAAAAATTAGATACAAGGAAATGAAGAATTACCATACAATTAATTTCACGTGAAAATGGATGCGAGATACACAATTACACGTCCGGCCATGTAAGTGTAACAGTGCTGCATTTTTTCTGTTTTGTGCTTTCAATTAATTTCAAACGTCTTCTAACCCATTCCAACTTAGTAATTCGTCTAACCTTAAGAAGAGATGCTGCCATCAAAGATTCAGTTGCACTGGCATGGGAACTACCATTTTGGCTTCCACCAGGATCAGAATGAAGGACGCAAGAAATACTCCTGGATTTTGGGATTGAAGGGAGATCAAAGGATCTAACAGATGGACCAACACTCAATGAGGAGCCACGGGTCGGAGCCGCTTGATCCTTCATATTCGTGCTCGAAGAGCAAAGGGAAATAGACTTAGTTCCACCTCCAACATCACCCTCCGATTCAACATCCCTCTTGTTGGCAGAATCACTAACATGAGATAGAGAGTCAGTGTGTGCCGACTCATCCTTAAATTGATTCTTAGAAGAACCTCCAGTATGCTCTTCCCTTGAAGGAGACACATGCTCCTCTTCTGAAAAAGTCTCTGGCCAACGATCACCGATTCCAGGTTCCTCGTCGTTCGAACTATACTCTGAACCCTTCTGATGAACAGGAAGGCTCCATTGCATAGGCCCAGACCAATCCTCAGCCACCCTTACCTCAAATACATCCTCATTGATTTTAACCTTAAGAACATAATTAACAGCAACAAAAGATTCTATTCTAACTAGAATACGAGCAACGTCCATGGCTTTTTTCTTTTCCGTGTTATCATCAGGATGCACATAAGTACCAAAAGGCTCAACTAAAGAAGAGAAAAAATCTAGCAACCATGTATGAGCCGGAATACCAAAACACCGAACCCACATCAGGCGCTCCTTATCAATCTCCCTAGGCTTCCACGGCCTGTTCTCTTTAAACCATTGAGCCATCCAATCACCTGCCTCCTCTATAAGAGCTTGAAGATCTCCATCTTCCCTACCTTCCAACAGAGCCAAGTTCGCTCCTAGAGGTGTAACCTTCACCTAAAAAACCCCTGGCATACAAAACTCTTCCTGAATAAAATAGGTTTTACCCGGGTACAAAGGTGGAACAATGGTGGAAAGGGTTTTCTATTAAGGGAAAAAAGGGTATGTGATCAAAGAGAAATTCAAATTACTGAAGGCTAAGTTAAAGGTTTGGAATAATGAGGTGTTTGGTCGGATGGATCTCAGTATTAACAATCTTATTTCCAAATTAAATGATCTTGATCGAGTCATCTTAGAGTGGGGTGCGATGGAAGATGTGGCTAAGTTGAGGGAGGTGTCTTCGTCCTTTTGGAACCAGCTTCACGTTAAAGAAAGTATGATCAAACAGAAGTCTAGATCCAAGTGGATTAGAGAAGGGGATCTCAATACTAGGTTTTTTCATGCCTGTATCAAAAACCGTAGTAGAGCTTATCAGATTGTGTGTTTGAACAGGGATGAGATGAGGTTGGAGAAGGTGGAGGACGTGAAACAGGAAGTGAAAAGATTTTTTTAGGATAGTTTTGTGGAACTGCATTTACAGAGACCTATTCTAAGTGGTATCGAGTTTGGTAAAATCAGTGATGAGGAGTATCGTTTTCTTATAGCTCCGTTCACGGAGGATGAGGTGAAAGAAGAAGTGTGGAATTATGATGGGAATAAAAGTCCAGGTCCCGATGGCTACAATCTCAATTTCTTTAAAAATTGTTGGGAGGTAGTGAAGGAGGATGTTATGAGTTTTTTTGAGGAGTTCCATGCTAATGCGGTGTTGCCAAAAGCAATTTCGGCTTCATTTGTGGCTCTCATACCAAAAAAAGGATAATCCTCAAGATGTAAGGGAGTATCGTCCGATTTGTCTTATAGGGAGCATTTATAAAATTTTGGCTAGTGTTTGCTGGTAAGTTGAAAAAGGTGTTACCCAGGATTATCTCTTCGTGTCAATCGGCGTTTCTCTCGGGGCGTCAAATTTTTTATGGGGTGTTGGTGGTTAATGAACTGGTTGATTTCGCAAAGAGAAGGAAGTCTGAGTGCATGCTTTTTAAGGTTGACTTTGAAAAAGCCTATGACTCCGTCTCTTGGGGGTTTCTTGAATATGTGATGGGTCGGATGGGCTTTGGTGCATCATGGATTAAATGGATGAGAGCTTGTTTATATAACTCTTCGATGTCTGTTCTACTTAATGGGAGCCCTACTGAAGACTTTCAGATACACAGGGGTCTTAAGCAAGGAGACCCTTTATCTCCTTTCCATTTCCTTATCGTCACAGAGGGCTTAACTGGTATGGTTCAAAAAGCGGTGCGGGACGGGCACATGGGATAATTTGTTGCTTCAATTTGCAGATGACACTATTTTGCAGATGACACTATTTTGTTTGTATGTCATTAACTTGAATTATGATTTTCTTGAAGCGAGTGCTAATTTCTTGTCTTGCAGCACTGCTGCTATTCCCTTTAAATTTTTGTGTATTCCGGTGGGAGCCAACCCTAGAAGAAAGCATACTTGGGCTCCGATTATTAATAAGGTGAGAAAGAGACTTTCGTCGTGGAGTGGGCGATTCTTGTCTATTGGGGGTAGAGTGACTCTCATAAATGCTGTGCTCAATAGTATTCCGCTTTATATGTTTTCATTCTTTAAGGTTCCCAATATTGTTATCCAAGAGCTTGTTAAGATTCAAAGGGATTTTTTGTGGGGGGGATTTAAAGAGGCTCGAACCGTTTATTGGGTGTCTTGGGAGAAGGTGTGTAGACCTAAGAAAGATGGTGGCTCGGGGGTTAAAAACCTAAATGGCGGCCGCTTATTTATCATCGCTATGGGCACGTGAGGTTTGTTTTCACGGAAGCTCATTTATCTACCGGTGGCAGTAAGGATTCTTTATGGTGGAGAGATTTGTTACTTTTGGAAGATGGAGTTCCTTTGTGGCAGGGTGCTTTTGCTTCTACTCTTAGGCCGGTGTTGGGTATGGGGATTTTGATATCCTTTTGGTTGTACAGGTGGGTTAGTAGTGAGAATTTTAAGGACATGTTTCCTTGCCTGTTCCATTTGGCAAAATTTAAAATTAGCAGTATCAGAGAACACGGTTATTGGATTGGTAATGTTTGGCATTGGAAACTCGAATGGGAGCGCCCTTTGTCTTCGGAGGAAAGTGCTGACTATGACATGTTATTAGATATTTTGAATTCTGTCCACGCAGACGATTCCGACCATGATCATTGGCATTGGAGGCTTGATAAATTCCATGAGTTTACGCTTAAATCTTGTTATGCTTTGATATTGAATCTGATGCATCATGATAGGTTGGATAGCGCCATTCAAAGCGCTTTAGATGAGATGTGGCAGCTCTCGATCCCCACTAAGATGGGGGTTTTCGGGTGGAGATTATTGTTGGGAAAGCTTCCAACTCGTGATGCTCTTATTTCAAAGGGTATTATTAGGGACCCATAAATACCTCATGGGTCATGTTGTCCTTTTTGTTTTGAGCAGGATGAATCTATTTTCCATTTATTTTTTCTGTGCAGGTGCTCCCGGTCAGTTTGGACTGCTATTCATACTTGGACGAACTCTACGGTTATGGATTCACTTGTTGGAGTTGCGCATTTTATGGCTCATGGGCTCACGCTGGATTCCAAGAAAGCCGTGAAGTTGAAGTATTTGCTATGGATGGCTGTCACGTGGTGTATTTGGGTCCATCGGAACAGTATTCCTTTTAGGGATCAAGTCTATAATTCTCAAGTGATTGTTAATCATGTTAAATATTTATCCTGGACCTGGTTCATTAGTATTGAAGGCCGCAATTCATCTTTAAATATTTCTGATTGGTGGGGAAATCCTCTTATGTGTATGAACTCAGTGTAATCTGAACCTTTGCCTCATTCTTCCTAGGGTACTCTTTCCTCCTTGGGTCTTTTTCCCATGGGATTTTGGCAAAGGAAGTTTTAATGAGGCCCCTTGTAATTGTAACGGTTGGGGTGCCCGTTTGCACCCGCTTTAATATATTTTTTGCTTATCAAAAAAAAAAACGTTGTAATTAATTTAATTACACATATAGATTTCATGCAAACATTGATAACAATTATCATCATTTAATATTGACACTTCACTAATCAAATCACACATTTATGTTCTTCAAACATTCATGTGATTCAAGGATGATGTAAAAGATAGAAATCCTAATAAAAATCAATTTTCAGCGGCATTCTCACATAGAATATCATATATGAGTATCATTCATGTGCAAACATAGGAAATAAATAGGAAGCATAAAATTGTACTTCAAAAATCCTTAATCACTAAGGGCAAAGAGAGGAAACTCATAAGTTAAAACCTCCCGCTACCTACCATTTAGCTCCATTGCCCAGATTTTCTTTCCAACTAAGGCCTGAAATTTGATTTTTCACCATGAAGAATAAGAAGTTTCTCAAACTGAATTTTCCAGCAGTACTCTCAAATTCCTAGCTCTTGAAGACCACCGAATTTAGTCCCAAAATCGCATTTCCAGCTCCCAACTTTAGATCATAAAACTAACACCTTACTTGACCTCCACTAGTTCAAATCTTCCATAAAACTAAAAATGCAACCATGGACAATCATAAGTGAAAAGTTTTGAGTTTCTGATTTGGGGAAATATGACGAAATTAATGAGGGACTTTCGGCCCTTTTCTTTTTTGCCATGCACTTTCTAGATCTTATAAAGATTGAAATGGCAACACACTACATTACATAGAAAACAATTTCAAATATTTAAAGATAGGAAAATGATATAGAAAAGGGTGTTTAAGTGTCTAGATATACACAACACAAGCACTTGAAACGTTAAGCTTGAGTATCTTCTTTTGTAACTTTTTTTGTTCCAAGGAATGGCATTAGGTTCTTGACCTTCATTAATTATTGAGAGTAAAGTCAAAAAAATTTCAAGAAATGGAATATCTGAATTTTCATTCTAATGGATGCTATTATCAATCTTTATTATTAGCATACATACATTTTATCAAGGAACCTATATATGTATAGTGGACTACCCAGCTACGGTCATGCATATTTAACAAAACATTGAACTAAACATTTAAAATTAAATATGTTCTGTACCTTGCAGTCGTCCGGGCCGAATTCGGGGCTTGTAGTTGGTAAATCTCCTACCGTCCATGTCGAGTTCACAGTGATCTCGAGTGGGGTACCTGCGAAGCCACTCTGACGCTCAAGTCAGTATTGGGAATAGAAGAGTGTAGCCGAAAATGAGAATGTACCTATTTTAGCAGTGTGATTCCTCATTTATAAGGATCCTTGCCAGCTCTGAGCCGGTGGATTGATCGGGTAAATCTGAGTCGTTGACGCAGGATAGTCATAAATGAGCTAATTTATTGTGGATGTGGATCCAAGTTATTGGGCTTATCCATGTCCAATCACTGGAGTGATCTTGGCTTGATGTTTTTGCTGACATCATACCTACGGGACAATCCGTCTCTGTAGGTTGTCTTGGGTCGTCCCGGCGGGCTGGCTTATTGCTGCCAACGGTGACAATGCCCTCAGGAGCACCACGTAGTTCGTTGTAATGAGGTGTCTTATTACCGCCTAGTAACTGCGTTCATGGCTTTCATCAAGGAGAGAGAGATAGAGAGAGAGAGAGATTTAAAATAATAGTAGTAAATATCTTCTTTTAAACTTGAAGATAGAATTGGGAGCTATGTCACCAAACAAAGCGGGAAAAAAGAGGAAGATCGAACCGTTAGCTGAGATGATAAGTCAAATATTTGTGCAAGGACTGCTAGGAGTTAACTAAGAAATGTGGTGATCTTCTGTAGAAAATTTGAGGGTTCAACCTTGTTTTTCACCAATTTCGATTTATGGCTGTTCAAATTCAAGGTAAGTTTCTTTACTTTGGGACGTAGGAAGGGCACCAATAGGATTCTGATTAGGCATATGATTGTGTCGTTTGCTTGCTCTAGTATTGAATTGAAAACATAGTTCAGATTGTCTATCTACTTGTTTTTGATTGGTTATAAATTTGGTATTTCAATGCTGAAAGTTTACTAATCTCGTGTAGGTATACTATCAGTTTCTGGTTGCTTGTGACTTACACAGAGGTCATATCTAAATGGATTTGATTTGTTAGAAACTAGACTCAATTACCTTTAATATAGCCACTTGTATTACTGGCTTTGAGTAAATAATTTGGGACAAATCCAAGTTACAAGTTATAGGTAGTTACTTTAAATTCATATAACGTTAGGTTTAGTGTTTTCCTTATAACATTTTCTCTAGAACTCAGTTTTGAGTGATTACTGTCTTGTTGCAAACTAGACTTACTTTACTTCTGTTGTGTTGAGGCGAAATCCCTTGGAAATGTTTTGATGAAAGCTAACCTTTTAGACAAATGTTTAAGTTCTCTGATTCACTAATGATCTATTGGATCTTCTTGAGTGATCTAAGTGCAGAAACTAGTCAATCAAATATCAAGAAAGAAGTGTGCTAAGACTGAACCACATAAGAAGGGTTAAATGAAGTCTTAGGCGAAAGGAGTGAAGGCTTTGAGGTCATAAGAATGTAGAAGAAGGAATACAACTATAATGGATTCTAAGATGTGAAGACACTATTCAAGCAGCCTCTCAAGAAGAGTAGTGTATAGTAAGATTCTCCAAGATGAGAACACATAGGCTATAGTAACTTCACAAGTTAAGAAGACTATCCTCAAGAAGTCTCAAATCACCAGAAGGCTTAATGAAGCCTTAGAAGATAAGAATGATGGTCAAAAAGGTCGTAATAAGATGGATAAAAAAAGATAGCTTTGATAGTTTCTTAAGATGACAAGTTGTCTTTATAAAGAAGCTCCTCAAATAAACAAGATACAAATATTGTTGCTTCTCAAAGTGAGAAGATGATTCATCAAGTAGCAATGCAACCATGAGATGGAAAGAATAAGAAGTTTCTCATGATTAGAAGATCCAATTGATATAGCTTCTCATGATAAGAAAAGCTATGTAATTCAGAAGACACTTCAAAAGCTTCTCAAGCATAAAAGTCACATGGTCATATCTTCTCAACGTTTAGAATAAATGATGAAGGTTAACCTTAGCCTTAGAAGATATGGAATAAGATTTAGAAGCTTTAGAATTGGCAAAAATCGGGTTTAGAAGGTCTAATTCAGAAGCTGAGAGAAATGCTGCAGAAAACACAACAGATTTTTGGAAAAGTGTCCCAATGACTATAAATGACTATATTGACTATCAAGACCAGTTCCAACAACTCTTTTGGGGTAAAGACTATATAAATACCTCATGGAAGACCCCATTCAAGTTGTGAGAGATGGTGAGAAGCTTCAATCAATATTTCCTCTATGGCTTGTAAAGTAACTTATCAAGCTTCTAAACCATACTCACTGCACGTCAAGTATTTATGGAAACATTTCTGAGTATGTTTATAGTCTATGAGATTATATTTTTAGAAACCATTTTTTATCCCAAACTATTGTATTCCCAAACAAAACCCAGACACTACCTTTTCATTGTATCTTCTTTACAAGGTATTTGTTGCAATATTATTAATGAAGAAGCCTAAGTTGGATAAGCAAATTTCTATTTACACCACAAGGGCTTAGTATTACACCTCCAAATGCAAAAACCCAACTCGCAGGTCACGCCTCAAGACCTAGTAGTATGAATTAAGTTCTGCTTCTCACACCCCTTGTTTAATAATGCAGCACCTCTACTTTATGTGGTTGTGCGGCTGGAGTTCCACTATGGATGTAACCAGAGTCATGTTACCAGGTGGAATATCGACCGTCCGATAATTTTAGTCATTGAAATGCCCTCAAGGAGAAGAAAAACATCGTGGGCCCATTCCATTGGGCATCATAATCACCTATCAGGACACCTTGATTTTAATCTGCGTGTTTTTTCAAATGATGTGGACCATAATGTCATCGCTGACGTTAGTCCTAATTATTTGAAATTGAAACATTGGAAAGAACTCATTGGGGCTCAACATGATTTGCAAAGCAGTAGTAAGTACGGTAAACCAGTTCAAATTAAAGGTTGTATTCCCGCTATCGTTTTATGCAATCCTGGTGAGGGGTCCATTTATAAAGATTTTCTTGACAAATACGAAAATAACGCTTTGCGAGATTGGACACTCCACAATGCTCAAGCCGCTATCGTTCAACGATGGGATATCATAATGATCAGAGTTCTGTTCAACCACAACCTGAAAAAAGCTTTGGCTATACACAAATGCTTGCTGACATGGAAGACATGGAATCGATTGACAACATCATCAGAGAGCTTTTTAATTAGTTTCAGACGTAGAGTACTACATTCTTTACATCGTTATGGAATCTTTTCATATTCTACTGTTATATAAATGTATTAGATCGTCGAGTTTGTTCAATAGAACAACAATTAGATGTAAAATTTAAATCATATTAATACAACAATTTCGATTTAGGAGATTCTGTCCCTTGCTTTGTGGAAGCACTTCCTTCTTTATCATTATTTATCTCCTTTTTACTATTAATAAGAATAACATTATTTTCTTTTCAATTTACATTGTGTTCTTAGTACGTATGTGTTTTCTTTTCTAAACGTACTTCAATACAATATTCCTTATACAACATCCTCTGATCAATATACTAACATATATAGCATATCAGTACGACATTCTATGTGTTGTTATTGTATGATCCTAATTTTGAGGGATCTAGCTTTCACAGCACGCGTGATTGTCGTCTGTCGATTGCCTTGATACATTACTTTCACTCTCTTGACAGGCGAACCTGAGACCATCCCATATAGTATATTTCTCTTTCTGAAGGGCATTGAGCCGTATGATGACATGTTAAGCTCCTTCATCTGTTGCTGCAATAGTGATGGCCCAAAGGAAATTCCCTGCAATGATGTTTAATGGGCCTTCAATTTTAATATTAAGATCCATACTCTTTAGAGTACATTATACTCTTTGAATATAATATAGGCCCATGTCTACTTCACTAAGCCTTAAAGACCCATTCCTATTGGACAGGAAAAAGTAAAGAATAATGAATAGTATAGACTTGACACGTGGGTCCCATTATACAGGGTCGCATCATGATTCAAAAAAAGGAAACTCGACAGGTGGGGCCCACATCTATCCCCCATTGTCGCTAGTGCATGTAACGCCCTAAAATTCAATCAAATTACTTCGAAGTTGGATTGCCGTAGGATAATTGTAAGAATTGAAATTATGGGCGTAGTAGCTATGTTGAAAATGAGTTAGATGATAATCACGTGTCGTGGGCCAGTTAAAAATAGCATTGTGCTTAGCACCGCGAGTGCGCAGCGCTCACGCAACCCTAGCAGCGTGTCCAGTGCGCAGCTTGCGCAGGAAGGCGCTTGTGCGCCACTCCTCCTTATAAATATAGCGCAAATATGCGCTAGGGCTGGTCTTTTTGCGCAGCCGCCCTCTTTTCCCTTCTTCTCCTTCTTCCTTTCACTTCTAAGTTACACAAAAGCCTCAATTTTCAAGAGCTCTAGCCTAGGATTGGATTGGGAGGGTTGATTTTCATTGCAATTGTCTACGTTCGTGATCGTCACGCGTCGTTACTATCGCAGGGGAATCGCCGTATTCGGAGAATCGAGGAACGAGGCTAGGAGGGAGTTTGCGCCACCATAGTTGAGGTAAGGGTGGGTTCGAATTCTATAATAGCGTATATGAGGGATCGTATGCGGGGTTTGGGGTTTATTATAGATTGCCTCTATGTATGTTGCGTAGTTATATATATATATATATATATATATATATATCGTATGAGAAATGTTTGATGAATTGATCGTGTGTGCTTGAATTCCTATGTCGTTAGTTCTAATTAAATCTAATTGTAATTTTGTTGGATTAAGGTTTTCACTATTATAATCAAAAAAAATGATAGGAATATAGATAACTCGTTAGTAAGAATTATAAATAATTTTCGTAATTGAATTGATGGTTACGTTAATGCTGTTACTGTTTTGATGTAATGCTGTTGCTGTTTTGCTGTTAATGCTGTTGCTGTTTTGCTGATAATGCTGTTGCTGTTTTGCTGTTAATGCTGTTGATGTTTTGCTGTTAAAGCTGTTGCGGTTTTGCTGTTATTGTTGTCATTGCTGCTTCGTTTTGCTGCTGTGTTGTTGCTATTCTTGCTGTTTTGCGCTGTTGATGTTGCTGCTTTGTCAATATTGTTGCCACAGTTGCTGTTGTGGTTAATTGTTGCGTTGAATACCTTGTCGAAAATGTGGTAAATTGCAGGTGAAGTTGTAAAAGTTGATTTGTCTTTATTTATTAGCAAAGATAGTAAATTGTAGGCCTATGGCCGCCATGACGTTTTGGTGTTGTTGTCGTGCGATTGCGTGACTGTGATTAGCGTTACTTGTACATTCACATTGTGTCGCATACCTTTGCATTTGCTTTACGACGTGAACGATGAGGGCTATGCCATGTGAGCCACTATTTACTGGCAACGACGATTTTTACGACGGGAGTTTTGCTCCAATGGTACCACATGCATATGCACAGTTGAGTCGCATTCCGCATTGCACTTCGATGATTCTATTGATGACTCTATTGAGGATTTTATTGATGATATGTGTAATTTTATAGTACTTGACCTATCATATTGTTCTTCATACATGCTCTTATATAGTTCGATATCTCACCCCTTCTGTTTGAATGTTACCCCTATGTGGTAACGTGCAGGTAGTCGCGAATGAAGGCGGTGATCCTTTCTTAGTTGAGTCGGTGTCGTCACTCTGATACGTAACACTCGGGGGGATTGAACGCTGTTTTTTTTCCTTTATCATTTAGGTTGCAATATTTGTTGAACTCGAAGTTATTTCTATTAAGCAAATTGTTGATTTTGAGTTGTCAAATGGACAAGGATTGTTAAGATTGCTTCAAATTGAATTTACCATGAATGAATTATATTGTTTGTGTTGGGAAGTAAGTGTAGCACTCCAATATTTATGTTGAAAATTCCGCACTCTGATTTATAGTATTATTGGGTAGAATTGGGGTGTTACAGCGCACCCGACTACTCATTTTCTCTCTCCTTCTAATAGTGAAAAATAGTACTGAGTAATCATATCCTGCGACGCCCACTATAAATATTGCACAATCCGGTAATAATAAACGGATGGCCGCCACGTGGCATAAGTTGAGATTAGAGGCACTATTGTAAATTGTTCCCCATTCCCCAATTGACAGAGCAGAGTTTTGCGAGAGCTCAATTGGGGAACACTGTCATATTTACAAAATGCCATAAATTCCAAAACGCTTCTCTATATCTGCTAAGAATTTCATTCTTAGTTATCCTTGTTGCTCGTTAACTAAAGAAACTGAACTTGAACAACTCGTTGTTCTTTACTTTTCACAAACTAAAAAGAAGTTCATTCGAATCTGTAGAGATCTTCATGAAAATGGAGAACCTCATTTACACGCGCTCATCCCTTTTGAAGGCAAGTTCAGGTGCACAAATCCATGATTCGTCGACCTTACATCCTCAACAAGGTCCTCACATTTCCACCCAAACATCTAGGCAGCTAAATCCAGTTCCGAATGTCAACTCCTATATTGAGAAAGACAGAGATTTCATTGACTGGGGCAAATTCTAGTTCGATGGAAGATCTGATAGGGGTGGGAAGTAGAATCTGGCAAACGTATACGCCAAAGCACTCAGCAATGGTTCCAAAATTGACGCACTACAGGTTTTAAAGGAAAAGGATCAGAAGTCCTTCTTCCTCCAGTTCCATGATATTTGCTCAAATGCTGATCGCCTTTTTGCCAAGCCACCTACAATATTTACTTCTAAATGGAATTACTCATCCTTCAGGATTCCAGAGAGCATTGAATGATTGATTGCTGACAATTTTGAACAAGATGCCACTGTGCGGCCGGAGTTCCATAATGGAATATCGACCGTCCAATCAGTTTACTCATTAAAGGGCCTTCAAGGATAGGAAAGACAGTGTGGGCCCGTTCTATTGGGCGTCATAATTACCTATCAGGACACCTAGATTTTAGTCCGCGTGTTTATTCAAATGAAGTGGACTATAATGTCTTTGATGACGCCAATCCTAATTATTTGAAATTGAAACATTGGAAAGAACTCATTGGGGCCCCACATGAATGGCAAAGCAACTATAAGTACGGTAAACCAGTTCAAATTAAAGGTGGTATTGCCTCTATTGTGTTATGCATTCCTGGGGAGGGGTCCATTTATAAATCTTTTCTTGAGAAAGATGAAAATCACGCTTTACGAGATTCGACACTCACAATGCTCAATTCGAATTCATCCAATCCCCCCTTTATCAAAATGTAACATCCCAAAGTAATTGTTTTAATTACTTTGATGCTCGAATTATTATTGCATGACAATTGATGATTTTATGAAATTGACTTAATTGCAATAAAATTAGGTGTGAAATGTGTGATCGTTGCAAATAAAAATTAGTTGATTGAAATGGGCCTTATTAGGAAATTGAGGATAGAGTAAAGGCATTTTAGGAATTCCAACACCCAACACTCACTTACTTTAATAAACAACCAGCTAACTCCCTAAACACCCTCACTTATCCATTTCAGAAATTTTGAAAAAGAAACAAGCACACACACTTCGTGGGGGAGAGTTTGAGAGAAAGGAAAAGAAGGGAAGGAAGAGGGAGCAAAACACTAACTCACAATGAACTCAAACTGAAACATCCAACCTCATCTCACTCTCATCCTACTTACTTCCTTATTCCATTATAAGAAAGACCAAACAACTGGTTTCCTTTCTCTACTCCTCCCAAGTTTGAAATGCATGTTAGCTTGGAGGGTACGTAGTTTGAGCTGAATTCTTGGTTGCAACTTGGATAAAAGAGTTCAAATACGTTATTAAACTCCTACAATGTTCGTTGGAGAGTTTGTATTGAGGAGTTGAGTGCTGAGCTCGAAGTTGAGTCTATTGGGAGTGTTGGTGCCTTTGAACAACTCAAATTTGGGGATAGTTGGGTGACTTGAGGACATCCTTTCATCAAGCATTTGAAACTTCAGAAATTGCATGTGAGTTCCTCACTTATTTTATGTTTCTATGAAAATGCATGTTGGTTTTCGTTAAATATTGTGTATTCGTGTTGTTCATTGTAAATTCTTATGATTCTTAACGATTGAAATGAAATTGCTGATGTGAAGTGTTGTTTTAGGCATGTTTTGAAATTAATTTCATCGTGGAAATTTTGCATTTTGAGATACCAATGAGTTTATAGTGAATTGTACCAAAAAGGAATGCTCAAACCTGTTAAAAATATTATTTCTTGAAAGCTGTCTAGGAAGCACAACGAATGCGCCTAGGAGCATGACCAGTGCGTGAGGCTGTGTTTGACAGGTGCGGGATTTTTGTCAAGCACGACTAGTGCGTCCAGGCACCCGGCCAGGCGCCCTGCTGTCGTCCAATTTCAAAAACCAATTTATCTCATTCCTTTGAGTACCAATTCAACTCAAATTCCACCCCTAATTCAAAAGTAAATATTTTCATATGCTTTAGGTCATGAATTGAGATGTTTACACGATTCATGGTAATGTATTGAGTTGAACGATACCTTTTTGAACGTGTTAACGAGTGAAAATATTTTATTTACTTTGGTTATCATTGTCAACAAACGAGGAACAAATTGAATAACCACAGAGGCATAAAATACCATGGGGATGACGGTCCTAGTTTATAAGCACACTTGGTGGACGGGAAGTCATGAGTGCAAAAGCCAAGGCCTAGCATTATTTGTTATAGCTATACGAATTGGGTTCCCCTTTGTATGAGAGTTTGTTGTACCTGGGGTTGTGCTTCGAGGTAACAAGAGAAAATATAATTAAATGAAAGCGACTGAATTTAGAAAACACCAAGAGGAAAGGTCAGGAAATTGAGATTTGTAATCTCATTATTAAATTTCAGGTGTTTTCAGATGTACAAGGCATAGCAAAGCAGACCGAGGAGAAGTAGTTTCTGCAGCTGCTGCTTAGTTTATCGAGGGATCCATTTGGATCAAGTTGATTATGTTTTCTTAGCTTTCCCTAGCCATGAATATGTTATATCCCCTTTAGACTGTACTTTATCAAGTTATGATGTATTATAACTTTACTTTGAGGTTTTGTACATCTATGATATCACGACTAATTTATTTTATCGTCGTTCATGATTATATGGTTCTGATATTGGTATCTTACCTTAAGGGACTCGAGGTGACGGTAATTTTTTCCGTCAAGTTATGTCACGTCCAACAACTCATGTAGGTTTATAACTGATTGGTGTAAATGGTTAATATTCTAATCTTTATGACGTCTAAAGGTTAGGATGTTAGATTTTGGTGTCAGAGAAGTTCGACCTTGTCGGGCTTAGAGATAAAGTCGTTAATAGATTAGATAGGTCGAGTCAGCCCCAAAAATGTCCAAAACACTAAACAATAGGATTCCTGGCTTTCTCGGTTCATCAGAGCATGTAGTGGAAGTAGTGGGCTACAGACGATATTACGAAACGAAAGTTTGGGCATTCGTGTTGGTTCGAGGAAACTGTGGGGGCCCGTTTTGTAACGCCCTAAAATAATTTGATTATTTATTTAATTGAATTATTTAAGGCTTACAATAATTTATTAGGTTAAATTAATAATCCGGTATTTTAATTTATTCAGGAGGTGTTATGAGTAATTAATGGAGTGGGAATAGGAGGCCCATGATCCATTAGCTAGGCCCAAGAGTCTAATTATCTAGTCTAGGGGTTATGAGATGGTGCTCATTTGAAACAAATCAAAGAAAGAAAGAAAGAAGTGAGATAGAGAGAGAGAGAGAGAGAGGGAGAGGAGGAGAAGAAGAGCTCGCAATTTTCAAGGAGAAGGGAAGAGGAGCTTGCTTGCTTGCTTTTGCTTTGGGGTTTTGTGGAGAGTGGTTGTCTTCACCAAAATTCAAGGTAAGGGTGGGTTTTCTTCATTTATAATGGGATTGTATGATGGTTATTATGTGGGGTTTTAGGATTTAAGTTGTTGTGAATTAATTGATTTGGTGATTGAATGAGTGATGATGTTGTTGATTTCATTTTGATGAAATTTAGTATGCTTGGTGTTTTGTTGGAATAATTGATGAAATTAATGTTGCTTGTAAGGTGTTTGATGAAATGATTCAATGATTTGGAATGTAAATATATGGTGCTTGTATGGTGTTTGATGATATGCTTGAAAGAGTCATGAACAATGATGTTGAAATTTGGTGGTGGAGTGTTGGGTGTCTCAGTGTTATGCCGGTGTTGTGCTGGCGCAGTGTGCTGCCAGTGTTGCCTGTGTGCTGGCGCAGCGTGCTGCCAGTGTTGCCTGTGTGTTGGCGCAGCGTGCTGCCAGTGTTGCCTGTGTGCTGGCGCAGTGAGCTGCCAGTGTTGCCTGTGTGCTGGCGCAGGGTGCTGCCAGTGTTGCCTGTGTGCTGGCGCAGCGTGCTGCCAGTTTTGCCTGTGTGCTGGCGCAGTGTGCTGCCAGTGTTGCCTGTGTGCTGGCGCAGGGTGCTGCCAGTGTTGCCTGTGTGCTGGCGCAGTGTGCTGTCAGTGTTGCCTGTGTGCAGTGTTGCCCAGTGTTGCCTGTGTGCTGTGTGCAGTGTTGCCCAGTGTTGCCTGTGTGCTGTGTGCAGTGTTGCCTGTGTGCTGTGTGCAGTGTTGCCCAGTGTTGCCTGTGTGCTGCGGGGCGCCAACTCCGGTGACTGTCCTGTGTCTTGGACTTATAAAGTAGTCTATATTTTTGGTGTTGGTGTGTCCGGCGAGTTTGGTGTTAGCCATAGAGCTATGATTGGTGATGTACTTGGTGAATTTAAATACGGTGACAGGTGATGGGTCTATGACCACTTATGGTGATGGTGAATTTAATGACGGTGATGAATCTAATGATTATTGGTGATGTTGTATTATACATATAATACTATGATTGTGGATTGTTGTTGGTGCATTGTTCATGGAGTCGCATACTTCATATGCATTTACCGGTGATGTAGGCTTCGGCCTTATGATTAATTATAGGTGATGATGCCCGAATGGCAATTATTGGTGATGATGGTACCACATGCATATGCCCGTTGGTGTGGGTTGCACCTCATGCATATACTCATGCAATTAGTGATGTTCCTTGATGCTTATGAATTGATGTTGTATAATGATGTTGTATGTTCGTAGTGTTGTGAGGCGGTGTTTATGGTTGCCTTTACTCTAACATATTGCTTATCATACATGCTATTATATTTGTTAGAGACTCACCCCTTCTGCTTTATATGTTGCTTCTTATGTCGGCAACGTGCAGGTGATCCCGAGTGAAGGTTCTTCTACCTTCCTTAGTCTGGTCCGTGTCGTTTGCTCTGATACGTAGCACCTGGGGGGGGCGATCATTAGTTTTGTTGTTGTTTTATCTGTTGATTTCAAACTATTTATTTGGGATGTATGAATTATATTATGAGACTTGTCTTTATTCCGCTGCGATGGTGATTATAATAACTGTGGTGTAGTCGAACAGGTGTTTTGAGGGTTCGTCCCGATCGATGTGCTATGTATCACATTTCTCTATTTTGATGAATTTTAAATATGGTTATTTGTTGTATGGTGTAAATGTAGCACTCCCTTGTGGGTGTATCGAAAATGTTTTTGAAAACTCTGATTTTTATATTACTTTGGACGTGTTAGAAAGGGGGTGTTACACGTTCAATTTTTGGAGTCGATTCAACCATTATGTTGTTGTGTAAATCGTTAAAGGTCACCGAGTGAGTTATAAGTCGGGTTAAACATTCCGGTAGAAGGAGTGTTAGTATCGTAGACTTGTTTAGTATTACCAGGCACCGCAAAACCTAGATTGTCATCCGACCAGTCTCTCAATTACCGAGACGATGTTAGGGATTGTATTAGTAATCCTCTCTTGTAACCCCGACTTATGTCTCAGCCAAATGAAATCCTTTCGGATAGTTTTGATTCTAGATCGTGTTCCTTTTCCTCAGAAACACCTTACCCAAGGCCACGAAACCAAACTTGTAAAATATAATTACACATGCAATTTTGGCAAGTAGTACCATCCGATGTTTATTAGACTAGTTTCCTTGTCGAAATTCATGAGTTAGGTTCCTTTTAAGAGGGGACTAGAATTTTTATGTCAATGGGAGTAAACTGATTACTACCCTTCGATAGGAGCAAGTCTGTTTTGGTCTGTGAGAAATTTTCGCTAGTCTTCCAACATATTTTATTCATAACTTTTGATCCGGAACTCTGATTTATATGTTCCGGGGTGCGTTGGAAAGCTAAAGAAAATGATTGCACATATGGATAGCTACTGAACTTTGTTTTTATTATGATTACAAGAAGTACTCCTACTCTACCCAAACTCTTAAATTCCAAGTACTCATAGAGTATAAACCCTAGAATGGCATAAGACGTATAACGGGGATTTCCAACGATTAAGACTAAGTCTTTAAACCCTCTGATTAGGGAGATAACTTTAGGAGACTTAAGAAGGGATACTTCTTGGAAATTGATATTAGTAGATATAACTCCCTTCATATATTTTAAGATTCAGTAAATGTCTTAGATAATTAGACACCCAGTCTTTAAATGTTTTGTTGTTCTATAGGTAGGACGTGATCCAGATTTGATCGATTACGATAGTTGTAGTAATTTCATTTGGATCCCTTATGGAATTAGGAAAGATGAAGGACCAAGGTGTTCAGTACTCGGATTCAGAAGTGATCGCGTCCGGGGTACGTTCAAATTGATGAGTACTTCTAAAGATCTGAAAGATATGTCGGAAGATTGAAGATGAAGATAGGCTTCGGGTAATTGAAGATGGACCTCGGGTGATCCGACAACGATTCCATGTCCGCGTCGGGTGGGGTTCCTGCAAACACTCCGACGTTCAAGTCAGTATGGGACGGAGAAAAAATATGAAAGAAATAAGAGTGTAATGAAAAGCGTACCTGGGGACAGAGGGTTAAACCTCTATTTATAGACAGAAGTGTCGTACCTGAAGCGTTGGATACGAGTGTGTGAATCCTGACCATTGGATGGGGATGTTGACCAGCCAGTTGAGCGCCAGATGTTTCTAGAAGTACAATTGGGCCTGGCACAAGTCTTGTGATGCTTTGCCCCAGTCTGGAACAGTTGCCCCCCAAGTCGGGGTCGGATGAAGGATGAGGTTGTCCTCAGCTTGATCAGATACTTTTTTTTAAGAGAGAGAATTGTTGCGCCACGTGTCGTCTTGCAAGTGGGGGAACAAACACGTGACGTTTGGGGAGATCAAGAGAGTCCGTTCGTGCTGCTTTGATGGAAGCCATTTAAGAGGCATGACGCTTCATATTTTGACCCTACATAAGGCGAGATGAGGACTCTTCAACCACTTTGCTTCTTCGTTGACACTGATTCTTCACGAGATCTCTGAGTGACCAAAGATTGTGTGCATCTTCGACCACCGTACCGAGTTCATCTTCGTCGTGCAACGTCGTGTATTCTGAGATCGTCATCCATCGTCCGAAATTATTATTCAAGCCGACCTCAAGACTTTCTGCAATCGAGGTTAGTCCTTGGTCATATAATTTTAGATTTTCAATGAAAATACCTTTGTCCGCGGCCGACACTGCTGTCGCGAAGGCTCTCGCTGCTTCGCGACTCATGGGATTAAAGTACCTTTCTGAGGCTGAGATTAATGCATCTAGGTTTAGATAGTGATGGTGCCGCCCTCCCCTTGTAGATAAATGGTTCGATCAAAGTGCAAGGAGACACGGTCTTTTGTGCCCCCTGGGAAATTGATCTTGAAGAGGTCGGCCGAAGGCCATCCAGTGCCGGCCTCGAAGGGAGCCCCATCGCTGCTCTCTTCTACGTATGCAAAATCATCCGCGAGGTCGGGTGCATCGGTGGCCCAGTCCGGAACACAAGGGAATGCCCAAACTAATTTAGAACTTCTTTTCTGAATCAGTACAAGAAGCACTAAGTGTGTACCCGTATGATTCCTTAAAAGAATCCTTTTATTTTATTTTCATTTTCTTGGTCCTGCAACTATTCCAATTCCATATTAATCGAAATGTAAATAGTTACACCTAGAATAGTCAATGATCTGTCACGATAGAGTTTTAGAAAGCTCTGTTTAAAAAGGGTAGTTCGGTCGTGTAGGATTTCACGTAGCTCAAAGTTTCCCCAAAGATCCTTGCACTTGTTTTATGATTGAGGATTCTATGGCTGTTGAGTTTAAGGCTCAACTAAAGAGATATGGAGATTCACCCATACTATTATTTTGGGTTAGTTGATGGAGTCGACTCCGATAGGTTGAGGAAAATTGTTTTATGCTCAAAGATTTTAAGTAATGTTTTATAAAAATCCTATCACTTTGTGGGTCAATAGAGAACAGTTATTGTTCCCGAGTCTAACCCAAAGTACAAGATGTATATCCTTGAGGAGTGAAAGGTAGTGTCCCAAATTTTCTTGCAATGCAAAGGAAATTTGGAAAGAAGGTTGTTAGTGCATTGACTAATAAGGAAAAGTAGAAGTATGAAGCATTTAGTTGGGCAATAGTCCTTAAGCCATTATGCCTAACAAGTCTCCACTATGGTGGTGAGGTTTTTGTTTGTTAACCACTTGTTTGTGAAAGTTAACAGTTAGATAGTATTTATACGACCCCGTTTGACAAGTCATATGAGAATGAATAATACCATGAAAGAGTGATGTGACCACTGAATGTGTTTTGTGTTGTGGGTAACAATGAAAGGGTAAATTGATTGAGTTGCTGGCAGTTGAATGAAATAGACGTGCCATTGAGTTTTGAGCATCACATGATGACTGTATTCTGAGTTTGTCTCACTTGCTTGTGTTTTTGTCGTGATGAGAATTTCTGAAATGATGCTTGATGTGCTGAAGTGTTAAACCAACTCTTGTTCTTTTGAAAATTTCGTGCTCAATAGTTGTGTTGTTGAAATATTAGCTAACCTTGAGGATTTAAATGTGCTATGACTGGATTGGACTGTTTTTCACATATTTTGAGTAAGGTACAGTTTAGTGAAAGTATAGGAACAAACGGAATGGAATTTTTTTGAGGAAAAACAGAATTTCGACAATTGCACAGGAGGCCCGGACCATGCGAGACATTCTGCCACTCTAAGTTATAACGATTCCAAAATGAGGCCAATCATTTCCCAATCCTATCCTTATCCTTATATATGAAAATATTAATTGGAATCGACTGATTTGACCTACGTCTACTGTCATGTGAGTATTTAAAAGATTTAAGGTTATGTGTATCGTGAAAAGAAATGCATATCCCTTATTGTTCGATACCGGAGTACGGGTTGAAGATCCGAATTGGCATGGTCCGTGAGGATGGAAGGTTGACTTCGGATGGATGGAATTGGACCTCGGATTGGCCGAGGTCGTCTTCTCTCTTGCCTCGGGTGGGGTACTTGCAAGTACTCCGATGCCTAAGTCAGCAAGGGAAGAGAAGAGGTATTTGGAGAGAAATGAGTGCGTACCTAGGAATGGAATATTGGTCACTCATTTATATATGACGGCGCCGTTCCCGAACCGTTGGATGAGGCGGAGAGTCTTGTTCGTTGGATCTGGATTTCATGTGGATGCGGATAAGGCGTAGCGCGGAAATGGGCCCGGCGCAGTACGGAACAGTGGCCCCCCAAGCCGAGGTTAAACGGCTGAAGTTGAGCTTGACAGAGCATTTAAGCTCGGCTTCAATTATGTCCCGCAAAAAGTTTGACAAAGCATTTAAGCTCGGAATCAAGTAGATCTTGACTGAGCATTTAAGCTCGGAGTCAATTTTGTCTTGACTGAGAATTTAAGCTCCGAGTCAAGAGGGTTCGAAGCCGCTGTGGACTTCTTCCTCGATCCCAAACTGAACATTGAAGCTCGGAGTTCGGGAGAAGGCATGTGCTCAAAGAGCGGGGGTCGAAGCCGCCTGGGACTTCTCCTCTGGTCTCCGTCTTAGCATTTAAGCCAAGCCGAAGAGGAAGCTGGCTCGCGAAGAGATAGTTTGGGGTCGCTGTGGACCGTTGCGCACTCCGTGACTGAGCATTTAAGCTCGGAGTCGTGGAGGACATTTGCGTCGTTCTTTGACGGCCTCGCCTCGTACCGTTGTCCGCTGAGTGGCCAGCTCGATGTCGGACTTGGGTGAGAGGGGCGTTGTCGTGAGTGGGGAGCAAGTGTCGCCGTGAGCCCTGTAAGTCAGGAAAACAGAGTGATAGAAATGATTTTATTCAAGGACGCTATTGGTCCGAATGTTACATTTGATCAGCTATAGTACATTCTGAGCTTGGTAGCATTCCAGGTTCGCGGTATTGGCTCCTTGGAGAGAGTCTCCAGGTGGTAAGCTCCTGTCCCATTCTTTGCTGCGACTCCGTAGGGTCCTTCCCAGTTGGGTGCGAGTTTCCCTTCGCAAGCATTCTTTTTGCCGACGTTGGTACGCCTGAGGATGAGATCCCCGACGTTGAAGTCTCGGGTGATGACTTTCTGGTTGTATCGTCTGGCAATCCGAGCTTTAACTACGGCCTTGGCAAGCTATGCTTTATCTCGAACTTCTTGTACAAGGTCTAGTTCCTCTCTTGCATCTTTTTCGTTTGCCTCATTGTTTAGAGGGTATAGAGTCCTCCAGATAGATTCTCCGACCTCCACTGGTATGACTGCCTCGGTTCCATATGTCATTCTGAAGGGAGTCTCGTTGGTGGTGGAATGTGGCGTTGTCCGATATGCCCCGAGGACATACGGTAGTTCCTCGGGTCGTGCCCCTTTTTCCCCTTTCAGTCTTCTTTAATCCTTTGAGCACAACCCTGTTTGCCGACTCGACCTACCCGTAAGTTTGGGGGTGCTCGACGGATGTGAAGTGCTGCTTGATGTTCAGATCTGTCATTAATTTTTGAAATCCCATATCAGCGAATTGCGTTCTGTTGTCCGTGATTACCACGGAGGGAACCCCAAATCTGGTCAGCATGTTCTTTTTCACGATCTGGTCAGTTGGCAGTTATTTGAGCGAGAGGCTCTACTTCGATCAATTTTGTGAGATAGTCGACAGCGACGATTAGTTACTTGACTCCACCTCGGCCGGGCAGGAAAGCTCCGAGGAGATGTATTCCCCATTGGCTGAAAGGCCACGCTGCCGATAACGAAGAGAGCTCCGCCGGGGGCACATGATGGACGTCGGCGTATCGCTGGCAAGTGTCGCATCTCCTGAGCCAGTAGTAACCTGCCCTGAGGACCTTCTTCGCCAGGACCCGAGCCCCCAGGTGCAGTCCAGAGATTCCTTCATGTATTTCATTTCGCACGTACCCGGCTTCCTCCCCTTCAACACACTTCAAAAGGGGAGTAGAGAAGCCACAGCGGAAGAGCTTCCCGTCTATGATGGAGTAAGATGTAGCACGGCGTCGGACTGCGGTGGCCTCCTTGGGGTCGGCTGATTCCACCCCGAGCTCAATGTAGTCCTTGATGGGTTGTATCCACCCTGCGCCTTCCACCATGACATGGACATCGGACACAGAGGCCGTAGATAGGTCGACGCTCGGTTTTGTCAGGCTTTCCTGAATAATGCTCCGCAGATTGCCTGTTGGTTTTGTTCTGGCCAGTTTGGCTAGGACGTCGGCTTGGGCGTTCTCAGCCGGAGGTACGTGCTTTAATTCCACCTACTCAAAACGGAGGAGTAACTCCGGTACCCGTGCCAAGTATCTCTGCAGGATGGGGTCGTTTGTGACGAAAACCTTCTTGACTTGGGAGACTACCAGTAGCGATTCCGTGTTTAGCTTGATGGTTTTTGCCCCGAAATCTGAGGCTAGCTTCAGTCCGGCAATGCATGCTTCGTATTCTGCCTGGTTGTTTGAGGTGGTGAAGGTGAAGCTGAGGGAGACCTCGATCATCTGCCCCTCGGAGTTCTCGAGGATGAGCCCTGCTCCACTGCCCTTTGAATTTAATGAACCGTCAACATGGAGCTTCCATTGCAAAGGACTGGTATCGGAGGGGGATGGCGTCTTCTCAACAACGAAGTCGGCTAAGACTTGAGCCTTTTGAGCAGACCGGGCCTTGTATTTGATGCCGAACTCAGCTAACTATACTGCCCACTTGATGATTCTCCCTGCGAGGTCGGAACGATGTAAAATCTGTCGAATTGGCTGGTCCGTTCTGACAACGACTTGGTGGGCCACGAAGTACGCTCTTAACCTCCTGGCCGCCACGACTAAGGCTAAGGCCACCTTCTCTATCTTTTTGTATCGGGATTCGACCCCCTGTAGTACCTTGCTCACGAAGTAAACCGGTCTCTACCCTTCTTCTATTTCCCGGATCAGGACTGCACTCACTGTTTCCTCGGCCACGACAAGGTATAGATAAAGTGTTTCCCCTTCAGCTGGTTTCAGAAGTATCGGGGGTTCGGACAGTATTTGCTTCAGCTCGGCGAGGGCGGTCTCACACTCGGGAGTCCATTTGAACTCTACGCCCTTCTTCAAGACTTTGAAAAAGGCGAGTGAACGACTGGCCACCCTGGATACAAACCTGGAGAGGGCAGCAATCATGCTTGTCAGTTTCTGTAATTCCTTCTTAGTAGTTGGGGGACGCATGTCAATCACGGCTCTGCATTTATCAAGATTGTCCTTGATCCCTCTTTCAGTTAAGCAAAAACCCAGAAACTTCCCTGCGCTAACGCCAAATGTGCACTTTTCAGGGTTGAACCTGAGATTATTTTTCCTTGCCTCGTCAAAGATTTTTTGCAGGTCCGGCCAGTGCATCTCGTCCGCCTTGCTTTTCACAACAATGTCGTCGAGGTAGACTTCGACGACCTTGCCGATTTTGCGGCAAAAAACCCTATTCATCATACGCTGGTAGGTAGCCCCACCATTCTTGAGTCCAAAGGGCATGACCTTGTAACAGTAGTTCCCCTAGTTGGTCATAAAAGTCGTCTTCTCTTGGTCCGGGGGATTGATCACGATTTGGTTATAGTCGGAGTAGGCATCTAGGAAGGACAGAAGTGGGAAGCAGGACACGTTATCCACGAGCATATCAATGCTTGGGACAGGGAATGCATCTTTGCGATAAGCTTTATTGAGATCCGTGTAGTCTACACACATTCTCCATTTCCCGTTGCTCTTCTTGACCAACACCACATTAGACAGCCAAGTCGTGTACTTCACCTCTTTTATGAAACCTGCAGATAGGAGGTCGGCCAAGGCCTTTGTTGCTGCTTTGGCCTTTCCCTCACTCTAGGCTCGGCGTCGCTGTGCCATGCACATGCCTTTGGGGTTGACTGCCAGGTGATGGCTGTGACACCTGCTACCCCGTTTAGAAAAGAGTGACATAAATTAAAGAAATAAAAAAATTTAAATAAAATTTTGTCTTTATAAAAACATTGAAACAAGCGAAGTAACCAGTATCACCAACAACGCGGAAAACATATCCAATCAAATAACAAAAGTATAGTAAAAACCCCGTGAATCCCTGTGTCACATGTGTCAGAGCTTTTACCGCTTCATTACAACTTTAAAAAAATTAATAACAAAACTAAAACTAATTAATTATTTGCATCAACACGAACTACTCCTCGGCATCCAGGTCGACACGCTCTTCATCACCAGCAAACTCTTCACCTAAACGTGCACAAAGGCACACGAGTAGCCACAAAGAAAGAAGAATGAGGAAATCATATATAACATAAGAAACAATCAACGATAGTGGATACAATATACATTACACGCATACACAGAGAATCCTTAACTAACCGTACCTAATCCTCGACGGTACGACCTATCGTACGACCCTAGAACTACGATGTAAATGCAATCTTAACCTAGTACTCCAACGTCTTGCTCAACCGTCAACTAATCTATTAGTACATCTAGATCCATCTAACTCTGGGTAAGAAGATGCAAGTGCCCTCACATCTCGGGAAATAGATAGAGTCAAGTCAGGGTATCCTAGTAGTTTGTAGAACGCCCCAGCAGTGCCCCACTTAGGACCTTCCCCCTGGGACTACCCACAAGGCCGGGTCGGGGCCGTCTCTATTGCTACTCCCATAATCGTTTGCTTACCACCCCACTTATCATCATCACCATCCTTTGAGGTACGGCTCGCCCATACTGCGACGAGTCCTTGCCTACACTGCGACAAGGTTCCTCCTACAACTTAAATTACTAAGGTACGGCTCGTCCCTACTGCGATGAGTCCTTGCCCCTACTGCGACAAGGTTCCTTTTACATTCTCATCATCAGCGTCCCTAAGAAATCCTGAGTCTAAAGGTATCAACATCAACTAGGTGTCGCTTGTACTATAATCATCATTTCGGGTATTTTCGTACAACTAAAGGGTCACTTGACATATAAACATCATCTTCGGTCCAAACTATTTTCAAATTCTCCACTAATCCTAGATAACAAGGTCAACCTTATATTCATATGTAGTTGTCTAGCTTCAATACCTCTTATCCTAACTTCGTCAGTTACTTGTTGTTTCTTAAGGCTTTCTATGACTTTTAATCTCTCAATCATCATCCCCGGTCAATGTTACTTGAAACATATAAGGTTAGTTAATTAATAATAACATATCCCTGCTGTTAGTTAGTTAATAATAATAACATATATACACTTAAACTTTATAATTATAATAATAATATTAATAATAATACTAATAATAATAATAATAAGTAATATATCACTAAGACAATATATATTTCTATAAATTAATGAGCTAGTGTACTGAGAGTGGGAGGGAACGCGAGATGAAAAGAAAAATTAAAGCAATGGGCAGCGCTTACATCCAGAAACGCTGCTTATCCCTCTAGCGAGTTGTTGCAATGGGCAGTGTTTCTCACAAAAGCGCTGCTTATCCCTCACGCGCGTTCAGCAATTGGCAGCGGTTAAGAAGCGTTGCTCATAGGTAGTCGTATGCAGCGCTTCCTATTATAAAGTGCTGCTCATTCACCTAGCGCTTTTAGCAATGGGTAGCGCTATGTGAATGAGCAACGCTTCTCCCTGCAAGCGCTGGCCACTATATAATTTTTTTTCTTCTGTTTTTGTTTATTTTCTTTGTCATATACAGCCAATACAATCCAATCCATTATATAACTAACAACACACACACACACATATATATATATATATAAACTAGTTATATATCAAGTTATTTATCCAAATGCACCAATATGTACCCAACAAGAACTGAAACAAACTAGCTAACAAGTTATATATTATGTATCCAAAACTTAGCAACTTACAATATTAACCATTTCATATGTATTCAAATCAAACTCTTTAACAATATGTATCCAAAACTAGCTACCTACTTACAATATCTATCCAAATTAAAACAAGTTAGCAACTTACAATATGCATGAACCAAGTGTTTTGCATCTTCTGAACTATGGTACATGCTCCTAAATCGAGGAATTATGGGAAAATACCACAACACCTTTTCTGGAGCAAATTCTTTCTTTTTATACCGCGATGCATTACATTAAGGAAACGACTTTAACGATGCATGTTCATTCCGAAATAAAATGAAATCATTGGGACAAGCATGTATCTTCTGATAGTTGAAGCCAATGGACCCTAACAATAGTGTGAGTAATTTCTTAAAGCTCTTATCCGTCCATCCATGGCAAGTTTTCAAGTTATACAACTTTATCACAGCCAATAGTTTTGTGAATTCAGTACAACCTGAATATAATAGTGTCTCCGCATCCGTTATCAACTTCCCAAACATTTGAGGACAGTCATTAAGATCGTCTTCAATAGCCTTTTCCATCTCTTCAAATTCGTCCCCATCAAATGTATGTCTTTCGGTGTCAACTGGTGCACATCTCTCAGTACAATTAACCATATTTGAAGATTCACCTCTTTCCTCACCATGCATTGTCCAACAAATGTAACTTTGATCTATTCCGTAATCCTTTAAATGTACTGCCAACTCCTCTGTATTAACTGATTTTACATAACAACAACTTAAACAAGGACACTTGATATTACTAGAAGTCTCTAAACGTTCGACAGTACACTTCACAAAATAATCCACTCCAGCGACATATTCCTTGGATAGACGATTGGCAGACATCCACTTTCTATCCAAATTTTCCCAACATTTATAATAACAAGCATTTCACTAGGTAATTTCAACAAACACTTGTTTCATGGAGTAAAATCAACAACAAATCAGCCCCCAATTCAACATCAATTCTAAATTTCTCAAATTTATAAATGCAACACAAGAATCCCTTAACCTAGAGCAACATTAAATTAACAAGCATTTCATTTGGACATTTCAACAAACACTACACCTAGATTTCCCCTCAAGCTTAGAAACACTTCACCCTTTCAATAACCAATCAACTAGCATCAACATTGAATCATCTGACATAAGGTTCCACTGCCATCAAAATAACTAGAACAACATGCAATCCTAAATATCTCAAATTTATAAATACAACACAAGAATCTCTTAACCTAGAGCAACATTAAATTAACAAGAATATCATTTGTACATTTCAAAAAATACTACAACTACATTTCCCCTCAAGTTTAGAAACACTTCACCCTTTCAAAGAACTGATCAACAAGCGTCAAGTTTGAATCATCTAACCTAAGGTTTCATTGCTATTAAAATAACTAGAGCAACATGCAATGATACAAACCTTTGTGAAAGAGAAACGAAAATGGGGAGCTAGCACAACGAAAATAAGCTTCCAAGTACTCGAACCAACCAAGAGAAGTGTGGAATAAATGCCCTTTGCGAAAACAAAAATGAGAGAGACGAAAATGAGATTTGCAGACGCGAAAATGAGAGTGTGAGAGTGAGAGGAATAGGGAACGTGAGTTTTGGAGAAACGAAAATGGTGTGTGAGTGTGAAACAAACGAATGAGCTAGTGTACTGAGAGTGGGAGGGAACGCGAGAGGAAAAGAAAAATTAAAGCAATATATGGGCAGCGCTTACATCCAGAAGCACTGCTTATCCCTCTAGCGAGTTGTTGCAATGGGTAGTGTTTCTCACAAAAGCGCTCATGTGCGTTCAGCAATTGGCAGTGGTTAAGAAGCGCTGCTCATTGGTAGTCATAGGCAGCGCTTCCTATTACAAAGCGCTGCTCATTCCCAAAATGCGCTAACACAATGGGCAGCGCTTGTAGGGAAAAGCGCTGCTCATTCACCAAGCGCTTTTAGGAATGGGTAGCGCTTTATAATAAGATGCGCTCCCATTCCTTAAAGCACTATGTGAATGAGCAGCACTTCTCCCTGCAAGCGCTGCACACTGTATAATTTTTTTTCTTCTGTTTTTGTTTATTTTCCTTTTTAGATTTGATATTTTCCTTGTCATATACAGCCAATACAATCCAATCCATTTTATAATTAACCACATATATATATATATACTAGCTATATATTAAGTCATATATTCAAATGCACCAATATGTACCCACCAAGAACCAAAACAAACTAGCTAACAAGTTATATTTTACGAATCCAAAACTTAGCAACTTACAATATTAACCAATTCATATGTATCCAAATCAAACTCTCTAACAATATGTATCCAAAACTAGCTACCTACTTACAATATGTATCCAAATTAAAACAAGCTATCAACTTACAATATGCATTAACCAAGTGTTTTGCATCTTCTGAACTATGGTACATGCGCCTAAATCGAGGAATTATGGGAAAATACCACAACACCTTTTCTGGAGCAGATTCTTTCCTTTTATACTGCGATGCATTACATTAAGGACACGACTTTAACGAATCATGTTCATTCCGAAATAAAATGCAATCATTGGGACAAGCATGTATCTTCTCACAGTTCAAGCCAATGGACCCTAACATTTGTTTTGCATCATACGTCCGAGAATGGAGCACATTATCCTTCGGCAACGTTTCTTTCAATAGTGTGAGTAATTCCGTAAAACTCTTATCCGTCCGTCCATGGAAAGTTTTCAAGTTATACAACTTTATCACAGCCAATAGTTTTGTGAATTCAGTGCAACCTGAATATAACAGTGTCTCCGCATCCGTTATCAACTTCTCAAACATTTGAGGACAGTCATTAAGATCATCTTCAACAACCTTTGCCATCTCTTCAAATTTGTCCCCATCAAATGTAGGTCTTTCGGTGTCAACTGGTGCACATCTCTCAGTACAATTACCCATATTTGAAGATTATCCTCATTCCTCACCATGCATTGTCCAACAAGTGTAACTTTGATCTATACTGTAACAATTTAAATTTCCTGCCAACTCCTCTGCATTAACTGATTTTACATAACAACAACTTAAACAAGGACACTTGATATTACTAGAAGTCTCTAAACGTTCGACAGTACACTTCACAAAATAATCCACTCCAGCGACATATTCCTTGGATAGACGATTGGCAGACATCCACTTTCTATCCAAAATTTCCCAACATTTATAATAACAAGCATTTCACTAGGTAATTTCAACAAACACTTGTTTCATGGAGTAAAATCAACAACAAATCAGCCCCCAATTCAACATCAATTCTAAATTTCTCAAGTTTATAAATGCAACACAAGAATCCCTTAACCTAGAGCAACATTAAATTAACAAGCATTTCATTTGGACATTTCAACAAACACTACACCTAGATTTCCCCTCAAGCTTAGAAGCACTTCACCCTTTCAATAACCAATCAACTAGCATCAACATTGAATCATCTGACATAAGGTTCCACTACCATCAAAATAACTAGAACACCATGCAATCCTAAATATCTCAAATTTATAAATACAACACAAGAATCTCTTAACCTAGAGCAACATTAAATTAACAAGAATATCATTTGTACATTTCAAAAAAAACTACACCTACATTTCCCCTCAAGTTTAGAAACACTTCACCCTTTCAAAGAACTGATCAACAAAAGTCAAGTTTGAATCATCTAACCTAAGGTTTCATTGTTATTAAAATAACTAGAGCAACATGCAATGATACAAAACTTTGTGAAAGAAAAACGAAAATGGGGAGCTAGCACAACGAAAATAAGCTTCCAAGTACTCGAACCAACCAAGAGAAGTGTGGAATAAATGCCCTTTGCGAAAACAAAAATGAGAGAGACGAAAATGAGCTTTGCAGAAACAAAAATGACAGTGTGAGATTGAGAGGAATAAGGAACGTGAGCTTTGGAGAAACGAAAATGGTGTGTGAGTGTGAGACAAACGAATGAGCTAGTGTACTGAGAGTGGGAGGGAACGAGAGAGGAAAAGAAAAACTAAAGCAATATATGGGCAGCGCTTATATCCAGAGGCACTGCTTATCCCTCTAACGAGTTGTTGCAATGGGCAGTGTTTCTCACAAAAGCGCTCGTGCGCGTTCAGCAATTGGCAGTGGTTAAGAAGCGCTGCTCATTGGTAGTCATAGGCAGCGCTTCCTATTATAAAGCGCTGCTCATTCCCAAAATGCGCTAACACAATGGGCAGCGCTTGTAGGGAAAAGCGCTGCTCATTCACCAAGCGCTTTTAGGAATGGGTAGCGCTTTATAATAAGAAGCGTTCCCATTCCTAAAAGCGCTATGTGAATGAGCAGCGCTTCTCCCTGCAAGCGCTGCACATTGTATAATTTTTTTTCTTCTGTTTTTGTTTATTTTCCTTTTTATATTTGATATTCTCCTTGTCATATACAGCCAGTACAATCCAGTCCATTATATAACTAACCACATATATATATATATATATATATATATATATATATATATATATATATAAACTAGTTATATATCAAGTTATATATCCAAATGCACCAATATGTACCCACCAAGAACCAAAACAAACTAGCTAACAAGTTATATTTTACGAATCCAAAACTTAGCAACTTCCAATATTAACCAATTCATATGTATCCAAATCAAACTCTCTAACAATATGTATCCAAAACTAGCTACCTACTTACAATATGTATCCAAATTAAAACAAGCTATCAACTTACAATATGCATTAACCAAGTGTTTTGCATCTTCTGAACTATGGTACATGCGCCTAAATCGAGGAATTATGGGATAATACCACAACACCTTTTCTGGAGCAGATTCTTTCTTTTTATACCGCGATGCATTACATTAAGGACATGACTTTAACGAATCATGTTCATTCCGAAATATATTGCAATCATTGGGACAAGCATGTATCTTCTCATAGTTCAAGCCATTGGACCCTAACATTTGTTTTTCATCATACGTCCAAGAAGGGAGCACATTATCCTTCGGATATTTCAACAGACACTACACCTACATTTCCCCTCAAGTTTAGAAACACTTCACCTACATTTCATTTGGATATTTCAACAGACACTACACCTACATTTCCCCTCAAGTTTAGAAACACTTCACCCTTTCAATAGTCAATCAACAAGCATCAACATTGAATTATCTAACCTAAGGTTCCAATGCCATTAAAATAACAAGAACAACATGCAATCCTAAATATCTCAAATTTATAAATACAACACAGGAATCTCTTAACCTAGAGTAACATTTAATTAACAACCATTTCATTTGGAAATTTCAAAAAACACTACACCTACATTTCCCCTCAAATTTATAAACACTTCACCCTTTTAAAGAACCAATCAAAAAGCATCAAGTTTGAATCATCTAACCTAAGGTTTCATTGCTATTAAAATAACTAGAACAACGTGCAATGATATAAACCTTTGTGAAAGAGAAACGAAAATGGGGAGCAAGCACAACGAAAATGAGCTTCCAAGTACACGAACCAACCAAGAGAAGTGTGGAAGAAATGTCCTTTGCCAAACGAATATGAGAGAGATGAAAATGAGAGTGTGACAGTGAGAGGGATAGGGAACGTGAGATTTGTAGAAACGAAAATGGTGTGTGTGTGTGAGAGAAACGAATGAGCTAGTGTACTGAGAATGGGAAGGAACGCGAGAGTAAAAGAAAAATTACAGCAATGGAAGCGCTTACATCCAGAAGCGCTGCTTATCCCTCTAGTGAGTTGTTGCAATGGGCAGCGTTTCTCACAAAAGCCCTGCTTATCCCTCATGCGCATTCAGCAATGGGTAGTGTTTTCCCCTAAGCGCTACTTATCCCTCATGCGCGTTCACCAATAGGCAGTGCTTCCCCCCAAAGCGTTTCCCATTGTTTAGAGTTTTTTCTCATTGAGTAGCGCTTTTTTGGTAAACACTACTGATGATGCTGCCTTAAGTAGCGCTGCACATCCTTCAAAACAATTATATTCTAAACCTTCACAACATAGTTTCAACAAAACATAACCAACCAAAGCAGTTTAGAACTACAAACAATAGATAGATCTGCAAGATTTAAATATGCTTTTATTTTCTGAAAAATCCCGAGTTTTATTACAATTATTTTTAAAATGTTTTAGTTCCCAGACTTTTTTCCACATATTTAGTCTCTTTTACCAAGTTGTAAATTCATTGTCACTTCCTAATTTAGTCAAATATTATGTTGACTTATCGCTCACTAGTCCTACTTGGAATGACACGTTATAGTAAGTGACAAGTCACCAACATATTTGAGAGTTCAGCCTTCCAAAAAATTTTTCCTATAAGAATAAAGGAATTTCAAAGTTTGCATCATTTCTCTTGTTCGACGCGATTCAGCCTCTCCCTTATGGTCAGGTTCTCTTCCTATCTTTATCCCTAACACTTGCTTATTTTTAAAGTCGTGTTCTATTACTATAATCTTTATCTTCATTCTATGCCTTGTCAACTGAATAATTCCTCTTATTTTATTTATTTAATTTTGTCAATAGTATTGCAAAAAAATTAGATACAAGGAAAGGAAGAATTACCATTCAAAATTGAGAAGAATAGCATAATTGCAAGTAACTGCTCGGATGCTACAGTGAAAATGGATGCGAGATACACAATTACACGTCCGGCCATGTAAGTGTAACAGTGCTGCATTTTTTCTATTTTGTGCTTTCAATTAATTTCAAATGTCTTCTAACGAATTCCAACGTAGTAATTCGTCTAACCTTACGAAGAGATGCTGCCATCAAAGATTCAGCTGCAATGGCATGGGAACTAACATTTTGGCTTCCACCAGGATCAGAATGAAGGACGCAAGCAACACTCCTGGATTTTGGGATTGAAGGGAGATCAAGGGATCTAACAGATGGACAACGACTCAAGGAGGATCCATGGGTCGGAGCCGCTTGATCCTTCATATACGTGCTCGAAGAGCAAAGGGAAATAGACTTAGTTCCACCTACCACATCACCCTCCGATTCAACATCCCTCTTGTTGACAGAATCACTAACATGAGATAGAGAGTCAGTGTGTGCCGACTCATCCTTAAATTGATTCTTAGAAGAACCTCCAGTATGCTCTTCCTTTGAAGGAGACACATGCTCCTCTTCTGAAAAAGTCTCTGGCCAACGATCACCGATCTCAGGTTCCTCATCGTCCGAACTAGACTCTAAACCCTTTTGATGAACAGGAAGGCTCCATTGCATAGGCCCAGACCAATCCTCAACCACCCTTACTTCAAATACATCCTCATTGATTTTAACCTTAAGAACACAATTAACAGCAACAAAAGATTCTGTTCTAACTAGAATGCGAGCAACGTCCATGGCTTTTTTCTTTTCCGTGTTATCATCAGAATGCACATAAGTACCAAAAGGCTCAACTAAAGAAGAGAAAAAATCTAGCGACCATGCATGAGCCAGAATACCAAAACACGGAACCCACATCAGGCGCTCCTTATCAATCTCCCTAGGCTTCCACGACCTGGTCTCTTTAAACCATTGAGCCATCCAATCACCTGCCTCCTTTACAAGAGCTTGAAGATCTTCATCTTCCCTACCTTCCAACAGAGCCAAGTTCGCTCCTAGAGGTGTAACCTTCACCGAAAAACCCCTTGCATACAAAACTCTTCCTGAATAAAATAGGTTTTACCCGGGTACAAAGGTGGAACAATGGTGGAAAGGGTTTTCTATTAAGGGAAAAAATGGTATGTGATCTAAGAGAAACTCAAATTACTGAAGGCTAAGTTAAAGGTTTGGAATAATGAGGTGTTTGGTCGGATGGATCTAAGTATTAACAATCTTATTTCCGAATTAAATGATCTTCTTGATCGGGTCATCTTATAGGGGGGCGCGATGGAAGATGTGGCTAAGTTGAGGGAGGTGTCTTCGTCCTTTTGGAACCAGCTTCACGTTAAAGAAACTATGATCAAACAGAAGTCTAGATCCAAGTGGATTAGAGAAGGGGGTCTCAATACTAGGTTTTTTCATGCCTGTATCAAAAACCGTAGTAGAGGTAATCAGATTGTGTCTTTGAACAGGGATGGGATGAGGTTGGAGGAGGTGGAGGACGTGAAACAGGAAGTGAAAAGATTTTTTGAAGATAGTTTAGTGGAACCGCATTTACAGAGACCTATTCTAAGTGGTATCGAGTTTGGTAAAATCAGTGATGAGGAGTATCATTTTATTATAGCTCTGATCACGGAGGATGAGGTGAAAGAAGAAGTGTGGAATTGTGATGGGAATAAAAGTCCAGGTCCCGATGGCTACAATCTCAATTTCTTTAAAAATTGTTGGGAGGTAGTGAAGGAGGATGTTATGGGTTTTTTTCCAGGCTAATGTGGTGTTGCCAAAAGCAATTTCGACTTCATTTCTGGCTCTCATACCAAAAAAGCATAATCCTTAAGATGTAAGGGAGTATTGTCCGATTTTTCTTATAGGGAGCATTTATAAAATTTTGGCTAAAGTGTTAGCTGGTAAGTTGAAAAAGGTGGTACCCAGGATTATCTCTTCGTGTCAATCGGCGTTTCTCTCGGAGGGTCAAATTTTGTATGGGGTGTTGGTGGTTAATGAACTTGTTGATTTTGAAAAAGCCTATGACTCCGTCTCTTGGGGGTTTCTTGAATATGTGTTGGGTCGGATGGGCTTTGGTGCATCGTGGATTAAATGGATTGGAGCTTATTGCTATAACTCTTCGATGTCTATTATGGTTAGTGGGAGCCCTACTGAAGACTTTCAAATACACAGGGGTCTTAAGCAAGGAGACCCTTTATCTCATTTCCTTTTCCTTATCGTCACAGAGGGCTTAACTGGTATGGTTCAAAAAGCGGTGCGGGACGGGTTTTTTTCTGAGTTCATGGTTGATACAAATCTTAGCTTTTCGTTGCTTCAATTTGCAGATGACACTATTTTGGTTGGTAAAGGCAAATGGGATAATTTGTGGAATTTTAAATCTATCTTCAGAATTTTTGAACTAGTTTCGGGGTTGAAGGTGAATTTTTACAAAAGCTGTTTGTATGGCATCAACTTGAATGATGATTTTCTTGAAGCGGGTGCTAATTTCTTGTCTTGCAGCACTGCTACTATTCCCTTTAAATATTTGGGTATTCCGGTGGGAGCCAACCCTAGAAGAAAGCATACTTGGTTCCAATTATTGATAAGGTGAGAAAGAGACTTTCGTCGTGGAGTGGGCGATTCTTGTCTATTGGGGAGACTTTCCGTCATGTTTACCTATTATGTATGAAGGTTATTCTGGGTTTTAGAGGATTTATCGAAAATGTGTTTAACGGAAACCCCTCCCCCTTCAAGGACATTGTTCTATGAATATGGGTTGTGCACTCTATTTTTTTGAACTTAGACTTCTATTGAGTGTCGCATATTAAATGTTTTGATTAAGGATAATTGAAGTTGGGGTGGGAACCAAACTGTTTGGAATAATAACTCCGGAGGTACCCTTAGACACAAACTGAAAAGTTATTTTCAAAATAGATGAATTTCTTTCTTACCCTTATGATTGTTTAAAAACTATTGATTTTGAACCCAACTGTGCTTGTAGTAGGTTCTTCACCTCGCTTTGGTCTTGAAAATGTGTTGGTTATGCCTAAGTTGTACTAAGGCAATATTCAATGGTGTAATAAATAGAACTTCAACAATTTATGGGGACAATTTTTTTTCAAGTTGGCGTGTATTGTAGCATCCCAAAGCAATTATTTTAATTACTTTGATGCTCAAATAATTTAATTATTTATGACTGCTTGACGATTGATGATTTTATGAAATTTATTTAACTGCTATGAAATTTGGTGTGAAATGTGTGATAGTTGCTAATACAAATTAGTTGATTGGAATGGGGCTTATTAGGAAATTGAGGATAGAGTAAGGGCATTTTAGGAATTCCACCACCCATCACTCACTTACTCT
This sequence comes from Astragalus glycyphyllos, assembly GCA_963573325.1. Classification (NCBI taxonomy): domain Eukaryota; kingdom Viridiplantae; phylum Streptophyta; class Magnoliopsida; order Fabales; family Fabaceae; genus Astragalus; species Astragalus glycyphyllos. The sequence continues at coordinate 20,519,698 of OY754308.1, forward strand.
AATAAGCAACTAGCCGACTCCTATAACACCCTCACTTATCCATTTCAGAAATTTTAAAAAGGAAACAAACACACTCACTTGGAGCGGGAGTTTGAGAGAAAGGGAGAGAAGGGAAAGAAGAGGGATCAAAACCCTAACTCACCATGAACTCAAACTGAAAGAACAAACAACTGGTTTCCTTTCTCTTCTCCTCCCATCACTACAAGAATAAGTGGATTTACTGGCCATGCCTTTCCGGCGGATTTTAATCCGTCGGAAAGTTTTCGGCGGATTTTAGAGGTTTCTGGCGGATTTAGTCCCACAAAAAATTTCCGGCGGATTTTTATTCCCCGGTAACTTTTCGGCGGATTTATACTAATTTCCGGCGGATTTTTTCACCAAAAAAATAATTATTAAAAAAAATAAAAAAATCTGCCGGTACCGTTATTTCCGGTGGATTTACGAAAAAAGCGGGAAAATTAAATTTCGAAATCCGCCGGAAATTACATAGGATCCGCCGGAAACTCTATGACCAATTGGATCCGCCGGAAATGCGTATTTGCGGGGGATCCGGATCCGCCGGAAATCCCAAATCCGCCGGTAATACGTATTTGCGGCGGATTTTAACTTTTTGACTAAATTCCGTCGGAAAACTACTAAATCCGCCGGAAATACTTCTACCAATAGGATCTGCCGGAAATCCGCCTTTGTGGGGGATCCTAATCCGCCAGAAAAACCACAAAATCCGCCGGAAATACCACGACCAATAGGATCCGCCGGAAACCCGAATTTTTGTGGGATCCAAATCCGCCGGAAACGATAAAATCCGCCGGTAATACAATTTTCGGCGGATTTCAAATTTCTATATATATTCACATCTTCACTTCACAACTTCTTCACTTCACAACTTCTTCACTTCTTCAAATCCGAAATTTCTCTCTACAAAATCTCTTGCTCTCTGACACATTTCTTCTATATAAGGTATCTTTATAACATGATGATTTAATAGTTTTAGTTTATGTATTGTTTAGTTACTAACTGTGGTGTTGTTTGTTTAGGAGTTGTTTGGGTTTGGTTCGTTGTCTATTTTGTTCGAAGGAGGGTGGAATTAGCATCAAGCCAGAGTCTTCTCTTCACTTCAGGTTAGTTATCGAGGTTAAAAGTCGTTATATATGATGTTATTTGTTATAATATACTAGTTATATATTAATTAATATTAGTTAGCAAATACGAAATAATATATTTGTTAATTTATTTTTAATTTTGAATTTTTATAATAATTTTAAATAAATAAATAATAAAGAATAAAAAAATACGAAAAAAAATTAAATTTAATGTATTTATTAATTTAGTTTTTAATTTCTGTTTATATTTTTAATTTATGTTATTATTTTAAATTTTTTTAATTCAAAAAAATAAAACTAATTTTTAATTTATTTGAATATTTTCTTTTATATAAATGCGAAATAAAAATAAAAACAAAATAAAAACAAAATTAATTTTTAATTACTGTTATTATTTTTTGTATAAATGCGAATTATTATTAATTTCGGTTTTTAATTAATTTTTACATAAATAGGAAATATATGTATTATTCATTTAATATATCAATACAACATATATTTGAAAAGAAATATTTGATTGATTATTTCATTTTTAATTCTATAATTACATGTAGTAAAAGTGTTATTTATGTTGTTAGTTAATATGGGTAATATATATGTATTAATAGATCAGTAATATAATAGATTTATTAATATATCTATTATTTACTAATAGAGTTATTAATAATATATAATAAAATAAAATAACATGTATTTTAATTATTGTTATTAAAAAAAGTACAGTACTTTGGGAAAAATCTATTAATTTATTTATTGTTTACATTGTTAGTGTATGTAAATATGTGTATGGGTATATATATATGTGCATGTATCCACCCCCAGCCCCAGCAGCAGCAGTATCCACCCCGGCAGCAGCCATACCAGCTGTATCCACCCCAGCAGGTTCAGCACTCGCAGCAGCAATTCAACTCAAGTATCGATTTGAATAATATCGATCATATTAGTGCTTATCTTGCATCTGATGACGCCACAGGTGGCAGCTATTATAATCATAACGATGATTCAGACCAACCCCCACCTCAGTAGCTTTCACTTGTGTTATTTTGTTGTTTAGATATTTAAGTTTTAATTTGTATTATTGGTTATGAATATTAATTTGCGTACTTTGTTAGGATCTTTTAGTTTCACTTGTTTGAATAATATATCGTTTTAAGACCGGGTATTGATTTTGAATTGTATTTTTAATTTATTATTTTAATTTAATTATTAATTTTTATTTTACAATCAAAATAAAGTTTCATAATATTTTTAATTTAATGTAATAAATAATGTTATTAAATATATTACTAAATATATTTAATATTTTTATTAACCAATTTTATTAATAAAAAATATATTATTAAATATACTATATTTAATTTATTAATAAATTCGTATATTTAATATTTTTATTAATAATTTTTTAAAAAATATATTATATTAAATCAATAATATTTATTTATTAAATAGATTTCCGGTTTTTTTAAATAAAAAAATTGAAATATTTCCGGTAGATTTAAATATATTTGGGGCGAATTTTTATTTTTTTTAAAAAAAAGTTAATTTCCGGCAGACTTTTTTTTAAAAAAATAAAATTAATTTCCGGCGGATTTATTTAATTTTCCGGCGGATTTTTTTATTTTTTTTTAAAAAAAATTAATTTCCGGCGGATTTTTTTTTTTTTTTAAAAAAGTTAATTTCCGGCGGATTTCTTTATTTTTTTTTTTAAAAAAAAAAATTTCGGCGGATTTTTCGAGGGCTAAAATCCGCCGGAAACCGTTTGCTACCACGGTTTTACCGGCGGATAAAATCCGCCAGAAAGTCCAAATTTCCGGCGGATTTTGGTCGCCGGAAAAACCAGTTTTTCTTGTAGTGCATGTTTGAAATGCATGTTAGCTTGGAGGGTAGTTTGAGCTGAATTCTTGGTTGCAGGGTTGATGAAAGAGCTCAGATAGCTTATTGAACTCCTACATAGTTGATTGGAGAGTTTGTAATGACGAGTTGAGTGCTGGGTTCGAAGTTGAGTCTATTGGGAGTGTTGGTGCCTTTGAACAACTCGAATATGGGGATAGTTTGGTGACTTGAGGACATCCTTTCATCTAGCATTTGAAACTTTAGACATTGCATGTGAGTTCCTCACTTATTTTATGTTTCTATGAAAATGCATGGTTGTTTTCGTTCATTGATTATGAGGCAACAAAGTTGCATGTGTTGTTTTATCGAATTAAAAAACCGTTTTCGTGAAAATCACTACTGTAGAAAGGGCTTTTTGGAATCAGTTGTTTGGCACATTTGGAATCAGTTACTAGCCGACTCATATACTCCTGATTCTAAAGATGGGGACATTTTGAATTGGTTAAATAACGGATTCCAAATGTGACCTTATAAATCGGTTATATAAACAACCAATTTTTAATGTCCTTAAAAACAAACATTTAAAATCGGTTCTTTATATAATCGATTTCTAGTGTCCTTTTTTTCATTCACACCTATTAACCAATTTACATCCAACAACTTATACAACAACTATAATATTCATACAACTCAGCAATTTACATAAAGCAACTCAAAATAATTCATAAATATACTTCCATTAAGCTTAAAAGTACTATATGCACAAAATTCCACCAATTCATTAATTAAAATTTAAAGTTATACAAATTACCTTAAACTACTACATGTTCCTTTCAATTCATAACAAATACTTCTGTCAAACTTGATAGCTATATAGAATTCCTTCTGGGTGAATCTTCATATAGAATTCCTCCCAAATACCTACAAGGCTACAATGGTCCATACAAAAAATTCAGCACAATGAGAACCAAAAGACACCATAAGTAAACATTGTTATAGAAAAGAAATACAGATACATTGCCCTTGGAGAGGTTTTTGTGTAATGAATGAGAAGTTGGAATTCTACTTAAAGGTTAGTATACAACTGATAAGTTCACTATAAACAAAACCAAATATTACTTAATGATAATAACAAAGCATAGAAAATAACACTATAAGTTCTCCTACTGTAAATTAAAACCATGTTTCATAGCAAAACCAGAAGTTCTACTCAAAAATGCGTTGACAAATGGACATTTTTTTATTGTGTGGTTTTGCAGGTAGAATTTTTCAAGGCATTTTTGAGTAAAACCATAAGTTCTCTTACTGTAAAAATGTCCACAAATCAAGTTACCTCATCAAGCAAAAGAACCAAATTTCTTGCTTGTAAAATTCCACCCTCATGAGTATGGTTTGAAAAGTGGGACACATGAATCCCTTTAAGCATAAACTCATATACCAATATTTCCTTTTAGATGATACAGAGAATAATCTAGTACAACATAAAAGAAAAGAACTTGAATAAAAAGAGAGGAAGCTGGGAACAAAGAGGGACTAACCTATATAGCCAACAGGAATAAAGAATTCCTTTTCTCTTCAGTTAGGACGACTCTTACATCTATTTGAAATGCCCCTACATCTCCATGATGCTATAGCTGCAAGTTTCCCTTTTATAGCTCCATTAGTATTATCAGGTTAGTCATAAAAAAAATAGTGGTTTAGCCAACTACATCACTAAATGAGTATCTTAAATTTTAACTTGTGAGAACAGAAAGTTTTAATTGGTAATGTATACCTTCAACAAATCCATATAATATAATATTAGCAGCATCGTTTTCAACCAAATATTTGACAACAATTAGGCAGGAATGATAATGTTAGCAACATTGTTTTTCTCCTCAGTTTATATGTGTTAGCAACATTATGTTCATCTCCTAGAGTTGTACTGTAAATTAGAAACAAAATATCCATCTTCCATTTAGCAAAAATATCCAAACGACCATAAAATTCTACTAAACAGCAGCCCCTACCTTATTAAGATCTTAAATGAAATCTTGAAAAGTATAAATATCTACAAACGACAAGGCAACTTTTACTCATCAAAAAACATGTCAGATTCACTAATTTTGAGCACATTTTTATAGGATCACATGTAATCTGTAACATCCCCAATTCGAAAAGTTTCGTTAATTGAAATTAGCGAGTGGTCACATTTGATTTTGTATGATAGCAAAATAGTTGCTAAATTAATTGACTTAATTGGGTGAATTCTTGGATGAAATGAATTATTATTGATTGAGGAGTTATGTTACATTGAGATGGTGTATTAGTAGAAAATGGGTAGTGCCTAGCTTAAGGGTAAGATAGGAACTTCTCTCATTATTAGACAGCTGACCCCATCCACTTATTCACTCACACAAAACATCACCAAGACCCACACAACACTCATTTTACAAAAAAATCAGTTTTTAAAACCTAAGAGAAAAGAGAGACAGAGAGATAGGGAGACCCGAGAGAGAGAGAGAGACAGAGACAGAGAGGAGGTGGCAGAAGAAGAGGAATTTCAAAACCCACTCATTCTACTCTTCATCCATCTTCCTTTTTTATCAATTCCATCACTAAGGTATGAACTTGTAACTAGTATCTATCATCTCATTTCACCCACTTTCACCATTTTTGAGTTTGAGAAATAGCGAACAAAATCTGAAATCAAACCTTGTTGCATGTGGGTTTAATGGGTGGTTTTAAGCAAATGGAAGCTACATAGACATTTGGGAGCTCAACTTAGAAGATTCAAGCCTTGGATTTCAAAATTTCACTTTGGGGATGCCTTGGTTGGGTTCAAGTTCATATTTTTCTTGTTGGTTGTTGTTGTTTCTACGAAACTAAGGTGAGTTCTTCTATTGTTTGTGTGTTATGTGATGTTTCAGCTATTGAATGTTTAAAAACCTCTTATTTTAGCATTTTATGTTTGCTGAAATGGTTTGTGAATGTAGGAGTTTATTGGGGAGCATTGTGTTGTTGTTGATATTGAATTGTAAATGATGATATGTTTAATGAGTTCATGAAATATATGGTTTTTATAGCTGTTTGGATGTTTGTAATTGCTCTAAAATATGCCTAAATTTTAGCTTAGAATCTGTTTCTATGATGGAAATGAAATGGGATAGGTTTGGGGTACCAAAGACATTGAAAAAGGAACATTTTAAATCACTTACAGCAGACAAAAGCGCTTCAAGCGCACGAGAGGCAGAACCAAAATGTCCAAAAAGCGCTTCAAGGAAGGTTGTTAAAACCGGACCGGGCGGTTCAATCGGGAACCGGACCCCTATCCGGTCCTAATGAACTTGAGAACCGTCTGGGGTGAAAACCGGGAATTGAACCGGATAACCGAGTAAAAATCGGGAACCGGACAGGAAACCGGCCAGAAACTGGGGAACAGTATAGAAAATCAGATTTGGTCTATTTTCCTTAAAAAAATTTACACCATGTTGATTTTTGGAAAAAATATTGACAAATGATGTTGATTTTTGGAATATGAGATATTTTTATCATTTTTTATAATTAAATTGATGGAATAAATAAATAAATAAATAACAAATGTGTACACTAGTATTTTATCCTTTATATATTGTAAAAAATATATTAAATAATTTATTTAATTAATTCCGGTTCAACTCCCGATTCAACCGGTTGAACCCAAGAACCCCTGAACCGCTACCTCTTCCGGTTCAATGTCTGGTCCAGTTTTGATTACCTTGGCTTCAAGCGCATGGCCGTGCGTCCAAGAGCACGAGAGACAGAAACAAAATGTCCAAAAGCGATTCAAGTGCATGGCCATGCGCCCAAGCACACCTATCATTTTTAAAACTTATTTTTCTCATTCTTTTGTGTACCAATGGTGTTCCAAACCTCTCCCAATTGTATTCCCAACCTTCCCCAATGCTAAATGAATAATTATACTCCACTTATGATTATGTTGACATGTAAATTGTTTGACAGTCAACTTATCAATGTTATTATAAATCGATTAATTCTTTGACCGAGAGAGAGAATATGGCCAACGCCAAGTAAAGGACACAGTGTCCAAGTAAACATAAGACATTAAGCGGATGACGATCCCCAGTTATAGCACACTTGGCGAGGGGAAGTCATGCACCCTAAACCAAGGCCTTCGTTAGTTCACTCAGCAATATTTATTGTTGGGTAGGTTTCCCGTGGTATAAGGCTCGCAGTACCTGGGTTTGTGCTAAGAGAAAGATAAGTTAAAACACCGAGAGTCTAAGGTGAGGGGTCCCGAAGAGCTCATTGAGATTTGTAATCTCATTATTTATTTTGTGGTGTTTTCAGATAATAGCAGGGCAAGTTGGAGCAAACTGAGAAAAAGTAGCAGCTAGTTCGAGATGCTAGTAAAGAACGATCCTTGAGATCAATGTCATGTTTTGCATAGCTTATCTTAGAAGTCATTTTGTAACCTAAGATGTACTCGATACTTTAACTTAGGTTTTGAAGTTATCGTTTGGTTATTAATTCCGCTTTTGGATATTGAACATTAGGGATTTGTATTGTCATTTGAATTAAGTTTTTATTTCCGGTTGACCTTTTTATGGAGAGTCTTATTTAATCAAGCTTCTTAAAGGTTATAACTTAATCTTGTTAGAGTTGTTCAATGTCTAAAGTAGAATTAGTACTCTGATTATGCTAAGGTGTTACCTAATCAAATCCATGTAAATAACAAACACTAATTCTTAAAACAAAAACGACAAATAACTAATTTAAAGGGAGTTAAATTAATATGTAACTAAAATAATAAAGAAACAGAAACATCCAATAGAGAGAGTTTGGATTACTTGAGGTGTTTGAACCTAGGTCTAATGGTGATGCGATGACATTTGAAGGTGGTGAGATTCATAGCATCAGCAACAACAAATCTTAACAACAACAAAACCTAAAAATCAAATTTTACCTCTTATCTCGTAACTTCTTCCTCGAGGAGATCTATTCTTGGGTGAAAACCACCACTTTCCGCTCCAATAGCCTCACCTAGTTCATGTAGTTCCTGCATCCATGAGAACACAAATGTTTGAGATCACACTATTAATAGCCACTAGCCAATTTCAATTTAAGAAACTAGAACGTACAGAGAGGCGTGAGAAAGAAATGTTTGAGATCACACTACCAATAGCCAATAACTCACCCTTTGAAGAAAACCCTAGAAAGTACAAAGAAAGAAATGGTGTTGGTTTTAGGGCGACGAAGAGAAAGTGAGGGTGAGGGAGTCAAGGCCACACAAAGATAGCTACACGGCGAGACGGAGTGAGGGAACGACGAGACGGCGGCAAAAACAAAGGGAAAACGTGATGGTTGGAGAGGGAGACAGAGCTAGGGCGAGAAGAGACGAGAGGGGTGAGCGAACTTAGAGGGGTCAGCGTGAATGCTAATAGAGTGGCGTGAATGATTTAGGGTTTTTTAGTGAAAGAAGAGTGCGAATGAGAGAGAGAGGGAGTGTGAAAATTTTGGGATTTTTAGTTATAAAAGACTTTAATAATCGGGAATCTACAAAACCGATTCAAAATGAACACTTTCCTAATCGGTTGTTTACAAAACCGATTCCAAAAACCGATGAAAAATGTATCAAATAGTCTCTCAAACATCCATTTAATTGCAAAATTGCCACCGCGCCTATATTTGGAATCGGTTATCCAAACAACTGATTCCAAATAATGCATTTTAAAGTAGATTTTGCACTAGTGAATTGTGTATTCGTGTTGTTCATTGTGAACTCATGTGATTGTTAATGATTTAAATGAGATTGCGGATATGAATTGTTGTTTTGGGCATTTTTTGAACTTAATTTCATAGTGGAAATCTTGCATTTTGAGTTAGGATTGAGTTTAGAGTGAATTGGACCAAAAAGGAATGCTCAAAACAGTTAAAAATGCTATTTTCAGAAAACTGTCTAGGAAGCACAACCAGTGCTCCTGGGAGCACAACCAATGTGTGAGGCTGTCTTTGACAGGTGCTGGATTTTTTTCAAGCACGACCAGTGTGTCCAGGCAAACAGCCAGTGCGCCCTGCTATCTTCAAATTTCAAAAACCAATTTATCTGGTTCATTTGAGTACCAATTCCACTCTAATTTCACACGTAATTCAAAAGTAAATATTTTCATATGATTTAGGTCATGAACTGAGATGTTTACACAGTTACATGGTAATGTGTTGAGTTGAACGATACCTTTTTGAACGTGCCAACGAGTGAAAATATTTTATTTACTTCGACTATCATTGTCAACAAACAAAGAATGAATTGAATAAACAATAAGGCAGAAAATACCATGAGGATGACGATCCTAATTTATAAGAACACTTGGTGGATGGGCAGTCATGAGCCCAAAAGCCAAGGCCTAGCATTATTCGGTATAGCTATACGAATTGGGTTTCCCATGGTATGAGAGCTTGCAGTACCTGGTATTGTGCTTCAAGGTAACAAGAGAAAAGATAATTAAAAGAAACCGACTGAATTTAGAAAACACCAAGAGGAAATGTGTGGGGTCTCGAAGGAACTCATTGAAATTTGTAATCTCACTGTTTAATTTGTGGTGTTTTCAACTGTACAGGGCAAAGCAAAGCAGACCGAGGAGAAGTAGTTGTTGCATCACCAGCTTAGTTTATCGAGGGATCCTTTTGGATCAACTTGATTATGGTTGTTCATCTTTCACTAGCCATTATTTTTTTATATCCCCTGGAGACTCAATGCTTGATTTTTATCAAGTTATGATGTATTATAAACTTTACTTTGAGTTTTTGGACATCTATGATATCGCGACTGATTTATTTTATCGTTGTTCATGTTTATATGGTTTCGATAATTTTTCTCGTCAAGTTATCTCACATCCAACAACTCAAGTAGGTTTATAACTCTTATTGGTGTAAATAATTATATTCTAATCTTTATGACACGTAAATGTTAGGATGTTACACAAAACCAAGCATAAGATTGCTAAATCTAAAAACAATTGTTGGAGAAGGTTCGACTTTCCCTATGGTTGTGCTTTCTACACAACTATAAAGTGTTTCATAACTGGATTCAAGGACAAACACTCAACTAACCACGGGCCAATTCCGCCGTCGCTTACTTATGTCAGACCTGGGAACAGGTAAACTGCTATCGTTTATGATCTTCGAACATCATGTCCGTCCCTTCTTCATCCCATGGGATATCATAACTCTTAAACTCCATGAAATTCATAGAATAGAAGGAAAAGAATGATTGAATTGATGAATTATTCAATGAAAAACCAATGGAACAGTAGCACCCTATTTATAGCTAAACTAAGGTGCACAATACACTACAGCTGTAGCTGATACATCAGAACAAAAAATAACGGAAAAACTAGCTAAGGAAATCTAGGGTAAAACTATGAAAAAAACGGTAATAAGGAACAAAACAAATCTTCCTGAGATTTGGTGATGCGCTGTGCATATTCTAGAACATTGCTAGCTGGTATTGTTAACAGAATTGGCTCTTTTTTTTCTCAGCTTCCTTATCCTCTTCATTTGTTTTAGCTGTTTCTTTATTGTCCCTTTTACCCTTGCCTTTGTCTGCTTTTGTTTTGCAATTTGCATCATCAGTTTTGTCCACATCATCATCAGTCAACTTTGCCACTTCATCAGTTGACTTTAATAGCCTCCCACAAGCTTGACCATGATATATATTGATCATGCCAAGCTTGGATAAGAAAGGAGTAAAGTTTATAGGAGCCAATGCCTTTGTAAAAAAATCTGCTATCTGCCCTTTGCTAGTAATTGGCAGTAGCCTCAGAACACCTTGTTGCAGCTTCTCTCTAACAAAATGACAATCTATTTCCAAGTGTTTTGTTCTCTCATGGAACACAGGATTATTGGCTATGTGAATAGCACTTTGGTTGTCACAAAATAAGACTGGTGTACGATCACTCTTCACATGAAGATCATTCAGCAAAAATTGAATCCATTGCAATTCACATGTTGCAGTTGAGAGAGCCCTGTACTCTGCTTCAGAAGATGACCTTGAAACTGTCTGTTGCTTCTTTGTTCTCCAAGAAATTAAGGATGAGCCAAGGAAGAAGCAATAGCCTGTAATAGATTTCCTTGTATCTAGGCAATTCGCCCAATCAGCATCCACAAAACCAGATAATTGCATAACTGAATCTCTGGGAAAAACAATCCCTCTGCCTGGACTGTTTTTGAGATATCTTAAAACTCTGCAAGCTATATTGTAATGATTCACAGTGGGTGAGTTAATGTACTGACTTAGTTGCTGTACAGCAAATGTTATGTCAGGTCTTGTATTTGTCAAGTACAAGAGTCTTCCAATCAACCTTCTATATGAACTTACATCTTTATATAAATCTCCATTTTCTTGGTGTAGTTTGACATTAGGATCTAAAGGTGTTGAAACAGGTTTAGCTCCCAAGTAACCAGCTTCATTTAGAAGATCTAAGCAGTACTTTCTCTGACATATTGTGATTCCTTGTTTTGATTGTGACACTTCCAGACCTAGAAAATATTTTAAGGTTCCCAAATCCTTGATTCTGAAGGTGTTATGCAAGATTGATTTAATCCTGTTGAACTCAGAAATAGAATCTCCAGCAAGAATCACATCATCAACATATATGAGAAGTGCAGTAAAATTATCATCTTTATTCAAAGTGAACAAGGAATGGTCAGAAGTAGATTGTTGATAACCTTCAGTTATCAATAATTGAGTGAGTTTCTCATACCATTTTCTGCTTGCTTGTTTCAAGCCATACAAGGACTTCTTTAGTTTGCAAACCTGATTCTCTTTAGTACATTTCACCCCCTTTGGAACTTCCATGTACACATCTTCATCTAGATCCCCATGTAGAAATGCATTGTCTACATCTAGCTGATGCAAGTTCCAATTTTTCATTGATGCAACAGCAAGTAGTGTCCTTACTGTTGTAAGTTTAGCCACAGGGCTGAATGTATCAAAATAATCCAATCCTTCTATTTGATTGTAGCCCTTAGCCACCAATCTAGCCTTGTATCTTTCGATTGTGCCATCTGACTTGTGTTTTACTTTATAAACCCATTTGCTGCCTATGGGTTTAATGTTTATAGGAAGATCAACTAAGTCCCAAGTTCCATTAGTATCAAGAGCTACAAGTTCTTTATTCATGGCTTCTATCCAAAAATCATTTTTACAAGCATCTTCATATGTTTGTGGTTCTACAGCAGAAGTTAAAGAAGTAGAAAAACACTGTTGCTTTCTAGATAAATGAGACAGAGAATGAAAGTTTTGGATTGGATATGGTTTACCTGAGGAAGATGTAGCTCCAGAGGACGATGAATGACCACATACATATTGAGATAGATAGCCTGGTTGATGCTTTTCTCTGTCAGATCTTCTTAGCACAGTAACATTCTCATCAGTGTCATTTTCATCAACACGTTCAGTGACAGTATCATTTCCATTAACAACAGGTTCTTCATTGATTTTAGTTTGTTCAGGGATAGAGGTTTCACTACTAGAATTAGTGGAAGTATAGTAGTGCCATTGAGACATGGGCTTAGAGCTTTTATAAGGCAAAATTTCTTCTTGATATGTGACATTCCTAGAAATAAAAATTTCTTTGTTGTTTAAGTCCATTACCATGGCCCCCTTTACACCAGACTTATATCCTAGGAATATACATTTCCTACCCCTTGGTTCAAGTTTGGTTCTATGAGCTTGAAGTGTGGAGGCATAACACAAGCAACCAAAAACTTTTAGCTCTTCTAGTTTAGGCAAGATTCCCTTTAGAAGAAAATAGGGTGACTGATTTTGTAACAGAGGAGTTGGAACACAGTTTATTATATGAGTTGCATGTAGCACAGCATAGGACCAGTAAGTTTTAGGTAAATTGGATTGAAAGAGAAGAGCTCTTCCTACATTAAGGATATGCTGATGTTTTCTCTCTACTCTTCCATTTTGTTGTGGAGTTTCTACACAACTAGTTTGGTGAATTATACCTTTAGAGGCATAATAATCAACTAGTAAGAATTCAGGGCCATTGTCACTTCTAATAACTTTTATCTTGGACTCATATTGGTTCTCACACATATTTATGAAAGTTTTAATACGATTTCCAACTTCAGCTTTTGATTTTAGCAAAATAATCCAAGTATATCTACTAAAATCATCGACAATGGTTAAGAAATATCTATGACCATGAACAGAAGTAGTTGAAATAGGTCCCCATATGTCTAAGTGTATTATTTCAAATATTTTGCTAGCTCTACTAGAACTAAGACTGTAAGGCAATCTTTTGTGTCTAGCAAAGTGACAAATGTCACAAGCAGCACCTTCATCAGGCTTTATACAAGGGAAAACACTAGACATAAGTTTCATTCTACTATTAGATAAGTGACCTAGCCTAAAATGCCATAAGGCACAACTTGGTATCCTTCCATCATCTCTTGCTTCCACAGTAACTCCATTGATCTTCTTGGCTTCTATCTCAAGATATATGAGTCCCTCAAACATCACTCCCGAACCAATCTTCCTCTTGGTTCTCTTGTCCTGGATTGTGCATTGTAAATCATCAAAGTTAACACTGAAACTGGCCATTAGAAGCTTGGGAACAGACAACAAATTCATGTCAAAACCAGGGACACAGAGCACATTGTCAATTGAAAAGAAAGGGCTAAATTCAATTGTACCAGCAAATTTAGCAACAACAAAACTACCATTAGGAAGCCTAATGTTTACTGGTTTTATAGCATGATATTTCTTAAAATACTTCAAGGAGCAACATATATGGTCAGTTGCTCCTGAATCTATGATCCAAGAACCAAGATGTCTAGATATCAATGCACATACAAGAGGAAAAATACCTGAATCTGCAATAGGAGTGTAATCAACTGCAGATATCATATTTGCCTTAGCAGATGATGAAGCAGCAACTTTGGTTTCTTGTATCATAGTCATCAATCTCTCAAATTGTTCTTTAGAGAGTCCCAGTTTGCTTTCCTCTTTAGATTCAGAAGACACAGAGTTTGCAGCAGAATTTTTCCCCCAATTTGGTGGAAAACCATGCTTCTTGTAGCATACATCAATGGTATGCCCAGTCTTACCACAGTGAGTGCATACCTTTCCCTTGTAATTGGGAGAGACTCCTCCCTTTCCTCTACCAAAACCTTTTCTTGTATCAGTTGATACACTTGCAGCTATGCTCTTGGACTCATCAGAAGCAACAAATTGCCTTTCATGTTGTATGACCATTGAGAAAATCTTATTTAAATTTGGTAAAGGTTCCATTAGCAAAACTTGAGATTTAATAACAGAGAAATTTTCATTTAACCCAGTTAAGAAACGAATGGTTTTGCTTAAGGTGTGATGTTTCTGGGCTAACTCAATTCCTGATGCACACACACACTTTCTAGGACATCCACAAGAGGGTTCAGGCATGTAAGCTTCTAGTTCCTCCCATAAGGTTTTTAGTTCAGAGAAAAACTCAGTAACACTCAGAGACCCTTGTTTTAAAGCATGAATTTCACATTGTAGTTTAGAAATTTTAATCAAGTCACCTTGAGAAAATCTCTCATGCAATTCTTTCCAAACATCAACAGCATTTTCAAGAAAAACTATGCTATGTGCTATGGATTCTGCTACTGAATTTATAATCCATGAATGAACAAGAGTGTTACATCTATTCCATGCCTTATAACTAGGATGAAAAGAATCAGGTACCTCTATTGACCCATCAACAAAGTCAAATTTGTTCTTACCAACAAGAGCACGTCTCATTGATCTTGCCCAGCTGTGATAGTTAGCTCCGGTGGTGCTCAATACTGGTGTGACAGCAACAGAACTTGGCCCATCTCCTGGGTTGACATAGTAGATGCTCGTGATGTCAGCTGCTGGTGAAGTAATTGGAGGAGGAGGAGGATTTACACCAGAGTTGTTACCAGTGTTGTTGTTTGAAGGTCTGTTTGGAGCCATTGTTGCAATGTGAAGCAACAATTTCAGAAACTAGGTTAAAGAAGGGGGAAAGGTAATCAGAGCAATGATTGCTCTGATACCATCTTAAACTCCATGAAATTCATAGAATAGAAGGAAAAGAATGATTGAATTGATGAATTATTCAATGAAAAACCAATGGAACAGTAGCACCCTATTTATAGCTAAACTAAGGTGCACAATACACTACAGCTGTAGCTGATACATCAGAACAAAAAATAACGGAAAAACTAGCTAAGGAAATCTAGGGTAAAACTATGAAAAAAACGGTAATAAGGAACAAAACAAATCTTCCTGAGATTTGGTGATGCGCTGTGCATATTCTAGAACATTGCTAGCTGGTATTGTTAACAGAATTGGCTCTTTTTTTTCTCAGCTTCCTTATCCTCTTCATTTGTTTTAGCTGTTTCTTTATTGTCCCTTTTACCCTTGCCTTTGTCTGCTTTTGTTTTGCAATTTGCATCATCAGTTTTGTCCACATCATCATCAGTCAACTTTACCACTTCATCAGTTGACTTTAATAATAACAATCAGAGTTATGTTCAACAACAAAAAGACAAAAGCCTTGGCTATACACAAATGCTTCTTGACATGGAAAATATGGACTCAATTGACGATATCATCAGAGAGCTTTATAAATAGTTTTAGACGTAGAGTACTACTCTGTTTACATAGTTATGGAATTATTTCACTTTCTACTGTTATGCACGTTGTCCAGAAATATAAATGTATTAGATCACTAGGTTTGTTCAATATAACAACAATCAGATGTACAAAAACTCCACATCCATGGAAAACCGACCAGCTAAGAAATACACCTACTTCCGACCGTTTGAAAGTGCGGTTACCACGGGTGACGGTTTGGCGGTTTAACGGTTGTCTCGGGTGGTTTAAATCGGTTAGATGGAGAAAGAAAAAATCACATGAAGATGGCTGCAATGAAGTAGCAGTGTTTTGTAGACACAGTTTCTGGTAATGAAGTAGCTCATTGTTGATACTTGATACACGAACTGAGAAATGGAAAAGTGGAGATGAAAGTAAAGAAGTGAATACTTTTCTTTTGCAGAGAAAGAGATGAATAGTTAATAGAAAGAGTAAGAAAAATGCATAAAAAATTAAAAGGAAGTGACTGGAAAAAGAAAGTAATAAGTACTGACTTCCTTGGGCAGAGTAATGCTCTGTATCTACTCAGCTCTCACGATTTCCAATATTTATATTAAAGAATTAGCTTTAATATGAGTGAGAGTAACTAGTAGCGTAACTATTGTAGGTACATCAAATAAGGAAAGCGTTATATTCGGACGGGTTCGGTTAATATTGGATTTTAACAAGAGAACCGTCACCGACCATTGAAACCGTGACCATCCATTTTCTGTCAATTCGGGTTCCATAGTCCGCAAACACCCGACCGCATTCATCATTCATGCCTCGGTTGTCGGACGGGTTAATACATTTTGTCCACCCCTACTTCTAGAGCATCCTAATTTTGAAGGATTTGGCTTCCAGAGCACGCCTGATTGTCACACGCATTACTTTCACTCTTTTGACAGGAAAACTTGAGACCACCCCATATAGTGCCTTTCTCTTTATAAAGGGCATTGAGCCATATGATGACATGTTCACCTCCTTCATCTGTTCCTGCAATAGAGGTAGCACGGAGCAAATCCCTTGCAGTGATGTTTAATGGGCCTTCAATTTTAATATTAAAATCCATACTCTTTAGAGTACACTAAACTCTTTTAATATAATATAGGTCCACGTCTACTTTACTAAGCCTTAAAGGCCCATTCCTATTGGACAGGAAAAAGTAAAGAATAATAAACAGTGTAGACTTGACACGTGGATCAACTTAAAAGTCCCAATAATCATCATACATTAAGAAACTTATTGCCATATCCAAGCAGCTTTGATGGAAAGTTGCAGGGAAACCATCACAACAAACCAAATCTCCACCATCTTTACAAACCATGCACATGCCGTCATGTATGTCATCATCACTCACATTTTCTTTGAGTTTATTGTTTAAACTTGATTCTGATGTATCCACACAATTTTTACCCTTCCCCTTTTCTTCTAACACTTTCCTAGAAGATGTCATCGTACTGACATCATCTTTTCCATGTGTCATATGTTGCTCTGTGAGAAAGTCCTAGTTAGCTTACAACCCTCCTCTTGGGTTTTTTTTTACCGTCTTCTGATTCTCCATACCCTCTTTGAGATTGCATAGGAAGCTTAGTCCTCGAGATATTTGACCATTTTAAATTATCGAGCGTATTGGGCCAGTAGTGTATCGTCTTGCTTTACCTCCAGCTCTGTCCAATATCCATAATGTTTTCCACGTATCTCAGTTGAGGAAGTATATTCCCGATCCAGATCAGCCATTGGATTTTAAGGCAATTGACCTTCGACCGGATCTATCTTTCCAACCTTATCCTAGCTATATCTTGGAACGTGGTGAAAAGACACTTTGGAAGAGGACAATTCCTATAGTCAAAGTGGCTTGGGATGGCTTTTCTGCTGAGGAAGCTAAGTGGAAGTTGGAAGACGACATGCGGACTCGATATCCATTTCTATTCTATTGAGGTATGTCTTTTCAATTTTGAGGACAAAATTTTAAAAGTTGGGGTGATTGTAACATCCCTAGCTCCGTTAATTTCGATTTATGAAACTAACGAGTAATTTATTATTCGAACTCAAAAATGAATGAAGATACGGATATGGGATAGTCGATAAAGCATTAGATATTGGTTGATTCATAAGATTAAATTGTCTTAATGTTTTAACTATGTGATAATTTGGAGAGGTATTGGGTTAAAAGAGAGTATAAGTGAGAAATTAGAAATAAGGGTGTTTTGGTCATTTTGCCCTATTTTTAAACAAATCTCAGCTGAATAAACATCTCACATCAAATTCCTCACTTCACTCACTTCTATTCAGCCATTTTGAGAGAGAGAAAAAGCTGAAGAACTTAGAGAGAGAGGGAGAAGGGCGACGAGAGAGAGAGAGAGAAGAGAAAGAAGAAGCTTCTCAAATCTCATTGCATGTAAGTCATCTTTGATCCATTCTCCTTGGTTTTACAAGCTCTTTCCAATGATCCTAATTTCAACCTCTCACTCATCCTCTATATCTTTCTACCATTGTTGGAGATTGAAGATCCAAGTTGAGTTTTCAACTTTGTGAAGCGTTGCATGTGTGATGTGTGAAATCCGCAAGTGTACGGTTTTCGTCTAGTAGTAAAAAGATCGAACCCATAGGGACTGTGATTTTTGAGTACCAACTAATTATAATCTAATTAAATTAAGAAGTAAAAATGTTTAATTAATTTGAAGGAGAATTTGTAATAACCAAATAGTGAAAAATCAAAAAGAATCTAAGATTGCAAGAAAATAAAGTTTGTTGTTATAAAATAGGAAGGGATCCTAGGATTGGGATTTCCACAAGGATTATTTATGACTGCAAATTGATTTTCCTTTTATTAACTTTGATCCTCTTTGAAGGTGAATTTATCCTAAGGAAGCTAATGTTCTCTTTCATGTAACAAAAACCGTGCTCAATTGAAACAATTCCTACTTTCGTGGTAATTGAATTCAAACTAAACCCATTAAACTCTATGATAGTTCATCGGTTCCTCGAAAGACTAAACCTACTTTCGTGATTTATGTCTCAAGTTCAATCTTTATAGATCTAACAATTAGGTTCGCCTCTCAGTTATTCCCTAATTATCTATGAATTGCAAACAAGTGGCCAACAAATTCATACGAATGAAACACAATAAGAATAGAATCAAAGCATGATCAAATTTAATAAAAAGGGAAAATAGTTCAATTCGTTCTCATAAACATACCAAGGGTTTTACCCAATCCTAGAAATAGAAAACTACTCAATAATATTAAAGTTATAATCCATGGAAAAGGTTATGAAACATTCAAACAAGAATTTTTGAGAAGAAAAGAAGATGAAGACTCTTGATCCTTGCCTCTAAAGCTCCTCTCCAATATGAAGTTCAGAACCCTAGGCAAGTATTTCTAATTCCTATTTATAGTTAAGTACAAAAAGGGCCCAAAATAGCCCAAAAACTAGGTTAAAAACGCCAAAATCAGAAATTGCAGCAACATTGTGTGGGGCGAAACACACCCAAACACACCCAGGTGGTGTTTCGCAACAGCACTTGAAATCTTCGCAGCAAGGTGTGGCGCGAAACACACGCTGGCGCTGGACTGATCTGTTTGTCTCTTATTCATCCGGTTTCTTCCAAAATAACTCCTAGCTCCATATCAACTCCTCCAAGCCACTTTCCAACACTAAAAAGCTCATTTCCTACAAAACACAACATACCAAATGCAATTATCCAAATCTAACTAAAAGATTAAATAAAACTAAAGAACTCATTACTAATTAAACTAAAAATGCAGGAATATAACAATGAAAATATGATGCAAATATGGACACATCAATGTGCACTTTGGAACCTAGGAGTGATTCTTAGCAACTTTTTGGAGCTTGATCAAAGCATAAACGAAGCTATATTGTTGAATCAAGGAAGGATTAGAGTGTTGAGTTGCTGTTTGTGCAAGCTGAAGTCGTTAGTTTCCGATTCGGAGGCATTCGGAGCATGTTCGTGTTTTACGGGGATTGTTCGTGTGGATACCGTGTCTAGTTCATTTCTTCAAACTTTGATTATTGGTGATCTCGTCATTCCGGTGAGTTTTATTCACCTTTAGGGTTATATGTTTTGTTGTTGATTGTGTTGATATGTTGGTTACAATCGGCATTTTTGATTTTGAAATATTTTATGAGTCGAAAATCGTTTTCGAAAAATAACGATTTACGGTTTATTTATCTAAATCTGTTTCGATAGGTGATTTGGTATTTTGATTGGTTGATATTGTTTGGACTGGTGGGTGTTCTAGTATTCTCTGTTTTTCAGTTGGAATTTGATCGGATTTTGGATTGGACGCGAATGGACAAAACGAAATGAACAAAACAAAACGAAATTTGTCTCTGCACAGGGCACACGGACTGTGCGCCCCAGTGGCATGGACCGTGCGCCCATCACGCACCTTCTGGCTAAAACTTTTTAAAAGTGGCACGGACAGTGCGCCAAGGCACACGGACCATGCGTTGCCTACGCCCCAACAGTGCAGTTTGGTTGTTTCGTCACTTCTTTCAAATCCAAGCCACTTCTAATCCTTTTCCAAACCTATTGTGATGATATATACTTGATAAAAACGTTGTTTTAAACATGTTTAAGTTGGTTTTGAGGAAATATTTTGAAAACTATAAATGTTTCGGAAAAACCGAACTTAGTATACATGAGGGTACATGTATTTTGAAAAAAAAAATTAAACGGATTATGTATCCTTTTGATATTGTATCAATGACGTGAGATGGTTAACTTTGGATAAATCTAAACTCGGTCATAAAACAATAAGATGCTAAATAATGGACGCTATGTTCATTAGACTTGATTGGCAATAATTTTATAGGAATGATAGATGGCTAAAGACTTATACGGGTGACAACCCAAGATGATAGTTCACTAGAGAGAGGGAAGTCATGAGCCCTTGAGCTAAGCCCAAAATGGGTTGTTCACTGAGATGCATATAGTGAATTGGGTTCACCTCAAACCAAAAAAAGAAAAATTGTTTAAGCTGTTGAATTATAGAACATAGTCATCGAGAATCGGGCTATGAATTATAGAACATAGTTGAACAGAGAGTATGTTAGGGGTCACGGTAGAACTCACTGAGATATGTTATCTCACCCTATCATCGTTGTTGTTTTTACAGATAAACAGGGAAAAAAGAAGGCTAAGCGACACGAGTAGGTGACATACTTATGGAGTTATGAAGACTTAGTGTCTTTATCCATAATTATTAGTTTTCCCTCGTTGTTTCTGTTTGCATTACGTAACTAGCTTTGTTGCTAAGTTGTATAAACCGCATCCGTATTTTCCTTTGTTTTTGGGTATTGAACAGTTGGACAAGTATATCTCTATGCACATGGGAAACTAAGTACTTGAGTTTCGATTATTGATAAGTACTTATGTTTTGCTGATCAGCGGTCGTACGCGGGTCAAAATAATGATAAAGATAGAAAATATAGTACAAGGTACAACCTTGGTCGTCTCTCGAGGACCTCTAAATAATGAAATTACCAAAATCAAGAACCAAAATAAACAATAAAAGGGGGTTTTGATTGGAAAAGTTTCGATTTGAAAGGAGCAACAATTGGCGAGAGACAATCAATTCAACGGTTTTTGAGTGCGCTTCTCGGATTTATCACAGGTTCTAAAAATTAACGTCTCTAAGGATTTCCAAATCCAGATTGATATAAACTAACTAGATCAAGCGTTAATTAGTTTATGCGAATTCACGCAGTTTCGGGCAAGCACCAAAACAGTGGGTTCAATTGGTCACGAAAGTGGACAAGCGCCTTTCAAAGCATAACCAACATCATAACAGAATTCATGTCAATCCTCTATCAATTTCTATTCGAATTAAATAAATTAAGCATCCAAATAACTCGAAATAATCAAAAGTTATGAAACGAGATTGTATACAAGCAAGTGTGTACACAAACGAATCACGTTTTGCAAAGACAGAATTCAAATGATTCAAGCGAAACAATAATAACTGATATTGCAACCATTAAGAACAAAAAGAAAATTGATAGAGACGAACTAGAAACTAAGACGAAATATCATAAACAATAAAGAACCAAACCTCAAAATCCATACAGCGACACCTGTTCACAAATGAATTGACTACGGGTTTTAAGCTTCCATGCAGGTTACGATACCAATTCCTCAAAATTGTATAATAATGCGTAACAGAGCCAAAACGACTATGAATAGTGTATTTAACTATGACAAAATGAAAACCCTAATCCACTAACCTGGTTCTTGGATAAAAGCCAGATAAAAATAGTAATTGGCCCATAAACCCGTAATTGACTAAACTGCTTCGGTAATTCACAGTTTGAACATTCAATCCTTCAGAATTGGGTTTCGTACTCAACAGAAGAATTGTAGCTCTGTTCCTTAGTTTTCCAACGCATGCTTGCACGCCTCAATAGGATAATCACAACCAAAGATATGGCCTGCAGAGTAGACATGGGTCAATATGCAATAAAAACAAGAAATAATCAAGAATTTGCTATAACGCTCAATTAAGACCCAAAGTCTAGAAACGTTCTAAGACTTAAATATTAGGCACAAAACACAATTAAAATCACAAAGTGAAAAGCTATAAATAGTGCGTTAAAATACACTGATCAAATTCCCCCACACTTAAGCTTTTGCACTTCGGGCAAAACACACAAAACAAGAGACAAAAAACAATACATGAATTTCCAATAAACCCAAAGAATGCAAAGTCATAAGAGAGGTGCTTTTTCTAGGCTTCAAGGAGAATGACAATCAGAGATAGCACTTAGTTACAATCAAGACAAACAAGAGAATAGAGCACTACAGAGTGAATCATAAGTGATGAGTCCTCACAGGATATGTATAAGTAATGCGCTCAATAACTCAAGTGTCTAGGCTTATGTTTACTCTCATATATATACTAAGCACATCAATGAGAGTTAGCACTATCATATGCTTGACAAGCATCTAACATCCACACTTAAGAACACATGCACATAAGGGGGAACTGGGCTAAAAAGAATCAAAGAGGATAAAGAAGCAATGAAAATCAATTGTAGAATGAGCATGAGCAATGGAAATCAATTGTAGAATGAGCACGAGCAATGAAAATCAATTGTAGATGAGGTATGATGAATTTCTCTATTTTGATATACTGCTCCACATAACTCTCTCCTCACAACTTTCATTCTTCTTGACACAAAGATTAAAAGATATATACACTTTCCATTTTTTTTCTTTTTTTGACTTTTTTTTTGTTTTTTCTTTCTTTCTATTTTTTTTCTTTTTGGGAAATATTTTTCTATACAAATGCACTTGCCAAAATTTCTATTCAAAACTCAAGAACTAACCCAAGTGAGAACCACAATTGCAACAATTTGGACACCCCCACACTTATGGATTTGACAATTTTCAATTCAAAGCTCCTTCACCCTCTAAGATTGGGTAATATCATTGTTCTCACTTTTAGGCTTGTAATGAGCTATAAAACAAAAAATGGGATGAAAGGCTCAAAGGGGCTTACACAAAGGGGTAAATTCACAGTAGGCTTATTTGGCTAGTAGGTAAAAAAACAGAATTGCCTAAATCATTTCAAACATGCATGTGAACAAGTGCTTCAACAAGAATCAAGTCAAGTTCTAGAGTAACTAACAAACATGAGTGAGTCACACACAAGAAAGGAGAGAATGACAAAATGTATTTCATCATTAAAAGGCTTAATTCTCACCAGGGATAATGACTATCACAAATGATGCCAAATTTAGTGCTCATATCCAACTTATTATACCAAGAGAAACAAGAAGTCAATCAAATCATGTCAAAACACCTATGGTCCTAGAGTAGTAAAATCACTCACAACTTGTACAAACCAAGAACTCAAAAAAAAACATGCTAAAATAACAATTTTTTTCTTTTTTGATAGTTAAAAATCAAAAACTTAAATACTAAAATACATCCCCCCACACTTAAATCACACATTGTCCTCAATGTAAAAAATAAGCATAACTTAAGGATAAGGAAAGAAAACTCCCTCTTGAAGGTGGAGAACTTAAAGCTTGTTGGTGGTTGATATTTGCCAAAGAAGGCTCTTTTATGGTTACAGCACACTTGTATGGACACCTTCTTCTCCCACACATCCAGAATTAAGGGTTTAATTTGTTGCTGAATCTTCCATACTTTCTTGTTAGGAATGTTTGCCAAGGTCCATCCGATACCTTTCCTGTGTTCCTTTCGAATTGGAGATAACTTTTCCTGTTTAGATTC
Organism: Astragalus glycyphyllos; assembly: GCA_963573325.1. NCBI lineage: Eukaryota > Viridiplantae > Streptophyta > Magnoliopsida > Fabales > Fabaceae > Astragalus > Astragalus glycyphyllos. The sequence continues at coordinate 20,543,528 of OY754308.1, forward strand.
AAGCTTAGATTAAATAATCACAGAAAAATTTTCACTTCCCTCTAAATATGCATATTTCAAATTTTCAGGGAGTGATTTGAGCTCTACAACACGTGGTTGCTCAATGGCAGCAACAACTACATCCACAACATCAACTATGAAAAGTGTATCAACCTGCAAATTATTCTCAATCTCAGCACAAACAGAAGGCTTATAAGAACATGTGTAATCAACAAAATCATCAAGAAATTCCATTTTACAAAGGGAATGCTCTTCCATGGGGTGTTCCTTAGCATCAAAGATCCCAAATTTTTCACTTGTGTCACCAAAATTTGCAGCTTTAACATTTTTTGCAACTGTTTCAGCCACCATCAGAGTTTCAACAAGAGTAGTTGCACTGAAAATGGGAGTATTTGGGACAATAGGATTTTCTACTTTTTTGGGCAGGCAATTGGTTTAATCTCTGGGCTTGCATCTGATTAACTACAGTGGTTAACTGTCCAACTATTATCTCCAATTTCATAAGTGTGGAATCTGTTGTTTGTTGGAATTGGAGATTTTGAATAGCCATCTGTTTGACAAGGTCCTCCAGTGAAGGTTCATAAATAGCAGCCATGTTATTGTCAACAAAATAGAAATAAGAATCAAAGATGATCAACAAATCAAAACAGTATCCAGAATAAAAGGAACAAATCAGAAAATTCCAACAATGTCCTACGCACTAAAATAGAGGGAAAATTAAGAAAGCGTATCAAATCAAATCTAAAAAAAATAAAAATAGCACTACAAATCTAATAAAATAAAAAGAAAGATAGGCAATTTTTTTGGGATTTTTTTTGAGAATATGGAAAATTAAAATAATTAATTTAAAATAGGAAACAAAGGAATTTAGAATATTTCGGCCCTAGCTCCCATTCCTTGATTTTTTTAGGAATTTCTGACCAAATTTTGGAGCAATCCGAGAAAGTCAACTGAAAATCGTCTTTCTTTTTGTTCAGAAATCCTAGAACCGAACAGCGATCGAGCCTGTAACCTGTAATAAAACCTAAAAACACAAACTAAAACGTTAGTACTGTTAGTGGGGATCCTGAAGTTGGCAATCTCTAATTAGAGATCCCCGGCAACGGCGCCAATTTGATCAGCGTCGTACGCGGGTCAACATAATTATAAAGATAGAAAATATAGTACAAGGTAAGTAACCTTGGTCGTCTCTCAAGGACCTCTAAATAATGAAATTACCAAAATCAAGTACCAAAATAAACAATAAAAGGGGGTTTTGATTGGAAAAGTTTCGGTTTGATAAGAGCAACAATTGGCGAGAGACAATCAATTCAACGGTTTCTGAGTGTGCTTCTCGAATTTATCACAGGTTCTAAAAATTAACGTCTCTAAGGGTTTCCAATTCCAGATTGATATAAACTAACTAGATCAAGCGTTAATGGGAATTCACACAGTTTCGGGCAAGCACCGAAACAGTGGGTTCAATCGGTCGCGAAAGTGGACAAGCGGCGTTCAAACCATAACCAACATCATAACAGAATTCATGTCAATCTTCTATCAATTTCTATTCGAATTAAATAAATTAGGCATCCAAATAACTCGAAATAATCAAAAGTTATGAAACGAGATTGTATACAAGCATGCGCGTACACAAACGAATCACGTTTTGCAAAGATAGAATTCAAACGATTTAAGCGAAATAAGAATAACTGATATTGCAACCATTAAGAACAAATAGGAAATTGATAGACACGAACTAGAAACTAAGACTAAATATCATAAACAATAAAGAACCAAACCTCAAAATCCATACAGCGACACCCGTTCACCAATGAATTGACTTCCGGATTTAAGCTTCCATGGAGGTTACGCTACCAAATCCTCAAAATTGTATAATAACGCGTAACAGAGCCAAAACGGCTATGGATAGTGTATTTAACTATGAAAAAACGAAAACCCTAACCCACTAACCTGGTTCTTGGATAAAAGCCCGATAAAAATAGTAGTTGGCCCATAAACCCGTAATTGACTAAACTGCTTCGGTAATTCGCAGTTTTAGCATTCAATACTTCAGAATTGGGTTTTGAGCTCAGCAGAAGAATTGTATCTTTGTTCCTTAGCTTTCCAACGCAGGCTCTCACGTCTCAATCGGATAATTTAAGCCAAAGTTATGGCCTGAAGAGTAGACATGGGTCAATATGCATTAAAACCAACAATTAATTAAGAATTTGCTATAACGCTCAATTAAGACCCAAAGTCTAGAAACGCGCTAAGACTTAAATATTAGGCACAAAACACAATTAAAATCACCAAGTGAAAAGCTATAAATAGTGCATTATAATACACTGATCAGTTGCTTTGACTCTTGATTTGGAATTCAAAGAGTTTTAATTTGGTTCTTAAATAGGAATTTTTATACTACTGAATTATATGATCTGGTATTTCTATTGTTTAGAAATACTAGGGTGTTATATTTTGGTATCAGAGCGGTTCCGCCTAGTCGGACCTAGATGTTAGGAGTCCTTATTTCTTTTGGGTATGATTCTTATTAGTATGCTATTAGACATTGAGCCTGATCAACTTAATGCTTTGTGCATATTTTGTAAAATCATGTCGGGAAGAGGTAGAGGAAGAGCCAGAGGTCAAGCACCCGATGATCCCCACATGGAGTGGATACAAAATGTCATTGAGACACAACAAAAGATGATGAATGATATGATGCAAATGCAGCGCAGCAAATGGCCCAGATGACCCAAATGCAACAAAATGCTCAGGCACAGCCGCAGCTGCAGCCCCAACCACAACCCATTCACGAACCATCGGTGAATCCAAGACAACTTTATTCTGAATTCCTCAAGATGAAGCCCGCTGAGTTCCGAGGAGGGTCTGATGTTATGGAAGCTCAACATTGGTTGGATGATGTTGAGAAGATCTTTCTTACTATGCAGATCAATGAGGATGAGAAATTAAGGTTGGCAACTCATATGCTGAAGGGAGAGGCCAACAACTGGTGGGTTAATGCTCGGGCGATGATGGTAACCATGGGAACTCCTTAGACGTGGGAGAATTTCCGTCAGACTTTTCTGGAACAATTCTTTCCGATTGCAACGAGGAGTGAAAAGGAAAATGAGTTTCTGACTTTCAAGCAAAGAAGTTTAACTGTGGGACAATACACAGCTAAATTTGAAGAATTGTATCAGTTCTTCGGTTTGGCTGGGCATGGTCTTAATGACAGGTGGAAGACTGAGAGATACAAGTTTGGGCTTAGGGAGGACATTACAGAGAGCTTAAGTTCTTTTTCTTGTAATAACTATGCTGCCGTGGTGCAAGAGGCTAATATTGTTGAAACTGATCTGAAAAGGTTGTATGCAAGCAGAAAGGCATATGGTTAGAACCAGAAGAATGCAAATTCATCCAATTCTCAGACTGGTTCTAAGAACAATAACAACAACGGGAAAAAGGCTTAATCATCTGATTCTTCAAGGTTAGTAAGTCTTCTAAGTGTGGAAAATATCACAAAGGTGATTGTCAAAAGGGTTCAAATCAATATTACTACTGCAAGGAAGAAGGTCATTAAGTAAATGAGTGCCCGTCAAGAAAGGCTTTCTTCGAGACACCAGATGCTCCAAGACAGAGACGTATCAACACTCTGGATGCTAAGACCGTCAAGCCAGAGGATAATCTTCTGAGGGGTACAAGTTCTCTCTACCATAAATCTGTTAATATACTGTATGATTTTGGTGCCACGCATTGTTTTATATCTCTGAAGCATGTGTTGAACGGTTAGGATTAACTTTGTCTCCTATATCTGAACCGATAGCTATTTTTGTGACACCCTTTACCCCGAAAGTAATTATAGATGAAAGAGTGCGGAAAATGAGTAAATTTGTTCTTTCAAATAAAATTGTCAATCTTTTCTCGAAATAACTTTCGCAAGTAAAAGATGTCTTCGAACTCCTTAAGTTGTGTAAACACAATTTATAATAAATAAATAAAGACTATGCGATAAAAGATTTCTTTCAATAGAATAACAATAATGACTTTTGTATACTAATAACAATACAACCCAAATCCCGACGTCATATGATCAGAGAAATTAACCGTTAATCCAACTAAATACAAATAATAACATCAACGTGTGGTAACATACTACAAGCTACTAGGTGATCCGCAGTGATCCCATCTTCACTGAAGCACAATTGTAGCAGGCAACTCCAACGACACCTGGGAGTCAGTCTAAAAAATGGTGCAAGGGTGAGAAAGAGCGTCCAAACCATATAAGGAACATAAGACCGAAACTAAAACAGCAAAGACTATCACGTAACAAGGAAACAATCAACAATAGTTATCGGTAGGCAATCAGCAATATAACTAGCAGCTAATAATCTTCATCAGCACGAACTACTCCTCGGCGTGCATATCGATAGGCTCATCACCATCTGCTTGCTCATCACCTAAACGTTTACAATGGCACACGAGTAGCCACAAAGAAGAGTGAGAAAATCACACAACATAGGAAACAATCAACCGTAGTGGATACAACAAACATAACACACATACACAAACAATCATCAAATATTCGTTATCTATTCCTCAATGTCGAAACCTCACATACGGTCCTAGGACTACAACGTCAACAGAATCCTAATACCCACTACTCCAACGTCATCCTCAAACTGTCATTCATTTTATCAACACATCTGGATCCATCTATCTTAGGGTAAGCGGATGCAAGTTCCCTCACATCCCGTGCAATAGATAGAGTCAAGTCAGCATACCCTAGTGTTTTGTGGAACGCCCCAGCAGTGCCCCACTTATGACCCCACCACTGGGACTACCCACAAGGCTGGGTCGTGGTCGTCTCTATTACTACTCCCATAATCGGTTGCTTACCACTCCACCTATCATCATCAACATCCTTTGAGGTACGACTCGCCCATACTGCGACGAGCCCTTTCCCATACTGCGACAAGGTTCCTCATACAACTTGAATTACTAAGGTGCGGCTCGTTCATACTGCAGTGAGTCCTTTCTCATACTGCGACAAGGTTCCTTAAACATCATCATCATCATCAACTTCCCTAAGAGCTCCTAAGTCCGAGGGTATCATCAATAGCTAGGGGATCATGGGTCCTATAATCATCATCTTGGGTATCACCAAACACCTAGGGGGTCACTTGTCCTATATCCATCATCTGTAGTTATAACTATTACCCAAGTCTCCCCTAATCCTATATAATAACGTCAACCTTACATCCATATGTCGTCTTGGTTCAATGCTTCTTATCCCAGCTTCACCCATTACTTCACATGATCCTAAGGCTTTTATGACTTTTATTGTCTCAGTCATCATCCATGGTCAAGGTTACTTGAAATTAGCTTAGAAAGGGTCAAACATCATCCGAAACACTCCTACAATAGTCCTAATCCATTAACAGCTTTGTCTTATTCAACTAATAGGCTTCAAATGGTCTCTTAGGGAATTTTAATATCCGACACACCAATAATAGTTCTAATCCATTAGCAACTTAGTCTTAATCAGTTAGGAGGCTCTAAGTTGTCTATTAGGTAATTTTCACTTACTCTAATAAACTAAAAAAACAACCTAATCAACCATCATCCTCATTCATGCCTAGGAATCATTATAACTTATTCTTGATCTCAATTTACCATTAGAATGTTTAGGAATCTCAATATCATCAATAATACAATCTTCTATACTAAAGTTTAATTTTGTTACTTAACTTAGAGATAATCTAAACCATGAGTAAATAATAAATCTTCAACTTATAGGCTATCTAACCACATAATTTCATCATTAAATTTTTGAAGGGTTAGGTTTACTACCCTAGAGTTCATCGATACTAGCTACCCTTACACCAACACAAACAATCATATCACCTCTAGGGAGGTTAGCTCTTAGGCCTTAACAACGAGACTCAATCACATCGAATTGGTCTCTCATCATCATCAACAACAATCATAACAACAATAACATCAACAACAACATATAGGCATAACAAGTTTCAAAAACAACACATAGCATTCACACATTTCATCGACATTATCACATTATAATAGAGTCCTTGCTCCTACAAGGACATAACCAAATTATACAATAATATATATAAAACCCATTGCTCATACAATGGTTTACACACAAATATATTGTCAGCGTAAGACATAGGGATCATGAGACATCCCAGTTATGTCAATTGCATCCTAAACTACCATGTTCCCTAGTTATTATCCCCCCTCTTCTTACCTTCAATCCAAGTAATCACGAACGATGATCCAAAGCAAAAACAACAACTCAAGTTTTCCAAACAGAATTATATCACTCTTATATATATTAGCTCCTTGATGATCCCAGAAGCTACGTATAACAAAAGAACAAAGTTGTGGTATTAATTATTTGATTGTAGGGGCTAAAATGACTAAAAACAAGGGCTGAGGAACATACCATGAAATTATAATACAAAATGGTGAAGACTTGTTTTGTTAGCATTAAGGACATGGCTACGAGCGTGTAGTTTCAAACGGTGTGCGAATCTAACATCGGTAGGAAATGTTATGCCAAAAATACTATTTTACAGTATAAAGAACTCAATCGAGGATTAGAACGTGATAAATATTGCTTACCACAAAATCAGACCTGAAAACAGCAAGGGAGAGGATCTTTAAATGATTTGAATGTCCCTTGAGCTCCAAGGGATGAAGGAACTGAGAATCCTATTGAGCAGTGCCCAACGGTAACGAAGAACGGTAAAAAACGACAAATAACGGGACCCATTTTTGATACGGTTTGTGAATCTAATAGGATAGAATGAAAGTATTCTCTTTAGTGAGAGTAAAGAAGGTCTCAGTTTTTCAATATGATAATCGGTGTAGCCGTAAACGAGATCGAAAGTGGTAGTCACGGGTAAAATAGGTCATTTTTCAAATTCACCAAAATAATAAAAGCAGTACCTTTCCTGAAGGTTTCGATGAGGAGAATCCAAATATGATGTCCGTTTTTCCAAATGACGATCATAGTGGCCAGAATCAGCAATATGCATGACGAAGTACGGTATAATTTCTGTCTCTGCTGACCGAAATAACAGCATAAACGGATTCAGAAGGTGATTTTTGTATAGGAATATGAAGTTTCGTTATTTTTGGTGATTAAATAAGAGAGAACAGGAACTGAGAAAAAAAGAATGACTTTGATAACTGTCTGTGGCGGCTGCACAAGAAGAAGAAAGCAACGGAGGAAAAATAAGGAAGGGGAGGTAGGGTTTTGGCTTATGTGCAGGGGGTGTACGAAGCAACTAAAGGGGTGCGACCTGTAAGTTCATTAAAAAAAGGAAATGGATTAGTACAAAAGCCCCACCTGTTTCTAATTATACTCTAAAGCCCAATTCTCTTACAACATCTACTGCGACAAATTTCTTTACCTCAAAATATTTTCACTAATTAATAATAATAATAATAATAATAATAATAATAACAATAGTAGTAGCAACAACAACTACCACAATAATTATAATAATAATAATAATTCATTACTAATATCTAAAAATAAAATAATACAATCAAAATATACAAAATATTAAAATAAGCACGCACAAGACTACTAATATATTCACACATATTAATAAGAAAATCGGGGTGTTACAATTCTACCCCCTAAAAGAAATTTTGTTCTCAAAATTTACATAAAACCTAACAAAGGAACAAAAAGATAGTTGCTATGAAGGGTTGGAAAGGTATACGGGTGGTCAAAGCATTTTTTGAGTTGATGACTGTCAACAACAGTTGCAAGGAAAAGGATTGGTTGGTCAATGAAAGCAAGTCCAAAATTTGGGTTTGGTAATTCTTAACTAGCTCACCAAAAATAAAAGTAGTTGTTAACTATATTCCTCCTTCTAAAGTTAACATCAAACTTCTGTAGAAAGGCTTAGTATCTATAGGGCAGAACTAAGAAATTGATATTTCTAACTCGCATAGGAGATAACTCATTAATATCATCGGGGTCCTATTGTTGGATTTGGCTATTGTTATACTCACACTATGTCTCACCCACTCTTGAATCCCAAATTCTAAAACTATCCTTCTTATAACATATTCATCATTGCTCAACTACCGATGAAAAGTAATTGGGGTGATCCTCCAGTTCAGCCAAAGTATGCATACGTCTACGATTACACAGTAGCTGTAGTTCTATCTTATTTTAGAAAATTAATTAGAGTTTCAGTGCTACAAATATACCGCTGAACTATTTCACAGTGGGCTTTTCCCCCCACACCCTAGCATACTCCTAAACAGATTGGGCCAAGCCCACATGGGCTAGGGGAAAAGGCAGCTTCGCTATACTACGCTAGCTCAACTTCCCACCACCAGCCCTTTTAATAATGCATATGAGTTATACTCATCATTTTCAATAGATACAATAAGTATGTTTATAATGTTTTAACAACATGAGAAAAAATTAGACAGTTCATTGAATTTACTCCACTTCTCAACCATTACACAACCCACTAGTTTTGTCATCTAACCTCAGTTTTGATACCTAGCATATGCTTAACAAGCCACCTCCCATGATTTATTAATTGTGAAGCTTTACATATTGTTTAGTACCTTGCTTCGAGATGAGTATCCGAGCTATGAAGTTGATAGAGTGGTTGTTGAAGTCGTCCCTTTTGAGCTTGTGGTCGCAAGGTGGCTGGTACTTGCAGACACTCTGATGCCAAAAATTAGGAATCAGAAGACAAAAGGAAGTACAAATGCACGAAGCGTACCTGATTTTGGGGGGTGATGTCGTATTTATAGACACGGAGAGGGGGTCACTTCTAGACTTGGTTAAATCCGGCACCATGAGCTTGACATATCCTAGTGGTCGGGTCTTGGCCCCATTAAAACTGGACATATCAATACCTCGGTATGGGGCAAGTCTCTGCAATCTTCAATTTTTTGAGTAGGTCTTTGAACATGATGTCGGCTGAGCTCGCCTGGTCTACAAGCATCCTCTATACCTCGACGTCGACCAAGATAGTTGAGACTATCAGAGGTATGTACTTAGTAGGTTTCCCATCCAAGAAACCTTTTCTAGAGAAAGCTAGTGTTGGTCTGTTAGATGGCGCTGCTGGGGTCGGGTTACAGGCGACGTTGAGTATCTCCATTTTCCCTTCAAGGATCATTTTTGTTTCCCCGACATCCACGGAGTATCCTCCAATGATTACCATAGCCACCGACCAAGATCGCTGCTATCTCGGCTTGTCCTCTTCTGGTGAATCACTAGTCTCTTCCTTGGCGAGCTTGGTTACCTCATTGACCACGCCCTTGCCCTTCCGAGGTGAGCGAGACCATTTTCTTTCTTTGTAATCTTCATGTATTGAATGAGTTTCCCCTTTTGGGTCATCTCCTTAATATCATCTCTGAAGACCCTACACTGGTTGGTGTCATGGCCATGCCTTCAGTCATAGCAACAGACTTACGCTTGTCCATGCTCTCCTTCTGGTTGGCGCACTCTGCCAATATTTTCGCCTGTTCGTATTCAGCTTAGTGTGCTCTGCGAACTTACGACAAAGTTCACGTTAACCTCCCTCGAACTCTCTCTAGGGGCGATATTCCTTCTGTTCTTGCTCTTTCGCCGGGATTCAGCTTTGACCGACTTTGCCTGCTAGATCCTTCTCCTCGTTGTCGATAAACTTCTGGGCTCTCAGTAGGAATTCCTCCAGGTTATGAGGCCGATGAACACCGTCCTCGATCTGGGAGAGACTTCCTTTCCGGAGGCCGTGTCTCAAAAAAGGGTAACCTGATCTCATCTTCAAGGTTTCGAACGTTATTTTCTTCCTTGTTGAACCTTTCAACAAAGTTTCGCTGCATTTCTTTTCCCCCTCCGGCGAATTGCTCTCACCACGTCTTCAGGCGTTGGCTTTAGCCATGAAACGGTTAACTGGGATGAGAGCACTCGGACGAGCTGGTCCCAAGATGAGATTGAGGCTGACTCAAGGTACCTAAACCAGGACACTGTTGCCTTGCTCAGAGATATTGGTAAAATCTTGCATTTGACGTCGTCGCTGGCGTTCCGGTACTACAACATGGAGTCAAATGTGTCAATATGCTCATCTGGAATGAACGGACTTCGACGGGCCCAGCTAGAACAACTTCGGGGGGCAGACTCTAGGTACTTCTGAGCAATAGAAGAATGATGCTACCTCCTTGGAGGGGACCTTTCCCTACAAGGATATTCGCTCCGGGATGATGATGAACCAAGACAAGAGCTTCGTCTAGGACTCGAGCTCAGGGCTGTCGGCAGAGTACGGGATCCCCAGCCTCGGATTCACCTACGGGGTGGAGATCGGTGGATATGGTGTATATTAGATGAGGGTTTACTATTAGCGGGAAGGTGGAATTCTGTTCCTTGACTTCTCTTCAATGTAGCTACAAGTTGTTTGCAGAGGATTTGAACCCACCACAACATGGATATATAGTTGCTTATAGGGACCGGCGAATAATTTAACAGATTAACTGATATAGTCTGTATGGTGGCCATGTGGAACACCGTGTAGGTGTGCATTCTTGAGGTATGCACTGATTGCGAGGATTGGTTTTCTTTGAAGCTGACAACAGATCCATGTCGCTTAAAATCTTTTTAGTGCATAAATACATACGCCCAATATTATCTTTACCAGTAGAATCAAACTTTGAGTTTGTTTATTTATTGTGTTCCGATCCCACCGAGCATACCAAATTTGTTGTCAACTGAAAGTTATTATATAAATTCAACTAGCAACTCTCAACAATGATAACATCAGCCAAAAAGTAAATTATGGAAGAAAAAAAAAGCCAAAAGTAAATTAACGAGAAAGTAGATGTATATACAATTTCAACAATACGGGGATGTAAAGGATATCATTAGTTGGTATTTTGCAATATTAGTTGGCACCTTTATGACCTTAGATTATTTACTATTTTCGAGACTGAGATGTAGGTACCCTTTACTCCAATAACTGCACCAATGAGCAAAATTCCTAGGATGATGATCAACTCAAACATAAATCTTCTTGCAGCTTTGTTTATCTTCAAGTAGCATACCCAAGGAAAATAAAATGCCATTGCCACAATAAAAAATGCACCAATGAATGTCATAATGTACCCAAAAAAGGAAGAAATAGTGCACAAGTACACTCATGACAACAATGGTTCTAATGAGAATGGTGATAGGCCTCCTCTTGCATAGACGCCATTTTTCCTCAATAGCATTTACTATTGGGGTGATAATAACAACATACATAATTAGTAAATGGATTAATTACTGTTGTGTAAGTTGCTATCTTAGTACTTATTTTGTTTGTGGGTAGATTTAAGGTTATCTGAGATTTCAACTGATCTCCAAATATCTTGTAACCTAACACAGCGATGGATCCTAACAAAATCTGCAATTACCAAAATGAATATTTGATAAGAAATACTCTGACACACATTATCAACAAAAGTTTACGTATTCGGAGAGTACCACAAGGGAAAGATATTTTTCTAGAATAAAATAGGATTATGAGGCAAACTTACTTTGGAAAATTGGTTTCTACTTTTCATGGAAATGCATATAGTAGGCATTATTGCATGACCACAATAACAAAAAGCAAAGAGACACGTTGAAGTAGTCAATCCACCCCAATTAACTATTTGACCTCTTTCATGAAACCCAACACCATCAATTTCACCAACCCAAACAACACAACAAATTAAAAAAATTGAAGCAAATACCCCACCAAAGGAAATGTATACTAGTGCTCCCAAACTTCTCAACCATGTTGTTGGTACTTGTTGGAGTTACAGAGCACCGAGAGAGAAGAAATGAAATGTATAATTTCCATTGATAAAACTGAATTAATCATCTGTGCAATATTTGTGTCATATACAATACTTTAACTTTAACTGACTCACCAGTGGAAAAAAGGCATTTCATAAAGGTTAAAAACGACATTTCATAACGGTTCATGAACAGATGCGGAAAAAGGAGATATGATAAATTGGGACTTTTAACATCAAACGCAGAACAGATGCAAAAATAGTTTCCATATCTGTTACCCGTACGTCCGTTATAAAAAGTCAATTTTTATCAAATATAAGCGTGTTTTTGACATCAGTTTTTTTGAGAACCGATATGAAAAATAACTTTTCGCATCAGTTTTCTGGGAGAACCGATATTAAATACTGATTTTTAACAACTGTTGATTTAAGAACCGATATTAGAAACGAAGTTTTTTTAAAAAAAAAAATTAAAAAGGTGGTTTCTAATCAGCATAAGACTAAATGTTAGTTCATCAACAAATTTAGAGACTAAATATTAGTTCATCAACTAAAAAGGTGTTGAATCTCTGTAATGTGAAATGACACAAGACTAAATATTAGTTCATCAACTAAAATACATCTTCAATATAACTTGTTAAAAACTCTATCACATACCTCCAACCATAAATCAACAATACTTGCAGAGACAATGTTAAACATATGTCTCATAACATAAAATCCACACTCAGTATTTCCAGGTTGCCTTCGGGACTACAAATTATACGTCATAGTAAATATCATATATAGTAATAAAATACATTATACTCAAGAGTTAAACTACTTACATTGGGGCAAATTCATCTAGGTGTCTTCTTTCTAGTCCCCATCAACGTATGGTATCCTTCCATAGCACTAATAAAAAAGGAAAACATCATTCAAATTCTCTAAATTTGTTGTAAATTTTCTACACATGATGTATAATAAATAAGAGCTTACCTATTAACTTTTTGCTTGAGGGTTGCGGGCGGCTTCTTTCCAAGCGAGCAAAGGAAGACGCTTTCATTACTCATAGGACAAATGATCAACAATTGCCAATGATTTCTACATTAGGGAACAATTAGTGACAACTCACATAGAATTTTAAAAATAATTGATAAACATGTAGCTACATATTATGGTAAGGCGCTAGGTAAAACTCCTTGGAATTAGCTGGAGTCAAAAGGTGCTGAGGAATCACCGGAGGCAAAAAATGTTGAGGGTCAATGAAACCATACAAATCACTATTGCCCTTCAAGATACTTTGGCGGTGCATATACCTAAGATGTCATGCTAAATGTTAATTATGCAGTTTGATAGTTAATCGGTTAACTAAAGTTTAAATAAAACTAACTTACGTAAACCAAAGTTGCACAACACTCATGGTAAGCGTTTGGTTACCACAACAAAGATCCATTACTTCATTCGCTACTAGATAAAAAGCTTCAAGAGTATGATGTTCCAATCTTAGTTGTATACGATCCTTAATAGGTATAATCAATATCATCAACTCTTGAATTGGATTAAGTTGAGGTGCAAAACTTTTGGGTGGAACATCCTTTCTAGATTTTGCAATTTCCTAAACAACAAAGATAATATATTAGTAATTCTTCTCTACCATTACCAAGTTATTTCAAGTATAAATATAGAAAGAAATGAGTAAAATTGAAAACCTTTACTGGAAAAGGTTTAACAAGTCTTCTCGGCCATTGAATAAAACTTTTTAGGGCTTGTTCCACCGTTTAAACCTCATCAGTGGGCATTGGAACTTGAGCACCTCCATGTCGAACCTCTTCAACCACCACCCTCACCATATCATTCTAGAAACTTCTCTTAGCAAATTCTAGAAACTCTTCCACGCGCTTCTCATACTCATTACTTAGACGGCTATTATTGATCCAACAACGATTCATAACTAAAGAGATTGAAGATAGAGTATATGAATGGTAGAGTAGAGGAGTTTGGAATCCACCTTTTTTTCTTGACTCTTTGGTAGTAACTATTTCTCTTGGATTAGCAACCTGCAAAATACCAAATATGACAGAATTTAGAATCCTAGCATTAAAAAATACTAATGATAAAGATATTAAATCTCGATTGTTTTTACACAATTTTTTCACAAGAAACTAAAAAGTAGGAAATGGTCTTATTTTTCTTTGAAAGTAATTAAATCTTGGTTATTTGATCTGTCCATTCTTTATACTGATAAAGAAACAAAAATAATATATTGATAAACATATAATAAAGATACATGCCTTCTCTCTCAACTCAGCGGATATTCCAAGTGCCTGCGGTTATTTGATCTGTCCGTTCTTTATACGTACAACACAACTAGTACAACAACCTATGATAAAAGAACCAAACAATATCAGGAAGCTATGAATAGCATCACAGACCAACCAGATTTCAATCTAGATGGAAATAGAAGGGGCAGAAGGATCAAGTCTCAAAGATGCATTCCATGATCTATAAAGTTAAATTGACCTATTTACCTATAGTAAGCAATTACCACATTGTATTATTAGTTCCAAATAGGAGGCAAAAAGAAATATACACTAGTTTATGTGAATCACTTTTTTTATCTGTATTTTAATACCAAAAAAATGGAAACTATAATCAGTAAGGCCATTACTAATAAGTAATTACATAAATGGGAAAATTGAACCAAGTATGACAGACTCATAAAATTCATCAAATAACTTCATAAGCCAAATAATGGATAATATGTGTTAATTAAGAGTTTGGAGCATCTAAAAGGAACCAATAAAAGATTGAAAATAAAATTCTCTTCCAAGGTTAGAGTAAAAATGTCAAATTGGTACTCTAGGAGGACTCATAAAACTGAGGCATATTTTCTATGTCAAATTCTTTTCAAAAGCATATGTTCTATGTTACTAAAAGTAATTTTATAAAACTGAGGCATATTTTTCTCCAATTCCAGGTCCAAAGCCATAAACTTTTTACTCTAGGACTCATCATTTTTTGGTGCGTGATGACAAAATTTAATTAATCAAGAATTCTAGATACTCAACGTTGCTGAACATTACCTTACTATTTGAAATGAGTGACAGCAATGAAATTTCAAATAAAGTCTGACCTAACTCACCTTGTGCAAGAACAGCAATGGCGACGGCTCAAGAACAGCAACGACGCAGCGATGACTCCCAGCGACGCCGCTAGAACAGCAACGGCGACGGCGCAAGAAAACGGCAGACCAACGGCTCTAGTGCAGAAACGGCAACAGCTTAAGAACAGCAACGGCGTAGCAACAGTGCTGGTGCAGAAACAGCGCTGGTGCAGAAACAGCGTCGGCGCAGCCACAAAATTTTCGTTGAGAGTGACAGGGAGAGGGTTTTCGTTGAGAGTGAGAGTGAGAGTGAGAGGGTTTTCGTTGAGAGTGATGGGTATTCAAGCGAAATGTTGTTTGTGAGAGAGGAGAGTTCCAGTGAGAGGGTTTGTGAGAGGGAAGGGAGTGAACGCGAAAGGGTTTTGGTTCGTGCCTAACATATTAGTGTTTTCCATAACGGGTATCTCATGACCTGATATGAAAGAGCATTTTCTATAATGGGTATAGCGTAGGCCCGATATGAAATATGTAAATTAGCATTTTCGATCATATGTAGATTAATGGGTGATTATAAATGATCAGTGAAGAATAAAGCTAGAGTTGAAGGATCGATCTGCAAAGCATACCTACACGATGAAACAAATTATTTTTGTTCACATTTTTTCAAGAACTTTATGTTGTCAACAAATAATAGAAACGAAATGGAGGTTGAAGAAGAAAGACACCGACTCACTTTTTTTGTGTTTAACAAACCTGGTCGCCCCTCTGGAAAGAATTCAACCGGCTACTTATAAGATAAAAAGCATAAATCAGCACATGTTCATAGTCTTGATCAATTGCACAAATTTGACACTTGAGGAACTTAGCTGATGGTCCTTTTCTTGACACCCAATCATGGAGTGAGGGGAAAAAACAATTAATAGTAGGGTATATGTTAAAGTTGAAACCAGAGGAGGTGAAAATGACTACTACAGTGTGATTGAACACATATATGAACTTGAATACCCACTGTTGGAATATGAAAAGAGAATAGTTTTGTTTTTTTGTAGATGGTTTGATCCATCAGTTAGAGGAACAAAATTGAATCCAAAATGTAATACTGTGGACATTCAAATTAAAGGAATGTATAAACTTTATGATCTGCTTATCATGGCAAAGAATGTGAGGCAGGTGCAGTATGTTCCATATCCATCAACTCGGAGAGGATGGTGTGTTGCAATTAAGACAAAACCACAGGGTCGCATTGAAGCCACTGATGTGGAGGATGGGGTTCCTTATCAGGTGGATGAAATTTCGGGAGTAAATGAGGTAATTGAAGTTGAACCGATTGACTCCTTATGTGATGATCAACTCCAATTTGAAGAAAGTTAAGTAGTATTAGAAGTTCATGAAGATGAAGAACAGAATGAAGATAAAAAAGAGAATGAAGATGAATAATTTTATTAATCTTATGTTGTATTTAAATGTATTAGAGTCGTGATTGTTCTTGTGTTTTCTTATGTTGTCTACTTATGTTGACTTCCTATCTTGTCTTCAAATTTATTAGAATCATTAATATATCATTATTGTTCTTATTAATTTACTTTCTTTAATTTATTTATCAATATAAATCACTAATGTTGTTAGGTGGTACTTAATTAATATTGGGAATATGAGGGGTCGTATGTTTATGGGCTCACCAGCTACCGTTCCGATTGCCCCACGACCTCCGTCTCCATCTGGCCCCGGATGGTATCATTTACCCTCACATGGGCATTTTATGGTAAAAGTGCAATTAAGTTGCAATAAAGTTATGATAAAAGTTCATGTGACCAATAGATATATTTGAGATCAATGCACTAAGTTATTTCATTTCAAGTCATTTTTTTAGTGTGTTTAATCCACTTCAAGTGGTGTATGTGTGTGGCACATATTTTTGTGCATTGATGGAGTCAACAAATTGCTAATCAAGCAAACTTGCTAGTCAAGAAAGGCAAACTTGCTAATCTAGAAAGGAAAAACTTGCTAATAAAGAAAGACAATAAGAGGAAAAGAGGATTACAAAATCCAAGACATTTATGGCATATCAAGACAATCAGAGCAAAAAAGGAAATAATAGATTCTAATCATTAATTGTCATTCAATGGCAAATCAACTAGGTTATTTTCTTAAATTGTTTTGTCTAGTATTCTTGTAATTTTTGAATACCCTTTATTTTTTCCCTTGTATCAGCAAGAACCTCACTTATTATAAATAGGGAGTATATGTGTCAATGAAAAGGAAGAAAGACTTTATCAAAGATTTTGAGTTCATACTCTTTGGTTCTAGATTGGACCAGTTTATTCTATCTTATCAAGAATTCATTTTCTTGTGGCGATCCTCACTTTCATAGGCTTATCCTTGTCTTGGATTAGATTAAGGTGGTGCCCCTAATCTTCACACCCATCTTCTTCACCAATTAAACAAGAGATTATTTCTTTTGTTTAGCTTAAATCGATTCCAAAATTATCCATCACATAAGCCACAAAATTCATATCATTCCTTTCCCATTTTTCATCGATCTTAAGCCCAAAAATACAAAAATATAAGTTACAGCCAGAACCTATATTGAAAATCAAAAGAATGGCTAGTTTCCACAACAAGGAGGCCATCATATACAACAGGGCATATGGGCACACCAGCTGGGTTATCTATGCCTAAACCAGAGCCTCAAGATGATATAGAGCTCGATGTTGGTGGTGGTATTGTTGCTTCTGATTCATCGACCGATGACGAGAGAGTGGAGGTGGTTGTTATTGATGGTGTTAAACTCAAAGTCATTTGTACCAGTGGGGATGCGTAAGTATTATGCTGTTTGTTTTTTTAAAAGTTAAATATGCAACGACTTATATTTTCGATTGGAATCTTGAATGGGACCGTCGTCTGTCTGCGGAGGAGAGTGCTGATAATGACATGCTGCTTGACATCTTGAATTCTATTCATCCGGATGATTCCGACCAAGATCGTTGGCAGTGGAGACTTGATAAATTCCATGAGTTTACGGTTACATCCTGTTACGCTTTTATGTTGAATCTGATGCATCATGATAGGTTGGATAGTGACATTCAAAGCGCTTTAGATGATATGTCGCAGCTTTCGATTCCCACTAAGGTTGGGGTTTTCGGTTGGAGATTGTTGTTGGGAAAGCTTCCAACTCGCGATGCTCTTATTTCAAGGGGTATTATTAGGGACCCTCATGAGTCGTGTTGTCCTTTTTGTTAGCAAGATGAATCTATTTTCCATTTATTTTTTCTTTGCTGGTGTTCCCGATCAGTCTGGACTGCTATTCATACTTGGATGAACATTACGGTTATGGATTCTCTTGTTGGAGTTGCGCATTTTAAGGCTCATGGGTTCTTGCTGGATTCCAAGAAGGCCAGGAGGTTGAAGTATTTGCTATAGATGGCAGTTACGTGGTGTATTTGGGTTCATCGGAACAATATTCTGTTTAGGGATCAAGTCTTTAACTCCCAAGTGATTGTCAATCATGTCAAAAATATATCCTAGAGCTGGTTCATTAGCATTGAAGGTCGCAATTCATCTTTAAATATTTCTGATTGGTGGGGAAATCCAATAATTGTATGAACTCAGTGTAGTTTGGACTCTTGCCTCATTCTCCCTGGGGTACTCTTTCCTCCTTGGGTCTTTTTCCCATGAGGTTTTGGCCCAAAGAGGTTTTAATGCGGCCCCTTATATTTGTAACAGTTTGGGTGCCCGTTTGCACCCCCTTTAATATAATTTTTTGCTTATAAAAAAACGTTATTTTTTAATGATCAGAAATTCAAATTAAAAAAATAACACAAATACAAAATCCCAAATCTTAAATCCCTTTTCACCATCAACACCAAAAATTGCTTTCCTAGACACCCAACAGCAAAAAACAAAACAAAGAAATAATTTTTTACAACAAAAAACAAAGGAAGAAGATGATGATGATGATTTGAACACGAATGAAACCAAATCAAGAGATCAGAAATCCAATGTAATGTAGGAAGCAACAAAGGAAACTTTGTGTGTATCACTGTGCACATTATGGATGGCCATGATGGCCACTATTCATCATCGCAGCACCTCAACATTCTCTATCCTTATTCTCTTCATCGCTCTTTTCAAAACCCTAACCTCAAATCCCTCTACCTGTCTCTCCCCACCATCACAACCTCCCCCTCCCAACTACAGCATCAGAAGCCACGCCGGGCAGGAGCAATCATAGTTGTCATCTTGGGGGGTTATTCGGTTGAATCTCTCGAAACCAACAGATCACTCAAGAGGTAATGGGAGGAAATATTGCACGCTTCAAGCAAATCAACTCGGAGGAAAACTCCAACCCGACCTCCACTGGTCTTCTCAGACCACGATCTACGGAATGGAGTTGTAAACAACTACGTCCCACTTGTGATCTCCGTGACGATGTTAGACGTCTGTGTTCTGTGGATACTAGTCGACCAGGGGAGCTCTGTGGTTGAGCTTGTATCTTACAGTGGATCGGACTTATCCGAGTTCAACTAAGCCTCGACTCGGCCACTCGGGTATGTCGAGCTCATGGTTACCTACGGGGTAGGCTATCTCTCTCGAGCGTTCAAGACACAGTTTCTGGTGCTGCCCTGTGACTCGCCTTACAACTGCATCGTCGAAAGGCCAACCCTAGGGGCACTAGGGGCGGTGGCCTCCACGATTCACCTGAAAATGAAGTTCTACTCATTAAATGACGAAATTATCACGATTTCCGCCGACTTAGAAGCTACAAAGAGGTGTCATTACTTATCGGCAAAAGCGGCGCCCTGTTCCGAATGAATCGGCAAGACTCACCAAGGGAAGGCCAAAGACATGCAGGTGGAAATCCGAGCTGAGCGAACATCGCCAGAGGTTGGCCTACCCGACCCAGATTCCCGATACGATCCGGATAGCTTAGAGGATGAGCAAGACGACCAGATCGCGAAGGAGCTAAAAAATCGAATCAAGCTCCCCGAACCCGATGGAGATTTTTTGGAAGTACCTCTAAGAGACGACCCCGCTAAAACAGTGAAGCTCGGAGTCGGACTCCCAAATATGTGCAGAAGGGCCTCATCACCTACCTCAAGCAACACGCTGACTTGTTCGCCTGGTCTGCGGCGTACGTGCCAGGAGTCCCTCTTGAGGTCGCTTGCCACCACCTCGCACTTGATCCCAAAGCCAAGTGGGTCGCTCAAAAACGACGCGTCCAGAATGAAGAAAAGGCTGAGGCTGCCTCTAAGGCCGTCTCGGACCTCATTTCTGTGGGGTTCATTAAGGAAGTAAAGTACACTACTTGGCTATCAAATGTAGTGATAGTCAAAAAGAGTAATGGTATATGGCGCATGTGTGTAGACTACACCGACCTCAACCGGGCATGCCCAAAGGAGGTTTTTCGGATCCCGAGTGTGGACAAGCTAGTGGATTGCGCATCAAGATTCCTCCTCTTATTGTTCCTCAACGCGTATTCCGGATACAATCAGATACCAATGTACCCACCAGATTAAGAAAACATGGCTTTCATTACAGACCGGGGAAATTATTTCTACAGACTCATGCGATTCTGTATAAAGAATGTCGGGGCTATGTACCATCGAATGACGAATAAGGTCTTCATGAACCAAATAGGTCGGGTAGTGGAAGTGTACTTAGACGCCAAGGATCAAGCCAGGAGACCCAATCCGCTTGGAAAACGAAACAATATGCGATTGGATCCGGCCCAACAGACAGATCTCCACGCGGACCCAAGATCAACAGTCCAGATCACCTCACCTCGATCCGACGGTTTGGAACCGGGCACGATCCGCAGAGCTCCCTAGCACGCGTCTATAAATACGGCACTACCCCACAGAATCAGGTACGCTCCTTTCATTTGTATCTCCACCTGACTTCTGGTCGCTGACTTTGGCATCGGAGTGTCTGCAGGTACCCAACCTTTCCGAGTCCAACCTCAGAAAAAGACGACGTTGAAAAGGACAACTTCGGAGGATTTCGACTTAGAAGGCATTCTTCCGACCTCAAGCCAAGGAGAATACTATGCAGAGATATCCTGCAACAACTATTGACCCAGGATTCGGGATCCGAGGTCACGTACTGAACAGTCGACTTCACAGGATACAAAACCGCCGACCACCACTTCGCTTTCCTGGAATCGAGTCTCCAATAAATAATTAAATGAACACGTTAAGACTAAATAATAGCCTCCAACCTAATTTCTCAGCCGAGTCTTACCTCGGCTAATTTAGGGTCAGTCGAGTAGGCATCTCATCTTCTCCTAGGCTGCTTATCTTAGCTATTAAGTGGCTAATTTTGTCTGTTGCCGACGGGAATCAGCACTCGGCCTTCGGCTAGCCGATTCTACATCAGCCGAGCGACCCCTCGACAAAATTGGGTGTAAACAAAGGTTTGAGAAATTACGTGAGATTCTTTTGTTGGGTCTAAGTCAGCAACTGCTTCTTCTTTGACAATATCCCCACTCACTTCTTGTTTGAAATGAGAAACACCACATTCGGCCTCAAGGGCCGCTCTTATCTTGTTTTCATCCGTATAGGCCGATATTCTAGCTATGAAACTCGAGTCCATCATACAATTTCCAATTCGACCGTGTCACGGTCTTGTCCAACATCCATGTGGCTTAATTCAAAGCCAACATGAGGGTTGAGAATCGTGGCTAAAGGTTTACCCTTTTCCTTAAACTGTCTTTTCAAATCAATGCCCTGCTCAATTTTGAATGGGCCATCGTCTACCCATATCTTGTCTACGTTGAAAACCTTAGCATTAGGAGTATTGAAGGATGTAGGGTCTGTATCAATTATTCGACATTCATCAAGATCATTCCAAATGAACATCGTTTTATATAAAGTTGAAGGAACTATCACTACAGTTGTGTCTAGAAACCACATGACCAATCTCAGTGGATCATGTTATCTTTCAGAATGAGAAATAAATGCTTATCATGTTAGGGTAAATATTCAGAAGGCAGATATCTTTTCAAAAATGGGAAAAGGATTATAAGAAACTTGTGTAGTCTTTCTTGTACTTGTTTCCCCATTCTGCCAAATATGATGTCCTTCTAAAATCTAACTTAGCACTATAAACGCCTAGTTCTGATTTTGAAGGAACACACGGTCCACTATGTTTCATATATATTTTTTATATTATAATTCTATTTTCTTTACCTTTATATTCTGGACCGATATATATATATATATATATATATATATATATATATATATATATATATATATGAAGACTTAAGCAATAACGAAAGAGAAAAACAGAATAATGAAGAAGACAAGTTTTCATAAACAAAGAAGTTACAGAAAGCCATTTATTAATGATACAAGAGGCTTACAAGATTATCTTACAAAGATAACTTACAGAGGCTTCAGGGATGTCAAATGCTTCAGAGCTGAGATATGAAATCTTAGGTGAAGTATTTTTCGATGCTTTGAAATGAAAACTAAGCCATCCTTTTATAGAGGGAAGGTGGCTGTTACAAACCTACAGCTGGCGGTAAAAGCGAAATAATTACATTGATTCGAAATCACCGAAAGAGAAAGGTGATAAAGACTAATGCCTAATAAAACAAAAGACTTTAATAAAGAAGTCAAAAGTGCACAGTAAAGTTGTCTGCCACGAGAGACTTTGTTGACAGGGAATCTTTCTTTGTCAAAAGTGGTAATGATGCTGTCTGCAATAATCCATGTAGAGCCAAAACCTTATCACGAAGGAATCTGCTTTTCCAAAGGTGATAAAGACCTTGTCTGCCACTGATGATGACTGATAATGATGCTGCTTCAATAATTCAAAATACTTTGCTACGAAGTCAAAAGTAGCCAAGATAATTCTGAGTGCTTGATGATGCAAGCGATGACGAAGGAGATTAGTTCAGTAATTGAACAAACTCTTCTGGTGTAATCTTTTCTGGGGTAAGAGGGTAATCTGATGGCTCGATCATCTGATGTCTAAGCCAGGTGGCTTCTTCATGAGGGCACCAGAGCGAGGTGGTTGTGGTTTCTGTTAATAGGTCTTGATCAAGGATTTTGTGGGGGAATTGATCATACCTTAAAGAGGAGAAGAGGGCTGGGCTATTAATGTCAACCTCTTTTAATCTAATTGTAAAGTACACATCGTAATAGGGTTCTTTGGCCATGTAGATGTGATGCTTTGCAGGGATGTAATTGCTATTCTGGTTAATGGGGTGACTGGAGAATACTTCTAAGTAGAAGGGAGAGGTATTCATGTCGTAGAACTTTTTAATCCAAGCATTGACCTTGGGACCAAAAATTAATACTGGCTGGAAACAGACCATTGTTTTCATGAATCCAGAGAAAAATAATCTTTCCACTAGTCTAGTGTCGAGACGATTGGGAAGACACTCTACTAGGTAGGGAAAAGAGCTAGGGCCAGGGAGATAATGAGATATGCTAGTGAACTCTTGATACTGGGTTAGTCTCATGTAATTTCTGGGATGAGAATCTTCAGATAGGCCAAAGAGCCATAACTGTAAATTCTTTAAATCATTTAATAAAGATTCTTCAGCCAGAGAAGTAATTCTGTCTTGAATTTCTTCTGGTAATTGTTTTAAAAATCTTTTTCATCTGTCTTAGAAAAGGCTCGTAAGGAGTCTCTTCTAAGTAATTGATCAAATGATCAGAATGTTCAAGTTCGAACTGAATGCCTTCAATTTCCATTCTAAGACTGGAGATTTGGGCTTTCAAATCCAGAACTTTCTTTGAAAATAATTCTTTGTAATTACCTGGCTTTCTTCCTGAGGGAAGGCAGAGGGCCTTGTCCTTAGGGTTTTCAAAACTAGCCGGGTTATTTTCTAAAAAGTAATAGTTAAGGGCGGTCAAAGCCTTTAACCTTTCAGTACAGTTGGTTGCTTGGTGAAAAGCGTCCAACGATTCCTGCTCTGATGAAAAGGGGCAATCCCTTAGGGCTTTGAATGCCCGAGGGTGATCTTCTGGTAATAAGGCAGGTTCCTTACCTTTTCTCTTGTAATTCTAGCTTGTAGCCATCTTCTTCTTTAAGGGAAAAAGGTCCTTTAAGGGAGAAAGGTAATGTGAGGTAAGACTGAAGTAAGAACTGGCTGATTTCTTCTTGTGATTCTGAGGAGGGTCAAGACCATCATCCTTTGCTGAGCTCATGGTTTTTCCTGCAAAAACTCTTGAGTTCAAGTCAGTTCCCTTTTGAGAAATCAAATTAATTGAGGAAGTGGATGCTTCCTTTAGATTATTTAAGTCTTTAATTCTAGGTGGTTTTAATAGAGTAAAGTAAATAATACGAAGATTAGGAATAAAATCAGCGACATAATTCACACAACCTAAGAATCTTTGTAATTGAGTTTTATCTTTCAATTCATCAGGAAATTTATCACCAAACTCAATACCTCTACTAATGGGGATAATGGTTCCTTGAGAGATGTTAAAACCTAAAAATCTAATATTGACTTGGAATAATTTCGTTTTTCTGGCAGATAAAACCAAACCATTATTCTTAATGACGTTGAAGAACCTATCTAAATGCTCAAAGTGTTGAGTGAGGGACTTAGAGAAAACAAGGATATCGTCCAGGTAGACAATAGAAAAGTCCTGATAATCATTTAGAATATCATTCATAATGTGCTGAAATTCACTCGGGGCATTTTTTAAACCTAAAGGCATAACGTTCCATTCATAATGTCCAAAGGGGACAACAAAGGCAGTCTTATATTTATCCTCTTCTTCTAGTTGGATCTGATAGTATCCAGATTTCAAATCAAACTTAGAGAATATGACTGCGCTATTTAATCTCCTAATTAGGTCTCTTTTATTGGGGATAGGGTACCTAATCCATCGTAAAACTTTATTCAAGGGCTTGTAATTGATTACTAATCTAGGAGCACCTCTTTCTAATTCTCCGGAGTTATTGACGTAAAAGCCTGTACAACTCCAGGGGGATTTGCTAGGTCGGATGAGGCCTTTATCCGAGTAATCTTTAGTTTCCCTTTTACAGTATTCTAGATACTGTTGATTCATCTGGATAGGTCTTGCCTTGGTGGGAATTGACCTTTCATCAAATCCTGGTTCGTAAGGCAAGGAGACGATGTGCTTCTTCCTTTCCCAAAAGGCATTGGGATGCTCAGCACAAATTTCCTTTTCAAACCTATGTTGAAGTTGGCTAATGCTTTCTTGGATGGTCTTGGATTGTAATTGTTCTTCTATTCTATGGTACCGAACTTCTTTTTTAAGCATTGTAATATGTTTTTTCTTTTGAGGTATCAGGCTAATGGGAGAAGCAGGAGCTTCCCGTAGGTTGTTTAATTCTCTAATTCTGGGAGGTGTAAAAAAGGTAAAACTAACTTCCTTTCCCAAGGCTTCTGAAGTTATAGCCGTGTGGGAAACCTTAAACGGATATAATAGGGCTAAAAAGGGGGTTCCTAATATGACCTGTTCATGCAAATTCTTAACTAATAGGAATGGTGTACAGTAGCAGACATGGTCTTTACAAATTTTAGCATCAGCTAACTTGTAAGAAATCTCTAACTTATGTCCGCCTGCACCACTTAATCCTTCTAATGTCTTCTCATAATATTTGGTGGGGATTAATCCTTCTTGTATGCAGTTTACATCTGCACCGGAATCTATTAGCACAATGAGTTCAAACCTCTGATCCCTGATGACTATGGTTAAAGCACAGTGCCATTTGTGAGTAATCATTTTGTTTAACAGGGATGTGTGGGGGGTGCCTTCTCTTCTACTTTCAGTAATAACTTTATTAGTGCCAGATAAAACCTTTGTTGAACTCCTAGGGTCCGATCCTGAGTCCTCTTGTTTTAATAACTCTATTTCTTTCTTAGCGAAAGAAATCTCATTCTGCAGGTCTTTAATAGTTACTCGCGGGGCAATTGTGGCTTTGATCCTACTGGTGGGTTCTTTAGACTCTGCTTTACTGGTAAGGATATTAATATAGCCGTGTGGTTCTATATGAGAACAACATTTGTTTCTGAGCTTCTCCTTCGGGTCGGTACTGTCTATAGCTTGGTTGTCATAGGTGGGATCTCCTGACGAACTCAAGGTTTCGGCACCTATCAATATGCTAACAGTATTTTCTCTCAGTTCTTCCCGAATTCCTAATTT
This sequence comes from Astragalus glycyphyllos, assembly GCA_963573325.1. NCBI lineage: Eukaryota > Viridiplantae > Streptophyta > Magnoliopsida > Fabales > Fabaceae > Astragalus > Astragalus glycyphyllos. Next base: position 20,569,520 of record OY754308.1, read on the forward strand.
ATTGGTGCTATTGGGCTTTCGCTTAGTTCTGCAATTCTTAGCGTAATGCCCGAATCTTTCACACCTAAGGCACTTAACACTCGACCCATCGTAATCCTTAAGTCTCCTGCTAGACTTGCCAGAACTCCTCTTGATAGTCTTTCTTTGGTTGTGGTTAGAGTTCTTAGTCTTGTCTTGGTACCTTCTTAATTTCCTTATTAGGTCATTTGTCCTAACTCCTAAGGGGGTTTTGTTTAGTCTCTCTTTAGGAATATCATGACCTTTCATTCTAGCTGGCGCCAGCGGGGGGTGAACAGGCTTGACGACTTTGCTTGTCGAGGTAGGCCATTGCTGGGTAATTCTAGTGTTAATACCTATGTGCTTCTCTCCTAAGAAGGGATTGCCTAAACCCTTTTCTAGACAGTAATCCTCAAACCAAGTAAAGAAATAAATATTAATTCTATTTTTTCTAAGGTAATCATAAAATAATTGCAAGTAATCAGCTGTTTGCTGTTTAGAGAAAGTGGCGAAATACCAGTTTCTCTTTTCTTTGTTGTAATCAGCCTCGAAATCCTTTCGAATCCAAGGCTTGTCTATCTCAAACTCTTCTTCTACAGTGATGACTGCAAGAATTTGAGAGGCTGTGGGAGACATAGGTGGTGACTCCGACCTAGTCTCTGACTCATATAAAGGTTGGGGGTATGTTAGGAGTAAAGTCAACTCCTGCCAGGTCAATATTAATTGTAGATGCTGAATCTACAGATCTTGTCATACCCTAATTTTGTCCGCCTAGGTTTAAAACCCTAATTTTCCGCAAAAAATAAATAAATTGAGAAGTGTGGTTTTATTTTGAGAAGTGAAGAGCATTATGCATGTATTCTTGGGTTTTAAAAGTCATTCTAGGGCTTTTAAATTCATTGTTAGAGTGGAAATGCATTTGTTGTTAAAAAACAAGGTTTTTTTAGGGCAAAAGGGTATTTTGGTCATTGTCAAAAATAAGATAATTTCTCATCAAGAATCATTGTGCAATTTTAGAGAAATTTATTTGAGGCAAAACATTTTTGGTCATGTATGTATGTATGCGCATGCATGCATACATTGTGCACAAAATTTCAAAAAAGGATCAAAAGGGAATATTCTACAAAAAGTTCCAAGATGTGATTTTTATGACATTTTTGGTCATGGTGATCACATAAAATGGCATATTCCTAAGATTCCTAGTATGTGGCCTAAATTGGGTGTATTTTTGTACAATTATCCTAAGAAGAATAATAAAAAATGAAGGGATAATGGAATGGTCATATAATAGTACAATAGTACAAGATGACAACTAGCAAAACTTGGTCACCAAGGACCCCTCCCATTTATGCGCCTACCCCTTCTCTATTCTCTCATTTTGTGTTTCCTCAATGTCCTCAATCCATGTGAGCCTCAATCCTAGCCTTTGATTCAAAATTAAAATCAAATCCTAGAGCACAACTAGTGCACAATGACCTAACTACCCTTAAACCTAATTGCTTTCTATATATACCCTATTAACCTCACCTCACAAAAAAAAAGAGGAGAGCTTTTGGCCTCACCATTCACTCATAAACCCTAGCACACAACTCCCTCCTCACCTTCTCTCCATTTTATGCGCCACCCCCTCTCCCTTCTCTCTAACTCACTTCTTCATTTCTCATCTACCCACACACATTCAATCCATCTTCCAAGCCTAAACACTAATTTTCAACCATCAATCCTTCATAAAATCACACAAAAGTTCAAGATCAAGGGTCATTTTTTGGAGATTGAAGACCAAGCTTGAAGATAAGTTGATTTGGTTGATTGTTTCTTCATCTATTGTGTTTATTTGGAGCTCATCTTAAGGTATGTGATTCCTAGACCCCTTCTCTTGTAAATCCTTGCATAAAGTCATCATTTTTTGCATATTTGTGAGATTTCCACTTCCAAAAATGTAGATCCTCTCTTTTAACTTCATTTTTATGCTTGTGCATATGTTAATCTCATGAATCTTTGTTTTGATGCTTTGATTTTGGGGGTTATATGCATGATTTTGTTGTTTTAATTGAAATAAAATGTTATTTGCTTTGATGATAATTTCGCATGCTTCAAATAAAAATGTGTTTTATGATTTTTGTTGGTTCTCATGGTTGAATCTTGTGAATAAATGCATCTATGTTTTGGTTATGTCACTCGCTTGCTTGATTTGGTTGACTTGTTGAAATAAATTGATGATTGGCCATTAAACTTGCAAATATTCAAACCTAGGTTGTTAATTGTGAAATTTGTGATTTGAGAAAAATGAATTTGGGTTTTGGTTCATTTATGGTCCACAAATGATCTTGGGTTATGCTAAGTTGGCAAGAGATAGGTTACTTCAACCTTGATGCCTATGCTTGTAAGCATTTAAAAATTCAATTCCCATTTGATGTGCTTGTGAAATGTGAGCAAAAAGGGGTCTATAAACCATTGAATTTGCGCACATGATTGGTCTCCAATGACCTTGATGCATCCTCAAGTTTAATCATGCTTTCTTTGCTCTTTGAGTTTAATGTAAATTGTTGTTTGAAGTTTGTGAAGTTTTGGCAAAGGATAGGCCACTTAGAGCCTTGATGCACCATTGCATTGTCTTAATAAATTGCAAAGGAGAGACTACTTGGAGTCTTGATGCACTTTCCATTTCTCAATCGGCAAAGGATAGGTTCATTTAACCTTGATGCACATGCATTTTGCCTACTCATGCATTCTTGAATTGAAGCTTGGTACTCAATGATTGATATACTTGTTTATGTGCTTGTAGTGCATTAAAATGTTGAATTGGCGTTCACAATTTGCTTGTTTTGATTTCCACCAATTGTTACTCGTTAGTAACTCTCCAAAACTTCAAAACCATGTTGCATACAAAGAACAACTTGTTACTCGTTAGTAACGTTCCAACTTCAAAACATTTTTTTGCATTTACATAATCATTGACAAACAACTTCACTTCTTCTCAAAACAATTTCAAACTATTTTTCACAAATCAAACTTTGTTGAGGATAATGCGAAGCCTTTGCTTGCACGATTGTCAACAATGGGGTGCTAGTGGTGATCACTTGGAGTCTTTGCTCAATTGATTATCATGAACACTCATTTTTCAAAAGAACTCTCATTTCACAAATTAAAAACTTTGTTGAGGATAATGCGAAGCCCTTTGCTTGCACGATTGTCAACAATGGGGTGCTAGTGGTGATCACTTGGAGTCTTTGCTCAATTGATTATCATGAACACTCATTTTTCAAAAGAACTCTCATTTCACAAATTAAAAACTTTGTTGAGGATAATGCGAAGCCTTTGCTTGCACGATCCTCAATAATGGGATGCTAGTGGTGATCACTCGAAACCTTTGTTGTTTGATCACTGTGAACATTCAATTTTTACAATTAAACAACTAAAAAATAAAAACCTTTTCTCGACAACCGAGAACTACGTAAGTTTTGAATTCTCCATCGCACTGGGAGATACGTAGGAGCGGGTCGCATTCCCGTCAAGCACGACAAATGAAAACCATTTTCTTTTCAAAAAAACAAACCCTTTTCCAAAACAAGGCAATTTCTAAAAACAAAACCATTTTCGAAAACAAGAACTACGTTGCTTTGATTCCCTCCCCGGGATACGTAGGCACGGTGCCCTCCCGTCAAGCGCAAAAGATTAAATTTTCCTTAAGTTTTTCCATAAAGTAAGGAGAGATAAAGAGAGATAAAAACAAAGAATTTCTTAAATCAACCTTTTAAATCACACGTCAAATCGAGGTTCCCTTTCAGTAGAAAGGATGTGTGGGGTGCTCGTACCTTCCCCATGCATAACCGACCCCCGAACTCAAATCTCGTGGTTCCAAGGACCATTGTCTTTCAAGAAAGGTTTTTTTCAATGTTTTACCTCTAAAAAAAATATTGGTGGCGACTCCAATTCACGTTGTGCGAAGAGAAATCCCTCCAAAGGATTTTTCGGGGTGCAACAGATCTTCTAGAGCCTAAACTGCTTCTACAGCTCGACTCATCACCTCTTAATGAATGACCCCTATTCATTCTAATACGAACAGTCCCATCATCTTCCATGATGAACTGTCTGGGTTTTCTTGCCTCTACTTTGGGCAAAGGCATGACTTCAATCAAAACCCATTCATCAGGTAACTTACTAATGGCATCAGAGGCTCTTAACTTCTTAGGCGTAATAATACTAGATCGCCTTAAGTTAGCCTCGGTAATTACCATTTCGTTCCTGGGGGAACTTCTCAAAGCTTTAAAGTTGTAATTCACGTTTGAAACTTTGTACTTAATCCTGTAACAAACATCAAGGTTAGCAACACCTTCATAAAACAAATCATCCATACACTGAACATTAATAACTAATGAGTTCTTAGTAAAACTATTCATCAAATTCATGGAGTAATTTGGATAACAATTGAAATAAACTGGGCCATCATTTAGATTTGACTCTAAAATAGCAACGATAGACTCAGAAAACTTCTTAATTCTAGTATCACGCAGAATTAATAATATAGGGGTATTTAATCCTAATTTATGCAAAGGTTTAACAGCAACTTGTATTAATCCAAGATGAACATATTGAAATCCTTGATTAACATGATTATCAATTAATTCTTCATTCACAGATTAATAGACTCATGATGATTAACAATAGATCTAGACGACACTATTGTATGCATAATATGCTGTGCCATAAACTTATCAAAAGAACTGGTTTTGTAAATCTCTTTGTAATTGATGCTAGGCATCATCCAGTTTTGTAATCTAGTTTCTGTTTCAGCTATTTGTAACTCTTTGTTCTGGTAACTGTCTTGGTCATTTCGGGCTTCTAATTGTTCTTGTGTAAGACTCGTGGTTACCAACGCTCTGTCTCTCCTCGAGGATCCTAACTCACTCAGGGTTCTAAGTAATCTAGCCATGGTTTACTATTCCTCTTCTTCTATCTCCCTATCACTCTCTTCTTTCTTAACGGAAACACCCACGATTCTACTGTCTGCGGGACCACCAAACGGACTCTCTAGTTGCGGGACCACCAACACGCCTTCTCTCGGCTTCAACGGCTGACCAACACAACTATCCGGGCTGACCAACACAAACGACCTGGGCTATACACTCGCTAAGAAATAGGATATCGAAGATATCGGTTAAGAAAATAGGAATATGGTTCAACTACCTAGATACCATAAGCAGGCTCTGATACTAGGGTTGAGGGAAGGGCGGAGGTAAGGGCGGAAGACTTAAGCAATCACATAAAAGAAATACAGAATAATGAAGAAGACAAGTTTTCATAAACCTAGATACCAGAAGTCTTCTATGTTTATGAAAACTTGTCTTCTTCATTATTCTGTCTTTCTTTTATGTTATTGCTTAAGTCTTCCGCCATTACCTCCGCCCTTCCCTCAACCCTGGTATCAGAGCCTGCTTCTGGTATCTAGGTAGTTGACCCCATATTACTATTTTCTTAACCTATATCTTCGATATCCTATTTCTTAGCGAGTGTATAGCCCAGGTCGTTTGTGTTGGTCAGCCCGGATAGTTGTGTTGGTCAGCCGTTGAAGCCGAGAGAAGGCGTGTTGGTGGTCCCGCAACCAGAGAGTCCGTTTGGTGGTCCCACAGACAGTAGAATCGTAGGTGTTTCCGTTAAGAAAGAAGAGAGTGATAGGGAGATAGAAGAAGAGAAATAGTAAACCACGGCTAGATTACTTAGAACCCTGAGTGAGTTAGGATCCTCGAGGAGGGATAGAGCGTTGGTAACCACGAGTCTTACACAAGAACAATTAGAAGCCAGAAATGACCAAGACAGTTACCAGAACAAAGAGTTACAAATAGCTGAAATAGAAACTAGATTACAAAACTGGACGATGCCTAGCATCAGTTACAACGAGATTTACCAAACCAGTTCTTTTGATAAGTTTAGAGCACAGCATATTATGCATACAATAGAGTCGTCTAGATCTATTGTTAATCGTCATGAGTCTATTAATCTGTTGAATGAAGAATTAATTAATGGTCATGTTAATCAAGGATTTCAATATGTTCATCTTGGATTAATACAAGTTGCTGTTAAACCTTTGCATAAATTAGGATTAAATACCCCTATATTACTGATTCTGCGTGATACTATTATCAAGAAGTTTTCTGAGTCTATCGTTGCTATTTTAGAGTCAAATCTAAATGATGGCCCAGTTTACTTTAATTGTTATCCCAATTATTCCATGAATTTGATGAATAGTTTTACTAAAAACTCATTAGTTATTAATGTTCAGTGTATGGATGATTTGTTTTATGAAGGTGTTTCAAACGTGAATTACAACTTTAAAGCTTTGAGAAGTTCCCCCCAGGAATGAAACGGTTGAAGGAAGGGCGGAGGTAAGGGCGGAAGACTTAAGCAATAACATAAAAGAAATACAGAATAATGAAGAAGACAAGTTTTCATAAACGTAGAAGATACAGAAAGTCATTTACTAATGATACAAGAGGCTTACAAGATTATCTTACAAAGATAACTTACAGAGGCTTCAGGGACGTCAAATGTTTCTTAGCTGAGATATGAAATCTTAGGTGAAGTTTTCTTCGATGCTTTGAAATGAAAACTAAGCCATCCTTTTATAGAGGGAAGGTGGCTGTTACAAACCTACAGCTGGCGGTAAAAGTGAAATAATTACATTGATTCAAAATCACCGAAAGAGAAAGGTGATAAAGACTAATGCCTAATAAAACAAAAGACTTTAATAAAGAAGTCAAAAGTGCACAGTAAAGTTGTCTGCCACGAGAGACTTTGTTGACAGGGAATCTTTCTTTGTCAAAAGTGGTAATGATGCTGTCTGCAATAATCCATGTAGAGCCAAAACCTTATCACGAAGGAATCTGCTTTTCCAAAGGTGATAAAGACCTTGTCTGCCACTGATGATGACTGATAATGATGCTGCTTCAATAATTCAAAATACTTTGCTACGAAGTCAAAAGTAGCCAAGATAATTCTGAGTGCTTGATGATGCAAGCGATGACGAAGGAGATTAGTTCAGTAATTGAACAAACTCTTCTGGTGTAATCTTTTCTGGGGTAAGAGGGTAATCTGATGGCTCGATCATCTGATGTCTAAGCCAGGTGGCTTCTTCATGAGGGCACCAGAGCGAGATGGTTGTGGTTTCTGTTAATAGGTCTTGATCAAGGATTTTGTGGGGGAATTGATCATACCTTAAAGAGGAGAAGAGGGCTGGGCTATTAATGTCAACCTCTTTTAATCTAATTGTAAAGTACACATCGTAATAGGGTTCTTTGGCCATGTAGATGTGATGCTTTGCAGGGATGTAATTGCTATTCTGGTTAATGGGGTGACTGGAGAATACTTCTAAGTAGAAGGGAGAGGTATTCATGTCGTAGAACTTTTTAATCCAAGCATTGACCTTGGGACCAAAAATTAATACTGGCTGGAAACAGACCATTGTTTTCATGAATCCAGAGAAAAATAATCTTTCCACTAGTCTAGTGTCGAGACGATTGGGAAGACACTCTACTAGGTAGGGAAAAGAGCTAGGGCCAGGGAGATAATGAGATATGCTAGTGAACTCTTGATACTGGGTTAGTCTCATGTAATTTCTGGGATGAGAATCTTCAGATAGGCCAAAGAGCCATAACTGTAAATTCTTTAAATCATTTAATAAAGATTCTTCAGCCAGAGAAGTAATTCTGTCTTGAATTTCTTCTGGTAATTGTTTTAAAAATCTTTTTCATCTGTCTTAGAAAAGGCTCGTAAGGAGTCTCTTCTAAGTAATTGATCAAATGATCAGAATGTTCAAGTTCGAGCTGAATGCCTTCAATTTCCATTCTAAGACTGGAGATTTGGGCTTTCAAATCCAGAACTTTCTTTGAAAATAATTCTTTGTAATTACCTGGCTTTCTTCCTGAGGGAAGGCAGAGGGCCTTGTCCTTAGGGTTTTCAAAACTAGCCGAGTTATTTTCTAAAAAGTAATAGTTAAGGGCGGTTAAAGCCTTTAACCTTTCAGTACAGTTGGTTGCTTGGTGAAAAGCGTCCAACGATTCCTGCTCCGATGAAAAGGGGCAATCCCTTAGGGCTTTGAATGCCCGAGGGTGATCTTCTTGTAATAAGGCAGGTTCCTTACCTTTTCTCTTGTAATTCTGGCTTGTAGCCATCTTCTTCTTTAAGGGAAAAAGGTCCTTTAAGGGAGAAAGGTAATGTGAGGTAAGACTGAAGTAAGAACTGGCTGATTTCTTCTTGTGATTCTGAGGAGGGTCAAGACCATCATCCTTTGCTGAGCTCATGGTTTTTCCTGCAAAAACTCTTGAGTTCAAGTCAGTTCCCTTTTGAGAAATCAAATTAATTGAGGAAGTGGATGCTTCCTTTAGATTATTTAAGTCTTTAATTCTAGGTGGTTTTAATAAAGTAAAACTTACTTCCTTTCCCAGGGCTTCTGAAGTTATAGCCGTGTGGGAAACTTTGAACGGATATAATAAAGATAAAAATGGAGTTCCTAATATGACATGCTCATGCAAATTTCTAACTAATAAGAATGGTGTACGGTAACAGACATGATCCTTACAGATCTTAGCATCAGATATTTTGTAAGAAACATTTAGTCTTTGTCCACCTTCACCACTTAATCCTTCTAATGTTTTTTCATAAAACTCAGCAGGGATTAAAGCTTCCTGTATGCAGTTCACATCCGCACCGGAATCTATTAATGCAATAAACTCAAATCTTTGATCTTTGATAATCATGGTTAAAGCACAGTGCCACTTATAAGTAACCATCCTGTTTAATAAAGACATATAAGAAACATCATTATTGCTGCTCTCAGCAATTTCTTCATTGGAACCATTTAATATGACTTTTCCTTTAATTTCTAAATATCTAATTTCTAATTCTAAATCCTTTTGTTTCAGTAATTCTATTTCTTGCTTCATGAGAGAGATCTCATTCTGCAAGTCTCTAACAGAAATCGTAGGGGCTATAGGAGGCTTGAATCTTTTCATAATATCCTTAAATTCTATTTTGTGAACTATGTCCTTCTCTAATTCTTCTCTATCTATGATGGACTTAACTTGTAACATGAATTCTTCTTTTTGAAAAGATTCAGGCATTTTCTTTAATATTTCTATTAAGGTATTTGCCTGGTTGGTGGTAATGACACTAATACGTTTAGCACAGTTGTCACAAGTGCATAGCTCTGGGCCTAAACAACAATCATTGTCAGAGACATCCTCCGACTCTGAACTATCTAGGACTTGGTTAACGAAATCCTCTTCGTAAGAAGATTCCTCTGATGAACTGGGGGACTCATCACTAAATAACATAATTCCTTCTAAGACATTGATAAGACTCTCTTTTAAATCTTCTGAGATTTCTAATTTGCTGATCTTATTGATCTTCTGCTTGACTTTGTAGTCATTAGCATAGTGACCAAATCTACCACACTGAAAATAATTAACATCTGATTTGCTGTAATCCTTTTGGGTTCTGCTAGGTCTTCTAGGACTCTTCCTAACAGGCTTTTCTTGGGATTGATCATAATCCTTGGAATAATTTCTGGGTCCTTTGTAATACTTTCGAAATCCTGGTGATTTCTTACGACCACTCTTAGTTATTTTCTTACAGGGGGCTTTAATAGGTTCTATTCCAAACTGTTGCCAGAAAGAACCTAGTTCTTTCTTGCTTTGGGCTAATTCATTTCTTATTTTGTTTTGTATCTTATAATCAGTACAAACACTAATTCCTGTTTCTATAATTTGACTGGATATTTGACCGAAAGTTAATGTGGAGTAGGGTATAGTTCCTCCTGACTTTGCCTTAAGGTCTGTCTTGACCTTTTCGGCTAATAACCTAGGTAATCCTGCAATGAACCTTTCTTTCCAGTAATCTGCACTACCATCTGGTCGAGTGCACAATTTAGATAAAAACATGTCTTTATACCAACGGTAATCAGACATAGTTGGGCAATAAAGATTGGCTAATTGCTCGGCAGCTCTCTCTTGTAATTGGGAGGGATCTCCTACAAAATTCTTAGTAATAGAATACAGTAATGTATTTACTGCATCCTCTCCTAATGATACACCTGTATTTGGATCTAATCTCTTAGCTTCTAAGATGTTAACCTTTTCTTCTTGGGTGAGGATATTATCCCACCATCCTTTTAATTGTCCAGTAAAACCTGTAATCAATAATAAAGCTGCTTTCCTATCAGTGTTGTTTCCTACTGACTTAAAAGCTGTGGCAGCCATAGTCATCTCTTGAATGGCATTCAAAATGTTCTGCTCACTATGGCCATCTATATTCCACTCTGTAATGGAACTTCCACTATATGAGCTAGCGACCATGTCTCTAGCTTCTTCAAACTGTAAATCTGGGTAACTAGATCTAGGATAATAATTTCTAGTTCTACCCTGATAACCCAAGTTCCTAGATCTTTCTAGCTTGTTTAATTCTAATTCATTTGAATTTTGGGTTAAGACACTAACTTGAGATTTTTCCGAAAGGGATAGTCTCTTTAATTTTTCTATTAGGTCATCTATTTTATGACCTAAACGAACTTCTCTTAATTCGTTCTCGGGAACATTAATCAACTTGTAAACTGGTCTTGTTGAATCTAATGGGAAATCCTTATAGGATTCTATCTTTCTTGAGAGAGTGGGAGTAGCAGATATCTGAATCTCTACTCTGTCTAATTGGTTTGCTATGGTGCTTAATATGGTATTGGAGTAATTTAGTTGTGACTGAACCTTTCCAAGGTCCGTATTATCTGAAGGTGACTTGTAAGGACAAGCATCTAATGAAACACTGTGGCTTTTTACCTTAACTGCTTCTAAAGGGGGGTGAACCGACTCAACAGTTTTGTCTGTCAGTGTAGTCCACTTCTGGGTAATTCTGGTGTTAACATCTATGTGCTTATCTTCTAAGAAAGGATTGTCTAAACCCTTGTCTAGACAGTAATCTTCAAACCAAGTAAAGAAATAAACATTAATCCTATTTTCTCTAATGTAATCATAAAATAATTGCAAGTAATCAGCTGTTTGCTGTTTAGAGAAAGTGGTGAAACACCAGTTTCTCTTTTCTTTGTTGTAATCAGCCTCGGAATCCTTTCGAATCCAAGGCTTGTCTATCTCAAACTCTTCTTCTACAGTGATGACTGTAAGAGTTTGAGAGGCTGTGGGAGACATAGGTGGTGACTCCGACCTAGTATCTGACTCATATAAAGGTTGGAGTATGTTAGGAGTAAAGTCAACTCCTGACAGATTAACATTAATTTTAGATGCAGAATCTACAGACCTTCTAGAGTCTAAACTGCTTCTACAGCTTGACTCATCACCCCTTAATGAATGACTTCTATTCATTCTAATGCGAACAGTCCCATCATCTTCCATGATGAACTGTCTGGGTTTTCTGGACTCTATTTTGGGCAAAGGCATGACTTCAGTCCAAACCCATTCATCAGGTAATTTACTAATGACATCAGAGGCTCTTAACTTCTTAGGCGTAGTAATACTAGATCGCCTTAAGTTAGCCTCGATAATTACCGTTTCGTTCCTGGGGGAACTTCTCAAAGCTTTAAAGTTGTAATTCAAGTTTGAAACTTTGTACTTAATCCTGTAACAAACATCAAGGTTAGCAACACCTTCATAAAACAAATCATCCATACACTGAACATTAATAACTAATGAGTTCTTAGTAAAACTATTCATCAAATTCATGGAGTAATTTGGATAACAATTGAAATAAACTGGGCCATCATTTAGATTTGACTCTAAAATAGCAACGATAGACTCAAAACTTCTGAATTCTAGTATCACGCAGAATTAATAATATAGGGGTATTTAATCCTAATTTATGCAAAGGTTTAATAGCAACTTGTATTAATCCAAGATGAACATATTGAAATCCTTGAGTAACATGATTATCAATTAATTCTTCATTCAACAGATTAAAAGACTCATGATGATTAACAATAGCTCTAGACGACTCTATTGTATGCATAATATGTTGTGCTCTAAACTTATCAAAAGAACTGGTTTGGTAAATCTCTTTGTAACTGATGCTAGGCATCGTCCAGTTTTGTAATCTAGTTTCTATTTCAGCTATTTGTAACTCTTTGTTCTGGTAACTGTCTTGGTCATTTCTGGCTTCTAATTGTTCTTGGGTAAGACTCGTGGTTACCAACGCTCTATCTCTCCTCGAGGATCCTAACTCACTCAGGGTTCTAAGTAATCTAGCCATGGTTTACTATTCCTCTTCTTCTATCTCCCTATCACTCTCTTCTTTCTTAACGGAAACACCCACGATTCTACTGTCTGCGGGACCACCAAACGGACTCTCTGGTTGCGGGACCACCAACACGCCTTCTCTCGGCTTCAACGGCTGACCAACACAACTATCCGGGCTGACCAACACAAACGACCTGGGCTATACACTCGCTAAGAAATAGGATATCAAAGATATAGGTTAAGAAAATAGTACCATTAAAAAGGAAATTTTGGCTATTGTGTTATGCATTATGAAGTTTCAAGGTGATTTGTTTTCGAAAAGATTTTTGTTAAGATCTGATTGTAAAGCTGCAAAAGATGTTTTACAAAAGGATGTTAAAAATTTAGTCTCTAAACATATTTTCGCCAGATGGCAATCTTTGCTATCATGTTTTGATTTTGATATAGAATACATTAAAGGTGAAAAGAACTCTTTGCCTGACTTTCTTACTAGAGAACTTCTGCAGGGAAAGCACGATGAGCAGAAAGGATAATTATGGACCTCCTCTCGAAGATTCGTCGAGAGGAGTTACGAAGGGAATTACTTCTAAACAGGTATTACAAACCCCTCCTTCTCCCTCATTACAAAACCAAAACCGTTTTACCCCATTAACACCCCTAGCCTTACCTGCCTTTTACCCCTCTTCGCCTAACTCTCATAATCCTAGAGCATTAAGGCCACCATTAAATTCTAAATTAGTGTCACCCCTGACTTTTGCACTAAACATTCCTTCCTCATTAAACCCCCAATCTGAAAGGCCAGAAAGGTTACCCTTCTATACTCCCCCAGCTACATTAAACTTTCCTTTTATAGAAAAGGCCTATAAGAAAATAGTTTTCCTTATAGAACCTGAGTATGACCTAGAAGAATCATTACTCCATATAACCCCAAAATACTTCCCTTTAGGATTTCATTACTTACCTTCGAGCCTAGAAAAGACCAGATTATTCTATGAGTTCATCCTGGTGGATACAGACTCCATTGAAATAACTCATACCTTTGATCAGAAAGACAAAAATAAAATTATATTCTCTAAATTCAAGATTCTAAAGATATTATCCCCCTCGGACTGGAAAGCTCATCCTTCAACAAAAAGAAGCTTTTCCAGAAGGTTCTCGCCTCAGCATTACTCCTATTATGATTACATGGATGCTTGGAACAATATGATGTTCTATGAACCTTTGATCATTCCTGGTTTGTTTGGTTCAAAAAGGATTTCCCATTACACTTTCCCTATTGGTTTATTAAGTGGTTTCATGAATGGGGCCCAGAAACAAGCATCTATCTTGAATTTGCTGAGAAGGCATTTCAGGTCTTTGCTAAAGAAACAAATTTTCAGGATCACATGAAGATATTAGCATTTCATGCAAGTTTTGGCATTTCCTGGATTACCTCTTGGAATTTTAAGAAAGAATTATCAGCTCCCAATAGTAGCGTCAATTGGATGGTCAGATGTATCAAAATTAAATGGTGGAATATGTTCAATCCAGAATTAATCAAGGAGCTAGCTCTGCAGAGTTGGTTCAAAAGAAATCAAAATTTTCTCACTACTTCAAAGGAAGCTATCAAGGAATGTGAGTTCTTGGCCGAAAAATCCAAATTTTTGGCAGATTTATCTTCTTCTTCCAACAAGAAGGACCTCTTAAAGAAATTACACGCAGCAATATCAGAATCAGACATCAACAACGATGGAGATTCAGCTAGTTCCTCTCAGAGCTTTACAGCTGTCAATGAGGACGACTGTTTTGGAATTGAAGGAATCAGAGAATTATGAGCCCCAGTGGCAGACAGAGTCTTTTTCACCTTTAGGAAAAGCAGATTCCTTCGTGATAAGATTTTGTCGTTACCTGAATTATTGGTAGACAGCATCATTACCGCTTTTGACAAAGGAAGATTCCCTGTCAACAAAGTCACTCGTGGCAGACAGCTTTACTGTTCACTTTTGACTTCTTTATTAAAGTCGTTTGTTTTATTAGGCATTACTGTACATTAGTCATTATCACCCTTTACTTTCGGCGATTACGAATCAATGTAATTGTTTCGCTTTTGCGCTGGCACCGCCAGCTGTAGGTTTGTAACAGCCACCTTCCCTCTATAAAAGAATGGCTTAGTTTTCATTTCAAGGCATCGAAAAATACTTCACCTAAGATTTCATATCTCAGCTCTGAAGCATTTGACATCCCTGAAGCCTCTGTAAGTTATCTTTGTAAGATAATCTTGTCAGCCTCTTGTATCATTAATAAATGGCTTTCTGTAACTTCTATGTTTATGAAAACTTGTCTTCTTCATTATTCTGTTTTCCTCTTATGCTATTGCTTAAGTCTTCCGCCCTTATTCTTCTACGGATTCATGAAAACAATGGTCTGCTTCCAGCCCATATTAATGTTTGGACCAAAAATAAACGCTTGGATTAAAAAGTTCTATGACATGAATACCTCTCCCATCTACCAAGAAGTATTCTCCAGTCATCCCATTAACCAAAATGGCAATTACATCCCTGCAAAGCATCACATCTATATGGCCAAAAAACCATACTACGATGTATACTTTACAGTTAGATTAAAAGAAGTTGATATTAATAACCCAGCCCTCTTCTCCTCATTAAGGTATGATCAATTCCTCCATAAAATCCTTGATCAAGACCTATCAACAGAAACCACAACCATCTCGCTCTGGTGCCCTCATGAAGAAGCCACCTGGCTTAGACATCAGATGATCGAGCCATCAGATTACCCTCTTACCCCTGAGAAAATTACACCAGAAGAGTTTGTTCAATTACTGAACTAATCTCCTTCGTCATCAAGCACTCAAGATTATTATGGCTACTTTTGACTTCGTAGCAAAGTATTGTGAATTATTGAAGCAGCATCATTATCGGTCATCATCAGTGGCAGACAAGGTCTTTATCACCTTTGGAAAAGCAGATTCCTTCGTGATAAGGTTTTGGCTCTACATGGATTATTGCACACAGCATCATTACCACTTTTGACAAAGAAAGATTCTCTGTCAACAAAGTCTCTCGTGGCAGACAACTTTACTGTGCACTTTTGACTTCTTTATTAAAGTCTTTTGTTTTATTAGGCATTAGTCTTTATCACCTTTCTCTTCCGGTGATTTCGAGTCAATGTAATTATTTCGCTTTTACCGCCAGCTGTAGGTTTGTAACAGCCACCTTCCCTCTAAAAAAGGATGGCTTAGTTTTCATTTCAAAGCATCGAAAAATACTTCACCTAAGATTTCATATCTCAGCTCTGAAGCATTTGACATCCCTGAAGCCTCTGTAAGTTATCTTTGTAAGATATGCTAGTGAACTCTTGATACTAGGTTAGTCTCATGTAATTTCTGGGATGAGAATCTTCAGATAGGCCAAAGAGCCATAACTGTAAATTCTTTAAATCATTTAATAAAGATTCTTCAGCCAGAGAAGTAATTCTGTCTTGAATTTCTTCTGGTAATTGTTTTAAAAATCTTTTTCTTTTTGATGAAATAAATTGCATCTGTCTTTGAAAGGGCTCGTAAGGAGTCTTTTCTAAGTAATTGATCAAATGCTTCAGGGATGTCAAATGCTTCAGAGCTGAGATATGAAATCTTAGGTGAAGTATTTTTCGATGCTTTGAAATGAAAACTAAGCCATCCTTTTATAGAGGGAAGGTGGCTGTTACAAACCTACAGCTGGCGGTAAAAGCGAAATAATTACATTGATTCGAAATCAGCGAAAGAGAAAGGTGATAAAGACTAATGCCTAATAAAACAAAAGACTTTAATAAAGAAGACAAAAGTGCACAGTAAAGTTGTCTGCCACGAGAGACTTTGTTGACAGGGAATCTTTCTTTGTCAAAAGTGGTAATGATGTTGTCTGCAATAATCCATGTAGAGCCAAAACCTTATCACGAAGGAATCTGCTTTTCCAAAGGTGATAAAGACCTTGTCTGCCACTGATGATGACTGATAATGATGCTGCTTCAATAATTCAAAATACTTTGCTACGAAGTCAAAAGTAGCCAAGATAATTCTGAGTGCTTGATGATGCAAGCGATGATGAAGGAGATTAGTTCAGTAATTGAACAAACTCTTCTAGTGTAATCTTTTCTGGGGTAAGAGGGTAATCTGATGGCTCGATCATCTGATGTCAAAGCCAGGTGGATTCTTCATGAGGGCACCAGAGCGAGATGGTTGTGGTTTCTGTTAATAGGTCTTGATCAAGGATTTTGTGGGGGAATTGATCTTACCTTAAAGAGGAGAAGAGGGCTGGGCTATTAATGTCAACCTCTTTTAATCTAACTGTAAAGTACACATCGTAATAGGATTCTTTGGCCATGTAGATGTGGTGCTTTGCAGGGATGTAATTGCCATTCTGGTTAATGGGGTGACTGGAGAATACTTCTAAGTAGAAGGGAGAGGTATTCATGTCGTAGAACTTTTTAATCCAAGCATTGACCTTGGAACCAAACATTAATACTGGCTGGAAACAGACCATTGTTTTCATGAATCCAGAGAAAAATAATCTTTCCACTAGTCTAGTGTCGAGACGATTGGGAAGACACTCTACTAGGTAGGGAAAAGAGCTAGGGCCAGGGAGATAATGAGATATGCTAGTGAACTCTTGATACTGGGTTAGTCTCATGTAATTTCTGGGATGAGAATCTTCAGATAGGCCAAAGAGCCATAACTGTAAATTCTTTAAATCATTTAATAAAGATTCTTCAGCCAGAGAAGTAATTCTGTCTTGAATTTCTTCTGGTAATTGTTTTAAAAATCTTTTTATTTTTGATGAAATAAATTCCATCTGTCTTTGAAAAGGCTCATAAGGAGTCTCTTCTAAGTAATTGATCAAATGATCAGAATCTTCAAGTTCGAACTGAATGCCTTCAATTTCCATTCTAAGACTGGAGATTTGGGCTTTCAAATCCAGAACTTTCTTTGAAAATAATTCTTTGTAATTACCTGGCTTTCTTCCTGAGGGAAGGCAGAGGGCCTTGTCCTTAGGGTTTTCAAAACTAGCCGGGTTATTTTCTAAAAAGTAATAGTTAAGGGCGGTTAAAGGCTTTAACCTTTCAGTACAGTTGGTTGCTTGGTGAAAAGCGTCCAACGATTCCTGCTCTGATGAAAAGGGGCAATCCCTTAGGGCTTTGAATGCCCGAGGGTGATCTTCTGGTAATAAGGCAGGTTCCTTACGTTTTTTCTTGTAATTCTGGCTTGTAGCCATCTTCTTCTTTAAGGGAAAAAGGACCTTTAAAGGAGAAAGGTAATGTGAGGTAAGACTGAAGTAAGAACTAGCTGATTTCTTCTTGTGATTCTGAGGAGGGTCAAGACCATCATCCTTTGCTGAGCTCATGGTTTTTCCTGCAAAAACTCTTGAGTTCAAGTCAGTTCCCTTTTGAGAAATCAAATTAATTGAGGAAGTGGATGCTTCCTTTAGATTATTTAAGTCTTTAATTCTAGGTGGGTTTAATAAAGTAAAACTTACTTTATAACCCAGGGCTTCTGAAGTTATAGCCGTGTGGGAAACTTTGAACGGATATAATAAAGATAAAAATGGAGTTCCTAATATGACATGCTCATGCAAATTTCTAACTAATAAGAATGGTGTACGGTAACAGACATGATCCTTACAGATCTTAGCATCAGATATTTTGTAAGAAACATTTAGTCTTTGTCCACCTTCACCACTTAATCCTTCTAATGTTTTTTCATAAAACTCAGCAGGGATTAAAGCTTCCTGTATGCAGTTCACATCTGCACCGGAATCTATTAATGCAATAAACTCAAATCTTTGATCTTTGATAATCATGGTTAAAGCACAGTGCCACTTATAAGTAACCATCCTGTTTAATAAAGACATATAAGAAACATCATTATTGCTGCTCTCAGCAATTTCTTCACTGGAACCATGTAATATGACTTTTCCTTTAATTTCTAAATATCTAATTTCTAATTCTAAATCCTTTTGTTTTAGTAATTCTATTTCTTGCTTCATGAGAGAGATCTCATTCTGCAAGTCTCTAACAGAAATCGTAGGGGCTATAGGAGGCTTGAATCTATTCATAATATCCTTAAATTCTATTTTGTGAACTATGTCCTTCTCTAATTCTTCTCTATCCATGATGGACTTAACTTGTAACATGAATTCTTCTTTTTGCGAAGATTCAGGCATCTTCTTTAATATTTCTATTAAGGTATTTGCCTGGTTGGTGGTAATGACACTAATACGTCTAGCACAGTTGTCACAAGTGCATAGTTCTGGGGCTAAACAACAATCATTGTCAGAGATATTCTCCGACTCTGAACTATCTAGGACTTGGTTAACAAAATCCTCTTCGTAAGAAGAATCCTCTGATGAACTGGGGGATTCATCACTAATTAACATAATTCCTTCTAAGACATTGATAAGACTCTCTTTTAAATCTTCTAAGATTTCTAATTTGCTGATCTTATTGATCTTCTGCTTGACTTTGCAGTCCTTAGCATAGTGACCAAATCTACCACACTGAAAACACTTAACATCTGATTTGCTGTAATCCTTTTGGGTTCTGCTAGGTCTTCTAGGACTCTTCCTAACAGGCTTTTCTTGGGATTGATCATAATCCTTGGAATGACTTCTGGGTCCTTTGTAATACTTTCGAAATCCTGGTGATTTCTTACGACCACTCTTAGTTATTTTCTTACTGGGGGCTTTAATAGGTCCTATTCCAAACTGTTGGCAGAAAGAACCTAATTCTTTCTTGCTTTGGGCTAATTCATTTCTCATTTTGTTTTGTATCTTATAATCAGTACAAACACTAATTCCTGTTTCTATAATTTGACTGGATATTTGACCGAAAGTTAATGTGGAGTAGGGTATAGTTCCTCCTGACTTTGCCTTAAGGTCTGTCTTGACCTTTTCGGCTAATAACCTAGGTAATCCTGCAATGAAACTTTCTTTCCAGTAATCTGCACTACCATCTGGTCGAGTGCACAACTTAGATAAAAACATGTCTTTATACCAACGGTAATCAGACATAGTTGGGCAATAAAGATTGGCTAATTGCTCGACAGCTCTCTCTTGTAATTGGGAGGGATCTCCTACAAAATACTTAGTAATAGAATACAGTAATGTATTTACTGCATCCTCTCCTAATGATACACCTGTATTTGGATCTAATCTCTTAGCTTCTAAGATGTTAACCTTTTCTTCTTGGGTGAGGATATTATCCCACCATCCTTTTAATTGTCCAGTAAAACCTGTTATCAATAATAAAGCTGCTTTCCTATCAGTGTTGTTTCCTACTGACTTAAAAGCTGTGGCAGCCATAGTCATCTCTTGAATGGCATTCAAAATGTTCTGCTCACTATGGCCATCTATATTCCACTCTATAATGGAACTTCCACTATATGAGCTAGCGACCATGTCTCTAGCTTCTTCAAACTGTAAATCTGGGTAACTAGATCTGGGATAATAATTTCTAGTTCTACCCTGATAACCCATGTTCCTAGATCTTTCTAGCTTGTTTAATTCTAATTCATCTGAATTTTGGGTTAAGACACTAACTTGAGATTTTTCCGAAAGGGATAGTCTCTTTAATTTTTCTATTAGGTCATCTGTTTTAGGACCTAAACGAACTTCTCTTAATTCGTTCTCGGGAACATTAATCAACTTGTAAACTGGTCTTGTTGAATCTAATGGGAAATCCTTATAGGATTCTATCTTTCTTGAGAGAGTGGGAGTAGCAGATATCTGAATCTCTACTCTGTCTAATTGGTTTGCTATGGTGCTTAATATGGTATTGGAGTAATTTAGTTGTGACTGAACCTTTCCAAGGTCCGTATTCTCTGAAGGTGACTTGTAAGGACAAGCATCTACTGAAACACTGTGGCTTTTTATCTTAACTGCTTCTAAAGGGGGGTGAACCGACTCAACAGTTTTGTCTGTCAGTGTAGTCCACTTCTGGGTAATTCTGGTGTTAACATCTATGTGCTTATCTTCTAAGAAAGGATTGTCTAAACCCTTGTCTAGACAGTAATCTTCAAACCAAGTAAAGAAATAAACATTAATCCTATTTTCTCTAATGTAATCATAAAATAATTGCAAGTAATCAGCTGTTTGCTGTTTAGAGAAAGTGGCGAAATAACAGTTTCTCTTTTTTCTGTTGTAATCAGCCTCGAAATCCTTTCGAGTCCAAGGCTTATCTATCTCAAACTCTTCTTCTACAGTGATGATTGCAAGAATTTGAGAGGCTGTGGGAGACATAGGTGGTGACTCCGACCTAGTCTCTGACTCATATAAAGGTTAGGGTATGTTAGGAGTAAAGTCAACTCCTGACAGATTAACATTAATTGTAGATGCAGAATCTACAGACCTTCTACAGTCTAAACTGCTTCTACAGCTTGACTCATCACCCCTTAATGAATGACTTCTATTCATTCTAATGCGAACAGTCCCATCATCTTCCATGATGAACTGTCTGGGTTTTCTTGCCTCTATTTTGGGCAAAGGCATGACTTCAGTCAAAACCCATTCATCAGGTAATTTACTAATAACATCAGAGGCTCTTAACTTCTTAGGCGTAGTAATACTAGATCGCCTTAAGTTAGCCTCGATAATTACCGTTTCGTCCTTGGGGGAACTTCTCAAAGCTTTAAAGTTTAATTCACGTTTGAAACTTTGTACTTAATCTTGTAACAAACATCAAGGTTAGCAACACCTTCATAAAACAAATCATCCATACACTGAACATTAATAACTAATGAGTTTTTAGTAAAACTACTCATCAAATTCATGGAATAATTGGGATAACAATTAAAGTAAACTGGGCCATCATTTAGATTTGACTCTAAAATAGCAACGATAGACTCAGAAAACTTCTTGATTCTAGTATCACGCAGAATCAGTAATATAGGGGTATTTAATCCTAATTTATGCAAAGGTTTAACAGCAACTTGTATTAATCCAAGATGAACATATTGAAATCCTTGATTAACATGATCATTAATTATTTCTTCATTCAACAGATTAATAGACTCATGATGATTAACAATAGATCTAGACGACTCTATTGTATGCATAATATGCTGTGCTCTAAACTTATCAAAAGAACTGGTTTTGTAAATCGCTTTGTAACTGATGCTAGGCATCGTCCAGTTTTGTAATCTAGTTTCTATTTCAGCTATTTGTAACTCTTTGTTCTGGTAACTGTCTTGGTCATTTCTGGCTTCTAATTGTTCTTGTGTAAGACTCGTGGTTACCAACGCTCTATCTCTCCTCGAGGATCCTAACTCACTCAGGGTTCTAAGTAATCTAGCCATGGTTTACTATTTCTCTTCTTCTATCTCCCTATCACTCTCTTCTTTCTTAACGAAAACACCCACGATTCTACTGTCTGCGGGACCACCAAACGGACTCTCTGGTTGCGGGACCACCAACACGCCTTCTCTCGGCTTCAACGGCTGACCAACACAACTATCCGGGCTGACCAACACAAACGACCTGGGCTATACACTTGCTAAGAAATAGGATATCGAAGATATAGGTTAAGAAAATAGTAATATGGGGTCAACTACCTAGATACCAGAAGCAGGCTCTGATACCAGGGTTGAGGGAAGGGCGGAGGTATGTTTTGAGAATTTCTTGTAATGTTATGCACTTATTAATAATTGAGTTTCTACATTTTTTATTTCCACAATTTATTGAGAACTGGAAAACTATAAATAAGTAAAACTTTTATAAAAAAGTTTAACGTCGAGTTATTACTAATAACCAGCTTTAAAAACCACAATTTGCGAGATGATTTAAGCGTTATAACTTATAAGGACCTTTTAACGCCAATTGTAGAACAACCAATGTTAAATGTCCAACTTACTAGACCTGTGGAAACTACGTCGCTCCAAAACTCATGTAAAAAGTCGAATTTAACCAACATTATATCCCTTAACTGCAATAAATTGTAAATTAAGGAGGAAGAAGATATGCAAATTCAATTATTAGAGATGTAAAGATATCATTATTTGTTACTCGACATTATTAACTAACATCTTCATGCCATCATATTTTATTCACTATTTGCTCAACTGAGATGTAAGTACCATGTAATCCAATAAATGTACCAATGAGCAGAATTCCTAGGATGATTATTAACTCTAACCCAAATCTTCTAGCAGCTTTGTTTATCTTCAAGTAGCAAAGGCAAGGGAACAACAATGAAATTGTCACACATAGGAATGCACCAATAAACGCCATCACATGCTCAAAAAAGGGAACAAATAATGCCACAAAGACACTAATGGCCACAATGGTTGTTCTAATGAAGATGCTCATAGGCCTCCTCTTGGATAGGCCCCAGTTTTCCTCAATTGCATTAGCTATTGGGGTAATTATAATAGCATACTTAGTAAAAGGGTTAATTACTGTTGCGTAAATTGCTATCTTAGTACTTATTTTGTTTGTGCGTAGATTTAAGGTTATTTGAGACTTCAACTGATCTCCAAACATCATGTAGCCTAAAATAGCCATGGATCCATAGATCATTGTGCTTGCCACAAAGCAAAACAGCAAAACCTGAATTTACCAATGTGTCAACTTGATAAGAAAGATCATAACAAGGGTAAAGTTCATCTCTCAGAATCGAAAATTAGCTAGTGAGCGTTATACATTTTAAGTTTTGATGCTTTTATTTTCAAAACAAATATGATGCAAAATTTCATATATACTATTTTTTTAATGTAAATGCTAAAGCTATATGTTATCACTTTAGGGTGTATTTGGTTTACAAAGAGAATTTTTTTTTATAAGCAAATGTTAGTGGGATGGGGGAATCTTAGTTTCCGGGGATTGAACTCTTGATCTCCTTCTTACAACTCCTTCATGTCCTTTAGCTCGCCAACTGAGCTACCTTCCTGGGACTACAAGAGAACTTTGGGAATAAAGAACTATGTGAAAGAGATAATAAATAAATTAGATTAGGGTACTGCTTGGTTTAAGAAAAACAAGAGAAATAGGAGAGAGTATGTGCCTCTTGGTTTGGTTGGAAAGAAAGAAAGAAGAGATACAATATAGTATTTTTGAAAGGACAAAACCATTCTTGAACTAAAAAATAGAATATAGTTTATTAATTAATATGATTAGCTAATATATTTATTTTAACATTTTAATTGAATTAACTAAATATTTATATTAATTATTTCATTAGATTAAATATTTATTTTAATTAACTAAATATTTATTGTAGTCATTTAATTTAATTAGTTAAATATTTATTTTAGTTATATAGTTAGATAAAAGTTAGGGTGAACAAATAAAGGGTAAAATTGGAGTTTTGACAACTTGAGACTTGTTTCCTCTTTCTTTCTTCCCACTCGTGGAGAGAAATAAAAAATTACGAGACTAATCCTCTTCCTTCCTTTCGCTCCATCATATTTATCTAAAACAATTAATAGAAAGTTATTATGTATTTTCTCTTTCTTTCATTTCTCTTCTCTTTCTCTTCTACCTAAGACACCCTTAGTCAGATTGAGGTTTGGAGTCAAAATTAATATTCTCACATACTTTTATTGTGGCTCTAAAAAAAGCACACATTATGCTATTTAAATTTGAATATGAACAATTAATAAAATAAGAAAGGTTAAATGAAATGTGACTATAAGAAAAACATACCTTGGAAAATTGGTCCTTATCTTTCATGGAGGTGTATATAGTTGGCATCAATGCATGAGAACCATAACAAAAAACAAAAATGCTTACTGAAGTAGGTAATCCACCCCATTTAATTATCTGGCCTCTTTCATGAAACCCAACACCATCATATTCACCAGCCCATGCAACACAACCAATTAAAATAAGAGAGGCCAATACCCCACCAACAGAAATGTGAGATAGAGTTCCCATGCTTCTCAACCAAGTTGTTGGTAATATTATCAAAGCAGTGAGCAACACAAAACCCCATCTACCTCCAATTCTCAAGCTCATGTTTGGAAACAACTTCTCCAAATTGTCACCTTCTAATATAAGAAGCTCCACAGCAACCAAAAACAGCTCCATGTATAAGAATATGGCAATCACAGCTCTTCCTTTGTACCCAAAAGCCACTTCACCTATATCTGTATAGGACTTAATTAATGGATTCTCGTTCATACATCTTTCTAAAAGTAAAGCTGTATACCAACATATTATGGCCAACAATATTAGTAGCATCAAACTTAGCCACCCTCCTTCAGAAACTGCATATGGCATTGACAGCATCCCAATACCTGGAAATAAATATTATCATAATTCTGCAATGTGCATCACGATATTTTGGTTTTTATTGTCTCTGTAGTTAAGGTTATACTATGATAAATGAACTGTTTATTTTGCAACTGAAATTGTGACCACGATTATGAGTGAAAATCTCAGACACAACCATGGTTTCAAATTGCGGATCGCATCACGTGATGCAACCGCAATATTGCTTTTGAGGGAGTGCCTTCATCCGTATCAGAACACAATTTGATTATATATATATATATATATTCATCTCTGTATGTATGTCTTATGATTTGGGTTTTTAAGAGAGTGGTAGTAAAAGACCTGTTAAGGCGTTGAGACAATTGAAACATGTTTTGAAAAAAGCGGTTCCTCCATTTTGTTGCCCTGAACTTGACACTTGAAGTTGACTTTCCAACTCCACCATTCTTTCAAATTAGCAAGCCGATATTCTTGTTGCCACCGTTTGTACGATTGATCAGACAATTGTTAAATCAAGTCACGAAATTCAGAAAATCGCGAACAGTTAAAGTCACAAACAAGATTATGTACAACCCGTCGAACAATTTAGCATTGAAAGCTGAACTATCGATCAAGTTCCGCAACACCGTTTATTGTTCGACGGTGTGTGAAAGCACACTATTATATATCTTAAAGATTTATTTGCTTGAGACGAAAATTCTCAAAGATTCAATAGACTCTTCCCGCTTGAATGAGGTATCTGAACAACTGAGAATTCAATTAAAAGTTGCACAAAAGCAAGAAAACAAAACTCTAAAAAAAAATAAAATCTAAATTATATTCTCTCCTCCAAAATAGTACTCTAAACTCCCCTTTATAAAGAAATTTGGTACAGCTTTTAAGAAATAATAACTAGCAGCTAATACTCAAATAAAGGCAAAATTGCACTTTTGGACCTTTATGTTTGAGGTTTGTGTCAATTTGGCCCTTTATGTTTTTTCTCGTTTTAGCCCCTCATGTTGTTTTTGTGTGTCATTTTGGCCCCTGCTGTTAGTTTTTTCTAACGGATGTCACGCTGGTAGTTAACTGTTGACGTCGCGTCTTAAATGTCAGTTGCCTTTGACCTGATTTGGTGATGTGGCACATAAGGGACCAAATTGAAACTTAAAAAGAACATAGGGGGCCAAATTGAAACTGAAAAATAAAGTTAACAAAAACAAAAAACACCTTCATCTTCTTCCTCCAAACACCACCTCCATCTTCATCTTCTCCGGTGAGCCACCACCACCTCCGGCGAGCCACCACCACCACAAAAAATCATAACTCTTCCACTCTTAATCCTTAACTTCTCTCCCTCAAACCCAAAACCCCCAATTTCCCAAACTTAATCCCTAACTCCAAACCCCCAAATTTATTTACGATTAATTACCCTTTTTAATGTTATGATGTTATCTTATGACAAAAAAATGCTACTTCCAGAATTTAATGTATCCCTTATATCATTCCTACCTTTCAGCTCTTGCATCGATTTTAAGAGAGAAAACATTTCCAACTATGTTTGGAGGAAGAAGATGAAAGTGTTTTTTGTTTTTGTTAATTTTATTTTTCAGTTTCATTTTGGCTCCCTATGTTCTTTTTAAATTTCAATTTGGTCGCTTATGTGCCACATCACCAAATCAGGTCAAAGTCAACCCTGACATTTAAGACACCACGTCAGCAGTTAACTGCCAGCGTGGCGTCCGTTAGAAAAAACTAACGGCAGGGGCCAAAATGACACACACAAAAAACATGAGGGGCTAAAACGAGGAAAAAAAACATAAAGGGCCAAATTGACACAAACCCCAAGCATAAAGGGCCAAAAGTTCAATTTTGCCTCAAATAAATGATAGGCTTGCTAAGGGAAGGAAATTCTTGTGCTGATTGGCTTGCTAAATATGGTTCTTCTATGGGACAGGATTGTCACAATTGGATTCAGTGTCCTTCGGCTATTCATACCACACTCCTAGCTGATCAACCTTGGGCATAACTAGGATTAGAGCTTAGTTCTTTTTCTCTCTGTCTCTGTCTTTTCCTTTCATTGTACTCCCTCCGTCCCATATTACATGTTGTTTAATGTTGTGACACAAGAATTAAGAAAAGTAGTTAATTTTGTATAGAAAAGAGAGATTGTGAATTAGTTTACCAAATTGTCCTTCATTAATGACATTGGAAACATAAAAATTAAAATTGTGTTAGAAGAGATATCTTAAATAATGAAGGGTATGACTGGAAAAGAAAATTGAAATTGCATTGGTATTCTAAAAAGTTATGTATTATGGAATAAATTTTTTGGGCTCGAAAGACATATATATAATAGGGAAGGAGGGAGTAATAAAAAAAAGGCAAAACTACTCCCGAGGTCCCTTAACTTATTTTTTGGTATCAAATCAGTCCCTTAACTTTTTTTTGTAACGACTTAGTTCCTTAACTTTTAAAAACACGACAACGTAGTCCCATTTAACGTTTTTTTTGTTAACTCCATTTAACAGTGGCTGACGTGTCTATTAGGTGAAAACTGGAAAAAATCCTCTTCTTCATGTTCGCATCCTCTATTTCTTTGTTCCACTTTCATCACATTAATTCTTCTTCTTCTTCACTGTCAAGCTTTAATTTTCCCCATCTTATTCTTAATTCCTTTAGTTAATATCTGAAAACGAAAACGCAGACAAGTCCAGATCTGAAAACGAAACCCATGACAAATCTGAAAACGAAACTGATTTTGAACACGAAAATGAAAATGAAGACAAAATCTGTGAATCGAAATCAGTTTTCAGATCTATTTGAGATATACAATGTTGGAAGATGAGCTGAAATTGGGGATTTTATAAAACCTAAGAAATCAGTTTTTGCTGGATTTGTGTTGTTGTTGGGTTTGTGGATTTGTTTCAATTTCCAGAAAACGAAAGAAAGATGAACGATTGTTGGAAGATGAAAGGAAGATGATTTTTTTAATTTTTAATTAAAAATAATTATAAAATAATGAGTCAGAAAATAAAATACCACATAAGCATTTAAAAAAGCCACATAAGCAATCTAACAGCCACCTAAGCATTTTTGTAACGGTGTTAACAAAAAAACGTTAAATGGGACTACATTATCGTGATTTTAAAAGTTAAGGGTCTAAGTCGTTACAAAAAAAAGTTAAGAGACTGATTTGATACCAAAAAATAAGTTAAGGGACCTCGGGAGTAGTTTTGCCTAAAAAAAATGATAGGAATGTAAGGAAGAAAAACAAATCCATAAGTAGTTATCGATTATGATATTTGATTTGACAATGATGGTTAAAAGCTTTTGATGTGCATGAGTAGTTGTTCCACTTGAGTGTAGTAAATATCTAAGAGATATTACTCCCTCCGTCTCATATTAGGTGTCCTGTTTGTCATTTTTCTTTGTCTCAAATTATATGTCATTTTAGAATCCCAATACAATATTTATTATTACTTTCCAACAATACCCTTACTTTAGAATATCAATAACCGTGCCTTTGTACCAACCAAGAAAAGTGTAATAGTGTTTTAGTCCTACCACATTTTTTTACCATAAAATTTAGCATATCCAATCATTTTATTAATACCTGCGCATAACTTTAAACGACACTTAATATGAGATGGAGGGAGTATTATTGATGTATTGGTTCCTCGATTTAGGTCGATTGATGTTAATCCTAATCCTCCGCTTTAGTCTTAACATGTCTGTCTTATCAATGCCTAAAGAGGACATACTAGTAGGCAGTTGCAGCGTAAAGATCCTACAGTGATCTCATGAGTTTTTTTTTTGTTTTGAACAAAGTGATTTCATGAGTAAGAAATAAGAGTGTACCTATTGGGGAAAATTTTGGTACAAATCTAGTGTGGAAATTAGTATTCACTATTATTTTTTGAGCAATTATTAATATCTAACTGCTTCTTTTGGAACGTTCATTGTTATAAGAAGGCAGTCCCTCACAGCTGCAAGTAAAAAATGTATTATATATATGAGCTAGTGGTGTAAAATAGATGTTTTAAAATCTTTGGAAATGGGTAAAAGATAAGCCTCCTGTTGCCCCTACGCCTACACAATAATACACATGTGAAGTTTATTATTAAAAATTGATATACATGTAAATTTAAATATCATGAGGTTAATTATTTTACACGGTCAGTATAAAAAGTTTTACGGTGTTAACACATCGCAATCAATATGTAGGTGACTTTAGGAGTTGATATGAACAGATTCGAATATCTTTAATGATTTGATAATTGTGGTTACTGAATTTTTTTGGTAAACCAACATATCCTCTACGACGATGGTGGAGATTAATCATTTGACGTATCGGAGATCCATTTAAGGAATTGACCTTTCCTAACAAATATTTTTCACGCGCACTGGCTATGGGTCGAACCCAAGACCAAATCGTTAAGGGACACAACTTGTGCCACGTCATTTTAGTTTATGATTACTGATTTTAATTATCGAAAAACATAATTGAATACATAGAGTTAATATATTCCCATCATGATTCTTTATTACTGTTTTATATCTGATAATAACTCGCTTCTATTTTTTTTGAATTTAAATTTTATATTTTATTAATTTAGTTTTAAAATTGTTCAGGTATAGAAAATGCGAGCGGTACCGGCGTAATAGATATAGCCTTGCTAAGAGAGAACTGCCAAGTATATCAAACTAGAGATCGTTTATACAACAGTAGCAAGCAATATAGATACTAGTTAATGGACAATACAGGTCTCTAAACTATAGGGCATCATCGCTGTATGCACTCCGAAAAATCCGGTTTGGATCCTTCTTCGTACAACGGGAAAAACAATGAAGCCGCCACCAATATTTTATTTTAGGAAAAAAACATTGGAAAAATCCTTTTAGGCGATTGGCCTTTTGAAAACGAGAGATATAGGTTCGGGGGTCGGTTATGTGTGGGGAAGGTATTAGCACCCCACACATCCTTTCTACCGAAAGGGAACCTTTAATTTAGTGTGTGGTTTTTGACTGTTGATTTGAAACACTTTGTTCTACTTCTTTTCTTCTTTTTTTTATTTAAGAAAATGTTTTTGAAAACTGGGGAAAGAAGAATCTTTTTGTTATTATTTTTTTTTAAAAGGGTGCTTGACGGGAGGTGAACCCGCTCCTACGTATCCTCCGGTGCGATGAGGAATTCAAAGCTACCTAGTTCTAGTCTTGTTTTGAAAAGGCTCTTTTGTTTTTAGCTTTTTAGTTTTTAGGTGTTTTTTGAAATAAGACTCGAGTGTTCACTAATACCAAGCAAGCAATGGCTTCGAGTGGTTTTCATTACTAACTCGAAAGAAAATAAGTTGAAACCGATAATCAAACAAGCAATGGCTTCGAGTGATTATAAGTAACAACGTTTTTATTTTATCTTTTTTTGCAAATGAGGCGAGCATCGGTGATAATCATCTAGCAAAGGCTTAGGACAATTACCACTAATGACTCGTGTTGTTTCTGGAATTGAATTGGGTTCGCATGTATTTAAGGTTTGGGAGCTTTCATGACAATCAAACAAGCAAAGGCTTCGAGTGACTACCACTAATAACTCCTCATTAGTGATCAAACAAGCAAAGGCTTCGAGTGGCCACTAATGATTTTGTTTATGAAAAACTTAGGGTTTAAGCTTGGAAAAGAAATTGGTCTTAATTTGTTAAAGACATAGTTTAGAAAAGAAGTTTGAAAGCAATTTGATTTTTGGAAAAGAGTTTTGGAAAACTAGTAGAACATTTTCAATCAAGTTCCAAGTCAATAACCAAAATGCAAATTGCTAGACTACAATTCATGCAATGATCTAAACTAGTAACCATTTTCACGTCAAGTTGTTTAGAAAAGAAAACAATGAATGCAAGAAAGTTCATAGATGCAAGCATAGCACATTCATTGAGAGCATGTTATCAAGCAAGCAACAACATAGACACAATTTGCAACTTACCCTTTCATGTTGAAAACATCTCATTATAACATTTGAATACACAATGCATGAATAGGCAAAGATGAACCTAGACTACACATATCATGTCACAATATATAGATAGGAAAAGAATGAACCCAAGTTGAACATTTTGGCAAAAATGCATGAATAGGCAAGAGAAACAACCTAAGTTGAACATCTTATTGAAGATGCATGGCAAGAAATGAACCTAACTAGGCATTTATGACACAACATGTGAGTAGGCAAGGAAGTTACAAAGCACAAGTGAATTCAAACATTTAATGAATCACTTGCAAAATCCTAGGGATTTCACATCAACATTTGACATAAGCAACAATGTCGTATCATTTTGATGGCATCAACATTTAGCATATTTCTACAATCAACCACTTGAAAGGAATAAGTTGGAAAGGGCATTTGCCTCAAGTAAGATCATTAGCAAGCCATGAAAAATCAATTTGACATTTTATTTAGCAAGCATATGCAATTAAGGTGTTGAATCCCTTTAGGTAATCTTTAACACTTGGGATATGCACAAGTGGATAAGTGTCAAATCCTCTTACCAAATCATCAACACAAACATGATTTTCAAAGCAAGCAACAAAAACAAGCACAAACCCTAATTATCTCATGAAATGCGACACCAACATAGAGCTAAAACCTCATTTTATTCTTTGAAAGCAACAAAATCATGCAAGCAAATGACATAGATCAAACTTTTTGGCAAGGATTCACATGATTAAGCAAAGGAATGCGCTAAATGAAACATAAGCCCAAATCACAATTTTATTCATGAAAATACAAGCACAAAATGAAAATAGCACAAACACACAATTTATTCCAAGAGAGAGATGCATTTCAAGCATCCAAACCTCCCAAAGTGTTTGTCAAAATGCTTGAAACACATCTCTCATTCAACAACAACAATTATATCAACATTTCAACATAAAATAGAGCACTAAAATGCAAAGAAATGCTTGATATGCAAAAATAGATTGATGATCTACATTTTTGGTGCTAAAATTTTGATGATGCTAAGATTGAGAGTATACCTCAACTCCAAGCTAGAATAGCGAAAGAAATAAGGTGAATGAACACTAAACCACTTGAATCAACCCTCTAATCTTCAATCTTGAGCTTGATTCTTGAGATTTGAAGATGGATCTTTGAAGAGAATGCAAGGATGATGAAGGATTTAGGACTAGAATGTTGATTTGAAGTGAAAAAGTGAAGAAATGAGGTGAGGGAATGAAGAGGGGTATTCGGCCAAGAAGGGAGAAGAGGAGAGGCTAGGTTTTTGAGTGTGAATTGTGTGCAAAAACTTGTGAGAGGTGAGGATATGAGGGTATATATAATGTGCAATTAGGTTTAGGGGCATTTAGGTCATTGTGTACCTCATCTCATTCTAGGATTGCATTTTAATTTTGAATCAAGGGTGAGGATTGAAACACACTTTGATGAGGGGCAAAAAAATGCAAAATGAGAGGGAAATGAAGGGGGGTATTCGGCCAAGAAGGGAGAGTGGTGCCCAAGTTTTGCAAGTTGGCAATTGTACTATTGTACTATCCATGAACCTTCCAATTATCCTCTCAATTTTGATTATTCCTTTCAAGATAATTGTACATAAATCTAACCATTTTGAGCCATATACAAGGTATCTTGAAGAATATGCCACTTTTGAAAATGAGAGATGACCAAAATTGCCAACAAAAATCCTATCATATAATTTTTGGGAATATTCCTTGTACTATTTTTTTGAAATGCTTTCTTGAATTAATTTGAACTTGATTTTTTTACTACACATATAAAATATGCGCACAATTTGAAAAATGATTTTCTTTATTTTTTATTTTTTGTTCAAAATAATACAATTTCATTAAATAAATTCCCAAAAATTAATTAATTGGATTTTCAACTAGCAAAAATTTATTAAATTGAAATTGACCAAACAATGCCCCTTTTAAATGCCCCAAAATTCCTTAATTTCTCAAAAATGATTTTGAAAACCTTAGAATGCTTGGGTAAATACCCTAAACCCTTTCTCAAATAATGCATCACTCACAAAATTATTTATTTTTGCTGAAAATTAGGGTTTTGAAACTAGGCGGACAAAATTAGGGTATGACAATCGCCTGTTGCCTGCCACCGAGGTCTATAAGCAATGGTTGTCTGCGACATCCTCCTTTCTTGTCTTTTTATCAGACGCGTCTTGATCTATGCATGGTCCGTACGACGACGCATGCTGCATTGGAGTTTCATTTAGTACTATACGTGATTCCTCGGGTGACCATTGCGCTCCTCGAGTCCTCCTCTTTGGTTTTGCCAAGCTCTCTTCGGTCTTTAGAGCACCTGAAGCTTATTTTGAGCTTCATTTAGTTTGTATTCCTCTGCATTTTCCTGTGTACTCTGTTTTAAGTGCATTACTATTTTGATGGCTTCATTTATGGTAGTTAGGTTCTATTTTGTCATGTCTAAGTTCATTATGAGCTAGATCTCTTTATAGTCAAGACTACGGTGATGTAATTAAGATCTATTGATGTTTAATGTGATTAATGCTTGATGCTTCATTAATTTGTGCGAGTTAATGCTATATATCCTTTCTGAACTTGATCAAATGAATTTAGATAATGTTCTGAACGGAACTCACTGAGAGAAAGTTGTACCTCACAGTGGTGATGCTGAAGTTAGCTAAATAACGAAAGAAATAATAGTTCGTGTAATATAGTCACATACGTTATCGTTGAGATTTGTACATCGGACTAGTCCCTAAGTTGTGGATGTTCTTTTTAGCAACATTTAAGTTCTGCAACGAACATAAACCGTGATAGTGTGTACCTCAAAGAGGGCAAAGGTGAGCGTACGAAGTCCTGAAATCCCTGTTGTTGAGCTCGTAGGCCCAATTCTAAAGTCGAACAATTGAATACAGTGAGACTCCTGTTACTGGCCCCAAGCTGAGGGTGAGTGGTTTGCGCCAACGAGGTATCTCTCTCGAGTAGAGCATAACGAGGTGAGAACCTTGTGAAAAACAAAAAACATTTCACCAAGCAACTAAGTGAGCTGAACTCGCATGGAAGAGAATCAAACTTTCTATAGTCGTAGTGCCAAACTGGGTTGTCAACATTTGTAGTTGGACATCGACAATATCAGCATCAGTCCTGGCAAGATAAATCGAGGTCGGCAGGCGTTTCAAGCTGTGAAAAGTCAAATCAATCTGATACCGATTCTGGATGGCAACACATAGCCCCCGGTATACATGTGCAACGAAGCTCTTTCTTTCTCTTAGATTTAATTTCTCAGTTGTATGTTGGTTCTATAACCACAACATGACCATGAAATTTATCCAAGTTAGAAAGACTGGCGTGTGATTGCATCCTCCTTTGGCGCAGTTTATTGGGTTTGTGTTTTCCTCTAATGTCGTTACTATCGAGTTGAGATGGTCATGAGACCGGCCCTCCTTTGATTCAGTTTTCTAAAACTCGACTCGGCCTAACTCGAATCAAAGCGAGGAGCGACTACCTTTAAATTCGCCTAAAAGTTGAGATGGTCACGAGACTGGCCCTCGTGCGGTGGTTCACCTAAGTTGCAACACAGCTTATGGGTCGCGACCCGACATAGCTCGGACCGTGACCATCGGAAGGGCACGGCTTTGGCGACCTCGCTTAATCCAGCTTACGGGTCACAACCTGATCTAGCTCGAATGTCGGAGGGCGTGACCATCGGAAGGCCACGGCTTTGGCGACCTCGCTTAATCCAACTTACGGGTCATGGGCCGATCTAGCTTGGATGTCGGAGGGTGTGACCATCGGAAGGCTGCGGCTTTGGCGATCTCGCATAATCCAGCTTACGGGTCACGGCTCGATCTAGCTCAGATGTCGGAGGGCATGACCATCGGAAGGCCACGGCTTTGGCGACCTCGCTTAATCCAACTTACGGGCTGCCCGATATAGCTCGGATGTCGGAGGGCGTGACCATCGGAAGGCCACGGCTTTGGAGACCTCTCTTAATCCAGCTTACGGGTCACGACCCGATCTAGCTCGGATGTCGGAGGGCGTGACCATTGGAAGGCCACGGCTTTGGCGACCTCGCATGATCCAGCTTACGGGCAGCCCGTTCTAGCTCGGATGTCAGAGGGGGTGACCATTAGAAGGCCACGACTTTGTCTTTGCAAAGTTACAGAGGATTAGTCCAACACACGAGCATCGATTCAAAGGTGTCGATGATGATCCGGTCTGCTTGTCCGGTTTCATGGACCTTCGACCAAGATCTATGGGTATGTCTAGTGCCTGAAATGGAGCAATAGAAGCAAGCATACATATATTTGGAGGTGAGATATAAATATAAACGAAAATTATAACTGTCCCAAACACTCGGCGTCGTGTCGATCAACTGCAATATAAAGTATCGGCATAGGTGAAACGAGCCGAAGCAATGGAGCGTAGCACCCTGATGTAGGTGCACTAAGTCAAATCAGTCCTTATGATTAGATTGCGCTCTTGTGCTAGAGCCGACCTTCTTGTTGTATAGGTGTACATCACATTGATTTAGGTCATGTGGCTAGTGTGTCTAGGATCGTCGGGCACGACAGCAGTTTGGAGTGATAACTTCGTACAGATGAAATACGTCGTGTCCAGGCTCTCTAGTAGCCCCCACTCTTCGTTAATTCCTGTCATAAAAGACCAGACAACAACTCCAAAGAAAGACATCGTCATTAGAGTGATCAGTGTTAGGTTAGCAAAAAAGGAATAACAACTTGAGTGTGTATAGTGCTCATTTTATCATGTATCAAAAGAATGCAATAATGATTTAATGTAAGTCTCAATGCATCACATCGGCGATTCAAAACAACAAGAACCTAAGCATGATTTAGATGATCACGGTATCATATAGGGAATTTGCATGCTAATCCTAGTATTCATTCAGCAATTTCGAAAAGATATATGCATTTATTTACCCAATGCCTTAGTGGTTTTGCATATTGATGAAATTAAGACATGTATAGAATTTCCTATTTGTCAATGATTTCTATGAGCATGCTGAGAAACCATCGTTTGCATATTAGAGTAGTGAGATGCTATGCAACACGGACTTGCAGCCAATTCGATCATTATAAATGCAATGTCAATAATTGTTTGATTATGCATCTACTAATTAAATATTCTCAAATGGAAAATTGAACCTGGATGTCAGACGCCGCGATGAGGTTGGAATAGAAATCAATGTCGGTTGGATAGAATTCGATGTCGGTTGACACTTTGGTGAACATATCGTTTTCGATTCCGATACCTCAATGATGTCGTTGATATGGTGAATTGATCCAGACCTCGGCATTGGTACCTTGGTTCATAAACTCACCGAAAGACGCTGAATTAGTGACCCAACCAATAGGATTTTTGCTGCTTTGCCAAACTCCAAACGTACTAATTCTTTGATAATATATTTAAACTAGACCTTGCACCTGTGCATGCACGGGTGTAGATTTATCATATATCTAAAATTATTATATATATCTATACCTATATATAAAGGGAATTCATTTTTTTGGTGTCAGATTTTTCTAACCAAAATACCCTTATAACTACCCACTAACACTATTTCATTATATTATTATTTATTATTTATCCATCAGCTCACCAACACATGAAAGACGGGCCCGAAGGCCCGTCTTTCCCCCTACTATATATATATATATATATATATATATATATATATATATATATACACACTATCACTTTTAATCTCTAACAATATTTTTTTAATTTTTTGGCTCCAATATATGTCATATTTGTTTTCTAACAGGCTGTTGTGTTAGAATTTGCCACATCACACTTTAATGATGAGGATGCCAAATCACTTCATGTGGCATGCCACTACGACGGTTACTTAGCCAACTAAATACCAACTTAATATAAGGGATAGATCCTTTGATCTCCAATACATAAAATAATGTAAATAGTAGGAAATCAAATTACTAAAACTCTAACAATTGCAATATAGCAAAGCAAAAAAAAGTTATCATTGTCACCATAATCTGAAGTCAATAATTTTGACTAAAAAATGATAACTTCCATAATAATATTTAGCAATAGATTCAACATTTCGTGTAGTTCATGTTTAAAACAAACACGATATATTCATACGTCTTTATCAAAACACACAACTTAGACATAAAAACACACTTAATACAATTGAACATAAAAATGAACATAGCCATTTAGCATCCCCTATACTATAATGTTGCCTCTTCAAGATCAACAAACTCTAAACGTCGTCAATGATAGCTGATTCACATTAAGTTCAATTGGACTAACAATATCTTATTCTGACATGTCGCATGTATTCGCCTAATGCACATGCAGATTTTTGCACGTATAAGTTTTTGCGTGTAATGTGTATTTGTGGGTGCACATGTGTGGAAGTCCTCTCGATTACATGACTTTTGGGTGTATGAAATATATAAATGTCTGATAAATATCTTCTACTTTAAGAATGGTATGTACTTATAAACCCAAAACTCAAGGAATGAAACCCTTCATTTCATTGAGAAATGAAGATGATCTTTATTTGGTAGGAAAATGAAGATGATCTAACTTGCACAAAAAATTAACTTTTTAATATTTTGTTAATTCGTTGAAAATATACTTTATTTTGTGGGATCAATAGATATTTGTGATTTGGTAGCAACCAAATTAAATAAATTCAATAGATATTTTAAATTCTGAAAAATATGATTCTAAAAATATAAGAAGAAAAATATAAAAAAATGATTTTTTGAAACTTTGAAAAAATATGGTTGTAAACAAAATAAAAGGAGAAGAAGTATAAAAAATTCGAAACCTTACCTTTTTCTTATCAGATCGATTCCTTACCAAAAAATATATATAAAAAGAAATTGATTTTTTAAATATATAGGTGAAATTATTATACATGTAAGTGTTATTTAGAGTTTTAAACAGCTCATGAAAAAAAAGTTAGAAAGTTTATATTATTCATGTGTACTAGTAAAACTGGATTTAAGTTGAATCATAGTTTCAACAAATAGAATAAAAGATATTAATGTTTATCATTTTATTTATTATGTATTTAGTTTATGTTTTTTTTCCCAATTGCCTCTAGAAGTTTCCCAATTATATTTTAATTTACTCATCTCCTTAATATTTTTAACTGACTCTCCTCAAGAATATTTCTCTGATCGAAACCCACCTATTCAAACCAATTTGTCAAAAAAATATCATTCTTTCAAACCCATTTTCAATTTTTATTTTTCCCAAACCCACTCTCCTAATTTCTCTCAACCACACACTCTATCGTCATTCCCAAGCCGTCTCACGCCGGATTTCTCTCAACGTACTCTTTTCATTATTTGGCCATTAAACTATTTTTTTATAAAAATATACTCTTTTCATTACAAAGAGAAACTCAATGCATTAGTGTTTCATAAATTTAATTTCCGTAAATTAAGCTTTATAGATATGAAATTTACAGGTCTTAAAAATTTAGAAAGTTTAAATTGTTACCGAGTCAATACACATGCGACCTTGACCCGGTGATTCAGAACCTTTACAGAGTCGGTCACGACTTGATTTTTAAAACATTGCATAGTAGATTTTTTGTGTGTGAGAATAATAGATAATAAATATGTATAAATAGATAGTAGTTTCAATTAAATGTGTCATTTAAACAGTCATAACTACTGTTTATATTAACACCAATTTTTTATTTTTTTCTTTAAAAATAAAAATGCCCCTGTCGTTCACACATTCAATTTTTTTATAGATTAACACACTCAGTTTTGTTCTTAACAAAGCTCAATATTGCTTCACTATTATTTAACCAAAAAATTGTAAATCCCATATTCCCACTATCAATGTGTGTATCCCATCTTCCCCGTGTCTAACAAATTGTAAAACTATGAACTCTTCAAAAAATTTATCGAATCAGTACTTCAACTTTTTCACTTCTGATATATTAATATATTAATTTATTTACTAATCAAATAAATAGTCAATTCCACTACCCAACACCAAAATACTACTCTCCTCACTTCCCAAGAGTGGTTTTTCGTTTTTCAATATTAGTTTTAAAGGGTTAATAGTCATTTTGGTCCCTGAAAGTGTAACTCGGTGTCATTTTGGTCCCTGAATCGAGAGAAAATGCAAAATGATCCCTCAATGTGTAATCTGTCAATCACGTTAGTCCCTACTGTTACTCACATTGTTAACTCCGTCTATTGTCGTTGATGTGGCACGTTTAGTGCCACATGGAACTGATTATGAGGCGTTTTTTATTGTTAATTGAATTTTTTAATAAATTGTGATGGAGCAAAATGAAAGTAACACACCCTCATATCCTCTTCTTCTTCTTCTTCTTTAAAAAACCGCTAAAACTTTCTGCAAACAGAACTGTTGCCCTCTTCTCTTCCTCCTCCATCTTTGCTCTTGTAATCATCTGGTTTGTGCCTCCAAAATCGCACCATTTCGTTCGCTCTTACTATCAACAATGTCGAAGAGGAGCAATGCATCATCATCTCGAACAAGAGCTTCATCACAAGTTGTTCTTTTTTGTGGTTGTGGTAGAAGGGCTGTTAGGCGTGTTGCTGGAACAAATATTAACAGAGGAAGGGCGTTTTACACTTGTTCAATTAATAAGGTATTTCTATTTCACATTTGTTGATTTAGGGTTTTGATTTCACATTGGGGGTTTTGATTTGCTGATTTAGGGTTTCAAGTTGGGGCTTTTCAGGATGAACTTGGATATTGTGGGTACTTTATTTGGGTTGATCAACTGATTCAAGCACTTGCAGCTGATGATTCACTTGAGACATTTTCCATGGAACAAGGAAGACAATTTGGAAGAGAAGATGGAAGAGAGGAAGAGAAGACAATGTGGAAGGCTCAAGTTAACTCAAAGCTTGATTGTATGGGGATTGAAATGAAGATGTTTAGAATAATTGTCTATGAAATGTTCGTAATCCAATTGTTGTCAATGGTGTTGTTTGTATGTATTCAAAAGTATTAGGAATATAAATTGGGTCTAATGATGCAATCAATGTTCTTAATCCAATTGTTGTCAATGGTGTTGTTTGTATCTATATATGGAATGTTATTTTGTTGTGTTACTATGTTCATTTTGTTGAAGTTAGAATAATGTTAGAAATTTCTGCAGGTACAGATGCTTATTGGCCAATTCATTTTTTGTTATTTTGTTTTGTTTATTTATGTTGTGTGTTTTGAGTTTTGATTGCTAAGTATTCAGACATTGGTAAACTTTTCAAAGCTTATGCGATTGGTGCTCTGTAAATGTCTCTGCCATCAGACTTCAATATCAAATTGGTTTAGAAATTTTAATGATGTGAGAAGAGATCATGCACTAGCATATTACATGGTTGTGCTTTACTTTCTGTCCATTTCTGTCTATCAAGATATACTATACCAGATATATATGGAGAATAGTGAAGCTTTTTTTTACGTATCTATCAAGAGTTTCAGTAGCTGAGTTCCAGAAAATGACTGCGTAACTCTCGTTTTAGTCCCTGAAACATATACGTTTATATCATTTTAGTCCCTGAAAGAGGTCACTTATTGTCAATTTAGTCCCTGAAACATATACATATATATCATTTTAGTCCCTGCGCAACCAAAATTTTACCAGAAACATAACCACAAACTTAAACCAGAAATTGAAACCACGAACTTAACCAGAATATTTCAATACATAATTTGTTCAAAATATATCCTAATAATGCATAATTGCATAAGTGGTTCAAAATATATCCTAATAATGCTATTACAACTTCATAATTTGTTCAAAACATATGCATAATTGCATAAGTGGTTCAAAAGGTATCCTAATAATGCTATTACAACTTCATAATTTCTTCAAATTCCTTCATCATCTCGATTCTGTCCAAGTCCGCTTGGGGGAAGTCTAGGACTTGGCATGAATGCCATCATCGCAGGCTGACTACTTGGCATAGGACATGGAACCATAAATGATCTTGGACTTGTTCCTCTAATAGGTGGTGGCCTAACTCCAAATGACATTGGTGTAGTAGCAAATGTTCCTTGACCAAATCCAAATGGCTGCATCTGTATTGAAAAAAACATGAGCAATTATTAGGTGGATCAGGAGACACAAATGAATAATGATATAGAAATTAAAATTGACTTACAGGTGCAGTTTCAGGAGCAGGTGCAGGAACAATTTCAGGAGCAGGTGCAGTTTCAGGTGCAGGTGCAGTTTCATCTGGTGGTGGAATCCAATTTGGTGGTCTGCGTGAAACACCTGGATAGCAACATCCATTTGTGTTGTGACCTTGATGACCACATGTCTGGCAAGTTATGACTGGGTATGATCTCTTCAACTTTGTTGTCTGTGAAGGGTTCTCAGTAGTGTCCTTCCTCCTCTGCTTCTTAGGTCTCCCTGGGCGCCTCCACAAATGCATAGCACAATATCTATGCGGTGCAGTTGGGAATACTTCATGAACAGCAGCAATTAGTCCCTGAAAGATTTCAATTACTGTCAGTTTGGTCCTTCAAAAAATATATAAAAATTCATAATAGTACATTAATTAAAACACGTACCTTCTGCATGTCACTCATAAAATTCCACCAATGCTGCCTACAATCTCCCAAATCTTGCCTCAGTAGTGTGAGAAACCATTTCCAGTTGTCTTTATTCTCAGCATCCACAATTGCATAAGCAATACAGTAATTATGGTTGTTTGCATCTTGTCCAACAACAGTTAGAAGTTGTCCCCCATAATAACCCTTTAAAAAACAACCATCTAGACCAATGAATGGTCTACACCCAGCCTTGAAACCTAACTTACAAGCTTCTAGACATACATAGAAACGTTGAAATTGAGGTGGAGCATTGGGAATAGGAATACAATCAATCTTAATTGTTGATCCCGAGTTACTCCTAAGTAACTCATGAGCATAATCCCAAATCTTTGCGTATTGTTGCTTAACATCACCTTCCACCAACTGTCTTGCATCTTTCAATGATCTAAATAGCTTGGTGTCGTCAATCTGCACTCCAAATTCAGCCTTTAAGTAATCAAAGGCTTGTACATATGTGATTGTTGGCTGCAACCTAATCTTTGCCTCAAGCTTCTTAGAGACCCACTTTCTCTTTGCTTGGTTGTTTTTGAACACTCTAGAGCATGAGTGTGCACTAACAAAAGTTTTGACTTGGAAACATTTAAATTTTTTGCTCCAAGAGCAAAAAATCTCCCATTCACACTCTTTTTCTTTACACCTGGCTCTAACCCTTTTAGAATCATTCTTCACCCATTTCATTTCCCTTCCTAAGTTAATTGTGTAGTCTCTAACCGCATCCTTAAACACGTCTAGGTTTTCAAATTCCATCCCCAACTCAAAGTGAACTTGGCCAAATGTTGAATTTGGATTAAATATTGAGAAAACAGCCTTCCCATCATCCTCATCATCTGTACTAATTGGGCTCTTCAACTCCTCTGAGTGCCATGAATCATTGTTTGACTGCTCATCATATTCAGCTTCTTCAACTCCTTTGAGTGCCATGAATCTTTTTTTAACCATAAACGATTGTAGTGTCTCATCATCCAAGTATGTTTCATCATCCTCACTTAAGTATGTTTCAGCCTCACCCTCACTATCAGCTTGTATCACTTCAGCTTGTGATTGTGTTGGAATTTCAGCATCAACCATTCTACAATAACATAAAAAGCTCATTACCACACCAAATTATAAAATAAAGCTCATTACCAAACCAAATTATAACATAAAAAGCTCCTTCCCAGAATCAACGAAAATAAGGCTCCATTAACGGCAGAATCAACAAAAATAAGGCAACATAATCAACAAAATTAAGCCCCAAATTTTCCCTAAATGTAGAATCACTGCTGAAACATAAACAGAATCAAACCGAGTAATGAAGCTCCATTATCAGTGCTAAGACTAACGAAAATAACAGTAGAATCAGAATATTAGCTATAGTTCAAATGTGATTTCCATTAACCCTAGAATCAAAATAACATTAGAACAAAAATTAGGGTTTACAGTAAGCTTCCCTTAAATGTCACAAAACAAATTTATATGTTACCATTGAAGTTAAAAACTATGAATTTTTTGCCATATTTGAGAGAGTATTGCATAGAGTACCTTAATAGTGTTCTTCTTCTTTTTCACCTCTGCTGCAACTCTTCTTCTTCGCGCGATGAAATAGAGGGTCACGAAGGTGACGACGATGACGATGGTTGATGACGATTGTTGATGACGTTGGTGGAGGGTGGGAGGTTGACGAAGGTTCTCGTTGAAAGTTGAAACAGAGAGAAAATAGTGGAAATGTTTGTGGTCCCTGGGAGAAGAACGTGGAAACGTGAGAGAGTTGAAAAGGTTTTAAAAAAACCTTTAAACGTGCCACTTTTCTAGTTTTTCAATTTAAAAAACAATTATTTTAATAAAAAATGTTTAATGTCACTTTAGTCCCTCATTACGTGGCATTACACGTGGCTTTAAACGTGCCACATAATCATTAGATGACGGAGTTAACTATGTGAGTAACGGCAGGGACTAACGTGACTGACAGATTACACTTTCAGGGACTATTTTGCATTTTCTCGCGATTCAGGGACCAAAATGACACCGAGTTACACTTTCAAGGACCAAAATGACTATTAACCCTAGTTTTAAATAGGTCTTTTCCCAGGACAACAACTCCAATACACATCAAGTATAAACTCTAGAGACTTCTATCCCGTGCACAGTACCAAGATTTGAAATAAATATACATTACTCTTTTTTAGCATCTCTCATGTTTAGTCTTCCAATATTGTCTAAAAAAAATCTCAATTTTCTCTCATTTGATTTTATAGCATCTCTAACGGTGGGCTCTCGGGCGAACAACCACCACAGTTCCGCCCCTTTCTTCATCACCGGCGGCTCCCCCCCTCTCTTTCTCTAATACCGCCCTTCTCAACCCATCTCCCTCTCTATTTATTTTCTATCTCTCCCTCTTCCTTTCTCGTTTTCTCTGTCTTCGTTTCCCAATTTTCTTCATTTCTTTTCAAACTCTTCCATGCGTTGCCTTTCTT
This sequence comes from Astragalus glycyphyllos, assembly GCA_963573325.1. Classification (NCBI taxonomy): domain Eukaryota; kingdom Viridiplantae; phylum Streptophyta; class Magnoliopsida; order Fabales; family Fabaceae; genus Astragalus; species Astragalus glycyphyllos. Next base: position 20,613,011 of record OY754308.1, read on the forward strand.
CTCTGTTTCCAAGCTTTCTTCTTATTTGGTTTCATTCCTTTATTCTCAGCATTTCATTTGCTGTTGATTTCAGAATTTTTGGTGCCCAAAATGTTTTCAAGCTTTCTCCTTTTTGCTGCCATTTTTCGCCTTTGCTATTTCTTTTTAGTTTTACTTGTTCTAGTCATACACAGTTACATTTCTCAGAAATAGAATAGACTTTTTTTTTGTTTTGTTAAAGCTTTATTCCAAAATTGCCTCATCTAGAAATTAACATCCTGCAAGACAAAAAGAAGCCCCAAGAACCCGTTTGTTTCTCCCGTCTCTTTGTCGCCGTGATGGGGGCGGAGGAGCCAGCGGCGACGCCTCCTGAACCAGACATAGCAAGGCGACGAACGTACAAAAGAATTAAGGGCGGTCCCTATTCTTATTCCGATGATTCATCAAGGCCAATTAACTACGGCGATGTTGTTGATGATGGGTTGGATACTAGAAACTCGAGCGTGAAACGATCATTCAAGGACACTGTCATGGGGAAATCAGCAGAGGCGACCAAAGGCAACAACGACACCAACGTGGAGGAGGAGCCGATTGAATATTCAGAAGAAATGTTTAGCGGGAGAATAGTTATAGAAGAAAAAAGATTGGGCAAACACGAGTGCCCCTCCTTCACCCTTTCAAAAGTGGGAAGAAGCAAGAATCCAGAAACCATGGCGAAAAGGCCTGATTGTGAAACTCCTAGGTCGAAAGATTGGATACAGAGCGCTTGAAACCGGATTGAACCAGTTGTGGGTCTTAGATGGAACTATCTCAATCATTGATTTGAGCAATGAATTCTTCTTGGTCACCTTTTAAAATGACAAAGACAGAGAATTCGCCTTGGGTCAAGGTCCTTGGTTGATTTATGAAAATTATCTAACTGTGAGGGAATGGAGCCCTAATTTCCACCCTGAGAAAGCAAGCATTGAACGTGTTGCTGTGTGGGTACGATTCTTTGGCCTTCCTATTGAATACTATGATCCGTCTTTCTTGCATTTTGTAGGCAATAGAATTGGAAGAACGATTAAAGTTGACAGAACAACCCTCTCTAGGGAAAGGGGTAAATACGCAAGATTATGTGTGGAAATTGATCTGGCCAAACCTCTATTGGCAGTCTTTGAAGTGAAGAATAGGAACTACAAGATTGAATATGAAGGGTTACATTTGTTGTGCCTCACATGTGGAAGATTTGGACATTACAAGGAGGGATGCTCCTTTCATGTTGTTGAACCCAAAGAAATGCAAAAAGAAGGTGAAGCAACTGAGAACCAAGATGAGATGGAGAATATGTGGACCATTGTGAAGAAAACCATGAACAATCCAAAGAAGAAACAATCTACAGATAGAGGCACAGGGGGTCAAGGGGCAAAAGACTCTGGGGGCTCCAGGTTCACTGTGCGGAATGAAGAGGAACAGGATGCTCCAACCAAAGCCAATGAGACTGAATGCTCCACTGGTACTGACAGGGACAACAGGGATTCTGTTGAGCAGAGAAGATTCCCCAAGAGACATACTGCAATTAGGAAAGGGCCAATGCAGGACACAACTATTGAGGATAGTCGTGCTGGTTATAAACCAAAGGTTCAAGCTGAGAATAAAGGGGATCATTCTAGTAGCATAAAGCAGAATGATAACTCATCTACAGAAGCTCCCAAGACCAACTTAGAGAACACATTAGGAGTGGAGCAAAGAGTAGCACCAATGGAAATTGGAGAAATCACAAGATATGCTGACTTTGCTGAAATGGATGAAGTTGGAAATGTAACAATCATAACCAAAGAAATTGATCAACCTGCAGAGTCAGAAAATAGGATCCCTCCGGAAGGCTCCACTCACTCTAACCTGGAGCATGCTCATGTCCAAGAACCTAGACCACCTGATATTATGCTGCTTGACATACAACATAGCCCACAGCAACCTTCACAAGTGGGACTGAGAGCTATGGTGGACACTAATATGGATAGCACAATAGGAGTTTTTAATGACATAGAGAGGGTAGGAGGTAATACTACTGAGGAAACTGCAGCTCAACAGAGTGTTATTGATATGGATACTAGAAATGAGGCCTTGGAGACTTAAGTGGACATTGTGGCCTTTGTTTATAAATCTTAAAGTTTATGATGATACAAGAAAGAATTTTGTGTTGGAATGTTAGAGGTGCAATAAATAAGGATTTGTATAGTAATGTGAAGCAATATGTGGATGTTCACAAACCTGATATCCTCATTATTATGGAAACCAGAGGTGATCCTAGAAGGATTCAAAGCACTACCAGAGCCCTGAGATTTACTGGTTTTGTTTGTTCCCAGGTTCATGGGTTTGCTGGTGGTATTGTAGTGGCTTGGAAAGAGGAGAATCTAAATTTGAAACCTATTCAAATTGATTTTCAATATATCCACTTGGAAGTTGAGATTATAGGGGAAATCCCTTGGAACCTAACTGCTGTTTATGGAAGCCCTAATGATGATCTGAGGGACAAAATGTGGAATGATTTTAGAGACATGACTACTCATATGACTGGGGATTGGATTCTAGTGGGTGATTTTAATGACATAGCAAATGCTAATGAAAAGAAAGGTGGGCGAGCTATACCTTATGCTAAAATCACCAAATTTGTCAACAATATCAATGCTTGTCAGCTCATTGATATTGGAGCTGTTGGCACTAAATTTACTTGGAGGGGAGCCTTGTATGAAGGAAAGGATAGAGTCTTTGAGAGACTGGATCGTGCCTTGTGTAATGACAATTGGAGACTGAGATTCCCTAAAGGTGTGGTGCAAGTGTTGGGATTCGTTTAATATTATTCAATTTCCTAACATTTCTTCTTTATGTCATGAAGAGAACAAAGTGAATGAAGGAGACTATTCTTCGGGTGTGGAAAAAAATTGCGAGTTTGGGAAAACTAATTATGTCCAAGAAACGGAAGAGGAAGTAAGTCACTCAAATCCTACCTTGGGACTTGGAAATTTACCTATTGTGAAATTTACATGTGATGGGTTCTTTAGACTTACTTTTGACCCTGGAGGTATTGGAGCATGAAATTCGAGGTCGAATTCTCTCGGAGAAAGAGAGAATGATGACAACCTACCATAGGCTTGCTGTCCAATTTTAATTACTATATTTTATTTTAAGTTGTGATAAAAGTGCATGGGACCAATTGATATATTTGGGATCAAGGCACTAAGTTATTTCATTTCAAGTTATTTTTTTAGTGTGTTTAATCCACTTCAAGTGGTGTGTTTGGGGTTCATATTTTTGTGAGTTGATGGAGTCAACAAACTTGCTTATCAAGCAAACTTGCTAATCAAGAAAGGCAAACTTGCTAATCAAGCAAACTTGTTAATCAAGCAAACTTGCTAATCAAGAAAGGCAATAGAGGAAAAAAAGGATTACAAGAGATCCAAGTCATTTGTGGCACATCAAGACAATCAGAGCAAAAAAGGAAATGCAAGATCCTAATCATTAATTGTGCATTCAATGCCAAATCAACTAGGATATTTTCTCAAATTGTTTTGTCTAGTATTCTTGTAATTTTTGAATACCCTTTATTTTTTCCCTTGTATCAGCAAGAACCTCCCTTATTATAAATAGGGAGTATATGTGTCAATGAAAAGCAAGAAAGAGTTTATCAAAGATTTTGAGTTCATACTCTTTGGTTCTGGATTGGACCAGTTTATTCGATCTTATCAAGAATTCCTTTTCTTGTAGTGATCCTCAAACTCATAGGCTTATCCTTGTCTTGGATTTGACAAAGGTGGTGCCCCTAACCTAAACACCATCTTCTTCACAAATTCAACAACCATTCAATCTTCTCGTTAGTCTTAAAACTGTTCCCAAACTCCCCATCCCAAAACCCACGAAATTCTTCACTCCCTTTCCCCATTACTCATTCTTTTTATATCCAAAATCTCAAAAATAAAGGTTACAACCAGAATCTATATTGAAAATCAAACCAATGACTAGTTTCCACAACAAGGAGGGCATCAAAAATTTTGAAGAAATATCTCTTTATGAAGAGTAAAATCTCAAAAATCAAATGCCCCTACTGCAAATAGTTTGGACGCCATATTTCAAATTATAACCAGAGGCAAAAAGTTTCCAATTGGAAGTCAACTAACTACCAAGGCCCGAAGAACAATGGGGACCTAGATTTTTTATTTTTGATATAGCAGTGTCTCTTTACATCAAGGAGAAAGATGTGGTTCGTAGACAGTAGATGCTCAAGGCACGTGATAGGGGAGAATGATAAGTTCCTCTCTAAGGAGAGATTTAATAGATGGCTTATTTTGTTTGATAATAGTGACAAATGATGCATCAAAGGAGTAGTTACAGTAGGTAAAATAAACTCTGCTCAGTTTCAAAATGCTCAATTTGTTAAGGGATTAAATAATAATTTTCTTAGTTGAATCAATTATGTGATTCTGGACATGAAGTGATATTTAAATCAGATGCATGCAAAATAATTTTTACTGGTCATAGAACAAATAATCTCAATATCATTTGTCTTGATATTTTTCTGATCAAAGGTGTCTTATTTTAAAATAATATGACATTTGGATGTGGCACAGGAGATTTGGTAATGTTAGCATGAAAACCCTTTCAAGATTGTCCAAACTTGATTTAGTCAGAGGACTACCAAAGATTTTAAGTATGAGAAGGATAAATCTTGTGAAAATAGGTATTCAGGGAATGCATGTAAAATCATTTTTTAAAACTATTAAATTAACATGATTTCCACTTAGAAACTTTGGAACTTCTGCGCATGGATCTATTGGTCCTACTATGCATGCTAGCCTAAGTGGAAAAAGATATGGCTTGGTTATTGTTGATAATTACTCAAGGCTCACATGGGCTATTTTTCTGAAGGGTTCTATTATTATTGCAGTAGCAAGTGACCATGGAGTAAAATTTTAAAACACAATATTTAACACATTTTTTTTGAATAAAATAGTGTGTCACGCAATTTTTCTTGTCCAAGAACTCTTCAACAAAATGGAGTTGTTGAAAAGAAAAATAGAACTCTGCAAGAAATGCATCAAAGGAGTTGTTGAAGCAATTAACACTGCTTACTACATTTTGAATAGAGCCCCATATAAACTCTGGAAACGAAACAAGCCCATTATATCTTATTTTCATGTATTTGGCCGTGATTGTTATGTTTTAAATAACAATGACAATTTGGGAAAGTTTGATGCTAAGACTGATATTGCATTATTCTTGGGATATTATCACACATCGAAAGTATATAGAGTTTCAGAACTAAGAACGTTGAAGAAACTATACATGTTATGTTTATTGAAACGAACATTTCAACTGATAGAAACGAAGATGATGAGATATATGTAGACAAGACAAATGAGAACAGGTAATGAACTTCATGACAAAACATAATCAAATTATGCACTTGACCTTTCTCAACATGCATCTAAAGAACCACCAAAATCAACCAATTCAAGCCTTTGAGCTACCAAGGAGTTGGAGTTTGCAATAGAACCAAAAATTATAAATGAAGTAATTGTTGATGAATCACGGGTAGAAGCAATGCAAAAAGAGCTTGCTGAGTTTTAGAAGAAGGAGGTATGGAATTTGTTCCAACTCCAAAACACCAATTTATCATTGGAACAAAACAAGTCTTCAAAAACAAAATGGACGAGACTGGTAAGGTTATTAGAAACAAGGGAAGGCATGTTGCTCAAGGCTACAATCAATAGGAAGGTATTGACTATGATGAAACATTTGCTCCTGTTTCCAGGTTAAAAGCCATTAGAAGACCTCTTGTTCATGATGCTCACAAAGATTTCAAACTCTTTCAATTGGATGTCAAAAGTTCTTTTTCTTAATGGATTCCTAAATGAAGATGTGTATGTACACCAAACTCCTGGTTTTATTGATCAGAAAAATCCTAATCATGTTTTCAAATTGATTAAGGCCCTCTATGGACTTAAAAAGGCTCCTAGAGCATGGTAAGAGAGGCTTAGTATTTTCTTGATAAAAAAAATGGTTTTTCTAGAGGAAAAATTGATGTTCCACATTTTAGAAAAAACCTCAAAGATGAATTGTTGAATTTTCAAATATATGTTGATGACATCATCTTTGGAGCAACTAATAAAAAGCTTTGTAATGACTTTGAAAAATTGATGAAAGTGAGTTTGAAATGAGTCTTATAGGTGACAAGAGAAGTATATTAGAGACCTTCTTAAGAAGTATAAAATAAGTGATGACAAGCCTATGGCCATTCCAATGCACCCTTATTCAAGCATTGAAAATGGTGAGAAGGGTAAGCCTGTTTCTGAAAAGGACTACAGAGGTAAGATTGTCTCTTTATCATACCTAATTGCAAGCAGGCCAGACATAGTCTTTTGTGTAGACAAAATGGAAAGGAAAAGCAAAGTGGTACATGTCAACTATTTGGGGAATCACTCATCTCATGGTCATGCAGAAAACAAAGTACAATTTCCTTCTTAACAACAGAAGCTGAGGATGTCTCTGCTGCTAGATGTTGTTCTCAATTTTTATGGATGAAGAATCAACTTCAAGATTTTTCTTTAACTTAATCAGGTATTTCAATATTTTGTGACAATACAAGTGCTATTAATTTGTCTAAAAATTCAATTCAATATTCTAGATCAAAGCACATTGATATCAAGCATCATTTCATTAGAGATCATGTGCAAAAGAAAAATATTGAAGTTGTTTTTGTGAATACTAAAAACCAACTAGCTGATCTTTTTACTAAATCCCTCTTAGATGAAAGTATTAGTTTCATTGAGATCATGTTTCATATCATTGAAACCCCTCAGATGAGAAGGGTGATGACCAACAACCTTCTCAGTGATGAGAAGGGTCATAACCCTCAACCTTCTCAACCTTGAGAAGGGTTATCAAATGCATATGACCATAAAAATCAAAAAGTGTTTTAGTTGTTTTTTCATGTGTTTTGTGTTTTATTGCTTCGGTAGTGTTTTTTTTACAAAAATAAAAATAGGAACCTAGCCGTTGCCCAATGACTCTCTTCTTTTGTTCCCTCTCTCACCCAAATCAATAACTTCAACCAACGGTTAAAAGAAAGAGTAAAACTCTTCCGGCTATTGGTAAATAACCATTTCAAAGTGATTAAAACATCACTCTCTCATTCCCTCTCATTCTCACTTTGAAATATCCAAACCTAGCACATTTCTTTCTCTTTCTCTCAAAATCTCCAAACATTCAATGGCAAGAGAAAAGAATCTAGGTCCTCCTCCTACTGAACCAAAACTTCATTCACACACTTCGGAACGAGAAATAGCTCTCCCAAATTTCATAATCTCTTCACTGTCTCCTGCGCAAGTTCTCATCTCTGTTTTACCGTTGATGTCACGACCTGCTAATACTAGACGATTAATGATTGTAAAGTCTGGCACGTAATCTAAAACTACAGCCACTGAATCTTTAATGCAAAGAAGAAAGTAGCTGGTGAAAAGGGCAAGAAGATAGTTCAAATTTCTCATGGAAAGGACATTAAGAAGGGTCAAGCTAGTAAAAAGCGTAAGGAACCAAAAGAATCGAAATGGTTATCAAAACCCATTGTATTAGAAACCATACAATCTTGATGGCACTGAGAAATGTCGATGGAATGTCACACCCTGTCTCACTCAACAGACACGGGTTGATTTCATCACTCTTGAAGACTTGGTCTACAAATAAAGTGTGTGAAACTTCTATGTAAATTCCACTATCAAGCACGAGCCTCTAAGGATAGCAACCTCTATCAACAACATTGATATTGAGGTCTCCTCAGTAACTATTGGGAAGGAACTCAATCTGCAAGATGAAAAATTGAAGATATATGAAGATTCGTGGTATGAGATGACTGGTTCCACCTAAGAAGACTACAAGGCAGTCGTTCTCAAGGATCCTTCTCTTCTGGTGAACTCACTAATCTTCAAAAAAAACTTATTAGAATCCTCCACCACATATGTTCTCATACCCCTTTTCCTACAGTACGGTCGTTTAAGAAAGTCCAAATAGGTGATTCTATTCTTCTATACCATCTCTTACAAGAGCATTCCCATTATCCTTCCATTCCTCATGCTATATCATATAATCAATGCTATTGAAAAGAAGGTGTTCATAGTGAAGAAACTCAAACTCAAGGGAATAGAGATTTCCACACAAAAAGAGGATAAGAAAGAAAAGAAGAAGTAATAGAAGACAAGAAGGTTGTCTGATGTGTCCGGAGAAGGAAATATTGAAGAAAGCCTTACTAAGTAAGAAGAGAGAAGAGAAGAAAGAGGATAAATGACCCACAAAAGGTCCAAAGGAAGGATGATGAACTAGAGAATGGTAGCCAGTTGGACATTAACCCTAAGAAGGGTTAATAATAATAAGAGCAAGGTCTTGAGAAGGCTCAAGACAAAGAAGTAAGTGCTGAGCAGAATGCCTCTATAGAGAAGAGTGCTTTGGAGGAAGAAAGAATCTCTCAAGAGAAGGGTCTCTCTTTAGAGAAGGATACATCAGAATATTCTAATGATGCGAAAACCCTAACTGATATACAAGAAAGCTCTGGAACCTCATCCTCATCGTGAAAGTCATTAAAGTAGTACCATTTAAGGGTTTATATAAGGACCAAAGAAAGAACAGTTTGGAAAATGATTGATCAAGAAGCCACTAGAACTCTAGTGCCAATGGTTGAAGAATGTTGTTTCAATTGCCGAGGAAGAAGGATTTAAAACACTAGAGAAGGTTGCAGATGAAGAGGAATAGGAGAGAATACTGAGTAGCTCCACCTAATACTTCTAGTGAGAACAGTTCTAATAAGACTATGGTGCTTCCAGAAACTAAACCATTGGACATTCCTTGTGAAGGAATTCGTAATCAAGCCATAGAGGAACCCATTCAAGAAGCTGAAGAAGAAGAAAAGAAAGAAGTAGAACTAAAGAAGGTTCAAAGATTTGCAGAGAAGGATGCTTCTGCTGAAGAATAGCATGGTGATGATGATGTCATATTTGAACCAATGAACCAAACCATCCCAATATCACCTCAGGGGGAGTTTCACTAAGAAACTCATTCCTCACCATTTGTTTAAACCCCATTTTCATATTTGTTTAACGAACAAATCCCAACTTAGAGCATCTATTAGCTGCAATTAACCTAAAAAGTGGAATTCTCTCTCCACTTAAAATCGCCAACACTATCACCTCCTAGAACATAAACCAGTATCTTAACTTGAACCTGTTCTCAATAAATGATTTATCTCAGCCACATATGCCTTTCCATAACACACAATCTCACCCATATGACATGCAATCTATGTTTGGGTATCTTGAGTTCTCCTATTTCAATATGGGTCAACTTTCTGGTGTGGCTCACGAGAAGGATTTTGAAGAACCAAAGGATAGGAGCCGAACTGAACAGAAAGCTCTTATATCTTGCATGTCCAAAATGGAAAACATGACGAGAAGGATCAAAGCATTGTTAAAAAATGTGCTAGAAGATCAAGCAATTCCTCAACAAGGTCAAAGAGCCCAAGCTGCTTGGGATGAGCAGTATCAAAACTGGATTTTACAACAAGTAATGAGCACACCTTCTCCAACTCTTTCAACTACAGAATTTGGTCCTTTTCCTCAGTTTCCAGATATTCCATTGCCTTCAACTTCCTCCTATTTTAATGCGTCTTCCCATCGAAATAGCAACTTAATGTCTCTCTCACCCTTTCTAATGGGTGCCAAAAGTTGGAGAAGAGTAGATTAAGTTTAGGTCTTAGGACCGATTTTTGTGTGCTATATGCTTAGTCAAATTTGTGTTCATAGACACTATTTTTGTGTGCTTTATGAGGATTCAAATCTGTGTTCGTAGACACTATTTTTGTATGCTTTATGCTTAGTCAAATCTGTGTCCAGAGACACTATTTTGTAGAGAAGGATGCTTCTCTTTTGTTTTTATTTTTTGGGCACATGTCAAGAACATACATTCTAAAATCATGCTAATGATGGTTTGATGAGTGAAATGCAATACATGTTCTTGTTTGGTTATCTGAGATGTGTTTAACTAAGTACGCAATAATCATATGCATATTCTCAGGGGAAGTTAATGTTAATGCCCTAGAAAATTTTAAACATCAGAAAACTTAATCCATCTCTCAAAAGTTTGTCAAACATCAAAAAGGGTGAGATTGTTGAGGCAAAATCCCATTCTAATTCTGATGGTTAACAAACTTTATGATGAAAAGCTTAAGTTCTCTAATTTCATATGCTACTAATGGTTCTTCTTGAGTGAAATATAAAAACAGGATATGATAGCTACTCTCAAGAACATAATCTGCTTTTAAGAAGCATAAGTGTTGAGAATACTTAAAGCAATGACAAGACAAAAGAGCCATAAGAATGTTGACCAAAATAACAAAGAAAACACCCTTGGAAGAGAAGAGAAATGTCATTAGTTAAAAAGGGTCAACATGAGAATATTTATCATGAGAATAGTCAATATGTGAACAGTCGTGATTAGAATAATCATCATGAGAACATTCATACTGACAAGAGTCGTGATGAAATGGGTCATCATGAGAAGAGTCAACATAAGAAGAGTCATAAGAAGAGTCATGAGAAGAGTCAAGTTGAGAATCATCATGATAAGAAGGGTCAGGAAGAAAAGAGCCAAATTGAGAAGCATTAACTTGAGAATTATCAACATAAGAAGACTAAATTTAAGAGGATTCAAAGAAGAGAAGAGTCATGATAGCTGGAATGTGCTGCCTTCCCATGACAACTATAGTGTGTTGTCTTCTACAGAAGGTGCAGAGCGAGCTATCTTCTGCAGAAAGTGTTGGAGAAATAGCATAAATAGCTATTGCACTTTCTATTCACTCTTCTCAATGACTATATTTAATTGGGAAACCCCTCCATTGACTCTAATTGATTTACCAATGGTTAATACACATATACCTCAGCTCAATGGCTATAAATACCATGAATGATCATTGTTGAAGTTTCTTGTGAGAGAGAAATCAAATTCTTCCCATCCTTTTCAGGTAAAAAGTCTTCTCTCATCCATACTCAAGTCACGCTTTAATCTAGGGATTCTATTTTTTCAGAATGTATTTCAGCTTGTTGTTTAGGATTCATTGGAATCTATGTTTTTTAAACCAAGCTCTTGTAATCCCACAAAACCCCCCAAACCGTACATTGTAAAACTTATTAGAAATCTTCTCAAGTAACATGTGTTTCTATAGGGTTCGAGAAGAGTGTTAGAATCCACCTAGTAGATCTGGAGGATTGTATTAGGTTGAGAATAGTAGGGAGAGCTGTGTGAGGAAAACTACCACAAGAAATAGTAGGTAGAGCCATGTGATGAAAACTACCCTAGAAAACTGAGAAGACAGCTCAGTTGACCCTTCTCATCTACAAACAGTTTTCTTAAAACAATGTTTTACAACCCTTATCAAATGTTTTCCAAGTGGTAAACTTAAAGTATCAATCTTAATTACTTTACACTTAAGATAAGATTTTCAAACACTTCCACTTACCTCGAAAAGCTATTTTGAAAATCACTCTATTCACTGTGCTAATATTTATTCTGAGAAGAAAGAACTAACTGACCCTTCTCAACTTAGAAACATAGTTGAGAAGACTGATTCATCTCACACTTCTCTACTCACGATCACAGTTGAGAAACCCGTTTTGACTGACCCTTCTAACTTAGCATTTACACACAATGTCTAACCATACTTGTGAAGATGTTTATTGCAAGTCAGGTTAATTTTTAAAAGGGTCACAATTCCAACCCCCTTCCTAGTGACACTCATTGACTTCACAACTGCTCACCATTAGATCAATTAAGATCAATGCTTCTGATTATCCCAAAGCCCTAGAAATTCGGAGACACTCTTCCATGACCTCACTAGCATGGGCTAGTGGGATAAAACCTCTTCCATCCTATTTCCACGGTGTTCTCTTATTCATTGACCTTAACCGCTTCAACTTTTTGTCCACATGGATTGTATACTTTCGCTCCAAGCAAACTTTCCTCTCCTCGCCTATAATCTTCCTCGGCCTCCAATCGTTGGTGCCCTAGCCGGGCTGCCCTGTAGTAGAGGTACCCTCCTACCGAGTTTCATATTACCTCGGTATGATTTATCATTCCCTCGGGGACCAAGCCCTTTTGATATATCTCTTATTCTCTCAAATTGAGCTATCCACTGCAATTATTCATCTTTTAAGCATTATCCCATTCAAGCGCTAATGTCTTTATAGCTCGCCGTAGCTTAACCCCAGCCTCAGTCGCCTCTCTATTCCTCGACCAACAACTTCAAATATTTTGGGTGTCAACAATATCTTTAAATGTGCACTCCTTCCTCTTCTTTCCTTTAGACACGAGGCATTATTAAAATCTCCCAAAAGACACCATTCTCCCTCAATACTCGAATATTTCTAAAGACATAGCTCTTCCCACACTTTAAGCCTACCTACTGAATTTCTAAGAAAATACAGATTCACAAAGGATATAATTGTACGGTGCCCTTCTACACAGACGCCAACAAACCCAAAAGAACTAAATTTATTTATCAACTTGCACAAAATATTTTGCCACATCCTCAAAATACCACTAGAAAAACATAACGAATGTTTAACTACCTATTCAACCTGCTGTGATCCCCTTAAATTGGTGACAATGAAATCCTTTAAAACCTCCCTCTTAGTCACTTGTAAACAAACCAATTCAATGTTATGTGTTCTGATGGGAGATGCCAATCTTGTCCTTTTACCACTATCACCCAACCCTCTAATGTTTAGGGTCATAATATTCATAGTTGTTGGGGAAAACCACACATGTCATAATGATTAGGGTCATAAACAAAAGAAGAACACGAATAATTTATGTGGTTCAGCACTTCTTGCCTATGTCCACGGGAAAAACATCAACACAATTCATTCATCTTCTCAACTATGATTACAACAATTTATAACCCACTCCAATATGATTACAAAACTTTAGCGCTCTAAGAGTTACAAGGAATGATAACACTCACATCTCACAAAAGATGATCACCAACACTCTCCTCTACCTTCGACATGGTTGGTGATTCTTCAACTCTACATAATCACCCTTGGAGGAATAGTCACCTCTCCAAATGGAGATATTTCATTCTCCATATGATCACCCATGGTGAGGATGGGGATGGGGATGTTTTCACCTCTTCACATGTCTCTCTATTTCTAGGAGAGAACATGACTTCCATGCATGCATAAGACTTAGTGAACATTTATTGCCACACTTTCCCAAGCCTCTAGATATGTAACGCCCCGATATTCAGAGGTCACTCATGAAGTTCTAACATCTAAATGCAACCAAAATTTGTTTCCTTAAAAGACAAAAGAATTACAGTCACTCCTTCAGCTTCATAAAATCCTGGATTTTTATTTTCTTTTTCAAAACGCTTTGGAAAAGACAAATCAGAGTAATTGCAACATTTTCGAAGCATGATGCACAACTAGAGTTCAAAGACGATATACGCGAAAGACATCCACGACATGCCCCCACGTGCATACACATAACCATTTTAAAATAATACAATTGAAAATGAGGAATACACCGGAGCTATAGACTACCTTTATTTGAGACCCTCATAACCCCGGGGTACTCTTGATAGTTACCTAGACAAGGATCCTCTCAAAAGTTTTGTTTTCAAAATATACATACTCCAAATATACTTCACAACAACCCCTTTATGATTGTCAGCACTTACAGATTCAAGATTAAAGCACACCAATTGAACACCTAAAGCTGATCATAATTACTACAGATTCTACTATAGTATGCTACCCCACAACAATTACCCCCAACTGTAACAACAACCCGCTACACTAAAAACACATGTGTGATATGACCAATTAACGTTCGCCGCCTCGAACGCCATCATCACTATCATGAGCCCATCCACATCCATGTCTACACCGTCCAACTCAGATTAGTCTACACACCAGACTAATAGAATCTCCCTATCAAGAAAAGCCAATGTCGTCCTCTTTGAAGCGACGGTCCTCGGAGCAAGAAATCCCTCATCGGCTGAGAGTGGCGATCAGCCCAAACAACAATAGCAAGGGTCACCAACCGAAAACAACAAACATATGTACAAAACAAGTTCACATATGCATATACATAAACAAAGCACAATTAATCATTTAGTAACTCAACACCACAAACTCAATACACCCTAATGCAATGACTACATGCCAGTGCAAATGATTCCGGAATATCACCTCCCCCGTAGGGGTTTATGAGGTCCAATAAAGAACAACACCACCATTTGTGAGGTCCAATGAAGGACAACACCACCATTTGTGAGGTCCAATGAAGAACAACACCACCATTTGTGAGGTCCAATAAAGAACAACACCGCCTATGTATGCATGATTATACATCAACACCTCATGCATAATTTCAAAACACCAAACATTATTCAAACAACCATCACATGGATCAAGAATAATGACTTAAAACCAACACCAACTCACATATACATCAAGTATACAACACCAACCACATAGTTCCACAATATTAACAATCAATTATATAAATGCTTGTAAAGAGTAGGAAGGTGCCCTTACCAACAATCTACATGTCATGTTCGTCGTAGTCCTACACTCAGCTCATACTCAATTCCACAAGGTCCTAAACAATAAACACCAAAACTCAGAGTTATCCTAGTTCCATTAAAATAACTCCCTAGGTTATGTTTCAATTCTAAGCCATATGTAACTCAACTTCAAGACTCTATATAATAGACACACACCTTCAAAGAAGTCATAAGATTTGAAAACGAATCATTTAAAGTCTAGAAATCCATTTTATTTTACTCTTAGAACATGAAGCAACACAACACCTAAATTCTTTTCATAAAAATTAGTTGAATAAGGATCCACTTGGATTAGGAGTACAATAATCCCATTTCCTTTAGATGTTTCATGGTCTTAGAGTCTAGGACTACTCCCCATTTCCTATCCACCTCTCTCCATTAGTTTTCCAAAGCTTAAACAACAACTCAACACCATTTAAGCATGTCAATGACACAAAAATCTTCTTCCCCCAAATTGCATATAGCTCTTGGCCACACCACATCATTAGGAAAATAATTAAATGTAAACTTTTCAAATCAACCAACTATATCATTAAACACCTTATTCCAAACTTCTCAAGATTTCAATTTAAAAACTACTAATCTAGATACTTTAGAAGCGTTAAAAGTATTTTGTACTTCTTTGAAAACATTTGAACAAAACGTCAAACAAAGAGACTTTGAAATCACGAACAAGGTAACTAACAGTTAGGTTTCTTTCCAAGGACTTAAGTGCCGACTTAGTCCTCATCATCAAGACAAGAAAAGATATCAGAAGTTTGAAGTCGAAGTCCAAAATCTTTATGAATGATTCGGTCACCCTTTGGAGAAAGGTATACTTTCGTTTCTTGCCAAGTTTTTTTCTTTAAGTAAAAGTAACTATGAAACTAGGTACAAGAGTAGCCCTCTTCTCACCAAACCAAATATTAGAAGATCAAAACATCTTTTCGAAGAACAAGATAAAAAGACTTATAAGTTCTAAACAATATCCTTTTGACATGAATATTTTTCTCTTAGAGTTAGTGGAATAACTACAATTAGTTGTGATCATCAAGAAGTAATAAATAAAAGGACCACAACTTTATTCTCCCCCCCTTTAGACCTCTCGGCCGTAGCAAAAGTAGGAGGAGAGATTTGCTTTATCCATCTCAAAATCTGGATCATGTTTTAAAGAAGAAAAATCAAGTTTAAAACAATGGCCTTGTAAAAGATTACAACAAAAATTTGAAACCAACCATTCCCTTCAAAAACATGGGAGAAAGTTTTGTCATTTTACAACTATTTTGAACATTCAAAAATAATAAAAAAAAAACCCAACATGTTTTTGATCTTCCATTTTTTTCCATAACAGCACTTCACATTTTATTTTTTTGATATGTATTTTTTTCTTAAATCCTAGTTCATGAAAATCATTTTCTTTAGCACTCACTCACTCTAATTCAATTCACCATCAACAACATGGTCTCATGACAATAATAAAACAAAAGAAAACAATAGGACCTATCTCCAATGAGGGTGTCGATCAGCTCTAAATAAAAAGAAAGAGATGGCTTCTTCTTTTTTTTTCTAAATATTCACACCACACACTTTGTTATCAACAAGTTTGCTCCTAAAAAGAGAACTCAAAAAATGATACCCAACCACTACAACAACAACACCCACAGCCGGCACGTAAAATGGAAGGAGGGAAAAATTATACCTTTCTTAGTTCAATAGTAAGACAAGGGCAAGGGAAGACTTTTTCCTTCTCAACACTTCCTCAAAGACTCATTTAAATTTGGTGAAATGGTCCACTTTTGCTTCCATGCTTCCACCACCAACAATGGAGAGAAAAAAAACTTTTCAAAGAAAAGGAGAGGGAGAGTGGTCGCTGGAAGTGAAGAGTGAGGGGACAAAATGTTGTGATTCCCCGTTTAATTATATTTTTCTTCTTTATCAAATTTTATTTTCAATTAAAATACTAATAACTTACACCACTCCCTAAATATACCACTAATCAATCACATCACTCACTAATCCATCAACATCTCTTATACTCTTTTTATATAAAGCAAATTAGTCACCTCCTATACTCTTGGGAAAAAAAATCTATCCCGGTATACTTAGTTAACTGCTAAATCTTAAAGTCAACAGATAAATTATCTCGATATAATAATTTTTTCATCGTAACTTGACTAAATCATTATTTAAATCAACTATAATATTTTTTCACTTCAAAACAAGTCAAAAACTAAATCCACTACTGGAAATTCTATAAAAGACGAAAATATGGCCGGTACAAAGTACGTACTATACTACTTGGGTCTTACATTACTACCCTCCAAAAAGAAGTTTCGTCCTCGAAACATAAAGTAAGAGTAACAACAAACTAGTTGTTACCAACCACCAACTCACCCGACTTAGCTCCGACTTGCACGACACATCGTGTTCCACCAGATCCACACGAAGTGGCGGTCGTCTAACCCTTCACATAGAGTGCTTGACAAATCTTATACACTATAACAATTGGTAAGATATTCCATTCCGTCCAACATGGTTGTGCCTAATATTAACAAGAGATTAGGGGTGATCAGCTCCTCAATTTGTCAATAGGTAGCCAGTAACCATGATGGTGGCATAGAGAATTTTACCTCAACCATGATAGTGCTCCCTACAACTTGCACTCATGATTATCTTGAGAAACGGGGCATCCAATAATTCTTCCAAAGCCTGCAGAACTTCCCTCAATGCTCTTGTCACTTTGATCTCATCATCGAAAATTATCTACACTTGCATGAAAAACTCCAACGTCCTTAGAAACCTTCCACTTACACATCATAAGATCACTCCTGACACTCCCAACATAAAGTTCTTATAGCCTTCCTGTTTCATCCTTTAATCACATACTTCAAAAACTTTCACTTGAATCCTCCCCATAGTCTACCACTGGTTCATTGTCCTCACCATCGAAATATTGAATCTTCATAATATTTCACACAACACCACTCCTAAACTTGCTTGAATCATATTTTTGTACATTGAGTCCAAGCAACGTTAATGCTCCATTCCTAGTTTCACGACTTTCCAACCGCATCCTCTTAACATGTCTTCCCATAATTAATTAACTATTGCCTGCTCATCCACGATTGATATTCAGTACTTGGTCTCGGCTGACTCACAAAATCTCATGTGGAGCTCTCCAACTTAGGATGGATCCTTACGTCTCAATCAATCACTTTTTCTCGAATAGTCCAATGTGTCTGACGTTCTGAATAATATAACTTTCAGTCAACCGTGTCGCATGGTGTACTGTCATCTACTGATAGTAAACTCATTGTCTTGATTCCAATTGTAACCACTTTTTCCCAAATTAAATCTTTACTTGCAATCCTTTATCTGCCACATATTCATTCACCCAAACTCAACATCCTTGGGCGACCATAAAAAAAAAACATAGCTTCCAATATCCTTGGTATTACTTTAAAAATCTCTTGTAGCTTTGATTCACTCCAAATTTGTCCTTTCTGAAACTTTGCATCCAAGGTTGTCAAAGACACTCATCGACCAAAGGCAACAAACGCTCTAGGTCCCTTAATAGTCCTTCTTATTAAAGTGTACAAGACACATTGTTTCAATTAAGAAACAATCAACTATCTAAACATTAATACTTCAGTTAAGACAACAAAACACAGCATATACGAGTTCCCAATAACTACTCCCACTAAACCCGACTCATGATCAGCTTAGGACACTTGACTCACAGCCCAAGGAAATCTACACCTGAGCTCTGATACCACAATGTAACGCCCCGATATTCAGAGGTCACTCATGAAGTTCTAACATCTAAATGCAACCAAAATTTGTTTCCTTAAAAGACAAAAGAATTACAGTCACTCCTTCAGCTTCATAAAATCCTGGATTTTTATTTTCTTTTTCAAAACGCTTTGGAAAAGACAAATCAGAGTAATTGCAACATTTTCGAAGCATGATGCACAACTAGAGTTCAAAGACGATATACGCGAAAGACATCCACGACATGCCCCCACGTGCATACACATAACCATTTTAAAATAATACAATTGAAAATGAGGAATACACCGGAGCTATAGACTACCTTTATTTGAGACCCTCATAACCCCGGGGTACTCTTGATAGTTACCTAGACAAGGATCCTCTCAAAAGTTTTGTTTTCAAAATATACATACTCCAAATATACTTCACAACAACCCCTTTATGATTGTCAGCACTTACAGATTCAAGATTAAAGCACACCAATTGAACACCTAAAGCTGATCATAATTACTACAGATTCTACTATAGTATGCTACCCCACAACAATTACCCCCAACTGTAACAACAACCCGCTACACTAAAAACACATGTGTGATATGACCAATTAACGTTCGCCGCCTCGAACGCCATCATCACTATCATGAGCCCATCCACATCCATGTCTACACCGTCCAACTCAGATTAGTCTACACACCAGACTAATAGAATCTCCCTATCAAGAAAAGCCAATGTCGTCCTCTTTGAAGCGACGGTCCTCGGAGCAAGAAATCCCTCATCGGCTGAGAGTGGCGATCAGCCCAAACAACAATAGCAAGGGTCACCAACCGAAAACAACAAACATATGTACAAAACAAGTTCACATATGCATATACATAAACAAAGCACAATTAATCATTTAGTAACTCAACACCACAAACTCAATACACCCTAATGCAATGACTACATGCCAGTGCAAATGATTCCGGAATATCACCTCCCCCGTAGGGGTTTGTGAGGTCCAATAAAGAACAACACCACCATTTGTGAGGTCCAATGAAGGACAACACCACCATTTGTGAGGTCCAATGAAGGACAACACCACCATTTGTGAGGTCCAATGAAGAACAACACCACCATTTGTGAGGTCCAATAAAGAACAACACCGCCTATGTATGCATGATTATACATCAACACCTCATGCATAATTTCAAAACACCAAACATTATTCAAACAACCATCACATGGATCAAGAATAATGACTTAAAACCAACACCAACTCACATATACATCAAGTATACAACACCAACCACATAGTTCCACAATATTAACAATCAATTATATAAATGCTTGTAAAGAGTAGGAAGGTGCCCTTACCAACAATCTACATGTCATGTTCGTCGTAGTCCTACACTCAGCTCATACTCAATTCCACAAGGTCCTAAACAATAAACACCAAAACTCAGAGTTATCCTAGTTCCATTAAAATAACTCCCTAGGTTATGTTTCAATTCTAAGCCATATGTAACTCAACTTCAAGACTCTATATAATAGACACACACCTTCAAAGAAGTCATAAGATTTGAAAACGAATCATTTAAAGTCTAGAAATCCATTTTATTTTACTCTTAGAACATGAAGCAACACAACACCTAAATTCTTTTCATAAAAATTAGTTGAATAAGGATCCACTTGGATTAGGAGTACAATAATCCCATTTCCTTTAGATGTTTCATGGTCTTAGAGTCTAGGACTACTCCCCATTTCCTATCCACCTCTCTCCATTAGTTTTCCAAAGCTTAAACAACAACTCAACACCATTTAAGCATGTCAATGACACAAAAATCTTCTTCCCCCAAATTGCATATAGCTCTTGGCCACACCACATCATTAGGAAAATAATTAAATGTAAACTTTTCAAATCAACCAACTATATCATTAAACACCTTATTCCAAACTTCTCAAGATTTCAATTTAAAAACTACTAATCTAGATACTTTAGAAGCGTTAAAAGTATTTTGTACTTCTTTGAAAACATTTGAACAAAACGTCAAACAAAGAGACTTTGAAATCACGAACAAGGTAACTAACAGTTAGGTTTCTTTCCAAGGACTTAAGTGCCGACTTAGTCCTCATCATCAAGACAAGAAAAGATATCAGAAGTTTGAAGTCGAAGTCCAAAATCTTTATGAATGATTCGGTCACCCTTTGGAGAAAGGTATACTTTCGTTTCTTGCCAAGTTTTTTTCTTTAAGTAAAAGTAACTATGAAACTAGGTACAAGAGTAGCCCTCTTCTCACCAAACCAAATATTAGAAGATCAAAACATCTTTTCGAAGAACAAGATAAAAAGACTTATAAGTTCTAAACAATATCCTTTTGACATGAATATTTTTCTCTTAGAGTTAGTGGAATAACTACAATTAGTTGTGATCATCAAGAAGTAATAAATAAAAGGACCACAACTTTATTCTCCCCCCCTTTAGACCTCTCGGCCGTAGCAAAAGTAGGAGGAGAGATTTGCTTTATCCATCTCAAAATCTGGATCATGTTTTAAAGAAGAAAAATCAAGTTTAAAACAATGGCCTTGTAAAAGATTACAACAAAAATTTGAAACCAACCATTCCCTTCAAAAACATGGGAGAAAGTTTTGTCATTTTACAACTATTTTGAACATTCAAAAATAATAAAAAAAAAACCCAACATGTTTTTGATCTTCCATTTTTTTCCATAACAGCACTTCACATTTTATTTTTTTGATATGTATTTTTTTCTTAAATCCTAGTTCATGAAAATCATTTTCTTTAGCACTCACTCACTCTAATTCAATTCACCATCAACAACATGGTCTCATGACAATAATAAAACAAAAGAAAACAATAGGACCTATCTCCAATGAGGGTGTCGATCAGCTCTAAATAAAAAGAAAGAGATGGCTTCTTCTTTTTTTTTCTAAATATTCACACCACACACTTTGTTATCAACAAGTTTGCTCCTAAAAAGAGAACTCAAAAAATGATACCCAACCACTACAACAACAACACCCACAGCCGGCACGTAAAATGGAAGGAGGGAAAAATTATACCTTTCTTAGTTCAATAGTAAGACAAGGGCAAGGGAAGACTTTTTCCTTCTCAACACTTCCTCAAAGACTCACTTAAATTTGGTGAAATGGTCCACTTTTGCTTCCATGCTTCCACCACCAACAATGGAGAGAAAAAAAACTTTTCAAAGAAAAGGAGAGGGAGAGTGGTCGCTGGAAGTGAAGAGTGAGGGGACAAAATGTTGTGATTCCCCGTTTAATTATATTTTTCTTCTTTATCAAATTTTATTTTCAATTAAAATACTAATAACTTACACCACTCCCTAAATATACCACTAATCAATCACATCACTCACTAATCCATCAACATCTCTTATACTCTTTTTATATAAAGCAAATTAGTCACCTCCTATACTCTTGGGAAAAAAAATCTATCCCGGTATACTTAGTTAACTGCTAAATCTTAAAGTCAACAGATAAATTATCTCGATATAATAATTTTTTCATCGTAACTTGACTAAATCATTATTTAAATCAACTATAATATTTTTTCACTTCAAAACAAGTCAAAAACTAAATCCACTACTGGAAATTCTATAAAAGACGAAAATATGGCCGGTACAAAGTACGTACTATACTACTTGGGTCTTACATTACTACCCTCCAAAAAGAAGTTTCGTCCTCGAAACATAAAGTAAGAGTAACAACAAACTAGTTGTTACCAACCACCAACTCACCCGACTTAGCTCCGACTTGCACGACACATCGTGTTCCACCAGATCCACACGAAGTGGCGGTCGTCTAACCCTTCACATAGAGTGCTTGACAAATCTTATACACTATAACAATTGGTAAGATATTCCATTCCGTCCAACATGGTTGTGCCTAATATTAACAAGAGATTAGGGGTGATCAGCTCCTCAATTTGTCAATAGGTAGCCAGTAACCATGATGGTGGCATAGAGAATTTTACCTCAACCATGATAGTGCTCCCTACAACTTGCACTCATGATTATCTTGAGAAACGGGGCATCCAATAATTCTTCCAAAGCCTGCAGAACTTCCCTCAATGCTCTTGTCACTTTGATCTCATCATCGAAAATTATCTACACTTGCATGAAAAACTCCAACGTCCTTAGAAACCTTCCACTTACACATCATAAGATCACTCCTGACACTCCCAACATAAAGTTCTTATAGCCTTCCTGTTTCATCCTTTAATCACATACTTCAAAAACTTTCACTTGAATCCTCCCCATAGTCTACCACTGGTTCATTGTCCTCACCATCGAAATATTGAATCTTCATAATATTTCACACAACACCACTCCTAAACTTGCTTGAATCATATTTTTGTACATTGAGTCCAAGCAACGTTAATGCTCCATTCCTAGTTTCACGACTTTCCAACCGCATCCTCTTAACATGTCTTCCCATAATTAATTAACTATTGCCTGCCCATCCACGATTGATATTCAGTACTTGGTCTCGGCTGACTCACAAAATCTCATGTGGAGCTCTCCAACTTAGGATGGATCCTTACGTCTCAATCAATCACTTTTTCTCGAATAGTCCAATGTGTCTGACGTTCTGAATAATATAACTTTCAGTCAACCGTGTCGCATGGTGTACTGTCATCTACTGATAGTAAACTCATTGTCTTGATTCCAATTGTAACCACTTTTTCCCAAATTAAATCTTTACTTGCAATCCTTTATCTGCCACATATTCATTCACCCAAACTCAACATCCTTGGGCGACCATAAAAAAAAAACATAGCTTCCAATATCCTTGGTATTACTTTAAAAATCTCTTGTAGCTTTGATTCACTCCAAATTTGTCCTTTCTGAAACTTTGCATCCAAGGTTGTCAAAGACACTCATCGACCAAAGGCAACAAACGCTCTAGGTCCCTTAATAGTCCTTCTTATTAAAGTGTACAAGACACATTGTTTCAATTAAGAAACAATCAACTATCTAAACATTAATACTTCAGTTAAGACAACAAAACACAGCATATACGAGTTCCCAATAACTACTCCCACTAAACCCGACTCATGATCAGCTTAGGACACTTGACTCACAGCCCAAGGAAATCTACACCTGAGCTCTGATACCACAATGTAACGCCCCGATATTCAGAGGTCACTCATGAAGTTCTAACATCTAAATGCAACCAAAATTTGTTTCCTTAAAAGACAAAAGAATTACAGTCACTCCTTCAGCTTCATAAAATCCTGGATTTTTATTTTCTTTTTCAAAACGCTTTGGAAAAGACAAATCAGAGTAATTGCAACATTTTCGAAGCATGATGCACAACTAGAGTTCAAAGACGATATACGCGAAAGACATCCACGACATGCCCCCACGTGCATACACATAACCATTTTAAAATAATACAATTGAAAATGAGGAATACACCGGAGCTATAGACTACCTTTATTTGAGACCCTCATAACCCCGGGGTACTCTTGATAGTTACCTAGACAAGGATCCTCTCAAAAGTTTTGTTTTCAAAATATACATACTCCAAATATACTTCACAACAACCCCTTTATGATTGTCAGCACTTACAGATTCAAGATTAAAGCACACCAATTGAACACCTAAAGCTGATCATAATTACTACAGATTCTACTATAGTATGCTACCCCACAACAATTACCCCCAACTGTAACAACAACCCGCTACACTAAAAACACATGTGTGATATGACCAATTAACGTTCGCCGCCTCGAACGCCATCATCACTATCATGAGCCCATCCACATCCATGTCTACACCGTCCAACTCAGATTAGTCTACACACCAGACTAATAGAATCTCCCTATCAAGAAAAGCCAATGTCGTCCTCTTTGAAGCGACGGTCCTCGGAGCAAGAAATCCCTCATCGGCTGAGAGTGGCGATCAGCCCAAACAACAATAGCAAGGGTCACCAACCGAAAACAACAAACATATGTACAAAACAAGTTCACATATGCATATACATAAACAAAGCACAATTAATCATTTAGTAACTCAACACCACAAACTCAATACACCCTAATGCAATGACTACATGCCAGTGCAAATGATTCCGGAATATCACCTCCCCCGTAGGGGTTTGTGAGGTCCAATAAAGAACAACACCACCATTTGTGAGGTCCAATGAAGGACAACACCACCATTTGTGAGGTCCAATGAAGGACAACACCACCATTTGTGAGGTCCAATGAAGAACAACACCACCATTTGTGAGGTCCAATAAAGAACAACACCGCCTATGTATGCATGATTATACATCAACACCTCATGCATAATTTCAAAACACCAAACATTATTCAAACAACCATCACATGGATCAAGAATAATGACTTAAAACCAACACCAACTCACATATACATCAAGTATACAACACCAACCACATAGTTCCACAATATTAACAATCAATTATATAAATGCTTGTAAAGAGTAGGAAGGTGCCCTTACCAACAATCTACATGTCATGTTCGTCGTAGTCCTACACTCAGCTCATACTCAATTCCACAAGGTCCTAAACAATAAACACCAAAACTCAGAGTTATCCTAGTTCCATTAAAATAACTCCCTAGGTTATGTTTCAATTCTAAGCCATATGTAACTCAACTTCAAGACTCTATATAATAGACACACACCTTCAAAGAAGTCATAAGATTTGAAAACGAATCATTTAAAGTCTAGAAATCCATTTTATTTTACTCTTAGAACATGAAGCAACACAACACCTAAATTCTTTTCATAAAAATTAGTTGAATAAGGATCCACTTGGATTAGGAGTACAATAATCCCATTTCCTTTAGATGTTTCATGGTCTTAGAGTCTAGGACTACTCCCCATTTCCTATCCACCTCTCTCCATTAGTTTTCCAAAGCTTAAACAACAACTCAACACCATTTAAGCATGTCAATGACACAAAAATCTTCTTCCCCCAAATTGCATATAGCTCTTGGCCACACCACATCATTAGGAAAATAATTAAATGTAAACTTTTCAAATCAACCAACTATATCATTAAACACCTTATTCCAAACTTCTCAAGATTTCAATTTAAAAACTACTAATCTAGATACTTTAGAAGCGTTAAAAGTATTTTGTACTTCTTTGAAAACATTTGAACAAAACGTCAAACAAAGAGACTTTGAAATCACGAACAAGGTAACTAACAGTTAGGTTTCTTTCCAAGGACTTAAGTGCCGACTTAGTCCTCATCATCAAGACAAGAAAAG
This sequence comes from Astragalus glycyphyllos, assembly GCA_963573325.1. Classification (NCBI taxonomy): domain Eukaryota; kingdom Viridiplantae; phylum Streptophyta; class Magnoliopsida; order Fabales; family Fabaceae; genus Astragalus; species Astragalus glycyphyllos. The sequence goes on from OY754308.1 coordinate 20,638,651, forward strand.
ATATCAGAAGTTTGAAGTCGAAGTCCAAAATCTTTATGAATGATTCGGTCACCCTTTGGAGAAAGGTATACTTTCGTTTCTTGCCAAGTTTTTTTCTTTAAGTAAAAGTAACTATGAAACTAGGTACAAGAGTAGCCCTCTTCTCACCAAACCAAATATTAGAAGATCAAAACATCTTTTCGAAGAACAAGATAAAAAGACTTATAAGTTCTAAACAATATCCTTTTGACATGAATATTTTTCTCTTAGAGTTAGTGGAATAACTACAATTAGTTGTGATCATCAAGAAGTAATAAATAAAAGGACCACAACTTTATTCTCCCCCCCTTTAGACCTCTCGGCCGTAGCAAAAGTAGGAGGAGAGATTTGCTTTATCCATCTCAAAATCTGGATCATGTTTTAAAGAAGAAAAATCAAGTTTAAAACAATGGCCTTGTAAAAGATTACAACAAAAATTTGAAACCAACCATTCCCTTCAAAAACATGGGAGAAAGTTTTGTCATTTTACAACTATTTTGAACATTCAAAAATAATAAAAAAAAAACCCAACATGTTTTTGATCTTCCATTTTTTTCCATAACAGCACTTCACATTTTATTTTTTTGATATGTATTTTTTTCTTAAATCCTAGTTCATGAAAATCATTTTCTTTAGCACTCACTCACTCTAATTCAATTCACCATCAACAACATGGTCTCATGACAATAATAAAACAAAAGAAAACAATAGGACCTATCTCCAATGAGGGTGTCGACCAGCTCTAAATAAAAAGAAAGAGATGGCTTCTTCTTTTTTTTCTAAATATTCACACCACACACTTTGTTATCAACAAGTTTGCTCCTAAAAAGAGAACTCAAAAAATGATACCCAACCACTACAACAACAACACCCACAGCCGGCACGTAAAATGGAAGGAGGGAAAAATTATACCTTTCTTAGTTCAATAGTAAGACAAGGGCAAGGGAAGACTTTTTCCTTCTCAACACTTCCTCAAAGACTCACTTAAATTTGGTGAAATGGTCCACTTTTGCTTCCATGCTTCCACCACCAACAATGGAGAGAAAAAAAACTTTTCAAAGAAAAGGAGAGGGAGAGTGGTCGCTGGAAGTGAAGAGTGAGGGGACAAAATGTTGTGATTCCCCTTTTAATTATATTTTTCTTCTTTATCAAATTTTATTTTCAATTAAAATACTAATAACTTACACCACTCCCTAAATATACCACTAATCAATCACATCACTCACTAATCCATCAACATCTCTTATACTCTTTTTATATAAAGCAAATTAGTCACCTCCTATACTCTTGGGAAAAAAAATCTATCCCGGTATACTTAGTTAACTGCTAAATCTTAAAGTCAACAGATAAATTATCTCGATATAATAATTTTTTCATCGTAACTTGACTAAATCATTATTTAAATCAACTATAATATTTTTTCACTTCAAAACAAGTCAAAAACTAAATCCACTACTGGAAATTCTATAAAAGACGAAAATATGGCCGGTACAAAGTACGTACTATACTACTTGGGTCTTACAAGATACATCCACCCACCTTGTGAAATGTACCTCTTGAATTTCTACACATTTACATTTTCTTGGAAATTTGAATTGACTTCCAAACATATCCTCCCTCAATTAAAATTTCCAAACTTCTATATCAACTTCATTTTTTTCCGCAAGACTAAGCTCCTCCACCTACAAATCTTGTAAACTCAATTCGAACCAATAAACATGACTTTGCTCATCACCATATTTCTGATCCCAAGGCTCCTCTACGAGTATTGAATGGTGATGCTTCAATCGTACTTGTCTCACAGTTAGTAACAATTAACAGAATTGGCCGCCTGACATCGACATTGCTAGGAACTCTTTCAACACAATGATCCCACATGGATCCACCACCAAATCTTTGAACTTCTATACTAATCAGAACCGATCACTTGGTTGCACCAATAATTTTGAGTCATCCACCCCAAACCATTAGCTCTGATACCACTGTTGAGGAAAACTGCACACGTCAACGGATTGACCCACACACCCAAGGATCATTGAGGGAATATAGATGAACACACTGCAAGAATAAAGAAATGAAGAACACAAGTAATTTATGTGGTTTGGCATCTCTTGCCTACTACGTCAACGGAAACACAGACACAATTGCTTCATCTTCTCAAGTATGATTACAACCATTTGTAACCCACCCCAATATGTGTATCACTCTACAAGACTCGCTCAGTCTAAGAGTTACAAGGTATGATAACCCTCAAATCTCACAATAAAATGATCGCCAACACTCTCCTCTACCTAGGACATGATTGGCAATTTTTCAACCCTACATAATTACCCCAGTATGGATACTCACGTGTCCAAATGGGAATGTTTCACTCTCCATATGACCGCCCTTGGTGGGGATGAGGATGTTTTCATGTTTTCACAAGTCTCTCTATTTATAGTAGAGAACATGACTTCGATGCATGCATAAGACATAGTGGTCATTTGTTACCACACTTTCCCAAGACTCTAGATACATCCACCCACTTTATGAAATGTACCTTTTAAATTTCTACACATTTGCATTTTTTAGGAAATTTGAATTGACTTCCCAACAATGGTACACCATTGTTCCTCTCCTTTGTCGCTTGGTCATATTTTTCAGCCACAATAATAAGCTCCACATACACCAAGTGTGCCACAAACTTTCTTCTTAGACCCCAAAATCGATTGTTCCCTTTAACTATGTTAGAGCTGGTAATGAAATTTCCACAAAGTGCCGAATTGCCTAAACATGCCGAGGACCCTTCTGAAGCAAGTAATTAAATTGAATTGAAAGTGCCTGGTCTACTATCACCTTCTTCGATGCTATTGACAGGGGCTAGAAGTCTTTTTGCCTAATTCTTCTTCATAGGTTCTACTAAACACTCAAAAAAAAAAACACACTTATAAAGTTTTTTGTTTCGGCCAGTTACTTTTGTGCTGTTTGATTATTAGTGTTAGCTTGGATTAAGCCACCGTTGTTCAATACTAGACAGCCTTTCTTCCCCAAACACGGACCATCAAAGTGGGCTTCCAAAAAATTAGAAATCAACAAAATGCCCACATTTATATATTTGTTTATTTGAAAACCCCACAATTTGGTAACATGAAAAACCTCCTCAAAATCTTCTCTCTCTAAACTAGCACTCTAGCATTGTTTACTCTTTAATTCCAAACCTCATCATTGCTGTAGTCATAAAACATATAGTTTTCTTCCGATGAAAGGAAATTCAAATTCTAATATGCAGTGTGTCATTAAACTGCATCTTATTTCCATAACCATCACCTTCCTCCTCTTCCTCCACGACGATCTCTGGTTAGTTTTCCACCACTCATGATTTCAATATGAATAACATTCTTCCGAATACATATCCTTTGTGTCACCTTTTGGGTTCACTTCCTATGCATTGGCCCATACCATTCTTCTAGGATCTTGATATTAAAAATATCATCGTTTATGAAAACTTTGATTACCTTGTTAGTAACTTCCAAGAAACTTGCACGAGCCAATAAACCAGCAATATCCAATTATTCATTAGTTTTAGAGTTTAAAAGTACCCCTAATTATGCAGAGATGATAGATAAAAGGTCTGAAGACCAATCATGTAGGGGAATGTCATGACAAAGAACATACGCCCACCTCTCCTCATCTATACTTTTGCAGACCAAGGACGAATGTCCTCAAGAGACTGAATAAGCCATTCTTTTCTTTCTTCAAAAATCCTTGTAGTTCCCCTTCTTTGCTGCTTTCCACGATAGCCAAGAATTTACACGAGTCTTAACATCAATGACTATTCCTAGCCTAGAGATATAAAGATTTCAAAACTCAAGCATTTGTAACTCAAACTTCCATTCACAATCACAAACCATAAATCATCCTAAGGATGATCAATTCCTAGAAAGCATTGAGAACAAAGATTGAAACATAAACACATAAGATCCATTCAATAAAAAGATATTCAAATCAAATATGTAAAGGATACATCAATCTTTGCTCATTCCCAACAAAGAGACATTTAGCTACTCTTGTTCAAGGATTAAAATACAAGGAAAAAGAAAAATTATATAAAGATGAATACATTGGATCTTTCAACTCTTCATTGCCAGGGGTAGAAAAGCTCTAAATCTTCACACTTTGGCAAACCCAAGTTTCATGGCTTGCACAAATACTGAGATACCTTAATTTTTGATGATTTTTCTGCTTAAATATTGTCATGTCTGCAGTCCATCATGAGGAGATGCGACCCCAACACGAGGAAATGGGCCACTACTTGTCTTAATTGTGTGGCAAAACTACACAGAACCACACCTTCTCAAGGTGTCTGGTTTGCTAGAAGAAGAAACTTCTATTTGAAGGTTTTGTCTTACAACAATCACTAGAAAAGAGGGTAACGGTTTGAAAATCAATCCTAATGACATCAGCAACAATCTAAACTATTTCTCCATGGAAACTAAAACAATCAATGTGACAATGAGTTTGAAATTGTATCTCTTTGGTTCTTTTAGGTTACTTGGTGATCTCCCTGCATAGGCAAGTGAGGGGACATGAAAAAAAATACAAGCATTAAGAGTACTAAGTATCCCAAAGACACCAAATAAAAACTAGCTGAAGTCTTTGAACTTACTACTGATAACAATGCTATTATTCTCGGAAAATTCTACAACATGACAGTCTGCGTCCCTTGTAGATACTGGACAAATTATACCCGTGGCCAATAAGTTAATATGTGTTTTGTTTATCATGTTCAAGAATGCCTCAAACGATCTTACGTCTTTCTTTCAAACAAGAGGAATCATGGATCGTACTAGTTAGCATAAGACTTCACTGAGATTTTTTTCACACATCATGCTTTTGTTTTAGGTGCACAAGAACGGGAAGTATTTAGGTTAGGAAAACCTAGCCTCGTTTCGAGAAGTTCTTCATAGTTTTATCTATTTCAATTCTATTACATTAGTATTTCGCTTTAATGCAATGTATATATAATTTGGATGAAGCTACAATGTAATCTTAGCGTTGTTATTTGTTGAAATTGTTGAGATTAGATTTGAATTGTTATATTCTTGAACTAAATCATTTTATTGATATTTAATTATGATTAACACCTTAATCTCATCTAGCTAATGAAATTAGGGTGTTACAGACTGCTGACTCATCAACTTGTTGTCCCAAATTCATGTGATCGGTTTGTGTTACTTCTGTTGGGACCAATAAAACCTCACATGGAAGCATCTCTCCATATCTTCCAAGGTTTGGATTGATTTTCGAGGAAAGGAGTAATACCAAGTAAAGGTTATTGCTGTCAGAGATGAATGGAACAATTGTAGCTTTTGTAACTCTTTCAGGTTTCCTTCCCTACATTCTGTAGTTAACCTGTCAATGTCTTCGATAGTTGATTTTTTCATCTTTCTCGAAAGAGGTGGAAGAACATGGTGTCTTATACTCTCTAAGTAGAGCCACCAATTTGTGAACCTACTCATGATAAGGATTTTTGTATATTGGCTTATCCAAGGATTCAGCTGAACACCGAAGCACTTCTTGATGGTGTCAACTACTAGATTAGGGTCTAAAAATTATGTTCTTAGTGCTCTTTGTTGGACTATGGTTGGTTGACACCATAGTTTATCTTAGGGAACCTAGAATACATGTTGGTTTGCACTAACGGTGGATTATTAAGTCGTTTTGGGAATTTCTGCTCTCCAATGCAACATTGAGTCGTTTTGGGAATTTCTGAACACACCAAAGCATTGAGAGGGTGCTCCAACGATCAGCGTGTTATTTGGGAAATTAGCTTATATAGGTGGGTATGGTGCCCATGTGGAACACCCTAGGTTGGCATTCTAGAGGTATGCACCGAGTATGTTGCCTTGTGAGGATTGCTTTTCTTTAAAATTAATGAAAGATCCATGTCGCTAAAAATCTTTCTAGTGCCTAAATACATAAGACAAAGATTATTATTACCAGGCGAATCAAACTTTTGGTTTCTTTACTTGTCGTGGTCTCATCGAGCATGCCAAATTTTTTGTTTCCTGAAAGTTATCCGATGAAATTGGCTAATAACTCTCAGTGGTGATTCTTTTTTATTCAAGCGTTTACGCTAAGAGACAAGCTCAATCTGCCATTTATGAGTTTCCAAACTACTACGAGGGTGTTAGGTTAGGCATATGAGTGTTTGATATCTACTGAGCTACGAAAAACATATGTAAAGCGAAAGTAAAAACGAAATTGCAGGAATAATAAGACTTGTATTGAATGACGCATGTCTTTAAAGTATCTATAAAAAAAAAACTTAGGTCTAGTCTTTATTGGCCACTACCATTGGCTAACAACTAAACACGTCTTTGCTAACATTACTCGGATGAATATAACTGTCCCACAAACAATGTTCTGTGTCATGGGTGGTTGATATGTTCTTATAGTTGTCCATGTGTGCTGCTTCAACGGTTAATTCCCTACTATGCTCATCCATTATCTGGCTATCTAAATCTTAACGAGGAAGTGAATATGCAATTTCAACAATAGGGGATGTAAAGGATATCATTAGTTGGAATTGTGCATTATTAGTTGACACTTTCATGACTTCATATTATTTACTATTTTCAAGACTGAAATGTAGGTACCTTGTACTCCAATAAATGTACCAATGAGCAAAATTCCTATGATAATGATCAACTCTAACCCAAATTTCCTCGCACCTTTGTTTATCTTCAAGTAGCATAAGCAAGGAAACAACAATGAGATTGCCACACTAAAAAATGCACCAATAAATGCCATAATGTACCCAAAAAATGGAACAAATAGTGCCACAAGTACACTAATGACAACAATGAATGTTCTAATGAGAATGGTAATAGACCTCCTCTTGCATAGACTCCATTTGTCTTCAATAGCATTTACTATTGGGGTGATAATAACAGCATACTTGGTAAAAGGATTAATTACTGTGGTGTAAATTGCTATTTTAGTACTTATTTTGTTTGTGGGTAGATTTAAGGTTATTTGAGACTTCAACTGATCTCCAAACATCATGTAACCTAACACAGCGATGGATCCATAGATCATTGTGCTTGCCGTAAAACAAACTAACAAAACCTGCAGTTATGAAAATGAAAATTTGATAAGAAATATCACACAACAAGGGAAAGGTTCATATCTTGGAATTGAAGTAGTAGTTAGTGTGTCTTTAGGAGAGCTAGCATTTCACAAATATGGTTTTTAAATAAACTTATTTTGTTAAAATGAATTGCTTAAAAATGCGTTAAAATGAAACTATTTATATTTAGATGTTTATTCTAAAAACAACTATGATGTAAAAGTTTCATATATACTTTTCAATGTAATGTTAATGTTATATGATATACCCCATACACCAAAAAGTCCAACATTGCTTGGGAATCAAGGCCAAAGGTAGTTCATAAACACCCACATCCTTAACCCACCAAGGCGGCTTTTAACAAAAGACAAAACAGTGACGCCTCCCATGTGGGTCAAAGCGGACAATACATTGGAAGGCGATGCAAGACATAAGTTTAGAAGAATGGTGCGCCAGTTAGGGGGCCCTTTTGGCCATGACTCAGGGGTTGTTCTGTACACCAAAAAGTCTCACATTGCTTGGGATTCAAGGTCAAAGGTAGTTTATAAACATCCAAGTCTTTAACCCACCGAGGTGCCTCTTAACAAAAGACAAAACCGTGATAATTCGCATGTCAGCCAAAGTAGATAATACCTTAGGATGCCATACTAGACTTAAGGTCGAAACATTAACACTTCTAGTTAGATTGAGGTTTGTACGTAGTTTTGGAATCACAATCAATTTTGACACACAATTCTATTGCAAAACAAAACACGTTAATATGAATTTGACAAAATAAATACTCACTCCGTTTTATTTTGTTTGTCGTGATAATAGTCAGATTTTATAAAAAGTGATGTTTATCTTATTTAGCCCTCTATCTCCTACATAGATAAAATTGAATTATTTATTTAACTTAATTAATTTTCATAATAAATAAGTGCATAAGTTGTAAAAATATTAAATGCTTCTTTGAAAATGTAAAACAATAATAAATTTCAGAAAAATTGATTTAACTAAAACAACAAACAAAATTTGACAAAGCTAGTAACAAGGTTTTTATCTTGAATAAAATGTGATTATAAAGGTAAACATACCTTGGAAAACTGGTTTCTATCTTTCATGGAATTGCATATAGTTGGGAATAATGCATGAGCACAATAACAAAAAGCAAAAAGACTCATTGAAGTAGGAACTCCACCCAAATTAACTATTGGACCTCTTTGATGAAACCCAACACCATCAAATTCACCAACCCAAACAACACAACAAATTAAAATAACCGAAGCAAATACCCCACCAACAGAAATGTAGGCTAGAGCTCCCAAACTTCTCAACCATGTTGTTGGTAATACTAATAAAGCAGTGAGCAACACAAAACCCCATCTACCTCCAATTCTAAGGCTACCAATTGTGAAGCCCATGTTTGGAAATAACTTCTCCAAATTGTCACCTTCTAAAATAAGAAGCTCCACAGCAATCAAAAACAATTCTAAGTATATGAATATGGCAATCACAGCTCTTCCTTTGTACCCAAAAGCAACTTCACCTATATCAGCATAGGACTTGATTAGTGGATGCACATTCATACACCTTTCCAAAAGTAAAGCTGTGTACCAACATATCATGGCGAACAAAATTAGCAGCACAAAACTCAACCACCCTCCTTCAGAAACTGCATATGGCATTGACAATATCCCAATACCTAAAAAAACATGATAGTTAGAGTATTATGAGCACTTTTTTATAGGCACGGTGGTTAGTAATAGTGTGTTAGTTGTTAGATGAGAGAGGGAGCGGGGTTCGAACCCCACACCTACGTTTCCACCAACATTGTCTCTTTCACTCAACAATGTGAGCTACCCTTATGAGCACCACTGCAATTTGTGTAATGACATTGTAGTATTTATTGTCTACAGTTAATGCTATATTAGCCAATATTGACTGTGATTCTTTGCAATGTCAAGGATGATCATGCAGTCGCGAGTGTGACCACGACTATGATTGAAAACTTTGGACACAATCAATCAATTATAACTAAGGAACACTATTTTAGTGAAAAACAAAAGTTTGTGGGATGTGTTAATTTGAATGTTGCGATTGTAATCACTCATCTAGAGATTTAGACGTACCCGTCATTGAATAAGCCCGTAATAAAACTATCTTTAGAGGGGATCACCAAAGTGGAGGGTGGATAGCTAATAGATTGGGCCACCAAGTACATGTAGTTTATGAGGAATGGAACAACAATCTATTAGATTGCTTGAATTTGTTTCTATAATTGTAAATGGGTTGTGGCACCCCTAGTGCCCCCTTAATAAAATTATTTGACTTATCAAAAAAAGAAACAATAAGCCCGTGTTTGGATTCAAGGGGAATTAGACAAACTCACGATTGAAAACCACGACAACGTAGAAGCAATTTATTGCTTCTGGAATTTCCACGTTAAAACCAAATTTTCACCATGAAAAAGTGAACGTGACATGATTTCTAGGTCAATCCAAACAAATGCTAAGTAAAATATGGAGGAAAGGGGAAAATAAATTGTATGCAGCTTTAAAATGATTCTAAATAATAAATTAAATATTATGTTTTTGAACTTCGATTGACCCACTTTTGCTTAATATAAAGACGGGAGGGACCCCATAAAAAAAGACCAGAAGGACCAAATACATCAATTTCTGTTGACCTATTTTTATTTACAATACAGACTGAAGGGAGCATATATATGAAATGTGATATAGTTTTTCGAACAGAATTTGATAAAGAGAGTAGTAGTTGATACCTGTTACAGCATTGACACCATTGAAACATGTTTTGAGAAAATTGGTTCCTCCATCGGGTTGCCGTGAACTTGAAACTTGAGATTGGCTTTCACTCTCCATTCTTTCAAGTTTAGGAAAACCAATATAATATTCTTGTTGCCACTCCATGCATTTTATATGATTGGTCAGACTATTTAATCTGACAATATTCCATACATGATTTGCAATAATTAAAATGATTCATCATGCAATTAATTACATGGAAAGCTACCATACCTTTTTTTTTTATAGACCAGGTATATCCTCTGCGCGCAAATGCAGAGACTAATCCCTCGAGCCGAGTAGACCACAATGGGCCGCAAAACTCCCCCTCAAGAGATTTAACACTACTGCATGCCCAAGACTGGATTGAAACCCAAGATTTTGGTTAAGCTGAAAGAGACACCTACCATCTCATCTAAGTGCTAACGGGTGGAAAGCTATAATACCTACTTTAAAAGAAGACACCGTGCTTGATTAGATAATCATCATCTTTATCTTTAAGAATAATTATAATAAAGATCGTTAGGTTGCTTTCTGCTTAAAAGGGGAGCAAGCACAATGCACAGAAGTCTTCACGTGTCATATATCACCACTTTTATAACATTGTTTATGCACTAGCACGATGATCTATTGTGGGGTCATTTTCTTCTTTAATTAGATCTATATCTATTGCATATTTATTATTACATTATTCATATTTAGCATTTAATTTCTGGGATAATTAACGTACTCTTTTATAATTATTGGAAACGTGGAATTTTATGTCCATTAGTAGAATAATTCGTCTTCTTCAAGTTAGGTAGTTTCTCAAGTCGAACCAAATAGCCGTGTGGGTTTATGAAGTTAGAATTTTCCAGACTCTTTCAGGTATGTGGGGTGAAGAGGGTAAGACGCCATATTTTGGGTGGAAAAAGTTGATCGATAAGTCTCGATAAGTTTTGGTGAGTTCCCGTTAATAAGTTAGGGTTGAGCGCCGCAACAAGTTGATAAGTTAGATAACGGCTCACAAATAATTAGAGAGAACATCACTCAATTTTTACTCAAAATTCGACAATCATTATTTAATAAAACAAATCAATAAATAGAACTATAGTCAATGTTGAGTCGACGTAATCATAAAAATTCACATATCGGTGTTAAATTTCTGGTGTGTTTTGTAAAAATTGAAATATCACTGTTAAATCTCTAATCTTAATTTAGGCTACGCCTAAGAAGCCTCAAGAATCTGATCAAGGTAGTATCATCTGATCAAAAGACATGCTTTACAATCAACAAATGTCTTGCCTGAAGAACATTGTTTTTGAGCACAGAAGTATATGTTTGAAGCAAAGCGTCTGTTCGATGAAGCATCTGGTCAAAGCTTTATTTACTTCAAGCTCAAGATTTTATTCAAGCACTCAATGGAATTTAAGAATGCATCTTGAAAGTGAATGAAAGTTAAGGGTTTTAGGATTCTCTGATGATCAATGACGTTAATACACGAACGAGAGAAAAACAAAGTTGATGGCAACCTCGGAGCCGTCCGTGACTATTTCAGTAGTCATGAAGGTGGGAGTGAAGGAGACTTCACGATCGGGGATGGAAGACCAATCGCTATGGAGGTTCCGATTGATAAGTCGAGATGAGCGCCACGGCAAGCCGATAAGCTCTAAGAACGGCTTAGAAGAACCAAAGACATGTCTCTAAATTTTTACTCAAAATTCAACTTGTTTCTTTCATCAAATGAAGGGTTTTTTTTGTACCCCCACCATCTTCACATATACCCCCACTGACCCTGCGAAAAGACGAAATTGCCCTTCACAAAATTTAAAATACCCGAAATACCCCAAAAAAATTCGCTCGGATTTATCTCCATGGGAAATAAATCTGTTCTGGACTGGGCCAAACCTTCACCCGCTGAGGCCTGACCCATTTCCGCCTCACAAGACATCAACTGCTGAACGGCTCACCTGACCAACGATCAGGATCGATCCGCCGGATCCAACGGTCCAAGTACGGCGTCCGGGCTATAAATAGAGGTCTCGCCCTCAATACCCAGGTATGATGATGATGACGACAACGACGATTTCACACATGCACTTCGCAAGGCTAAGATTCTGCACGTATCTTACCTTCCCCGATCTCGGACACTTAGTCAAGCACTTCGGTATAGCCCCGAGATCGTATTATTTGCATCCTCTTTCACACACTGACTTGAGCGTCGGAGTGTCTTGCAGGTTCCCCCCACCCGGCGTGGACGAAGCTCTACCTCGGACGTCTGAGCCCACCATTCCAACTGCAACATACCTTCTTGGAAGCAATCAAGCACTTAGCCCTAGGTTCGGAGCCTCATCTAGCCTCGGGAGCTTCACTCTTGTACTCCGGTACCGAACAAAATCCGATTAGTATTTTTGTGGGGGTGAAATCGCATCGGATTTATCTCCATGGAGATAAATCCGATTTGTAAAACTAAAATTATGTATTTTGTAGAAAAATAAATTAGATATGAATATCGACCGTCTTTTGGTTATGTTTAGTGTGTAGTTCGTTAACACGTGACGATGTTATGCGTCGAGCGAATAATTTAGGCTAAAAAATCGGTTTTCCGGCAACCTACTTCGATTGTAATGAAACCACAACCATTAAATCCGAAATAAATCAAGGATCAAGACTCCCTTAGCAAAGACTTCTATTGGGATAGGGGGCTCAAAATCCCAAATTCCATCGTTTACTATTTTTTATTAATTTTTTTAATTTTTCAAAGTCTCCAAAAAATCTAAAATTTTTTGCATAGCCTTATTTTGGTTTTATTAGATTTTTAGTGGTGTTTTTATATTTTTTTGATTAATTTTGATTCTTTAACGGATTTTTAGTAGCGTTTTTATAACATTTTTTAAAAATTTAAATAAAAAACAATTTTTTTTAATAACAAAATCGGATTTACCTTGGGGGGTAAATCCGATTTTCTTTTTTTGGGGAATTCGAATTTATATACCCACTAGGTAAATCCGACTTTAAAAATAACAAATCGAATTTACCCCCCTAAGGTAAATCTGATTTGTTATTTTCAAAGTCGGATTTACCTATTGGGGGTATATGGGTAGATACATCTGACTTTACAAAATAACAATAAAGCAACTGAAAAATACATCAAGGTAGATACATCTAAAGTCAGGGTAGATACATCTGAAGTCAGGGTAATATATCTAAACTAGGCTGGTTTTGCTGATTGGAGAACTCAAAAAATAAAGCAACTGAAAAATCTCAAGTGTGCCCTGACCACAAAATATGGATCAATTGTAAAATTTGTTTTATCTTTGTAATCAAGTAAAGCACAATCTAGGAAGGCTATTTCTAAGTAAGGCAAAAGCGAAACTTTTGTGACTATCTTGGTAACTGGACCGGACCTATGAGTGCACACACTCACTTGGAGTAGTTGTTGGGTTGAAAAATTCATGAAAAGCATAGAGAAGTGTGATAAGTATACCCTGAGAACAAAGCCTTTGAAAAATAAATGTGATTGAGCTTTAAATGAAAAATGCTTCTACTAATTTGTGCTGCAAGTTTTGATTGTTCTTGCTTGAGGACAAGCAAAGATTCAAGCATGGGGGAGTTTGATAAGTCTTATTTTACTATGTTTTTATAATTGAATTAAATAAAAATTGTAGAATTTTAGTTTTGATTTGGAGCTATTTTACTACAAAATGTTGGTTTCTATTTTCAGGATCAAATAATGAAGGAATGGAAGAAATTCAAGTGATTAAAGGCAAAGAATAAAAGTTCAAGGACCAAGGAGAAAAATCAAGCAAATGAAGCCAAGAATTAAGTGTTCACGCACGGTCCGTGCCTACTACACGCATGGTCCGTGCTCACTGTTACAGAAAGTAGTTGAAAAGACTCAAGACACGCACGGTCCGTGCGCACCACAAGCATGGTCCGTGCGCACTGTACGTTGGTAGAAGCTGGAGAGTTTGAAGACCACGCACGGTCCGTGCTCCTTACACGCATGGTCCGTGCTCCCTGTGCTGAATCAGAATTTTACAAGTTTTATGGCACGCACGGTCCGTGCACCCCAGCAGCATGGTCCGTGCACCTTTATCAGAAGCTAAAAATGTTACAAAACTCTTCCAATTCTTTTATTATGGCTTGTAATTTGAATTTAATCCTTTGTCTACTGATCCTAGGCTATAAATAGGACCTCATTTCAGCTGTAATGGTACCGGGGGCATACTTGAAAATTACACTCAAAGTTTATCTAAGTTTTTGCTCTCATTTTAGTTCTTGTTTACTTGCTTTCCTTTACTTTCTTTTTCTTTATTTTCTGCCATTTATCTTCTAGCATTTTTATATTTCAGTTCTTTTACATTCAATACTTTATTTCTTTATTTACATTCTTGTCATTTATATTTTGTCATTTTAATTCTATGTCGCTTATCTTTATGTCATTCTCTTCTACCCCTTTGTCTACTATGATCATGAGTGAGTAGACTTCTTTAGTCTTGGGATTGTGGGACACAATCCAATGATGGGTCCCTAAACAAATCCAAGACTAAACTCTATCTTATTTAAAACTTGATTTTAATCTAATTCCATCAAACTAAATTTCTATAAAACAAATATTAAACGAAGTACCGAGAGGTGAAGTTTGATATTGGAACAAATGGAATTAGACGAGGCAAAGCAAAGCATGAGAATAGCATTGCTAGCCTTGGGACAATAAGGTTGTGCTTAATGGGTCCCTGCGATGATCAACCATGAGAATAGGTTTGATCATTGTTTCGAGACACATTCTTGCATTCCGAAAGGAAGCTTGAATTACACCAAAAGAATACCTTGTCCTTAAAACAATTTCAAAATAAGATAGAGAATAGTTAAAGGGTTGTTTATTTCCATCATTGTGGTCTAACCACGATCCCAAGGCGTCTTTTATTCTGAATTTTACAAGACAAAAATACTCTCTTTATTTAAACGATTCCTTTCAGCTAATCAACATCGAAAATTAGATTAGTAATCGCAAAATACTCCCTGTGGATCGATACTTTCTATTACGCGATAGAACCGTGCACTTGCGGCCTATCAAGTTTTTGGCGCCGTTGCCGGGGAGTAGTGATATTAATCAACCTTTTGGTACCGGTTAGACTGAAAATTTCTGTTTTCTTTTATTTTGTTACTTTTCTTTTGGATTCTCTCATTCTTGAATGCGAAGAGTCCGAAATCTCGAAGATATTGTTCAACCAATTCCTGAGATTGAATGATTCTTACACCAAAGAAGGAGAGAACTGCGCAATAATGAAGAAATGGCTGCTAATCCAAATCGTACTCTTAAAGAGTATGCTACGCCTTCTACGGCTGAGCCACATGCAGTTATTGTGCATCCTAATATTGATGCAAACAATTTTGAGCTTAAACCTTCTTTGCTTTCTATGGTCCAGCAGAACCAATTCTCTGGTACTGCTACTGATGACCCAAATCTTCATCTCTCTATTTTTCTTGAATATTGTGGCACTCTAAAATTAAATGGAGTGACTCCAGAAGCTATAAGGCTAAAACTTTTCCCTTTCTCATTGAGGGACAGAGCTAGAGCTTGGTTTCACTCATTACCTAATGAATCTGTCACAACTTGGGATCAACTAAGGCAAGCATTCCTTGCTAGATTCTTTCCCCCAAGCAAAACTGCTCAATTGAGGAATCAAATCACACGATTCTCTCAAAATGATGGGGAATCTCTTTATGATGCTTGGGAGCGTTTCAAAGAAATGCTAAGGCTTTGCCCCCATCATGGACTAGAGAAATGGTTGATCATCCACACATTTTACAATGGATTGCTGTATGCTACAAAAATGACCGTGGATGCTGCTGCGGGTGGAGCTCTAATGAACAAGAACATTGAAGAGGCTTATGCACTGATTGAAGACATGGCTCAGAATCACTACCAATGGACAAGCGAGAGAACCATCACTGCTCCATCTCCACAAAAGAAAGAGCCAGGTAAGTACGAAATCTCTGCCCTTGATCATTTAGCTTCTAAGGTAGATGCATTGTTTGCTAAATTTGATAAGCTGAGTGTAAATGATGTTTCACCTTCTACTCCTTCTGTACCACCCTATGAAATTTGTGGTGTTGTTGGCCACACTGGTGTTGAATGTCGACTAGGGATGTCTGTTAATGTTATTGAGCAATCTAATGCTCAAAAGGGGGATCCTTTTTCAAACACTTATAATTCAGGATGGAGGAATCATCCAAATTTTTCCTATAAAAATCCTCCATCCAATCCCTCTTTTCAACCAGCAGCTAGAACACCACACGGTTTTCAAAATTTTCAAAAAAGTCCTCAAAAATCCAACTTGGAAATTATGTTGGAAAACTTTGTGTTAACTCAAACTAAGCAAAATGAAGAGTTCAAAAATCAAACTTCTTTTTTGAATGATACTCTTATCAAGTTAACATCAAAGGTTGATTCCATAGCCACACATAACAAAATGCTTGAAAATAAAATCACTCAAGTGGCTCAACAAGTCGCTTCATCCTCTAGAATCACCGGTATCTTCCCTGGACAGCCAGAACCAAATCCTAAAGCCCAAATAAATGTTGTCCCCCTTGTGAGTGGAAAACAATTAGAGGAACCAAAGGGCACCAATGAGAAAAATGTGAGTGAGAAAGAAAATGAACAAAGTGAGGTGGTAGAAGAAGAGAAAGAAAAACCTTATGTCTCTCCACCACCATACAAACCACCCATACCATTCCCCCAAAGATTAGCCAAATCTAAAGTTGAGGAGCAATTTAAAAAATTTGTGGATCTTTTGAAAAAGCTCTACATAAACATTCCTTTCATTGAAGCTTTGTCTCAAATTCCATCTTATGCTAAATTTTTGAAAGAGATTTTGTCTAAAAAAAGAAAAATAGATGACAATGAGATAATAGCTTTGACAGAAGAATGTAGTGCTATCATACAAAATAAATTGCCTCCTAAGCTCAAAGATCCTGGAAGCTTTTCCATTCCATGTGTTATTGGTAGTGAGAGTGTTGAAAGAGCCATGTGTGATCTAGGAGCTAGTGTGAGTCTAATGCCCCTATCCATTTGTAAGAGACTAGGCATAGGTGAACTCAAACCCACAAAGATGTCCTTGCAATTAGCAGACCGTTCCATCAAATACCCGGTTGGAATTTTAGAGGATGTTCCTATCAAGGTAGGACAATTGTATATACCGGCTGATTTTGTGGTAATGGAAATGGATGAGGACTCCCAAGTTCCAATTCTCTTAGGGAGACCTTTCCTTGCTACAGCTGGGGCCATCATTGATGTTAAACATGGTAAACTTTCTCTTAATGTGGGTTAGGAGAAAATTGAGTTTGATTTTGCTAACCTTATGAAAAGCCCTTCTCTTGAGGATTCTTGTTGAAGGGTTGATATAATAGACCATTGTGTGGAAGAATGCATTTTGGAGCCATATTCAAATGATGGGATGAAAACAAGTTTCATAAAAAGCAAGAATGAAAATGTGGCTGAGAAAACTCAAACTGATGACAAATTGTTGGATGAAAACCCTCCCATTAAAAACTTGGGCTTTGAAGCCTTAGTTGGAGAAAAATCAGCACCTCTTGCGAAAAAAGATCCAGGTTGAGGTATTGAAAGACAAGCGTAAAGCTAATGACGTTAAAAGAGCGCTGCGTGGGAGGCAACCCACAGGTTTACCTTTGTTTTATTTTGCTGGAATAAGAAGAAAAGCTACAAATGCTAGTCAATGTGAGCTTTCTTTCCCCCTCTCATGTGTTTTTAATTTTATATCATTGAGGACAATGTCTGGTCCAAGCATGGGGGGTACTTTACCCTTTGTTATTTAATTTCTGTCATTTTGTTTTCTTATAAGTGTTGAGACTGGATTTCTTTCCCATGCTTTGTATTGTTGCTGTTTTATTGAGATAAATGTTTTGATGCAGCGCTTATTAGTAGAAAAAGAAAGAAAAAAAGAAAAAAATAAAGGCTAAGTTCTATGGTGAATTTGTAAACGTAAGCACAATTTTTGCTTGAATTGTTTTCTAAACTCACATCTGTTTTTACACTTAAACTCTATGTCTTGAAAGGAAGCCTAAAAGCTAGTCAAAGCTGAGCTTGTTTTAGTCAGCCAACAATTGTGCTAAACTTGATACAACAAAGAAAAATAGAAATCAAGCAAGATGGTCAGGGTAATATACATATACTAGGTTGTTTTTGCTAAGTAGAAATTTCAAAAAGCGGAACAGCTGAAAAATCAAAAGTATACCCTGAAGTCAGGGTAATATATCTAAACTAGGCTGTTTTTGCTGATTGGAGAATTCAAAAAGTAAAGCAACTGAAAAATCTCAAGTGTGCCCTGACCACAAAATGTGGATCAATTGTAAAATTTGTTTTATCTTTGTAATCAAGTAAAGCACAATCTAGGAAGGCTATTTCTAAGTAAGGCAAAAGCGAAACTTTTGTGACTATCTTGGTAACTGGACCGGACCTATGAGTGCACACACTCACTAGGAATAGTTGTTGGGTTGAAAAATTCATGAAAAGCATAGAGAAGTGTGATAAGTATACCATGAAAACAAAGCCTTTGAAAAATAAATGTGATTGAGCTTTAAATGAAAAATGCTTCTACTAATTTGTGCTGCAAGTTTTGATTGTTCTTGCTTGAGGACAAGCAAAGATTCAAGCATGGGGGAGTTTGATAAGTCTTATTTTACTATGTTTTTAGTATTTGAATTAAATAAAAATTGTAGAATTTTAGTTTTTATTTGGAGCTATTTTACTACAAAATGTTGGTTTCTATTTTCAGGATCAAATAATGAAGGAATGGAAGAAATTCAAGTGATTAAAGGCAAAGAATAAAAGTTCAAGGACCAAGGAGCAAAATCAAGCAAATGAAGCTAAGAATTAAGTGTTCACGCACGGTCCGTGCCTACTACACGCATTGTCCGTGTTCACTGTTACAGAAAGTAGTTGAAAAGACTCAAGACACGCACGGTCCGTGCGCACCACAAGCATGGTCCGTGCGCACTGTACGTTGCAGAAGTTGGAGAGTTTGAAGACCACGCACGGTCCGTGCTCCTTACACGCATGGTCCGTGCTCCCTGTGCTGAATCAGAATTTTAAAAGTTTTACGGCACGCACGGTCCATGCACCCCAGCAGCATGGTCCGTGCACCTTTATCTGAAGCTAAAAATGTTACAAAACTCTTCCAATTCTTTTATTATGGCTTGTAATTTGAACTTAATCCTTTGTCTACTGATCCTAGGCTATAAATAGGACCTCATTTCAGCTGTAATGGTACCGGGGGCATACTTGAAAATTACACTCAAAGTTTATCTAAGTTTTTGCTCTCATTTTAGTTCTTGTTTACTTGCTTTCCTTTACTTTCTTTTTCTTTATTTTTTGCCATTTATCTTCTAGCATTTTTATATTTCAGTTCTTTTACATTCAGTACTTTATTTCTTTATTTACATTCTTGTCATTTATATTTTGTCATTTTAATTCTATGTCACTTATCTTTATGTCATTCTCTTCTACCCCTTTGTCTACTATGATCATGAGTGAGTAGACTTCTTTAGTCTTGGGATTGTGGGACACAATCCAATGATGGGTCCCTAAACAAATCCAAGACTAAACTCTATCTTATTTAAAACTTGATTTTAATCTAATTCCATCAAACTAAATTTCTATAAAACAAATAACAAACGAAGTACCGAGAGGTGAAGTTTGATATTGGAACAAATGGAATTAGTCAAGGCAAAGCAAAGCATGAGAATAGCATTGCTAGCCTTGGGACAATAAGGTTGTGCTTAATGGGTCCCTGCGATTATCAACCATGAGAATAGGCTTGATCATTGTTTCGAGACACATTCTTGCATTCCGAAAGGAAGCTTGAATTACACCAAAAGAATACCTTGTCCTTAAAACAATTTCAAAATAAGATAGAGAATAGTTAAAGGGTTGTTTATTTCCATCATTGTGGTCTAACCACGATCCCAAGGCGTCTTTTATTCTGAATTTTACAAGACAAAAATACTCTCTTTATTTAAACGATTCCTTTCAGCTAATCAACATCGAAAATTAGATTAGTAATCGCAAAATGCTCCCTGTGGATCGATACTTTCTATTACGCGATAGAACCGTGCACTTGCGGCCTATCAGTGATCAAAAGCTAGTATTGTGAAAGTCTTTTGAGTGTGATTAAAAGCAAGTGTAAAAGCTATTTGGAGAAAAGTGGAAATACTCACTTGGAAATGAGGAGAGGGCATAGCCTATATTAGGTGAACCTCTATAACACCTCTGTATTCTTTAAACTGCTTTCCTTAACTATTTTCTAAACTGATTTACACTACAGATTGTTTTCAAACCAAGAGAATGTTAATTTCATCAACCTTCTCAAGACATTTTTGAACCAATACTTGATCCTTCATCCTACTTATCACTGTCTGAAAACCACCACTTTTGCATAGTTTATATATATATATATAACTTACTGTAACTTTTAGTCTTTGTTCTGGACTGGACCACGAGGCCCATTCAGCAATTGACATAGATTGGCCCAATCAGCTTGGTCAATATCCACTATCTGCAAGGCCGAATCTAACCTAGATATTTGAAGGGCTCAGATTAACTCACTCGATCCAACGACTCACAATGGGTACGCTTCCCTATAAATACCAACTCATATTGCCATAATTAGGGACACTCTCATTCCTTGCTAAATCACTCACCTACTCTCAATACTAACGTGGGCGTCGAAGTGGCTTTGCAGGTCCCCCTCCCGGGCGCTCGTTCACATCAAGCCTTACAGTAAGGGACCACCGACGCAGTTCGCACAACACTGCTAGGTACTGAATATTGGCGACCACAGTGGGAGGTCTCTACCTTTCACCCCATTCCTACACTTAGAAACTTTTCCCTTGCACTCCCATGGCTCCAAGATGTAGACACGTGAAGAGTGTTGCTATGCCTGCACCCCAGCTTGAAGGCACTCCTTAGGGCGATGTCGCCACCAGTGAAGACACCCCTGTTCAAGCTGTGCAAGAAGTTTCCCCATCGGGAGGGGTTCACCCGCCGGATGTCAACCAACTGTTGGACCTTCTGGCCAACCGCACTCAGACTATGCTGCTACAAGAGGCACGCCTTAGGCAAATTGAGAGACGTGTGGCCTCTATGCCCGAGCAACCTCCTCCTTTGCGGGGAACTCCCCCTCAAATGACTGTGGTATCGAGACCCCGTCGTTCCCCCCCTCAGAGGCATCATGTTCACCATTCACCACCTAGGAGGAAGCATGTGCATCGCTCCCCACCTCGGAGTAGGAGGCATCAGGAATCCGAATCACCAAGGGCGACTCCTTCCTCTTTGGATGGGACTTATCAGCCTGATGACACCCACTCGAAAGTGTCTTCACGTGACTCCTCTGATTCACGTGACAGATCAAGAAGCAGGGCTAAGATTCACAAGAGTCGTCGCAGAAGATCGCCATCGAGGAGATCTCCCAACAAGCACAGAAACCAAGACTTTGACTTCCAAGATGTCTCACCTCGCAATTCAAGGAGGTTTGCGGATGAAGGACCCTTCACTCTAAGGGTGGAGGAATGCTCGATTCCAAGGACTTTGGAAAAACTCCCAACCCTCAAAATGTACGATGAGACCGGAGATCCAGACCAGCACTTGGCTCACTTTTCACTCATGATGCGCTATAGAGGCGCTCAAGAGCCTGTTCATTGTAAGATCTTCCCTCTCACCCTCGAGGACACCGCATTAGAGTGGTTCCAAGAGCTGAAGCCAAACTCCATCTCTTCATGGGGGCAGCTGGCAAGACAATTCACGGCTCGTTTCACCGCCTCCCAATTGAAGCCAAAATCTGAGGAAGTGCTGAGGACTGTCAGGCAGCGGGAGGGTGAAACACTTAGAGAATACATTGAGCGTTTCAATAAGGAAGCTTCATGTGTTCGGAATTTGTAGAATAAGCAAAGATTGTTCTGGATGAAAGACGGCCTCAGGCAAGGAAGTCTTTTCGAAATTGATGTGGGAATCAACAAGCCAAGGGACTTGGCAGAATTTCTCCAGAAGTCTCAAAAGTACAAGGATTATGAAGAGAACAAGATGGCTTACCGCGAGGCAGCCAAAGATGGTGATGATAAGGGTGACACCAGAGAAACTCGGCAGTGAAAGGACTCAAGAGGAGGAGGTCGTGAGGCAAAACCCCGACGGTTCGCCGAGCACACTCTACTCAACCAATCTCGGGCCAAAATCCTGGCTGAATGTGCCAATGCTGAGTTTATGAATGTTAAGAGGCCAGAACCCTTAGTGCTGAAGGAAGGCCAAAATCATTCAAGGAAGTGGTGTCGATACCATCAAAGTGGAGGTCACGATACCAACGGTTGTCGAGCCCTGAAAGACGACATTGAGGAGATGATTCAAAGGGGTAAACATTTGCAATATGTAAAAAAGGATGGAGAGCCCACTGACTCGCGCAAGAGGCCCTGTCTCCTGAGAGAAGATCCAAGTCCCCTCGAAAGGGAAAGGCTGTAGCTAGCGAGGTGGTCAAAGCTGTCAGGGACAACTACACTGAATCCTCAGAGCAGGAGGACACTCGGAAATCAAAAGGAAGGCCTGTGGCTATGGTCATTCACGGGACCAACCCCCTTGACGATTGGGGATCAAACAAGTCAATGAAGAGAACTTGGAAGGAAATCATGAATGTGGCATCAACATCAACCATCAGGGAAGGATCAGCTAGACCACCCATATCCTTTGATGATAAGGAGTTGCTGGATGGGAGACCAAACAAACAGATTCCATTGCTGATTTCGGCTATCATGGCAAATATTGAAGTAAAGAGAATCCTGGTTGACCAGGGGAGCTCGGTGGACATTATTTTCGAAGATTTGCTGCAAGTCCTGAATATCTCCCCCAAAGATATGACTCCTTACAGTGGAGCAAAAACCAAGCCACTTGGGCATTTAGAGCTGATGGTCACCTATGGAGACCTCGATGGCGAGCAGCCGCTATTCAGAACTGTGAAGACAGCCTTCCTAGTCCTCCCGTGCAAATCTGTTTACTAATGCATTATCGGGAGGCCGACACTAGGCAGACTGGAGGCGGTAACATCAACGGTCCACCTAAAAATGAAGTTCTACAGTTTGGAAAACAAGGTCGTGACCTTTCAAGCTGACTTGGGCGCGGCGCGGAGATGTTTCTTCATGAGCTATAAGGATGAAAATGAAATTGCTGAAGTGAAAAACCCAATCAAGAAGTCAGGGAAAGAGGCTGAGGTGAACTTGGCAGATTTGGATGCTAGATATGATCCTGATAGCGAGGAAGAGGAGGAGGATTCCGCCCTCGCTAAAGAGCTCAAAAAGCGCATGAAGAGACCTGAGCTAGATGGCGAATTCATCTCCATTCAATTGGGGAAAGACCCTGCTATGACTGTCAAGATAGGCTCTGACCTCCTTGAGGACGTCAAAGAGCAACTCATCAAATACTTGAAGGAGAATGCTGATCTGTTTGCCTGGTCCGCAGCTGACATGCCAGGAATATATACCACCCGAGGTAGCATGCCACCACCTTGCTGTTAATCCCAACACGAAGTGGGTGGCTCAGAAAAGAAGAGTCCAAAGGGTAGAGAAGGCCGAAGCTGCTGCTAGGGCTGTCAAAGACCTTATAGAGGCAAACTTTGTAAAAGAAATTAAGTACAAAACTTGGTTGTCCAATGTAGTCCTTGTTAAGAAATCTAATGGAAAATGGAGGATGTGTTAAGGCATGTCCAAAGGACGCCTTCCCCGTTCCCCGTGTGGACAAATAAGTTGATAGCGCCTCAGGTTTTCATTTATTATCTTTTATGGACGCATACTCAGGATATAACCAGATCCCAATGTACCCACCTGATCAAGAGAAAACGGCATTCATGACGGAGCAAGGAAATTATTTGTACCGCGTAATGCCTTTTGGGCTTAAGAATGCCGTGGCAACTTATCAAAGAATGATGAACAAAATGTTTAAAAATAAAATCGGTCGAGTAATCGAAGTATATCTCGAAGATATGATAGTAAAAAGTAAGAATGACCCAGATCATCTTAAAGACATAAATGAAGTGTTCTCAGAAATTCGAAAGAAGAATATGCGATTGAACCCAGAAAAGTGTACATTCGGGGTTCGAGCAGAGAAATTCCTCGGTTTCTATCTCACTGAGAGAGGTATTGAGGCCAACCCTGACAAGTGCCGGGCTGTGACCTAAATGACTTCACTGACCACAAAGACCGAAATTCAAAAACTCACAGGCATGATTGCAGCGCTATCCCATTTCATTTCACAGGTAGCTCTCAAATCCCTACCGCTGTTTAGGCTTTTAAAGAAAGATACGGTCTTCGAATGGACCGCCGAGCAGGAGCAGGCGCTAAGTCTTTTAAAGCAAATCCTCTCTAAACCACCTATCCTAACCCGACCGGAGGTTGGAGAGACCCTGTATTTCTACCTAGCTGTGGCTGAAGAAGCGCTGAGTGCGGTACTTGTCAGAGAAACCGGCGCTGGCCAAAGGCCGGTGTATTTTGTGAGTAAGGCATTACAAGGACCCGAGTTGAGATACCAGAAGGTGGAAAAGGTCGCTTTGGCTTTGGTAATTGCAGCCCGGCGTCTCAGGCCATATTTCGTAGCACATCAGGTTGTGGTTCGAACTAACTAATCTATCAGACAAATACTTCATCATCCCGATCTGGCTGGAAGGATGACTAAATGGGCGGTGGAGCTCTCGGAATTTGGAATCAAATATGAGACGAGACCAGCCATGAAGGCTCAGGTGTTAGCAGCCTTTGTCGCCGAAATGACATCATCCCATGAAGATAATGTGGAAACGTCATGGATCTTCCACGTGGATGGATCCTCGAATAGCGAAGGAAGTGGAGCGGGCCTGATACTTGAAAACTCTGAAGGACTAATGGTAGAGGTATCTCTCTCATTCTCATTCTCCACGTCAAATAATCAAGCAGAATATGAAGCTTGCATAGCTGGCCTACAATTGGCAAAAGACTTCAGAGCTACCCAAGTTGAACTTCATACAGATTCACTTTTAGTAGTCTCCCAAATAAATGCAGCTTATGGTGCCTACGACTTGGTGCTACAGAAGTATCTAGCTAGAGTGCGCGAACTCTTAGGACTATTCAAGAAGGCAGAAGTGAAACATGTACCCAGGGGAGAGAATACCAGAGCAGACATACTATCCAAATTGGCAAGTACTAGGGCACCTGGGGAATCATAGGAGTGTTCTCCAAGAAACCTTGTCCAGTCCAAGCATCCTCCTTGATAATGGTTCATCAACCTTGGTCCTCACAGTGGAAGCCAGTCAAAATTGGATAACTCCGATCCTCCGATACATACTCGATGGGCATGAGCCCGCCGATGAAAAAGAAGCAGCATCCGTTAGAAGGCGGGCAACATCATATTTAGTTATTGAAGGAACACTTTTTCGTAGAGGTTTTCCATGCCTCTACTAAAATGTGTCAAAGGAGCCAAAGCAGACTATGTCCTGGCGGAAATCCACGAGGGAATCTGCGGACACCACCTAGGAGGACGAGCCTAGGCGGCAAAAGCACTTAGAGCATGTTATTACTGGCCTACCATGAATGAAGATTCGCAAAATCGTGTCAAGAAATGTAACAAATGTCAAAGACACGCTGATGTGCACACTGCACCTTCTTCCGATTTGAAATATCTAAGTTCTCCTTGGCCGTTTGCTTGGTGGGGGATCGACCTCTTAGGTCCTTTCCTCCCCGGCCCGAGTCAAGTGAAATACTTGATAGTCGCAGTGGACTACTTCACGAAATGGATTGAAGCCGAACCACTGGCCAGCATTACAGCAAAAAATTGTATTAAGTTCTTCAAGAAGAACATCATGACTATGTTCGGCATACCAGAAGTAGTCATCACCGACAACGACACGCAATTCACAGACAAAGGGTTCAGACAACTCATGAAGGAGCTTAATATTAAGCATCGCTTCACCTCAATGGAGCACCCGCAAACCAACGGCCAAGCAGAGGGTGCTAACAGGGTAATCCTGCGAGGATTGAGAAGAAGACTTGATGAAGCAAAAGGGTGCTGGCCAGAAGAGCTACCTTATGTTTTGTGGGCTTACAGAACCACCCCACACTCATCTACTTTAGAATCACCATTCCGATTGGCTTACGGAACAGAGGCAGTCATACCTGTCGAGATCGGGGAGCTGAGTTGGAGAACCGAAAACCCATGTCCCCCGCAAGCCAATCAGCAAAAGCTCCGAGAGGAGATAGACTTCGTCGATGAAGTGAGAAATCAAGCGGCATTAAAGGAAGCAGTGATCAAACAAAGGATGGTCACGAGATACAACTCCAAAGTAGTTCGAAGGACGTTGGAGGTAGGCGATTTAGTCCTACGGAGGGCGGACGTGGGTCAAAAGAATGCATCCCAAGGGAAGTTAGCCCCCAACTGGGAGGGGCCCTACAGAATTATCGCCGAAACTGAAAAAGGAGCTTTCAAGCTAGACACTTTGAATAAAGATCCAATCCCTAGGACTTGGAATACTGACAAGTTGAAAAAATTTATTGTGTAAATTCATGTAACGGCTTGAGCTGTCAAATGTTAAAGTATTCAGTTGAATGAAATCTTATGTTTGCTTGAAGAATGTTATTTTCCAATGTTTACCATTATTCGCAGGGTTGAAAAGCCTAAGTCCTAACGATAAAGACAAGGGATTAGCTGAACGACGAAAAGTCTAATGGTAAAAAAGGGGCCGGCATGAGATCGACGTTGCGATCATTTGCGCTTCCTTATAAACCAAGGCGCGAGTAAGCATTTTGGCCGCGCGAAGCGACTTTAAACGTGTCGTAACCTCTGATGGTCGAGTTAGAATCAGACCGGGTTCTGATACACTGTCCTCGGAGGATACATAAATATAACGCAACGAGACAATGGACATTAAAATGATCGAGGCAGGGCACGCGCCCAACGCCATTAATTAAAACGCACTAGTCAAGCGAAAGATGCAAGCAATCAGAAAGATGTCAAGATAAGAAGACAGATTAAAATTCCATAACGTGAAATAAAGATAGTCGCATCGGAGATGGCTGGGCCCATAGTTAGGGTACATAACCAAATCTTAAAAGGCGAAAAGAAACTACATAATCCAAAGACTAGAGAGCACAAAATCACGGGTAGATAACGTCAAAGCCACCATCACCAGTGTGGTACTTGACAATTTGCCCATCCAAGGTGTCATGATCAAAGCTGTGATACTGGGTGTCCAGCTGAGCCTCCGAATACAGGCACTGAACGTGACCCAAAGCCTTAGCGTAGGCTTGGTGAGAAAAGTCCTCCACTTGTCTGGCAATCTGTTCCACTTTCTTCAAGGCTTCATCTCTTGACTGCTTAACACCTTCCAATTCAGCATGAACCCCTTGAAGTTGAGTGTGAAGATCTTCCATCTTTCGCAGGCATGCATCCCTATCACAAAAAGCCTCATCCCTCTCCCGCTGATAACGCCCCACGAGTTCTTGTGCTCGATAACCGGACTCTATAACCTCTTGTAGCTCTCAGGTAAGTCTCTGACTCTCAGCAAACAAATGACCACGATCCCCTGCAAGAAGAGGCGATCAAGAAACGATATGGCCAACAAATAGAATATCATAAATAAAGAAGCATATAAAGACTACCTGAACTGGAGCTACCTCCCCTTTCATCCTTCCACTTGGCGTGCATTCCTTGTCCGAGCTGATCCATGCGAATGGCAAATTCCCAAGGATTGTCGCAAAAATGCTCACACTCCGCATGAGAGAAGTTAATCACCTCAGAGTCAAGTCCAAGAGGACGACCAGGGGGAGGGGCAAGCCCATCAGGAGAAGGGCGCTCGACAGGGGAGCGGCGTCTGGCAACACTTTTCTTACGCTTAGATGAATCGTCACGACCCTCGGAAGTATTAGAAGCTCCTTCAATGCAAATCTCCTTGTCTCGAACGTCGACAGGAACCCTGGGAACTCCAAAGAGCCCAGCCCGACCGGGGGTACCAAGACTCAAACGAGGCCTCGTTGAGGGGCGTCCAGCAGCAGATGAAGGGGGGATAGGGTTACCTCCCCCATTTGAATCCCGAGGGTTCCTCCTCCCAGCCAAGGCAGCAACTTCGTCAAATGTGAGGGGAGTCGCCATCTTATCTGCAAAAGAACAAAGAAACGAGTCAATAAAGCAAGAAGAAAAACAAAAAAGTAGAAATTAAAGAGCATGAGTAAACAAGCAACCTAAGTGCCAAACCGCATCACGAAGGTCCTGAGCTTTAGTGAGCTCGCTACAAATTATCTTCTTTGGCGCCACAAAAAGACGCTCGGTAATATTTTGAATTAAATTTAAAGTATCTAAATCCTCCCTGTTCAACTCAGATGGATCAACTCGATAATTCCAAGAGGCGAACTCAATATCAGAATCGCTCCACCCAGCAATTGACCCTTGCTCATCCAGAAGATTCATGCTGTCAACTGCTTCTTGGCTCACTGGGACAACATAAAAATATCTATGTTTCCAATCATGCTGACTTTCTGCATAGATTTCAAAATAGGGCAAAGTGCGAAGTCCCCTCAAGCAAACGAAATCTGATCGCGTGACACCATTTGAAAGCTCTAGACGCCGTTGCACCTCAAAGAGGGTGAAGAAGAGTTTTAAACTACGCCTGCGTCCCAAGAACCGTAACATCAACTGAAAACACTTGATGAAGCACCATGAGTTTGGATGCAATTGTGAAGGAGCTATCCCAAGCCGCTTCAAAACGGAGAGCTGGAATGAAGTGAAGAACGGGGAAATCTTCATCTTGTGAATAACAGGGTGAAACATCATGAATTTTCGACCCAAAGGAATACAACAATCTCTGTCATTCGGACCGACCGCCTCTACCCGCTAGTGGTCCCCAAGCACATTCTCACAAAGACTTGAAGGTACTCTTATCGAGAGTATAGAAACTCCTGGTGGACCGAACACTATGAGCAACCCTGTCATAGTTGATCCCATCAACCTCCACCACTTCCAACTCGAACCGACGTTCGTCATCCATGTCCTCATCGTCAGAAGAAGTAACGGGATAGCCAGGTACAACCCCTTCTACACAAGGTGTAATTTCTGACTGAGGAACTACGATTGTGGGACTAGGGTAGGCCGCGTTCACATGAGCGGTCGACTTGGTTCTCCCCATCTCTCAGAAACTGCAAGAAAGGGGCGAAACAAGTGGTCGCGTGTCAGAAAATATCTTGTTGTCAAACCCCCTTCCTGAGGTTGAAGGACAAGGAATTGAAGATAAAAATAACTAAGTTAAGAAGAATTACCTAGTTTGACTGGAAAGTAATGCAAAAATATCGATGAGAGGACGACCTCCTGAAGCACTGTTCGAAACTTGAAAAATTAAAGTGCGAAAGAAATTCATGAGAATTAAATCGGAATGGATTCCTGAGAAATCATTCCAAGTGTCAAAACAAACAATTCGTGAGAATTTTCTAAGTTTCAAACTGTTAGCCTGTAATTTCGACAGGCTTCATTGAAAATGGTCAACAAGGCCTGACTTATATTTCGACGAAGACCAAATTATTTCGACAGAGAAAATGGTCATGCGCAAGGCAAACTCGACAAGCTTCCGGGGAAGCAAAAGCAAGAGAGAGGAAAATGGACACAAGCTTTCGACAGACAGAAAAGAGAGCAGTTATGCGCTGAAGACTAGCAGTTGGTCGAAGCGTGATAGAGCGGTTTTGGTCGAAAGTAGGAGTAGCAGTTATTAATTTTCAAATTTCTAGGCAGTTACTTAGTTCAGTTTTTCCCCCTCTTTTCCTTTGTATAAATAACTGTTTCTGAGAAGAAACAGAGGTCGCAAATCACAATACACAACCCGATTCCTGAAACTCTAACTTCCAAGCCAGAGCGAAAAACGAGTGGAAGAATCGCTGTACGTGATCGTGTACCACTTTTACGATTCGATGCAATTTATTTGTCTTTTCTTTACAATTCATGCACCATTTACTGCTTCTTTTCTTTTCGATTCTGTTAATCATTGCAAATCGTCCCCTTTTCTACATTTTCTGAAACACAAACCACTCGCAATTCAGAGGCAATTGCTTTGAGATTTTTCTAGTTTGATCTCACAAACCTTCTAATAAAACTAGTGATTGTTTGCTAAAAACACCAGCAAACAAATTGGCACGCCCAGTGGGACTTTGCCTTTGATTTTGTTCATTTTCGTACTCTCTTATTTGTATTCGCTGTTGTATGCACTTAAGAAGTGGTAAAATGGTTCGTTCTAGTACGAATAATGCGTCTAGTTCCAACCCTGTGGTTTCACAAGGGCAAGGAACAACAATGGATTCTGCGAGCATTAGCGCAGGACCATCATCGTCGACAACCGTTCCTTCATTATCAATGACTAATGTTGGTTCAACGCAGTCAGAAATGGCATCTTTGCCTATGTCTTTGCCGTTAAGTGCAGGGCTTCATAGCCCTTACATGGCAATGGGAAACAGTTTAGACCCACGTTTAATTTGAATAACGTGCATCTACCCCCATTTCCTCTGGGAATGTATGGCATGCCTACTGGAATGCCACATATTTCGACCTTTTCCCCTACACATGTCTCTTCTGAGAGTGTATTTGGTCGGAATCCCCCAGCATTAACCAATACGTCTTTGTTGGCCTTAAGACAGCAAGTAGACGAGAGTAATCACGATATGGTTAATATGCTTACCCAACAAATTGGTACAGTTTTCAATCCATTGATTCAAAATACCAATAACAGTTACCAAATGTTGGCAAATCAGATGAGTAGGATTGCAGATTTCGTTGGGGCTCCAACGGTTAATAATAGGCAAGTTCCTATTATTCCGGGTAATGCGTCGCCAGTTAACCCCCAAGAAGCGGTTGCAGTCGAAGCGTCCACAATTGTAGGCGAACTACAAGGGGCAGTAAACCACGTCCCTGAAGTAGTTTTGGTAAATAGACACCAGAACGCTGATGAAGTTGTTCGACAAGTGCAACAACACAATGTTGGCGCAGAAAACAATATAGCTACTTTAGTCGAAACTATTTTGGCGCAAAATGGCCTTAACATAGGTTTACAAAGGCCTAACTTCGTATCACCATTATGTGAATACGTATTACAAACTGAGTTACCAAGGGGATGGAAAGTTCCCAAGTTTACTAAGTTTGGTGGTGATACAAATGAGTCCACAGTCGAACACATTGCTCGTTTCTTGACTGAGGCTGGGGACTTAGCACAAAATGAGAATTTGAAGATGAAATACTTTCCAAATTCTCTAACTAAAAATGCTTTCACTTGGTTCACGACCTTACCCCCTGGTTCTATGTTCACATGGGGGCAATTAGAAAAGGCATTCCATGCACAGTTTTACATGGGCCAGTCAAAAATTAGTCTTAAAGAATTGGCTAGTGTTCGGTGCAAAATGCCAGAAACTATTGATGGTTACTTAAACAGATTTAGGCTGTTGAAATCTCGTTGCTTCACACAAGTCCCTGAACATGAGCTTGTCGAAATGGCTGCTGGTGGCCTTGATTACTCAATTAGAAAGAAATTAGACACATCTCATTTGCGAGATATGGCGCATTTGGCTGATAGAGTTCGACAAGTTGAAAGGCTTAGAGAGGAAAAATCTAGGTCGAATAGGTATCATAAAAAAGAAAAAGTGGCATATGTCGAAGAAGAATTCGACGTTACATATAGGAATGTCGAAGAAGAGGAGATAGACGTGGCTGAACTTAAGCCTGGTCCTCCTTATACCTGTAAATTATTAAGGCCTGCGAATGAGAATAACCCTGTAGAGCCTAAGAATGATAAATTTATGCCTAAGACTTATACTTTTGATGTTACTAAATGTGATGAAATTTTTGATCTTTTAGTAACTGATGGTCAAATATTAGTGCCTAAAGGCCTTAAAATACCAACTCTTGACCAAAGAAAGAAAAAGGGTTATTGTAAGTTCCATAATTTTTTGGGACATAACACTGACCGTTGTGTGCTCTTCAGGGATATTGTGCAAAAAGCAGTTGACGAAGGAAGACTCAAATTTGCTGATAAGAAAATGAAAGCTCCTATGCAGATTGATGTTGATCCATTGCCTAAGGCTGAAGCTATGTATACTGAACCTGTCGAAGCTGATGTAGGCATGGTGGATGCTCAAATGGCAGACCCTCCTAAGTGTGTCAAGACTGCCACCGAAAAATTAAAAGGGTTTATGTATGCTGAAGGTAAGAAACAGGAAGTGACCCTAAAAGAATATGATGGGAAGATACATGCTGTGTATCCAAAGGCTGAGGAAGAATTGATAGATTTCCTCAATCGGTGTAAGTGGAATAACTCTGAAGTTATGCTTTGCCCAAGGTGCAGCGCTGTCTTCGACAAAGAAGCAGCTAAAGCTGTCGAAGGTTATCAGGGTCAACAACAACGTAAAAGAAAATGGCTTGATAACAGGCCGAAATTTGAGTTTGCAAAAGGAGATCTTCCTGGCTATAAGGCTAATGTGTCAACAAAGCCTTCAACAAGCAAACGACAATTTGCTAAAGAGAAGTCCTCAGCGAAAGGGTATTTGAAGCTGTCAACAAATAAATCCTTTGTCCCAAGTCCTAGTGCTCCTGTTGAAGCGTGGGTGCCCAATAATCAACGTGCTAAAGCTGTTAAGCCAGATACGGATGCTGTTAAGTTTAATTATAAGAATAACTATAAGGGTAAGAACCCCATGACTAGAACACAGTGGCGTCGTTACCAAAGACAACAGAAGAAGAAGGCACACTTTGACATTAACAAGGTTCCAAGTCATTTGGCTAATAACCATGTTCCACGCAGTACGATTGACATTAATCAAGTTCCACGCAGCATAATAGTGGCGAAGAGTGAGGTTCACAAAGCTGAAGTTGCCACAAAGAGGAATGCTGATGTTGCTAGTCATGTGTGTGCAGCGAATAAGGCCAAAGGCAAGGCTGTAGTAACAGAAAAGCCAAGAAGGCCTGCTCTTGAAAGAATATTTCCTCCATTGTCAACAGTGAAAGAAAAGAATGCTGATTTCGACATGGATGAAGACATGGAGTCTGATTTTGATGATTTTGAAGATGATTTCGATGTTGTTTGCAATGTGGTATCAATACTGCCTCTTGAGTACGATGTTATCGCAGTACCAAATGATGTTGAAGAGGATTTTACAGAGGATATGGCTCATCATAAGCCAATGTGTTACTATGTGATGAACAATGGTTGTGTCGAAGACCAAATGGCTACCTTCGAGAAGCCAGATATGAGTATGCAAAACCACTTGAAACCCCTGTATGTCCAAGCCAAAGTCAATGGTGTTGGAATTAACAAAGTGTTAGTGGATGGTGGAGCTGCAGTGAATTTAATGCCACATGGTCTTTTGAAGAAGATTGGTAAGTTCGACACTGACCTCAGGCCACATAACATTGTCTTAAGCAACTATGAAGGCAAAACTGGCCATTCTTTGGGGGCCATTGAGGTGGACTTAATCGTTGGTTCCATAAAGAGGACTACATTGTTCTTAGTGATAGCCTCTAAAGCGAATTTTAATTTACTCCTTGGTAGAGAGTGGATCCATGGAGTTGGTGTTGTCCCTTCAACTTTGCATCAACGTTTAGTGATGTGGAAGGAAGATGGTTTGGTAGAGTATGTTGAAGCCGATCAGAGCTACTTCCGTGCTAATGTGAACCAAGTTACCAAGGAAAATTTTGAGAAACAAATGGCGAAGATCGCGCCATGTTCATCTTCTAATGAGGCATATGTTCCTGCGGATAATGTTTTTGCCTCAGTTCATCTTGACCCAAATTATGGTTTTGTTTGGGAAAGAGAAATAATGGGAGATGATAGTGTTTATCCTGATGGTGTTCTTCGACCAACGGGGTGGAACACTGGTTCTTGAAAATGTTCTTATGTCAGTGCCCAATGCATGGGACAAAATTACGGCTTATATGGCCGAAAACAAGTTTAACGCGGCTATAGAGGCCGAAATTATTCAACAAACAATGGCTGTCGAAGCCAGTGAGTTACATGAAGGAAATGGCATAGTCATAGATGAAAGACTTGACTACATTTATGATGATGATCCATTAGGTTTTGAAAAGGATCCTAGAGATTCGGCAAAGCATGTGCAAGCTCAAGACCCGTTAGAAGAAGTTGATTTGGGAAATGGCTCAATAAAACGGCCAACTTATATTAGTGCAAATATTGATGCTTCTCTAAAAATCCAAGTCATCACATTGCTAAGGGAGTTCAAAGACTGCTTTGCTTGGGATTACGACGAAATGCCTGGGTTAAGTCGAGAAGTAGTGGAAATGCAATTACCAATTCGACCAGGGAAGAAACCAGTGAAGCAAGTGCCAAGAAGATTTTCTCCTCAAG
Source organism: Astragalus glycyphyllos (assembly GCA_963573325.1). Lineage (NCBI taxonomy): Eukaryota > Viridiplantae > Streptophyta > Magnoliopsida > Fabales > Fabaceae > Astragalus > Astragalus glycyphyllos. The sequence goes on from OY754308.1 coordinate 20,672,952, forward strand.
TGTTGGCTAAGATCAAAGAGGAAATCGAAAGGCTATTCAGAAACAAATTCATCAGAACTGCCAGGTATGTCGAATGGTTAGCCAATATAGTTCCTGTAATAAAGAAAAATGGGACTCTTAGAGTTTGCATAGACTTTAGGGATTTAAATAATGCAACTCCCAAGGATGAATACGCAATGCCTGTGGCAGAAATGCTAATAGATTCAGCAGCAGGATTTGATTATCTTAGTATGCTCGATGGTTATTCTGGGTATAATCAAATCTTCATTGCTGAATAGGATGTGTCGAAAACTGCTTTTAGATGTCCGGGGGCATTAGGTGTTTATGAATGGGTAGTAATGCCCTTTGGATTAAAGAATGCTGGTGCTACATATCAGAGGGCCATGAATTCTATGTTTCATGATTTTATTGATGATTTTATGCAAGTATACATAGATGATGTGGTGGTTAAATCTTCCTCAGAAAGTGGTCATTTAGACCATCTTCGCCGTTCTTTTGAAAGAATGAGGAAATATGGATTGAAATTAAATCCATTAAAATGTGCCTTTTGTGTACGTGCAGGTGATTTCTTGGGTTTTATAGTGCACAAAAAAGGCAATGAAATTAATCAAAATAAGACTAAGGCAATTATGGAAACGAAGGCCCCTTCGACCAAAAAGGAGCTTCAGTCGTTGCTGGGAAAAATCAATTTCCTTCGAAGATTTATATCAAATCTAAGTGGCAAAACACAAGTTTTTTCGCCATTGTTAAGACTGAAGAAGGGAGAAGAGTTCAAATGGGAACCAATGCATCAAGCAGCCTTCGACGAAATCAAGTCTTATTTGATGAAACCACAAATTTTGTTGCCTGTTATTAAACACAAAGTGCTCAAATTGTATATAGCAGCTTCTGATAGAACAATAGGTAGCATGTTAGCACAAGAGGATGATAGTGGTGTCGAAAGAGCCATTTATTACCTCAGTAGGGTCTTAAATGATGCCGAAACGAGGTACACTCCTATAGAAAAGTTGTGCCTTTGTTTGTATTTCTCGTGTACAAAGTTAAAGCAATATATAAAACCAGCTGATGTTTCTGTTTATTAGCATTTTGATGTTATCAAGCATATGCTGTCGAAACCAATAATGCATAGCCGAATTGGTAAATGGGCTTTGGCTTTGTCAGAATACAACTTAACTTATCAACCTCTAAAATCAATTAAAGGACAAGTGGTTGCTGATTTTATAGTAGACCATTCTGTTGTCGAAGAAACATTAAGTTTTGTAGACGTATATCCTTGGAGGTTGTACTTTGATGGTTCAAGCCATAAACATGGAGTTGGGATTGGTATTTTAATAATATCTCCTACTAACATTCCAACGAAGTATAAGTTTAAAATTCGAGATGTTTGTTCCAATAATGAAGCTGAGTATGAGGCTTTAATAGTAGGCCTTGAAATTTTACTTGAGCTGGGGGCAAGTCATGTCGAAATAAAAGGTGACTCTGAGTTGGTTGTCAAACAATTGACAAGGGAGTACAAATGCATTAAAGAGCACCTTATCAGATACTTTGTTGTTGCCAATGCTTTGTTAAAAAGATTTGAGTCTGTTCACTTAGAACATTTACCACGAATTGATAATCAAGTGGCAAATGAATTGGCACAAATTGCTTCAGGCTATAAAGTTTCAAAACAAAGCCTGGAAGAGTTAATTGAAATAAAGGATAAAATCATTTCTAATGACTATTCTTCGTCACTATTGTCAACACCAAAAACTGGGGGGGCAACAAACGCAAACGAGGAACTAGTCGTTGTCGAAAAACGTCAATTTTTTGGTGACTTTGACTTAGCAGAAATTTTTTGCTCTTGACAATATGACCAATAATGATTGGCGAAGGCCTATTGTGGAATATTTGCAAAATCCCACAAGAAATACCAATAAAAAGGTAAAATACAGAGCTTTGAGCTATGTGATAATTGGAAACGAATTGTTTAAAAAGACTCCTGAAGGAGTACTATTAAAATGTCTTAGTGAAAATGAGGCATATTTAGCAGTTTCTGATACACATAGTGGAGCATGTGGTTCACACCAAGTAGGCCACAAAATGAAGTGGTTATTATTTCGACAAGGAATGTATTGGCCAACTATGCTGAAAGATTGCATAGAATTTGCTAAGGGATGCCAAGAGTGTCAAAAGCATGCTGGGATACAACATGTACCTGCAAATGAATTGCATGCCATAGTCAAACCTTGGCCATTTAGAGGTTGGGCTCTAGATGTGATTGGAGAGATAAAGCCAACTTCGTCGAAGGGCCATAGATATATCCTTGTGGGAATTGATTACTTCACCAAATGGGTTGAAGCTATACCTTTAGCCAATGTTGATCAAGAAACAGTGATAAGGTTTATTCAAAATCATATCATTTATAGGTTTGGAATTCCAGAAACCATTACTACAGATCAAGGATCAGTTTTCACTGGTAGAAAAATGATAGAGTTTGCTTCTGAAAATGGTTTTAAGTTATTAACTTCGACACCATTTTATGCGCAAGCCAATGGACAAGTAGAAGCTGCCAATAAAGTTATTATTAATTTGATTAAAAAGCATGTTGGGCAGAAACCAAAAAATTGGCATAATACCCTTGATCAAGCATTATGGGCTTGTCGAAATTCACCCAAAGAATCTATCATCACTACTCCTTATAGGCTAACATTTGGACACGATGCAGTGTTGCCTGTTGAAATTTGTCTACAATCAACAAGAATTCAAAGACAGTGGGAGATTCCCTCTGATTATTATTGGAATATGATGCTTGATGAATTGGTTGATTTAGACGAAGAAAGGTTATTAGCTTTAGATATGCTTATTCGACAGAAAGAGAGGGTAGCTAAAACTTATAACAAAAAGGTTAAGTTTTAGGCCTTTGATTCAGGTGATCTAGTGTGGAAGGTCCTATTGCCTGTGGATAAAAAAGATAGAGTCTTTGGTAAATGGTCCCCAAGTTGGGAATGACCATTTAAAATTTTACAAGTTTATTCAAACGGCGCATATGAGGTCAAAGAGATTGGCGCTGATGAAAGAATTTTGCGTATAAATGGCAAATACTTGAAAAAGTATAAGCCAACGTTGCAAGAAGTTAAAATAACGCTGGAATAAATATAAAGAAAGCGTAAAAACATGGCATTTAAGTTGCCAAAACATTGTCGAAAGCACAGAATAAAAATTGCTCAAGAATAAAATGGAAGAATTGGAGAAGCCTTATAGGAAATGGTGAGATAAGGCATTTACTGAGAAGTAAAAGGTTGAAGGCCGCGTAATACACCAATATAGGAGTAACGTCAACAACACTTAACAGTGGTGACATCAGGTATACAGCTATTTTACTCAAGTGCAAAGTTATTTCGATGGTGAATTCAAAAATGTCTTTCTCTTCTTCCTCCTCAAGTTCAGTCGAAAAAGACATTTTTGGGGGGCAATTTGCTAGCCTGTAATTTCGACAGGCTTCATTGAAAATGGTCAACAAGGCCTGACTTATATTTCGACGAAGGCCAAATTATTTCGACAGAGAAAATGGTCATGTGCAAGGTAAACTCGACAAGCTTCCGGGGAAGCAAAAGCAAGAGAGAGGAAAATGGACACAAGCTTTCGACAGACAGAAAAGAGAGCAGTTATGCGCTGAAGACTAGCAGTTGGTCGAAGCGTGATAGAGCGGTTCTGGTAGAAAGTAGGAGTAGCAGTTATTAATTTTCAAATTTCTAGGCAGTTACTTAGTTCAGTTTTTCCCCCTCTTTTCCTTTATATAAATAACTGTTTCTGAGAAGAAACAGAGGTCGCAAATCACAATACACAACCCGATTCCTGAAACTCTAACTTCCAAGCCAGAGCGAAAAACGAGTGGAAGAATCGCTGTACGTGATCGTGTACCACTTTTACGATTCGATGCAATTTATTTGTCTTTTCTTTACAATTCATGCACCATTTACTGCTTCTTTTCTTTTCGATTCTGTTAATCATTGCAAATCGTCCCCTTTTCTACATTTTTTGAAACACAAACCACTCGCAATTCAGAGGCAATTGCTTTGAGATTTTTCTAGTTTGATCTCACAAACCTTCTAATAAAACTAGTGATTATTTGATGAAACCACCAATTTTGTTGCCTGTTATTAAACACAAAGTGCTCAAATTGTATATAGCAGCTTCTGATAGAACAATAGGTAGCATGTTAGCACAAGAGGATGATAGTGGTGTCGAAAGAGCCATTTATTACCTCAGTAGGGTCTTAAATGATGCCGAAACGAGGTACACTCCTATAGAAAAGTTGTGCCTTTGTTTGTATTTCTCGCGTACAAAGTTAAAGCAATATATAAAACCAGCTGATGTTTCTGTTTATTCGCATTTTGATGTTATCAAGCATATGCTGTCGAAACCAATAATGCATAGCCGAATTGGTAAATGGGCTTTGGCTTTGTCAGAATACAACTTAACTTATCAACCTCTAAAATCAATTAAAGGACAAGTGGTTGCTGATTTTATAGTAGACCATTCTGTTGTCGAAGAAACATTAAGTTTTGTAGACGTATATCCTTGGAGGTTGTACTTTGATGGTTCAAGCCATAAACATGGAGTTGGGATTGGTATTTTAATAATATCTCCTACTAACATTCCAACGAAGTATAAGTTTAAAATTCGAGATGTTTGTTCCAATAATGAAGCTGAGTATGAGGCTTTAATAGTAGGCCTTGAAATTTTACTTGAGCTGGGGGCAAGTCATGTCGAAATAAAAGGTGACTCTGAGTTGGTTGTCAAACAATTGACAAGGGAGTACAAATGCATTAAAGAGCACCTTATCAGATACTTTGTTGTTGCCAATGCTTTGTTAAAAAGATTTGAGTCTGTTCACTTAGAACATTTACCACGAATTGATAATCAAGTGGCAAATGAATTGGCACAAATTGCTTCAGGCTATAAAGTTTCAAAACAAAGCCTGGAAGAGTTAATTGAAATAAAGGATAAAATCATTTCTAATGACTATTCTTCGTCACTATTGTCAACACCAAAAACTGGGGGGGCAACAAACGCAAACGAGGAACTAGTCGTTGTCGAAAAACGTCAATTTTTTGGTGACTTTGACTTAGCAGAAATTTTTTGCTCTTGGCAATATGACCAATAATGATTGGCGAAGGCCTATTGTGGAATATTTGCAAAATCCCACAAGAAATACCAATAAAAAGGTAAAATACAGAGCTTTGAGCTATGTGATAATTGGAAACGAATTGTTTAAAAAGACTCCTGAAGGAGTACTATTAAAATGTCTTAGTGAAAATGAGGCATATTTAGCAGTTTCTGATACACATAGTGGAGCATGTGGTTCACACCAAGTAGGCCACAAAATGAAGTGGTTATTATTTCGACAAGGAATGTATTGGCCAACTATGCTGAAAGATTGCATAGAATTTGCTAAGGGATGCCAAGAGTGTCAAAAGCATGCTGGGATACAACATGTACCTGCAAATGAATTGCATGCCATAGTCAAACCTTGGCCATTTAGAGGTTGGGCTCTAGATGTGATTGGAGAGATAAAGCCAACTTCGTCGAAGGGCCATAGATATATCCTTGTGGGAATTGATTACTTCACCAAATGGGTTGAAGCTATACCTTTAGCCAATGTTGATCAAGAAACAGTGATAAGGTTTATTCAAAATCATATCATTTATAGGTTTGGAATTCCAGAAACCATTACTACAGATCAAGGATCAGTTTTCACTGGTAGAAAAATGATAGAGTTTGCTTCTGAAAATGGTTTTAAGTTATTAACTTCGACACCATTTTATGCGCAAGCCAATGGACAAGTAGAAGCTGCCAATAAAGTTATTATTAATTTGATTAAAAAGCATGTTGGGCAGAAACCAAAAAATTGGCATAATACCCTTGATCAAGCATTATGGGCTTGTCGAAATTCACCCAAAGAATCTATCAACACTACTCCTTATAGGCTAACATTTGGACACGATGCAGTGTTGCCTGTTGAAATTTGTCTACAATCAACAAGAATTCAAAGACAGTGGGAGATTCCCTCTGATTATTATTGGAATATGATGCTTGATGAATTGGTTGATTTAGACGAAGAAAGGTTATTAGCTTTAGATATGCTTATTCGACAGAAAGAGAGGGTAGCTAAAACTTATAACAAAAAGGTTAAGTTTTAGGCCTTTGATTCAGGTGATCTAGTGTGGAAGGTCCTATTGCCTGTGGATAAAAAAGATAGAGTCTTTGGTAAATGGTCCCCAAGTTGGGAATGACCATTTAAAATTTTACAAGTTTATTCAAACGGCGCATATGAGGTCAAAGAGATTGGCGCTGATGAAAGAATTTTGCGTATAAATGGCAAATACTTGAAAAAGTATAAGCCAACGTTGCAAGAAGTTAAAATAACGCTGGAATAAATATAAAGAAAGCGTAAAAACATGGCATTTAAGTTGCCAAAACATTGTCGAAAGCACAGAATAAAAATTGCTCAAGAATAAAATGGAAGAATTGGAGAAGCCTTATAGGAAATGGTGAGATAAGGCATTTACTGAGAAGTAAAAGGTTGAAGGCCGCGTAATACACCAATATAGGAGTAACGTCAACAACACTTAACAGTGGTGACATCAGGTATACAGCTATTTTACTCAAGTGCAAAGTTATTTCGATGGTGAATTCAAAAATGTCTTTCTCTTCTTCCTCCTCAAGTTCAGTCGAAAAAGACATTTTTGGGGGGCAATCTGTTAGCCTGTAATTTCGACAGGCTTCATTGAAAATGGTCAACAAGGCCTGACTTATATTTCGACGAAGACCAAATTATTTCGACAGAGAAAATGGTCATGCGCAAGGTAAACTCGACAAGCTTCCGGGGAAGCAAAAGCAAGAGAGAGGAAAATGGACACAAGCTTTCGACAGACAGAAAAGAGAGCAGTTATGCGCTGAAGACTAGCAGTTGGTCGAAGCGTGATAGAGCGGTTCTGGTCGAAAGTAGGAGTAGCAGTTATTAATTTTCAAATTTCTAGGCAGTTACTTAGTTCAGTTTTTCCCCCTCTTTTCCTTTGTATAAATAACTGTTTCTGAGAAGAAACAGAGGTCGCAAATCACAATACACAACCCGATTCCTGAAACTCTAACTTCCAAGCCAGAGCGAAAAACGAGTGGAAGAATCGCTGTACGTGATCGTGTACCACTTTTACGATTCGATGCAATTTATTTGTCTTTTCTTTACAATTCATGCACCATTTACTGCTTCTTTTCTTTTCGATTCTGTTAATCATTGCAAATCGTCCCCTTTTCTACATTTTTTGAAACACAAACCACTCGCAATTCAGAGGCAATTGCTTTGAGATTTTTCTAGTTTGATCTCACAAACCTTCTAATAAAACTAGTGATTATTTGATGAAACCACCAATTTTGTTGCCTGTTATTAAACACAAAGTGCTCAAATTGTATATAGCAGCTTCTGATAGAACAATAGGTAGCATGTTAGCACAAGAGGATGATAGTGGTGTCGAAAGAGCCATTTATTACCTCAGTAGGGTCTTAAATGATGCCGAAACGAGGTACACTCCTATAGAAAAGTTGTGCCTTTGTTTGTATTTCTCGTGTACAAAGTTAAAGCAATATATAAAACCAGCTGATGTTTCTGTTTATTCGCATTTTGATGTTATCAAGCATATGCTGTCGAAACCAATAATGCATAGCCGAATTGGTAAATGGGCTTTGGCTTTGTCAGAATACAACTTAACTTATCAACCTCTAAAATCAATTAAAGGACAAGTGGTTGCTGATTTTATAGTAGACCATTCTGTTGTCGAAGAAACATTAAGTTTTGTAGACGTATATCCTTGGAGGTTGTACTTTGATGGTTCAAGCCATAAACATGGAGTTGGGATTGGTATTTTAATAATATCTCCTACTAACATTCCAACGAAGTATAAGTTTAAAATTCGAGATGTTTGTTCCAATAATGAAGCTGAGTATGAGGCTTTAATAGTAGGCCTTGAAATTTTACTTGAGCTGGGGGCAAGTCATGTCGAAATAAAAGGTGACTCTGAGTTGGTTGTCAAACAATTGACAAGGGAGTACAAATGCATTAAAGAGCACCTTATCAGATACTTTGTTGTTGCCAATGCTTTGTTAAAAAGATTTGAGTCTGTTCACTTAGAACATTTACCACGAATTGATAATCAAGTGGCAAATGAATTGGCACAAATTGCTTCAGGCTATAAAGTTTCAAAACAAAGCCTGGAAGAGTTAATTGAAATAAAGGATAAAATCATTTCTAATGACTATTCTTCGTCACTATTGTCAACACCAAAAACTGGGGGGGCAACAAACGCAAACGAGGAACTAGTCGTTGTCGAAAAACGTCAATTTTTTGGTGACTTTGACTTAGCAGAAATTTTTTGCTCTTGACAATATGACCAATAATGATTGGCGAAGGCCTATTGTGGAATATTTGCAAAATCCCACAAGAAATACCAATAAAAAGGTAAAATACAGAGCTTTGAGCTATGTGATAATTGGAAACGAATTGTTTAAAAAGACTCCTGAAGGAGTACTATTAAAATGTCTTAGTGAAAATGAGGCATATTTAGCAGTTTCTGATACACATAGTGGAGCATGTGGTTCACACCAAGTAGGCCACAAAATGAAGTGGTTATTATTTCGACAAGGAATGTATTGGCCAACTATGCTGAAAGATTGCATAGAATTTGCTAAGGGATGCCAAGAGTGTCAAAAGCATGCTGGGATACAACATGTACCTGCAAATGAATTGCATGCCATAGTCAAACCTTGGCCATTTAGAGGTTGGGCTCTAGATGTGATTGGAGAGATAAAGCCAACTTCGTCGAAGGGCCATAGATATATCCTTGTGGGAATTGATTACTTCACCAAATGGGTTGAAGCTATACCTTTAGCCAATGTTGATCAAGAAACAGTGATAAGGTTTATTCAAAATCATATCATTTATAGGTTTGGAATTCCAGAAACCATTACTACAGATCAAGGATCAGTTTTCACTGGTAGAAAAATGATAGAGTTTGCTTCTGAAAATGGTTTTAAGTTATTAACTTCGACACCATTTTATGCGCAAGCCAATGGACAAGTAGAAGCTGCCAATAAAGTTATTATTAATTTGATTAAAAAGCATGTTGGGCAGAAACCAAAAAATTGGCATAATACCCTTGATCAAGCATTATGGGCTTGTCGAAATTCACCCAAAGAATCTATCAACACTACTCCTTATAGGCTAACATTTGGACACGATGCAGTGTTGCCTGTTGAAATTTGTCTACAATCAACAAGAATTCAAAGACAGTGGGAGATTCCCTCTGATTATTATTGGAATATGATGCTTGATGAATTGGTTGATTTAGACGAAGAAAGGTTATTAGCTTTAGATATGCTTATTCGACAGAAAGAGAGGGTAGCTAAAACTTATAACAAAAAGGTTAAGTTTAAGGCCTTTGATTCAGGTGATCTAGTGTGGAAGGTCCTATTGCCTGTGGATAAAAAAGATAGAGTCTTTGGTAAATGGTCCCCAAGTTGGGAATGACCATTTAAAATTTTACAAGTTTATTCAAACGGCGCATATGAGGTCAAAGAGATTGGCGCTGATGAAAGAATTTTGCGTATAAATGGCAAATACTTGAAAAAGTATAAGCCAACGTTGCAAGAAGTTAAAATAACGCTGGAATAAATATAAAGAAAGCGTAAAAACATGGCATTTAAGTTGCCAAAACATTGTCGAAAGCACAGAATAAAAATTGCTCAAGAATAAAATGGAAGAATTGGAGAAGCCTTATAGGAAATGGTGAGATAAGGCATTTACTGAGAAGTAAAAGGTTGAAGGCCGCGTAATACACCAATATAGGAGTAACGTCAACAACACTTAACAGTGGTGACATCAGGTATACAGCTATTTTACTCAAGTGCAAAGTTATTTCGATGGTGAATTCAAAAATGTCTTTCTCTTCTTCCTCCTCAAGTTCAGTCGAAAAAGACATTTTTGGGGGGCAATTTGTTAGCCTGTAATTTCGACAGGCTTCATTGAAAATGGTCAACAAGGCCTGACTTATATTTCGACGAAGACCAAATTATTTCGACAGAGAAAATGGTCATGCGCAAGGTAAACTCGACAAGCTTCCGGGGAAGCAAAAGCAAGAGAGAGGAAAATGGACACAAGCTTTCGACAGGCAGAAAAGAGAGCAGTTATGCGCTGAAGACTAGCAGTTGGTCGAAGCGTGATAGAGCGGTTCTGGTCGAAAGTAGGAGTAGCAGTTATTAATTTTCAAATTTCTAGGCAGTTACTTAGTTCAGTTTTTCCCCCTCTTTTCCTTTGTATAAATAACTGTTTCTGAGAAGAAACAGAGGTCGCAAATCACAATACACAACCCGATTCCTGAAACTCTAACTTCCAAGCCAGAGCGAAAAACGAGTGGAAGAATCGTTGTATGTGATCGTGTACCACTTTTACGATTCGATGCAATTTATTTATCTTTTCTTTACAATTCATGCACCATTTACTGCTTCTTTTCTTTTCGATTCTGTTAATCATTGCAAATCGTCCCCAATTCTACATTTTCTGAAACACAAACCACTCGCAATTCAGAGGCAATTGCTTTGAGATTTTTCTAGTTTGATCTCACAAACCTTCTAATAAAACTAGTGATTATTTGATGAAACCACCAATTTTGTTGCCTGTTATTAAACACAAAGTAAAAACCAACATATATCTTATATAGACGTATTATTAATCATCTTTCTTCAGTGGAGAAGGTTTGTCCCTGTGTGAAGAAACTATTATTACTAACCTTCTCATATCCAAGTTCACCTTGAGAAATACTTTGGAAGAAGTTTTCTTTTTAGGTATCAAGTTTTAAAAAGGGAACACAATTCAAACCCCCCTTTCTTGAGTAATTTAGTCACTTCACATTAAAGACTTGTTATTAACTAGGCAATTCACAAGTATTAGTGAGGATTGTCAAAGTTACATGGAGAGGATAAAATACTCATGTAGAGCCTAGAGAGGCCATCAATAATACTTTGTAAAGCTCGGAGAGGAAGAATATAAGAATACTCAAATTTAGGAGATTAACTCCTTAAAGAGTTAAAGAAAAATTAGTGTGTGAGGGGTGGAGTAGATGTAGAAACAGGTGTTGTGAGCTACCATAATATTATTCTACTAACAGTTGGCTAACCTCTTAGAGTTGTTGTGCGTTGTTCTCAAAGGCAGGGAAAATAGATAAGGAATTGTTCGGATCAAGAGTGAATTTTCGTGGGGAGATTACCTTTAATGGAAATAAAATCACCAGTTGGTCTGAGGTGTGTAAGCCTAAATGTGAGGGAATTCAAGTGTTAAGGATCTCATTTTGTTAATTCGAGCCTCATGGGAAGTAGAGGTGGAGGCTTTCCGTAGGTGAGGCAAACCTATCAGAATGTGTCCTTTTTTAAGAAACTATTGATCTTTGATGGTTCCAATCGATTGGGGATAGTGTCTCTCTCTCTCTCCCTCTCTCTCTCCCTCTCTCTATAAATTTTGAAGTAAACTTTTATTTAAACTAGAAGGATACCCGTGCATACGCACGAGTGCTGCCATGTTCTTTTTATGAATGAACTTAGACAATATTTAAATAGTCAGAACATTACATCGTGAAAATGAACACAAATTTAAAGTAGATAAAAAAGGAGTTTCAAATAAAAAAATGATAAATATTAAAATCTAAAAATGTAAAAGTATCATTTAAAAACAATCTATGCATTTATCCCGTGTTTTTTTATATATCAGTGTTGTTATTCTGTGTTTATTTGTACATCAGTTCAACTATCCCGTGCTTTTATATATATCATTGCAGTTATCCCATTATTTTTTATATATCAGTGACTAATTCCCTCGCTAGATTGGAGGCAACTCGAAGAGAGGGACAGCTGGCCCAAAAATTTAAAGCTACTCCGCACCCAAGGCAAGGATCGAACCCTCGACACTTGCTTAAGGGAGGATGAGCCCCAACCGCTCAACCCTAGATAGTAGGTTTGTAGTAGTAGTAGTTTTCAAAAAATTTAATTATCAATTACACATATTAATCTCGTGTTTTTTTATATATCAGTGCAGTTATGCCGTGTTTTTTATAAATTAGTGACAATTATTTGTCATTTTTAGGTACTAGTTTCAATTGACTATTTTTGTTGATTAGTAGATTATAGTATATAGTTTTAATAGCCATTAAATCTTCTTGTTTTTTAGATAGTAGGTTTATAGTAGTCTTCAAAAATTTAAATTATCAATGATAAATATTAAACCTGTGTTTTTTTATATATCAGTGCAGTTATCCCGTGTTTTTTATATATCTTTGTAGTTATCTCATAGTATCAATTGATTATTTTAGTAGATTAGTAGGTTATAGTAGATAGTAAAAGATAGATAGTAAATTATCAATAAGAGGTGATAGTAGATTATCAATAAGAGTGTAAACAAATTTTGGAGAAAAAAATTGAAATTTTAAGGTGATAATTTTTTCCAAAAAGGTGATAGTTAAAAGTTTAGTAGAGTTGTTTGTATAAATTTAGAAATTTAGTTAAAAAAACTAAAGTGAAGTAAAAAGAGAAGAAAGAGAAAGTGAAAATGTTGGAGAAAGTGAAAAGTTGTTTTTGTTTTTTAGTGAGTCAATTACATTTTTATTCTTAATTAGTGTTCCGGACTGGGCCAAACCCCATGCGTTTTGGGCCTGGCCCAATTCCGCACTTGGAAAAACCCGACACACGCTCCAACATCAAGCGTCCGCATCCAACGGTCAAGACCCAAGCACACGTATCTGACGCCTCAAGTACAGCGCTTCCATCTATAAATAGAGGTGCACCCCCCATTTCCAGGTACGTTCTCATTCTTTGCACACCTCTTCTCTTCCCTTGCTGACTTAGGCATCAGAGTGTTTGCAGGTACCACCCCCCGACGTGCATGCGCAAGTAGCCTCGGACCATCCGACTCTGATCTTCATCAATCCGAAGTCCATCTTCAAATACACAGAAGCACATCAACTTGTACCCCGAACTCAGCCGTATCCGATGTCCAGGTACCGAACAATGGCGACCACAGTGGGAGTATAATCTCTTGCTTCCAAACTCAAGATCTCCGAGGTTGACCTCTCTGTCTATGATGGTTCAGATTTAGTAGGATTCAACGGCTCCTGAACAAAGCTAGTGGGCTACGTTAAATTGCGAGTCATGTATGGAGAAGACGAGCTATCGAAAACCATCAAGACAAGATTCCTGGTGCTGTTGTGTCCATCTCCGTACCAGTGCATCGTTGGTCGCCCCGACCTTGGGGAAGCTCGAGGCCGTCGCCTCTACGGTCCACCTCAAAATGAGGTTCTTTTCAAATTAGGACGAGATAGCCACGGTCCCAGTCGACCTCGACGAGGCAAGAAGATGCCAATATTTGTGCCTCAATTTCAAAGAAGCAAGACGCCTATGCAAATTCAAAGAAGGGAACCGAGTCAAAAGGGTAATGAAAAGAGAGCGGGCACCGCGCCAATTGAAGAACGGACGAGAAACAATGTAATGACCCAATGTACTGTGCCATCTTTCAAATAAGAAAAGATTACAGAACCACACTCTGTCAATTTAATATTACGGTTTAGAAAATTTGTGTTACTAACACGCAGGACCCTCGGTGACCTCGGTTCCCGACCCATCGCAATGCCCCTCTCACCCGAGTCCGATCCGAGCTGGCCACTCGGCGGACGACGGTATGAGGCGAGGCCGTCAAAGAGCATGCTCCGTGATTTCGAGCTCACACGCTCCATCACGGGGTGCGGGAGAAGCCGACAGCGGCCCTAATAGTCTCGCCTTGTGCAGGCATGCCTTCCCTCTGATCTCCGAGCTCAATTCTCCATTAGAGGCCGAAGGAAGAAGTCCACAGTGACTTCGAAACAAAAATCCCTCTGATCTCCGTGCTCCGTGCTCCATCAGAGGCCGAAGACAGAAGTCCACAACGACTTCAACTTGAAGACTTCTCTGATCCCCGAGCTCAATGCTCCATCAGAGACCAAAGACAAGGAGTCCACAGCGACTTCGAATCAATGATCTCTCTGATCCCCGAGCTCTATTCTCCATCAGAGACCGAGGAGGGGGTCCACAGCGGCCTAGGAGCAAAGGAACATGAGGGCTACGAGGTAAGTCATTCGAATTCCGTTTACCTCGGCCTCGGCCAACTCTCAGTCACATCTCATCGTACGTGAATTTACTCATTTATCATCAGTATAAAGAACGAAACGGTAATTACTCAAGGAAAATAAAAGTTCATACAAACTGAAATTTTACAAAGGAAAACTGGACCATGGGTCGATATTTACAAAAAGGAATACAAAATAAACTAAAGTTACAAGGTGAACTAAGGACTACTAAGGCTCCTCCAGAGAGTCGGACTCGGTCACCTCTTCGTTCTCCTCTTCCCCGCTAGAGCACTCAAAGATAACCTCGGCTTCCTCCAGAGATAAGTCAGGCATCAATTTGACCAGTTGGCCTTTGTAGTACTCATGACCAGGGTCCAGTAGCTCCAAAGGGAGGTCAGGAGTTATCACTGCCACTAACCCTTTACAACATTCAAAGACGAGTCCGGCAGAATCCGCCACTCGTGCTGCGGCAACGTCATTCTCATTCTTCATCTTCTCCAACTCAGCTCGGCATGCCTCGACCTTTGCCTGAACTTTGGCCCTCTCTGCCTCCAACTCAGCAAGTTGCCTCTCGTATACCTCGGCTTAATCAGCCATGGCCTGATTAGCAATCACTTGAGCCTCGAGCCCAGAGATCTACTCGTCAGCCGAGGTAAGGAACTCCAAGCTACCCCGGAGGATATGGTTTTCCTCTATAAGTTCCGGAATCTTCTCATCCCAGCAGTACTTCAGCTTGTCGGTCTGATCCAATAAATCTCAATCAACCCAAAGGTTCTGAGCCTCGACCTTGTCAAGCATAATTTGGGGCCGCGTGATCTTAGGGTCTAGCTCCCATTGTTGGAGTCTCATATACAAATTGATCCCAGCTTTTGCAATCCTTCCTCAGGCCTCAAGCTCAGCTGCAGTGGGGACCTCTGTAACGCCCTAAAATTTAATCAAATTATTTCGAAGTTGGATTGCCGTAGGATGATTGTAAGAATTGAAATTATGGGCGTAGTAGCTATGTTGAAAACGAGTTAGATGATAATCACGTGTTGTGGGCTAGTTAAAAATAGCATTGGGCTCCCTTCCTATGTGGATAAAGTCCCAAATAATTTAGCCCATTATGTTTCTCACTTATTATAAGTGGAGAGGATTAATTTAGGGTTGAGAGAGAGAGGAATTTCGGATTAGAGCAGCCACCAAAGAGAGAGAAAAGAAGAGAGAAAACAATTCCCGTTTTTCTCAAACCTGTCACCGTAAAATTGCGATTCCGGTTTCGTTAACCGTTGGATCGTCTTCGTTTTTGGGCAGCAGGTTCGTAAGATATAGTTCTACACTTTCACCGTTCGGATCTTCGAAACGAGTTCTGAGGAGAGAGATATTGGCTTCGCACTGAAGCTGCAGTTTGGGGGAGTCGCCGTATTCGGAGATCGAGGAACGAGGCTAGGAGGGAGTTTGCGCCACCATAGTCGAGGTAAGGGTGGGCTTAACCTTGATAATGGGTTAATGATAATTATGTGTGGGTAGTCTAGGGTTTTGTTGAATTGTTCGTGTTGTTGCATATCGTGTTTTCGTTGAGATTGGTGCTTTGATGATTATTGCACGTTATTGTGATTTGTTTCGTTATTTGTTGTTGCGTGATTGTTGTATCACGATGATGGTGTTGTTATTGTTCGTGTGTTTGTTGTTGCTGTGCGTGGTTGATTGTTGTTGTCGCGTTGTCGAATTGTCGTTTTTGTTGTGGTGGTTGCGGTATCGTTGCCGTTAGGGTTTGGTATTTGGCAATTTAGCGATTCTGGACACAGGTTCGGTTTTTCTAAAACTGGCGCTGTTTGGTTGATCCAAAAATTAAGAGGTTGATTGTTTTTGAAAATAGACTTAACGCCGGTCGTTTTGGCACTGGTTTCGTTAAATTCGGAGTTGTATAGCTCGAGTTATAGGCGATACAAGTTAGGTTAAAATTCTGGAAACGATTTGGGTATAGATTCGGTATTTCGGTGACTGGGAACGTTGTATTGACCGAAAAATTATGTGGTTTATTTTTCTGGAAAATAGACTTAATGCTTGTTAATTTGGCACTGGTTTGGTTGCGTTTAGAGTTGTGTAGCTCGAGATATGAATTCCACAAGTTAGAGTAAGATTCTGGAAACAATCTGGACACAGGGTCAGTGTTTTGGTTACCACGTTTTCAAAAGAACTCCTTTTCGAACGAATCCAATTTCTTTGAAAACTAGACAAAATTTTCCCCAGTTTATGCACAAGTTTCATGCAATTTGATTGAGTCTTGGTCACTTTGGAATTGCTTGAATTTGAAGGACAGAAACTGTCCTCTTTTGCAACTAGCCTGTGTGCTTTTCGAAAACTGTACCTATTGGACACTCTCCTTCAAAAACTGAACTTAGGGATGATAACCAGACCCATAGGGCTTTCCAACAAGTATTTATTTGTTGAAATCCGATGTCGTTTGCTATTTTAATTAATTCGCTGAAGTAGGTGCGATGTGCCTAGGCGCTGTGCGCCAGTCTTGTGCATGGTGTGCGTGCGTTATGTCCGCGTTGTGGAGCCGTCTGGTGTTAATATTTTAGGTGCGGTGCTGGTATGCTCAGGAGAGTTTAGTGGTAGCTGTGATGCTACAACTTGATGCTATTTTTGGTGAAATCATTTGTTTTGATTCTGGTGATATAGTATTTATTTTAAATACTTGTTATGGTGAGTTGGTGCATAATCATGGTGTCGCATTGTCATATGCATGTTTTGGTGATATAGGCTCTGCCTCTGGTGTTTATTGGTGATATGCCCGTCGTGGCTCATTTTGGTGATCGGTACCGCATGCATATGCCCACTGGAGGGGTTGCATATCATCCCATTGTCTATGAATGTTATAATTTTGGTGGTTCACTGTCAAATGGATTTTTCCTTTGGTATCTGGTGCTGTGATATGGTGTAATTGTATTGTGTTGCTGTAGTTACCTGATGCTAGCATATTTTTATCATCTGCTTATTATCTCTGTTAGACTCACCCCTTCTGCTTGGAATGTTGCTCTCATGCGGCAACGCTGCAGGTGATCGCTAGTGCTCGTGGAGGAATTGCTAGGTTTTGCTTCCTCTCTCGTTTGGGTCTGTGTCAGCTCTGATATGTAGCACCGGGGAGTCGTTAGTTATCGTTTTGAACTATTATTTTAGTTATTGGAAATTGTTTTAATTTATTTTGGAGATGTCTTTAATTGTTAATTCTGGAGATGTTTAAACTGGTTAATATTTCCGCTGCTTGGTGATTTCTTTTATATAAATTATTTTGGAGATTTTCCTTTTTTAAAAATGGTGAAAAAATGTAGCGCCCTTCGAGGTGACTCTGATAATTGTCTATTTAATTGTAATAGTAAAAGGGGGGTGTTACAACCTCGAGCCCGACGTGCTCAATAGTCAGTGTTTTTGGTTTTTTGAAAAGGGCGGGAAGAGTCTCTGAGCCGGGAGTAGCCCGCTTCCGACTAGAAGCACCTTTCCTTGACTTGAAAGAGCAAGGCCTAATCACGGACGACTGGACCCCGGCCTTTTGTACAGGAAGATTGAAGTCAAAACCCTTTGCCAACTCATTTGCACAAAACAGAAAAATAAGGTGAGTCGCCGAAGAAATAAAATGGTCACAAAAAGATAAAAAAGCAGAGAATTGCCCAAGGTAGACTTCAACTTCTTCTCAGACTCGGCCCTAGCTCCGATGATTGAAGCACAACTAAACTTTTCACCGGCCTCGTGCAATTTACTGCCCCATTTCTTGAGGAGAGTGTAAGTGACAGCGTCCTCCCCTGTAAGGGACTCCGGCTTTACAGAGTAAGTATTACCTCCCTGGGCAAAATGGAACTCGGACCAAGAAAGAGGGAAGTGCGGCCTAATCAGCTCGTTGCCGTCGTAGTCAACAATGGCCCTCTTGGCCTCTCGGTTCACCGCTCGCACAAAGAAGAAAATAGACTTGAACCCTTTATTGGATTCATTGACCGGGGTAAAGTAAGCTTGACCTCGGGAGCTACGAAGGCATACATGACCCTGCTAAGAGGCGGCATCCTTGTTTGGCTGGTGGAAGACCTCAAAAAGGGCGAAGAAAACCTTCATTGTGGGGCTCCTTTCCATATAAGCCACCACGGCCTGAAACGTCTTGCTATAACCCCATGCATTGGGGGCCAGCTGAGAAGGGGCTAACCATAGATACTCCAGCACGCTTTGCTGTATCTCGGTCAGGTGGACTCGGATCCCAATGCTATCCCTACACCTCCCACAGAAAAAATAGTCGACCACATTCGCTGGGAGTTTAGTGCATACTACCAGATGCTCCGCCTCCTCTAACCTCCAGTTTTGCCCTTCCAGAGCGACTACGTACTCCTTAAAATAAGACAGGGGCTGACTCTTTTTAAACTTTACCTTAATTTCAACAATTTGAGAGGATACACAGTGGTATGACTCTGGTTCATCACGATGTTCCTCGGCCTCGGTGACTCCCGTGACATTTCTTGACATCACCTCAACCGCATTCAGGCCGAATTCGAACCCCTCACCTCAAGCTCGGACCCTCGAGGTGAAGACCTTTGAGGGGCTGAATGCCCCTGGCTCTCCTCCAACGGTGACCCCATGATATCAGTATTTGACATCGGAATGAATTTCTATCTCAGAACTTTGAATAATGAACTCGGGGTAAGGAAAAACTCAGAACCACGAAGAAAGTGCAACTCGGCACGGCGGTCAGAGCAGTGAACGAAGTTGCTGGTTGAAAAACTCTCTGACTCACTTGAAATGGCAAAGTGTAAGATGGAACCTCCTACGAAAGCTTATATACTCCCAGATCTCGGAAATTGAACCGGCACATCTAATCAGTGCGTCGTTTCAAGTGACTGACATGGTAAAATGAACTGTAATTATGACAATCCCGCCTCGGTTCCCCAAACGTCACGCCTCTGTTCCCTCTCACTAGTAAGCTGACACGTGGCGCAGCAATCATTACCCCCTCTTCAAACGCAACGGTTAAATCAAGCCGTAGCCGACCTCATCCTACGGCCGACCTCGACTTGGGGGGCTACTGTTCCGGACTGGGCTAAATTAACCCCACGCGGTTTGGGCCTGGCCCAATTCCGCACTTGAAAAGACCCAACGCACGCTCCATCATCAAGCATCCGCATCCAACGATCAAGACCCAAGCACCCGTATCTGACGCCTCAGGTACGGCGATTCCGTCTATAAATAGAGGGGCACCCCTCCACTTGCAGGTACGTTCTCATTCTTTGCACACCTCTTCTCTTCCCTTGCTGACTTAGGCATTAGAGTGTTTTCAGCTACCACCCCCGACATGCATAAGTAAGCAACCTCGGACCATCCGACTCTGATCTTCATCCATCCGAAGTCCATCTTCAAATACAAAGAAGCACATCAACTTGTACCCCGGACTCAACCGTATCCGATGTCCAAGTACCGAATAATTAGTATAGGTATAACTTTTCCCAAATGGCTATATAGGTAATTTTAGTGGAGTAGTAGTTGTATAAATATATATAAGATTAGATTAGATGTAGTTTGAAGGCAAAACAAGTCATCTAGCAAATCCTGCTTATATCTACAAGAAACCCTATAACTCTACCAATTTTGAACCACTTGTTGTATTACCACTCATCGCAGTGCCTCATCTCTCACTAGAGTTACTTTTCAGTTTCAGGGTTTCCTGCAAGATTTACATTTTAATGATTTGCTCCTACTAGCTAGGAAGGAGATTCACATGGCTTCCAATTCCTCGCGAGAGAAGTTGATTACAAAATATCTAATGACCTCCCGCGACTCCTTCTTTACTCTAAGGGTATGTTTTGATAGTTCAAAATGAACGGAGCGAAATGGAATGGAGCGGAGGGGAATGAAACGAACCAAAATCTCCATTTCACCTTAAAAAATAGTATTAGTACCAAAACTTCTATAAAAAATAATATTAGCACAATAACACCAATAGCCTAATAAAAAAAATATTTTCCACACCCAAAAAATATTTGTTTGCATTGAAACTCCTAGTTTTGCACCTATCAATACACACCATCACACTCTTACACATTTCTAATTTTCTCCCTCCACGTGTTTTCTCACTCTCGAGCATGTTTTTATTTTTTCTCTTCCTCCTTTATCATATTTATAGCAATGCGCGTGTTTAAATTTTTTGCACACCCTAACCCAGGTCCTAGATACACCACTTTTCGTAGAGACTGTTCATATTCAAAGAATCCCCACCTTCTCTTTTGAATTTAGTGGCTTTGTTTTATTAACCCAACAACTTAATCCCACAACAACATAAAAAGCAATAAGTAGCGCTTTTTTTAGCCTTTAGTAGTGCTTTTGGAAGCTACTTATCTAGCCGCTACTGTTTTCACTCCCCTAATAGTAGCACAATAAAATCACTACAAATGGTTAGAAATGAGTAGCTCTTTTTTGAAAAATGCTACTAATGGTTGAAAATCAGTAGAAAAGTGCTACTAGTGATCGACAATCAATAGGGGTTCCTTAACTCCTCCAAAGAGTGTTGGATTATCTATGATCTTATAAAACGGTAAAGATAAAGTAAATGTGAGAAAAATAGTAGTTTGATTGACTGATGTGTGTTTTAAAATGTACAAGTGCTACTATATATATGGTTAAGCAGATAAAGATATGGTATTTGGGATCTCAAAGGAGTAAAGGTGGAGCATCGAGTAAATACATGACTGGGTTGGATGGTGCCTCGACCATAGAATGACTCGGTTGAGGTACCAACAACCAAAGGCCGTGAGTAGAGCGTGGCTAAGGAAGGATGTGGCCGAGGCAAGGAATACTTACTTGCAGCACAAGTATTCAATGCACATGGACATGTCACGTTGGAGCGGTTAAGGTTAAGGAACACAAGACCCTAGTGAAAGCGGAACGATAGGAGTTTTACCCCACTTATCGTGCAAGTGAGGTCGTGGAGGACAGGACTCCGAGTTTCTAAGGACTAGGCCTAATTAGAACCACTGATCACGATTAGTCCGACAATGGGCAGAGGTAAGCTCGAGCAGTGGCCAACGAAGGCTCATGTACATATAGTAACACTTGTACATTTTAAACACACATCAATCAACACACAAGTCTTTACTTATTCTGATTTCTTTTCGCTTTTTCTTTATGCTTTGTTACTATCGTAGATAATCCAAGTTGCACTTTCTCTCATACCTAACATAACAAATCTTTGGAGAAGTTAGGGAACCCACAGTCGAGGAACAGAGTTCCTTCCGTGACGCACTTGCTTGAAGAAAAAGGAATCACTAACTGTCCAAACCTCTAGCCGATTCCAAGGTTGGATAAAACATTTGACCACAAAATACATACATGATCCTTCATTGGCCACTATCTAAGCCTACATTTGGTCGTCGTTGGACTAACTAAGATCAACTGTTACAATTAACCTAGTCCCTTGAAACTCACAGTCTTCTCTCCACGATCTTACTAGCACATGCATTGAATACTTGCGCTCCAAGCTACTACTCTTCGCCTCGGCCACCACCTTTCTCAGCAATTTCTCACTATCAGCCTTCGACCATTAGTGCCTTAACCGATTCATCCTGTGATCGAGGTACCCTCCAACCGAGCCTCACTATACCTCAATGATTTTTCTCATTCCGAGGGCTTCGGTTTCCCACTAGATATTTGTCCTTGTGCTTCCAAACTGAGCTTTCCTCGTGTAATGGAAAGCATGAAATTGTCTCTGCCCCAGTGCCTTTATGGCTACCTCAGCCTTTTCCTACTCTTAAATTCATCATTTTCCCTCGGCCAACAACTTAATTTATTTTGGGTGTTAACAAGGATTTTACAAACATTTCGTATCCTCCATCTCACATGTCTTTGTCCTGATCTAATAAGGAGGAGAAAGTAACTTTGAACCCTAATGGTATACTCTTGCTTACATTGTTATACTCTTTTGGTGTTGAGTGGGGAATAAAAGCAATGAATTGGCCTGCATTTTCCTGAAGATAATGAAACCTTAACAAACCCTGCATAAAAAAGAATTTATTAGAACAAAACACAAAATTAGAATCTTGTTTATGCACAGGAATCGATAGGCAAATAATAATGTAACCTGAAACCCACAAGCTCCAAATTGTAAATACCTTCTTTCAAAATAAAAAGAACAAGATGATAAAGGTGATATAGGCGAAAAGGGAGAGAAGAAAGAAAGATAGGGGATATGAAACTAAGCATAGATAAGAAGAATCTAGCACACTGGCTGAAACATATCAGCACTAAAATCACAATTCCATAACTAAAAAAGTGAAATCATGTAAATCAATCAGACAAAGTGGCAGAAATGAGAAAAATCTAGCCCTAGGAAAAGAGATAAATTAGTAGCAGAAATAGGACGAATCAATCAAACACTGTGGTTGAAATGAATCTAACACTAAAATATTGAGAGAAGTAATTAAAAGGGATTAAACAAAATCGCAATGAAGATGAGTGAATTGAAAATGGTCTTACTAAGGTTTCACAAATTTGTTGTTGAGCGATGTTGTGTTTTTGAATCTTAGAGTTGAGGGGCTTGATCCTTGACTATCTTGCCCTATTCGTTGGGGACTCTAAGGGCTTCCCAACAAGCCTCTTTCTTCCTCTAATATCAAATATTCAAAATAAAACCCTAAATAAAAAACCAAGGCAACAACAACACTAGAAAGTGGAATGGAAAGGCTAATGGCGTCGAAAATGAAGATGCTAGAGGAGGAAACGTAAAATACACAGAAGAACTCAAAAAATCTTTCAAGGTTTTTGGAAGAAAGAAAATCAAAACTACTTGATGAGTTTTTGGGAGCGGCGGGTGATGAATTGAGCACAATGGCGATGGCTGGCGGTGGCAAGGTTGACATAAAGCAAGGTTGGTGGCAAGGACGAAGGATGGTGTGACTGACTCAAAGAGGGAAGAGAGGGTGAAAAGATATTTCGTTTAGCGTGTTTTCTCATAAAGCACTCCTGATTTGGATTCGTATGTTTTGCTTTTCAGTAGTGCTTTCAAACAAAGCGCTACTAAAGGGGATCCGTGTTTCTTTTAATTAGCTCTTTATAGAAATAGCTACAATTCTACCGTAGTGTCCTCATCTTCGTACCCCCATAAATCCATTTATTCCACAGTTACTAGTGATGGACTTTTACTGACGGACCACGACCACGTCAGTAAAAGGCTAGGTACTGACGGACGCGGTTTACCAGAGTCAATCCACAAAGTATCTAGGAAGCCTCGTTAAGAAGACTACCCCCTAATTTTATTAAAAAAAACATAAAAGAAAGAAGACAGAAGAGAGCACGAGGAACTACTATATAAAATCAAAGCAATTCTAGAATCAAAGCAATACCATTGGCAAAAAACAAAGTAAAATAATATCAGAGCAATTCTAGATGTCCCCTTGCTAGAAGGACCACTAAAACTATCTAGAGACGGAATAAAAGCCCAACTAAGGAACTACTATATCCTAAAGACAAAATATAAGTCAAACTAAGGAACCAATATATATCAGACAGATCAAAAGGAGACAAAGGCTTAACCTTTAACTTAGCAACCAACTTAAAAACTTGATTTGACTTTGGGTTCTTTAGCTCTTTTTTTTATATTCCACACCAGAGTAACTACTTTTTTTACTCAATTCCCACAAAGAAAGCATATCCTGAACTCTCAACTAGAATATGATTCCTAATATTTGATTTCAAATCTATATCAACCAGAATGCGAACAAAAAGGCCAAAAGATCTATCAAATGGGCATTTACTTGGTGTGTCATCTTAAGTAATTGGTGTGCCAACACTGCTAGAAACTGCAAAAAGAATTTTTGGTCACCAATATTCTTGGGGAAGACCAGTAAGCATAATCCATCATAGTGTATTTGTATGTTTTATAATTGATGGATTAAGAGGATTGTGACTGTAATCTACGTAAATCATCAACTGAGGAAAAAGAAAATTTATAGTAACTTTTCCCTAATGAGATAAGACCCCACAATCAAAAAGATCCACAAGAACACTCCTACAAAATCACTCAAGATCTCACGAGGTTTATAACCCTCTCAAAAAGACATCCACTAACTGTAGGGGTTAAAAACCCTCGCAGTAAAACCCCCACTAATCGTGGAGGTTGAAAACCCCCGCAGTAAAACCCCTGCAAATAGACTCGATACCAGCGTTTTCTAAAAACCCCCGCAAAATGATTGCGGGACTCGAAACTATAGGGGTTTTAAAAACCCCGCAGTTTTATTTGCAGGGGTTAAAAATCCTACTAATTGACTTTAAAACCATCGCTTATTTGATCTATTTTTTGTAGTGTTGGTTTCCAACGATCCTGAAGTTTGGATTTCAAAACATCAGTCTTGATAGGAGAATGACCCTTTGATAGTAACAATCTGCCATGAAGATGTGCCTTTCTCCCCTCCAAACCCGCTACATATTCTTCTTCAAGAATGGAAATCTTCATGTCATCTCCTTCAATGCATGGTAGTTGTCATACCCTAATTTTGTCCGCCTAGGTCAAAACCCTAATTTTCCGCAAAAAATAAATAAATTGAGAAGTGTGGTTTTATTTTGAAGAGTGAAGAGCATTGTGCTTGCATTTTTGGGTTTTAAAAGTCATTCTAGGGCTTTTAAATTCATTGTTGGAGCGGAAATGCATTTGTTGTTAAAAAACAAGGTTTTTAGGGCAAAAGGGTATTTTGGTCATTGTCAAAAATAAGATAATTTCTCATCAAGAATCATTGTGCAATTTTAGAGAAATTTATTTGAGGCAAAACATTTTTGGTCATGTATGTATGTATGCGCATGCATGCATACATTGTGCACAAAATTCAAATTCAAAAAAAGGCATCAAAAAGGAATATTCTACAAAAATTTCAAGATGAGGTTTTTATGATATTTTTGGTCATGGTGATCTCATAAAATGGCATATTCCTCAAGATACCTTGTATATGGCTCAAAATGGTTAGATTTATGCACAATTATCTTGAAAAGAATAATCAAAATTGAAGGGATAATAGCATGGTCATATAATAGTACAATAGTACAAGATGACAACTTGCAAAACTTAGTGACCAAGGCTACACCCTCCCATTGCTTGGCCGAATTCTCCCTCCCCATTTCCTCTCCAATTTTTCATTTTTTGTCCTCAATCCATGTGAGCCTCAATCCTAGCCTTTGATTCAAAATTAAAATCAAATCCTAGAGCACAACTAGTGCATATTGACCTAAATACCCTTAAACCTAGTTGCTCTCTATATATACCTTAGAAACCTCACCTCTCACACACTTTTGGCCTCACAATTCATTCACAAAACCCTTGCACACAAACCTCTCCTCTCCTCTCTTCCCTTGGCCGAATTTCCCCCTCATTCCCTCCTCCATTTTTCTTCATTTCACTTCCATTTTCTCACCTCATTTCCATTCCTACTTCATACATCTTCCTTCTCTCCTAATTTGATTCAAGCTTGCATCATCAAAGGGCATTTTTAAGCAAGCATTTCGTGGGTCTCATTGAAGTTTGGTGAAGATTCAAGTTGATTTGTGGTCTTGTTCTTCATATTAGCCATTCCTTAGCTTGGATTTGAGGTAAACTTCTTAAAACCTAGCACCATCTTCAACTTTTTTTTGCATCAAAATGTAGATATCATGTTTTTAATTTTGCATCCTACCATATTCATGCATTTTAGTGTTGTTATATTGTTGATTTGTTGATAGTTGTTGGTGAGAGGTGTCTCAAACATTTTGACAAGCACTTAGGGAGGCTTGGGTGTTTGAGATGCTTCTCACCCTTGAATAAATTGTGATTTATGTTTGTTTTCACTATAATTTTGCATTTTGTTGAATAAAATGATGTGATGCTTCGCAAATCATGATTAGAATTAGGGTTTGTTAATTTTCTTGTGAAATGGGTTTGCAATATTGGGTAAAATGATTTCTCAAGATGTTTTGGTTTGGTTGTTATGTACTTTGCTTGCAAAATTACTCTATGTTGATGATTGGCAAGAGGACTCACACTTGTGCCTTTGAGCACTTAACTTTAAGTGTTGAGGATTGACTAAAATGATTCAACGCAATTGATTTGATGTTTTGATTGCAAATATTGTTGCTAACTGATTGTATCTTGCTTGCAAATTGTTATATGTTGATGATTGGCAAGAGGACTCACACTTGTGCCTTGTGCACTTCACTTTAAGCGTTGAGGATTGCCTAAGATGATTCAACACAACCTTGTG
This sequence comes from Astragalus glycyphyllos, assembly GCA_963573325.1. NCBI lineage: Eukaryota > Viridiplantae > Streptophyta > Magnoliopsida > Fabales > Fabaceae > Astragalus > Astragalus glycyphyllos. The sequence continues at coordinate 20,699,362 of OY754308.1, forward strand.
CTTTGATTGTAAACTTTGGTTTGCTTGTTAGTGACTTGCTTGCAAAATTATTCTATGTTGATGATTGGCAAGAGGACTCTCACTTGTGCCTTAGGCACTTCATTTTAAGTGATGAGGATTGCCCAAGATGATTCAATTTTCTTTGTGCAATTCTTGCTTGAAAATGCAAATGCTAGTTTCTAACTTGATTAATCAATTTTGGTTATAAAAATGACTTGTTAATGCCCTCTTTTGGTCACTTTTGGTTTTGCAAATGTGATGTTCTTTCTAGGTCAATGTTATGCTTTAATGTTGATGATTTGGTAAAAGGACTAGACACTTATGCACTTGTGCATTGTCTCAAGTGTCAAGGATTACCAAAAGGGATTCAACCTTGTGCTTTATCTTGTGTTGACACTTAATTGAATTAAACCTTTGCATTATCTATTTGTGTGCCTATTCTTGCAATCTATTTGGTTAATGTTGATCTTACATATGCATGCCATTAGATGTTGATGACTAAGTGTCATTCTTGCGCTCAAATGTTGTAATCGGTAATGTTTATGCTTATGCTTGCATTGTTGATTGTTTTTCTTGCAATTTGATAAATGTTGCGCTTTGGTTCTTGACTTGGAAATTGATTGAATGTTCTACTTTCTTTTCCTTTTGGATGCCACGCCATCCCAACAAATCTTTTGTGACCAATGTCACCCTCAAACTCCCTTCTCCTTTCCTCAAATCAATCATTTTCTAAAGCTTTTCCAAACTCAATCTTTTCTCAAATCGTTTTCATAAGACAATCAAATTCTTTCTAAGATCAACAGTAAACCTTTTTGAAAACTCATAAGGAGGCAAGTCGGACGTACGGCCGGTGTTGTCTAGCGTCCTAAGATCGGAGCTGTACGGCTCAAATATCTTGGGATACTTATGAGAATTAAAACAAGTAATTAACAACTTGAACCCTATTTCAAAAAATGAGTAAGGAATTGAGTCGGATGTACATCCGGTATCGGTTAGCGTCTTAGGGTTAGCGAGCTGTACAGTTCGTGCGAGCCTAAGATACTTGCTCAAATAAAAGCAACCAACCTCACAACAAATCTTTTTCTTCCTTAATCAAAAAAACATTTTCAATAAGTAGGGGGCACGTCGTCTGTACAGGCGGGGTTGTCTTTGTTCTAGGTCTAGTGGACTGTACAGTCTAGGACCGAAAACCCCTACAATAAAAAACACACCAACACAAAGTTTCTCAACTCACGAGAACTACGTAAGCTTTGAATTCTCCATCGCACCGGGAGATACGTAGGAGCGGGTCACATCCCGTCAAGCACACTTTTAAAAAATAATAAAAAGAGTCTTCTTTTCCCCCATTTTCAAAAACATTTTCCCAAATAAAAAAGAAGTAGAATGAATCGTTTCAAATCAACTCTGTCAAAACCGCACATCAAGTTAAAGGTTCCCTTTCGGTAGAAAGGAGGTGTGGGGTGCTAATACCTTCCCCACACCTAACCGACCCCCGAACCTACATCTCTAGTTCTCAAAGGACCACCCGCCTTAAAAAAGGACCCTTTTTCAATGTTTTGGTCCCTAAATAAAAAATGTTGATGGCGGCTTCACAAATTTTCACGTTGTACGATGAAAGGTCCAAACCGGATTTTTCGGGGTGCAACAGTAGTTTACTCAAATGGATATCACAAATTTTATCTTTTGTTTCAATTAAAGCTTGAGCAAAAGCTTTAAAAATTAAAGTTTTAAATAGAGTGGTCAGGATGCCAAGGCGCAGCGAACAAGGCAGAGAAGAGCCATCACAGCCACGGGCAAGAGAGAGAGAGCCACATACAGGAGCTGATTGGCTGACAGTGCTGTTAAGGTTCTTAAGCTTCTTAAGCTTTCTGATTATTTAGTGAACTAATGAGTTCTCTTGAGTAATCTTGTGGACAGGTCTAAAAGTTCTACATCTCAAGAAGAGCATGTGCTACAAATTAACACATCATGAGATGAAGAATTGAGTCTGTTGTCGTCAAACTCTTAGGTCCTAGCCGTGGGGTGCGCCGAGGAGGGAACTTTGCTCCTCGATTATGGGTATCCTGACTTCTCTAGAAAGGGTCAGGTTAGGTGAAAGGGACACGAGTGTTGGATTATTCTACTGGCCTAATGCATAAAGTAAAGTAAAGATAAAAATGCGGTACAGAAGATAAAATTGAAATAAAACATAGAGTTTTGATTGATTGGATGTGTCCTTTTAACATTTACTCTATGCTATATATATACATAGGCCCTCGTCAGCCACTATGCGAGCCAAAACTTGCCTATTATTGGATCAGCCTAGGATTAACGTCTATCATTGCTCCTAAGCCCTAAAGAGGCGGACCAACACAATGCTCGTCGCTCTGTTTTTTACAGCCTCGCTCCTTTGCTTGATCTTCAACTGCTCCCACGTTCTATCTTCATGCCTCTTCTGTCTTGCTTTCCAAGCAAGCCTGCCTTACCTCGGCCACTTGGTCACTTGGCTGCTCTTCGCCCTTGGGCAGTAACTTAGGCGTGTGAATCACCTTGGTCGTGGCACTCTATAGACAGAGGCTTTACTCTCCCTCGACTTAGCCTATTGTCCCTCGGGCTTACCCTTTCCTCGGGGAGTTTTGTCTTGTAGTGTGCCCCGAGGACCTCTTCTGAGTTCACTCTATCAACAATTACCTTTTGGGCTTTTAGTCATATGGCTTGCCTCAACACTAACTCTTTTCCTTTTTTTCCTCACCCCTCGGCCTACGACCTAATTATTTTTAGGTGTTAACAATTGCCCCCTTTTTGTGCTGTCATATGGCTGCGAGGACATGACTGATGGTACAAAAACCCTTTGCTGGTGAGGAGAGAGCGGAGTAGAAATAGTGCTCGTCTATTCTTTATATCCTTAAATTTACCAACTTTCTTTTCCTTGCATATTTTCCCATAGAGTATGATAATACGCCTTGAGATACTTGCCGTTTATTTTTGTTTCAAACTCTTTTCCGTCTAGAGTGACTAAATGGTATGCCTCACCATTGTACACTTAACTAACAATGTATGGCCCATCCCATTTTGGGGACCATTTTCCAAACTGGGGATCTTTCTTCCCTAGTGGCAGAATAGTCTTGCATACAAAGTCACCCTCAACAAACTTTTTTGCTTTGACGTGTTTGTTATAGGCTCGGGCCATCTTGGCTTTATTTATTTCAATCCTACTGAGTCTAACTCCATCAACATGGCTTGTTGGTATTTATCCATACTATGGGAGTGTTGCCGAGCCACCCTTAACGAGGCTACGCTGATCTCCAGTAGTAGCACGACATCCTGCCCGTAGACCAGACGATAGGGAGTTGCCCCGTGGCCGTGGACTTAGAATTTCTCATAGCCCAAAGAACCTCATTGAGGGTCTCGTGCCACCGTCGAGGCTTATCCTCTATGTTTTTCTTGTTGAGCTCAATGATGATCTTGTTGGTAGCCTCTGCTTGGCCATTAGCCTAGGCATAATAAGGAGGCGAGTGTCTCATCTTTATGCCATACTCTTGAGCAAAGGCCACAACTTATTCCCCAGTGAACATTGTGCCTTGATCGGTCGTGATGGTTTCAGGAATACCAAATCTGTATATGATCAAGTTCTCTATGAATCTGATCACCGCAGCCTGATTGACACTTCCTAGAGGAATCGCTTCAACCCACTTAGTGAAGTAATCATTGGTGACAATAATGAAATTACGGCCCTTAGAGCTTGGAGGGTATATCTTGCCTATTAGATGCATGGCCCACCCTCTGAATGGCTAGGGCTTGAAAATAGGATGTAGCTCGTCCGCAGGCACTCTTTGGATTGGTCCATGTAGCTAGCAAGCCCCACATCCTTTGGCAAACTGGAAACAATTAGCCATGATCGTCAGTCAATAGTATCTGTGCCTGTAGATAAGCCATTTCATGATGGGGCCAGACTTATGGCACCACAAATTCCCGCATGAATTTGTGGCATTACCATATAAGTGTCCTTCCTCTTGAAGCATCGCAGTAACACCCCGTTGGCGTCCTTTTATACCGGTCGTCCCCTATCAAGATGTACTTCAGTGCTCTCTGTTTGACCTTGAAGTTAGTGTCAGCCGTTGGATTATGAAGTTACCTCGTCAACACTCCAATCCAAGCATTAGCGGGATCCTCCTAGATGGGGGTCAAGGTATCTTGTTGAAGTACCTCAAATACACGCTCTTTATAACCTAAGGCGTGTTGGGCCAAGTCGTTTGCTTCCTGGTTCTCATTCTTGGGGATGTACATGATGGCAGCATTGGCAAACAACTTTAATAAGCTATGCGCCGAGGCTCTCAGCTGCTTAAGCTTCGTATTGTAGCACTTATATTCCCAGTAATCTGCTTGATTACCAGTTGTTAATCACCGTTTATTTCCACGTATTGGGCCTTCATGGCGGCCAGGATGTCAAGTCCCATGATCAAGGCTTCATATTCAGCTTGATTATTGGAGGCTTGATCTCCTATCCTACACTTGAATCGCCATGTTTGACCCCAAGGCTGGTGATGACCACACCAATACCTGCCCCTGTTTGGATGCTTGAACCATCAAACATCAGGACCCAAGGCTTCAAGCCCAAATAGTTGACAGACTCGGCTGGAGCATAGTGTATCTCTACACAAGGATGCTAAGCCAGGAAATCGGCGAAGGCCTGCCCTTTGGTAGCTCTTAGTGGCATGTAAGTCAGGGCAAACACATTTAACTTAATAGCCCACTTAACAAGTCTTCCCTATAAGACGGGCCTATTAACAAGGTACCTGATAATGTCTACTATGCACACAACCAAAACCTCTTTAGGTAAAAGATAATATTTCAGTTTAGTACAAGCATTAAAAAAAGACTAACAAAGCTTCTCAATAGGGGAATATCTAGTCTCAGCATCATTGAGAATCCTACTAAGATAACATATAGCATGCTCGGCGCCACTATCATCATCCAGAGCTAACAAACAGTCGATGGCTTGATCTTCGGCCGCAATATATAGCTTCAAAGGCCTTCTAGGTTGCAGAGGCACCAACAGAGGGGGATTAGTTAAGGAAGCCTCGATCTGATCAAAGGCTTCATGTTGCTTGGTTCCCCATATCATCTCCTTGGTGTTCCTTATCTTTAACAAGGGTGAGAAAGCTTTCATTATCCCAGTCGAGTTGGTGATAAATCTCCTTAGGAAATTAATCTTGCCTAGCAAACTCTGCAACTCTTTCTTCGTTCTAGGAGGTCTTGCCTCCAAGATAGCCCGAGCTTTGTTTTTGTCTACTTCAATGCTATGGTTATTCACCAAAAAGCCCAGGAAGTTGCCTGCAGACACGCCAAAAGCACATTTAGAAGGTTTCATTTTGAGGTTGTGGAGTCTCATACGTTTTAGAGCTTGTTCAAGATCAGCCAAGTGGGCCTCAAAGCTCTTGGATTTGACCACCACATCATCAATGTATACTTCCAAGTTTTTGCCGATGAGGTCATGGAAAATGGCATTCATAGCCCTTTGGTATGTGGCCCCAGCATTTTTGAGACCCAAAGGCACTACCAACCATTCATATATACCTAAGGTGGCAGGGAACCTAGAGGCAGTCTTATGGGTGTCTGCCTCGGCCACATATATCTGGTTGTAACCAAAATAGCCGTCCATGAACGTCATGACGTTGCTAGTGGCGGTGTTGACAAGCAAATCAGCCACAGACATACCATACTCATCTTTTGGAGTGGCCAAGTTCAGGTCTCTGTAGTCTATACAAACCTTGACCTAGCTGTTGCGTTAAAAACACACTTAGAGTAAGTGTACTCTCTCACAGAAGTAGTATAAAAAATATCGTCTCCACAAGGATTAATTAATAAGTAGCAAACTACTTAAGATTAATTATTATTTAGACGAACGAATGTTGGTGATTGTAGAAACTAAAATACGAAGAAATTAATAGCAAGAATTTAAATTGTAAAGTTCGATAAATGGATAGAAGCCTAGGGTCTCGGTTTCACTTGCTAGCTTCGATTCCCCTATGTCTAATTCTACCTGAATTCCTTAATTTTATTCAATTACCAATCTCTTTATTAAAACGATTAATCCGGTTGGTCATTCGTGATTAATATTCTTTTTCCTAAATTAACTCTTGTTTGATCATGCAAGAATTTAAATTCAAGAAAAGCATAAAGAACAAAAAGGTTGAATGATTGGAAGACTAAATTAAAGTTTGGTCATTCATTAATTATAGTCTCAATTATCCTATAGGTCCACCAACTAGTTGTTGTACTGTCGCTAATTAACTAATTAATATGAACATGCAAAGGGTTGTCAATCCTAATTATGTGATAAAGCAATAGGATAATATAATTGAAATAAAAACAAGGAATTCAAAGTATAAATTTAAACATAAAAAAGTCTCTAATCAAGCAAGATCCACCTAACACCCTAGAGAAAGATTTAGCTATCCATAGTAATCAAGAACATTAGAATAAAATTTGGAGTCATGAATTACAAAAGATAAAAATAACACGAAGATAGAGTAAATTCTGATATTGTATTTTGTCCACTTTTTCTGCTACAGAGTTCTCTCACGGTGTCAAGAACTGGTACCCAAAGCTCTGTCTTTTTGCTCTCCTGTGAGCGGGTTGCTCTCCTCTTTTCCTGTTGCCGTCAATTCCCCTATTTCTATCAATTTGTGAGGCCTAGAGTTGCGTGCTACTCTCTCACGGCACTTTTTTTCCTTCTATCAATTTCTTGCTCACGTACCCAACTGGTGGGCTTCACTTTCAAGTCAAACTCATGTGTCATGGGCTACTCCTCCAAATTTTCCCTGACGGATCCTTCCTTTCCTTCATATGTAGCCTTAAAATCTTGTACTTCTTTTAAAGCTCCTTTTCTTTTTTCAAGCCATATAAAATACAAATATATACGTATATATATATATATTTATATATTTTATATATATATCTTAACATTTTATTATTTTCTGCAAAATAAGAACATCGTAAGTCATTATTTATTTAATTGGTAATATTTGCTCTAAAAATGACTCAAAAATATCTCTAAAAATGCACTAAATTGGAGTTTATCAACTCCCCCCACACTTAACTTTTGCATGTCCTCAAGCAAATTTTCTGGCTCAATGAATTTTTCAAAAAAGTAATAGAGACAGCCAGATAAAGGATCCAAAATTAGAAGCACCATGACAGACAATACACAATATAGCACAGTGAAGTGTCAAAAGGTTGCCCAATTAAAGGCTCTCGTCCCTGAAGAATACATTCCTGTGAACAAGGGCACTCACTCACAATCTCTCTAAGTGTTTAGGGACTAGTGAAAATATGCACTCAAGTTTCAGCAAAATGCACATTACCATATGTTTGTAATTTGACCAAATCTCCACTAAATAGTTCACATGCATGCAAAAGATGGGGTTTCATGGGTTGTAATGGGCCAGGGTTTATTCATACAGGGTAGGAAATAAGAAGGAAGTGGTAATCAAATGGCTAAAATAAACAAATAGTAACCTTTGAAACCAAATATGGAGCTCCTATCTATTTTACAATTTTTGTCCAAACTCCAAATTATTTTCACTTCCATTGTTCCCTCTTTTTCTATTGAGTCGACTCTTTTTGATTTGCTTTCTTTGGATTTGCCTTTTCCTCCTTCTTACTTTCCTTCTTTTTTCTTTTTCTTTCGTTTTTTTTTTTCATTTTTTAGGGGGAAAAGGTAAGAACAAGAAAACTCCTATTTTGCTTCCTTTGAAGGAAAATATTCTTGTAAGCACATGATTCACTCCTTTTTTTGTCATCCTAACAAGATAGACAACTAAAGTATAGGACGAAATTTCAGTCCTGACATTATAGACAACTAAAATATAGGACGAAATTGTAATTTTTAATAGTTGCTCCACATTTAATTTCAAATGGTTACACACAATAAAAAAATTATATCTGGGTACCAAAGAAAAAATATAACAAATAGGCTCAAAGGGGGCAACTAAGGAATAAATTCAACAAACAACTCTGAGGCAAGAAAAATACCTAAATTCCCCAAATCTTTTTACATGATGCAAATCAATTTTGGCCTTGAAATGGTCAAAAGACAAATTCTAGAATGTAACAAATTGAGAAACACACTCATAGAAATAAAACGAGTAAAATTTTATGATTTAGTATCAATCCCCTTATGAAGGCTCAAATGTCACCTTTAGAAGCTAGTTCACAAAAAGTACTCAAGAGGGACAAATGCTAATTATCGGCTTCCTAAGGACATCCTCACAGTTACAATTAAGCACAAGTTTGTCAAGTAAATTAATTATGGGATCCCCTAGAGGCAAAATCTCTATTTTTTTTCAATTTGAAGCATAAGTCACTAAAATAAGTCAGAAAAAATGCTATCAACATATATGGTGGGAATGTGCATTAATAGAGATCAAGTGACAAAAATTAAACTCTCCTCCCCCACACTAGCATGAAGCATGGTCCTCAATGCAAAATGATCAAATAGAAACAAAAGGAAATAAATGAGACAGAGAGTAAGAGTGACTTCGCTGAGAGAGCTTGCAAACTGAACTAATTCCTTAAAAAAAAGAAAACAAAACAAAACAAAAATGAGAGAAAATAAAACACAGGTTGCCCCCTGCGAAGCGCTTGTTTAACGTCACGAGTCTGACGGTACTAGGGTCAATTCTTGAGGGTAGTGACATAGCTCACTTGGAGTAACCCTTCCTCAAACTGCTTCACACGCTGACCGTTGACTTTAAAAGTGGTACCATCTTCATGAGATACCTTAACCACTCCATAAGGAAAAACTTGAGTAACAATGTAGGGTCCATACCACCTAGAGTGCAAGTTTCCTGGAAAACGACGCAAACATGAGTTATAAATTAAAACTTTCTCACCAACATGGAATCACGCTGCTGGATGCGCTTATCATGCCACTTCTTAGTCAGCTCCTTATATAACTTGGCATTCTCATAAGCTCCCTGACAGAGCTCATCCAATTCATCGAGCTGCAGCAACCTATTTTCACCTGTAAGTTGGGCATCAAAGTTTAGAAAGTTTAAAGCCCAAAGTGCTTCATGCTCTAATTCAAAAGGCAAATGACATGTTTTTCCCAAAACAAGACGGTAAGGAGACATCCCAATGGGGGTTTTAAAAGCTGTTCTATAGGCCCATAGTCCATCATCAGGTTTCAAAGACCAATCTTTTCTTGATGCACTAACTGTCTTCTCTAAAATCCTTTTTAGCTATCTATTTGAAATTTCAACTTGCCCACTAGTTTGTGGGTGGTAAGGAGTTGCTACCTTATGAGTGACACCATATTTGGTCAAAAGATTTTCAAATTGTTTATTACAAAAATGAGTGCCACCATCACTAATAATGGCTCGAGGAGTGCCAAATCTGGAAAAAATATTAGTGGGTAAGGCTACAGCTTCCATCCACTAAGACACATAGTCCACAGCAATAAGAATATATTGATTTGAAAAAGATTTAGGGAAGGGCCTCATAAAGTCAATACCCCATACATAAAATATCTGACAAACCAAAATACTGTTTAAAGGCATCTCTTGACGCCTAGAAATGTTGTCACTCCTTTGACAACTATCACAAGCTTTCACAAATTCATGAGCATCTTTAAATATAGTAGCCCAATAAAAACCACATTGCAAAACTTTATATGCAGTTCTATTTGGGCCAAAGTGGCCACCTACCTCTTTAGAATGACAATGCTCAAGGATAGAAGTTACCTCATTCATAGGCACACAACGGCTAATTACCTTGTCTCCGCATACTTTAAATACGTAAGGATCATCCCACAAATAGTGTCTAGCGTCAGAAATTAATTTCTTTCTTTGCTGAAAAGCAAAATCAGGTGGAACAACCTTACCCACCAAGCAGTTGACAATGTCAGCAAACCAAGGAATAGTAGAAATAGCTAAAAGTCTCTCATCAGGGAAAACCTCCTTGATCTCCCCATCATTTGAGGCCTGCATCACACTATGGTCAAGCCTTGAGAGGTGGTCAGCTACAAAGTTCTCTGAGCCTTTCTTGTCTCTAATCTCCAAGTCAAACTCTTATAGCAACAAAATCCACCTGATTAACCTGGGTTTGGCATCCTGCTTTCCAAGCAAATATCTAATAGCAGCATGATCAGTATAAACAATAACTTTATATAGAAAGAATAAGGTAATGACGAAACTTGTCAAAAGCAAATACTACAGCTAGCAACTCTTTTTCTGTGGTAGTATAATTTCTTTGAGCATCATCAAGAGTGCGACTAACATAGTAAATGGTATAGAATACCTTATTCTTTCTTTGCCCCAAAACAATCCCCACAGTAGTATCACTAGCATCACACATAATTTCAAAGGGAAGCGACCAATCGGGGGCAACAACAACAGGGGCATTAATTAATTTTTCCTTTAAACAATTAAAAGCCTTCAAACAAGTGTCAGAAAAATCAAAAGTGGCCTCCTTAACCAATAGGTCAGTCATAGCCTTTGCAATTTTTGAGAAGTCTTTAACAAACCTCCTGTAGAAGCCAGCATGGCCTAGCAAACTACGGACCCCCTTAACAGAATTGGGTGGGGGCAACTTTGCAATTACCTTAACCTTTGCAGGATCAACTTCAATGCCTCTAGTGGACACCTTGTGTCCCAAAATACTGCAATTTTGCACCATAAATTGAGATTTCTCCCAATTGAGCACTGAAATAGTATCACTACATCTCTGCAACACTGAGTTCAAGTTAGGTAAACAATCCTCAATGCATTTTTCAACCAAGTCAAAGAAAATATCCATCATGCAGTTTTGGAAAGTGGCAGGGGCATTACATAAACTGAATGACATCCTTTTATATGCAAATGTTTCATATGGGCAATTAAAGTAGTTTTTTCTTGATCTTCAGAAGCCACTGGTATTTGCAAATAACCGGAATATCCATCCAAACAACAATAATAATCATGACCTGCCACTCTCTCAGGCATTTGACCAATAAAGGGAAGGGGGAAGTGATCCTTTCGGGTGGCATCATTTAATTTTCTATAATCGATGCACGTACGCCACCCGGTAGTTTTCCTAACTGCAATCAATTCATTTTTATCATTTTCCATCACAGTAGTACCTCCCTTTTTAGGAACACATTGAACAGGACTTACCCACTTACTATCAGAGATAGGATAGATGATACCTGTATCAAGAAGTTTAATCACTTCCTTTTTGACCACCTCTTTCATGTTAGGATTTAGGCGGCGTAGAGGTAGTGCCCGAGGTTGATAATCTTCCTCCATATAAATCTTGTGAGTGCAAATTGAGGGGCTAATGCCTTTTATATCGTTAATAGACAACCCAATGGCCTCTTTGTTGGCCCTTAGTACCCTCAAGAGCTTATCCTCCATGGTGTCTGTCAAATCTGCAGAAATAATCACAGACAAAGAGGAAGGGGTGCAAGAAAGCATATTTTACATTTAAAGGAACAAACTTTAATTCAAGCTCAGGAGTCTCTTCAATTGAAGGTTTGGGATTTGTAGTATTACCCCGTTCCAATTCCTCAATCTATAGTTACTCCAATTTTTCTAAGGGTGGTGAGCCTGCAAAAACATTAAGAACTCTTCTTCCTCACCACCCTGCAATATGCCAAGTCCCTGCACAGTAATTTCTTTTTCTAGAGGGTTCTGAATTCTAAAATCATCAAAATTTTCAGAGGTAACCACATCATTAATATCCATAGCTTGTATAAAATTACAAGAAGCAAATGTGGAGGGATTTTTTAATGAGTTCAAGACTTGAAATACAACTTCCTCATCTCCAAGTCTCAAAGTCAACTTTCCCTGCTGAACATCAATTAAGCATTTTCCTGTAGCTAAGAAAGGACTCCCCAAAATAATTGGGACTTCCTCATCTTCCAGTAGTGCAGATTTGACATTTAGTATCGGTTGTTTTGCACATTTAGTATCGGTTGTGGAACCGATACTAAATCCACCGATACTAAATGTACGATCATTTAGTATCGGTTTTTTACCCGATACTAAATGTACTACTAAGGTACTGTTAGGGTACATTTAGTATCGGTTGTACATAAACACCTGATACTATATGTATTACTAAGGTACATTTAGTATCGGTGTTTCTGTATAATCGATACTAAATGTATTACTAAGGTACATTTAGTATCGGTTATACAGAAACACTGATACTAAATGTACCTAAGTAAGTACTTTTAGTATCGGTGTTTCTGTATAACCGATACTAAATGTATTACTAAGGTACATTTAGTATCGGTTATACAGATACACTGATACTAAATGTACCTAAGTAAGTACATCTAGTATCGTTTTATCTGTATAACCGATACTATATGTATTACTAAGGTACATTTAGTATCAGTGTTTCTGTATAACCGATACTATAGTATTGGTTATACAGAAACACCGATACTAAATGTACCTAAGTAAGTACATTTAGTATCGTTTTTTCTGTATAACCGATACTAAATGTATTAATATTTTTTAATATTTATTTTGTTTTTTTCCATACCGACATATTATTAACCAGTTATATACAGCGATAATTCCAGTCATCAACACTTAATAAATACATCTTACAAAATAACAATTGTTCAAAGGATCTCTTTCCTAACATACTTTAAATTCCATTAAACATAATCTCTTACAAAATAACAATTGTTCAAAGGATCCATTTCCTAACATACTTTAAATTCCATTAAACATAATATCTTACAAAATAACAATTGTTCAAAATGTGGTATTCTTTTGCTCAAAATAACTTAATTGGTTGGAAATAGTGTATCCTTTTGCTCTGTACGTATCTTGACAAAGAATTCCGCCCAAAGCTGACGAATCTCTTTAATTTCCTCTTCGGTGTATGCCTGGGTGTTATCAAATACATACAAGTTTAAAAGTGACTCAAAATTCAGAACATTCTGTGGATGAAAAATCAGTACCCTAATCATAAACAAACACATATCCATGTCAATAATAGCACAGAACATTAACAACTCAAGCAACTCAATAATAATTTTTGTCGACAGTAACTTATAAGCATTACATTACTTCATACTATAATGACACTATTAGTACCAAATTACCAATTAAAGGTAAAAAACTTACAAAAACTTTATCAAATTACTTGGGACACACTGCAAAGAAGTCAAGACAACAACAAAATTTTATCTTTATTTTTCATACAAATATATGAGTTAATTTCAGAGAATAGTTGCAGAGTGATGTTTAGCATCCAAAAAGATATTATTGACAGGGATAATACCTTCTCCCAATTATCAACAATACCGGCAGTTAAAATGGTCAGCATAAACTTCATCACATAATAATCGCAATGATAACCATTCGTTCGTATTGGCATCTACACAAATGAATTAACAAAGTTAACCAAAAAACAATATAATATATATATATATATATATCATATATGAATTCACTCAAAATTAAATCAACCTAATATTTAAAATACTTACTATAGGGTACAACCACTTGGCGGTCGATGTAGAATCCCCTTTCACACCTCTAATAACAACATAAATATAAATTAGGTATAAAATTTCAACCCAAAGTTCAAATACTACAATATAAAGCATGATAAACAATTAAAAACTTACTTTCTAAACATGTCTTTGATTGTTTTTCCTGGTTGGCGACTGTAGGAACACATCCAGACCACGGTATTTTGCTTCGGGAGTAGGACAACTAGTTGCCAATGATTGCTGCAACATTGATAAACATAAAATTCAGCAACATGTAGTGATACAAAGACTGCTAATTAAACAGTTCTGTCAAAATTGTACAACCAAAAAGACACCATGGATCAATTACTAATTCATGTACCTATGGCAAAATGGAGCCAAATATATTTCCTTATTGGTAGTAGTCAGTGTTCGTTGAATATATTCAGAAATATCCTGTTTGGTAATGTGACCAGCTTTCAAGTTCATCTTATGTGGACACAGAAATCCATACTGATCATCACCCTTTTCAACAACTTGGTGATACAGATATCTATTAATGGCACGTAAGAAAAACTATCAAATTGACTAATATTAGAAACGTGCGAAATTTACATAATCAAATAAACCTTACTACTTACGTGCACCATATGCTCAAGTGGGCCAACTCAAGCCACCCTTTACCAGAAACCATGTCGTTGATCGCTTTGCCACCAATAAAGCACGTATATTTTTCATGCTCCAACTCTATCTTGGCATGTCTATCATCATCATAAGCAATCAAAAGTATCTTTTTCAACCAATCAATTTTCTCCTCCTCCCCCTCCTCCTTCCCCTCCTCCTCCTTCTCCTCCTTCACATTGATGGTGGGCAGCTCCCCTTAGATCCAACAGTGGTCATGGGAGTGGGAACTTGAACAGCCGCATTTTGACTTAATCAACCACATGTTTGAAGCCTCTGAATAATTAAAAATACGATCTCAGTCAATCTGTTTACGGTGAAAAATATATTATATAATTCATAAACATATACCTCTGCCAAAATCTTCTTAAGTCGTTCTTCCACCATCCCATCCATCTTATCCAGCACTTGATTCATGAACTCCTCTTTATTGAATCCTGAAGAACGATGCACACGTCTAAAGTATTTCTTTAGCCCGACACCTTTTCCAGCTGCGCGACAACGACCGGGATGCGCGGGTGTTCCAATGGCAGCGGTCAAAATATCATTCTTTCCTTGCGGAACGAAAGATCCTTGGCTGCTCATAACAGTAAGTTCGTCCTACAACAAAAACATGTTCACGTGTTAGAATCGAATTAATAAAGCAAGAAATTTACAATTAAATAAATTAATAATACATGTTTAGTTGCTTCTTGATTGAGCAGTATGCATGATGATCAAAGAGGTATAAGAAGCAACGGTAATGTGTTCTAGTTTCATTTTCCAAAATATGTCATTTTGTCAATCAACAACCAAAAAGTTTGTAATTGATGCTGCATACATGAAAGAATTGAACCCAACAAAAATATTTTCCTTACAATCTTAGATGCAACTACTGCTGACTCCTCAGATACAAAAGATCCAGACTTCTTTTTGCGGCCAGCCTTCCATAGCTCATGTCGCTCTGGAGATGTAGCCTCAATCTCCAAATCAGGATCACCAGACTCCTCATTGCCTTTTTTTATTATTTCTTCCTTCAAATTCACCTTCAACTTTGTATAACCGCCTGGTCCCATTGTGTGTTTGTATATATTTTTTTTTTTGAGTATTCTTGCCAGATTCTCTCTTAGCCTGTTACAAAGAACAAACACCACCACATATATAACAAATCCATAATATTGTTTAAGAAACTAAAATATTTGTGGTTAAAATAATACCACAAACTCCGGAGTAGTGCGACTTTTAACATATGCAGCCCATGTCTCGGTAGATATGGCGCTATACTTGTGACATGGAGTAGTTTGACTGTCCGCATCCCCATTGCCAAAAACATATTCATTGTTGAGTCTTGTCTTGAACTGTTTCCAGCAACCACCGATATGAGACATCCAGAAATTGTTGAATTCCTCTTTTTCGGGAACATCAAATGTTTGCTTAACATCATCCCAAGCAATCCTTTTTGTTTCGCCATCAACTTGCTCCCAGGAAAAGGGTAATATGCTTATTTTTGTTCGAGCAACCACCCCTAAATAGTTCTTGAATTTGTTAGCATATGGACCAATTATTTTGCCTTTACTATCAACAGCCACTTTGTATTTTTCACCAATTGGGAGCCTATTAGTGAACTTTTGTAATGATGTCGGACGTCCAGTTTTCTTTTTTGGAGGGTCGGCACTGGAATCATCCATGATATCTGTTTGAACAAAGGAAACAAAATGTATTAATCAATTGCAACCTGCCATTCAATAGAAATATGCAGAACAGTTATGCAAATGTGGGTCACTCACTCTTTACTCTTTATGACATTGACTCTCTGAACTGAATATACAACCCACACATTTGCAACTTGTATTTTATTATTGAAAGTATCTGCTCTACAGAACACAACTCTGTTTTATGGATTTCAGTTTTTAACGGTCACGTTCTACACAATTGCATTAAACAATATAGTGCTTTCTTCTAACACTTTGAAAAATAACAAGAAACAAATTAAGCCACTAAAAAAAATCTATCATAAACAAGAAACAAATCTAACATAAACAAAAACCACTAAAAACAAAAGATGCATTCATAATATATCATATAGTAGCTGCCAAAACAAAACCAGAAAAATATTAATAAAAGATAACAAACAATAACTAATTTTCATCATCACTGATTCTACGATTCATGAGCAGCAAGAGGAGCATCTAATTAAGCCATTCTCAATCCACCTTGTTCCTCTTCAAAAACCTTCCTACTACCATTACAATTAGTACATGGGACAAATCTTGCATCTCCACAATTATCACAAACTTTTATCATCAAACAAAGAAATTGAAGGAGAAGATCTCATAGGGGTGGATTCCATATTCTAAAATTACAACCTCAAAAATCTGAGAGTAATAACAAAATTTCATTCAATCAACAACTACCATAAAGTCACAACCATCAATGTCATTAAAGTTCAACAATACAATTTCATAGATTCCAAAAAAAAAGAACAAATCTAAACTCCTTCGTATAAAATCCCTTCATTATGATCATTGCGAGCGGCATGTTCATTGTCAACTTCATTGTCATCAACTAAAGTAGGCACTTGTGTTAACAAACAAGGTGTTTCAGAAATTGCAAGACTTGAATCTTCATCACTTCCTATTTTTCCTTGTAGGACCACTAACCACTTCCTGTTAGAAGGATCTTTCACATAGAATACTTGTTTTGCTTGGTCAGCCATGATGAAAGGTTCCTCATTATAACTTACCTTGTCAAGGTCCACTAGTGTAAATCCCATTTCGTCGGTATGCACACTATTTTTGCTAGTGTTAACCCACTTGCATTTAAAAAGTGGAACTTTAAATTTACGGTAATCAAGTTCCCAAATCTCATCAATGACACCAAAGTAAGCAATGGATGCGAGTATGGGATTAGCATCCTTTGAACTAGAGAAGTGCATTGAGGAAGCCATGACCATAACCCCACTGTTTTGCGTGGTACTCACCTCATCTTTCGACTTTGTGTAAAAGGTATAGTTATTTATGTCGTACCCGCTCCAACACACGACATTAAAGCAAGGGTCATGTGCTAACCATCTCAAAGTCTCAGAGGCACTTGGATCTTTCTTAATTTGTGATTTAAACCAATCTATGAATGTGTTGTTATGCTCGTTCAATAATTGATAGTTATTCATTCGATGGTTTTTGGCCTTTACTATCTTTTTATGATCAGACAAGTAAGGTATAACTTCCTCTGTGTTATTCAAAACATACAAATGTGCTTGAAGCACTCCAGCCCGACCCATGCTCTTAGTGGAACATCCATGTGTACCTTTACCTTGGCATCTCCCTGCATAACGAGACTTTGGTAGTCCTACAGATTTCGCTTCTGACAAGTAGTCTGAACAAAATTCAATAGCTTCTTCTGTGACATACCTTTCGACAATGGATGCTTTAGGACGATATTGGTTCTTCACATACCCTATCAAGATCTTCATGTATCGCTCGACTAGGTACATCCACCTTAAATAAACAGGGCCGCATAATCTAATCTCCCTAACTAGATGAACAATTAAATGAACCATGATATCAAAGAATGAGGGACGAAAAAACATCTCCAACTGACACAAGATAATAGCATCCTCATTTTCCAACTCGTCCAATTTTTCGGGGTCGATGACTTTAGCACATATACTATTGAAGAATAGACACAATCTAGTTATGGTATGTCGGACATCTTTCGGCAAGATGCCACGAATCGCCACATGTAGTAGTTGTTGCATCAAGACGTGGCAGTCATGCGACTTCAAGCCAACTAATTTGAGATCTTTCATTGAAACCAGGCGCTTTACATTTGAAGAGTAACCATGTGGCACTTTGATTCCCCGTAGACATTCGCAAAAGCTCATTTTCTCTTTTTTTGACAAGGTATAGCATGCTGGAGGCAAATATGTGCCTTTGCCTCTTTCCACTGGATGTAATTGTTCTCTTATGCCCATCTCACGCAAATCTAGATGAGAATTTATACCATCCTTTGTCCCTTGAATGTTCAGAAGAGTCCCGATGACACTATCACAAACGTTTTTCTCGATGTGCATGACATCAAGACAATGCCTTACATCAAGATTGGACCAATACGGATGATGAAAGAACACTGATCTCTTCTTCCACTTGCTTTTCTCGTTGGACTTCTTCTGCTTTTTGCCGAATACAACTTTGATGTCCTTAACCACTTGATAAATTTCTTCACCGGTCAACGCAATCGGAGCAATGTCATTTTCCTGGCACCCATTAAAAGCTTTTTTCAGCTTACGATATCTGTGATTAGGTTTGAGAAATTTCTGATGCCCAAGGTAAACAGTCTTCCTTCCATGTTTGAGTTGATGGTGGCACATGCCTTCTGCACAAATAGGACAACCTTTATGCCCCTTGACACTATACCCAGACAAGTTTCCGTATGCTGGAAAGTCATTGATCGTGCAAAATAACATGGCTCGTAGCTTAAAAGTTTCACTACAATACCCGTTATACACATCCACGCCTTCATCATGGACCAGAAATCATCATGGATAACATCACATATTTGCGCTTCATGCACAACCATGGAGATAGGTTGTAAATTACAAGGAGAACAGGCCATGAGCTATGATTCGTAGTTAAGTTACCATATGGATTCATACCATCTGAAGCAAGTGCAAGCCTAAGATTTCTTGATTCAGCGCTAAAATCCGGATACAAATTATCAACTTTCTTCCATTGCAAAAAATCGGCCGAATGGCGAAGTTGCCCATCACATTTCCTCTCATCTGCATGCCATCTAATGGTCTTCGCGTCATTTGCATTAGCAAACAAGCGTTTGAACCTAGGTATTATTGGAAGATACCACAAAACCTTCGCAGGGGAACCCCTTGTGCTGTTGTCTTCAAAACTAGATTCACCCGACTTCACTTCGTAGCGCGACCAATTACACGTAGGGCACTTATGTAAATCCTCAAAGTCTTTCCGATACAATATGCAGTCATTGGGACATGCATGTATTTTCCTATACTCCACACCCATCAGACACAGAATCTTCTTCGCATCATACGTACGTTTTGGCAGTGTGTTACCTACGGGAAGCATGTCTTCCAACAACTCAAGCAATTCAGTGAATCCCTTATCATTCCACCCATGTATCGCCTTTAGATTGATCAATTTTAACGAAGGAGACAATCGTGTGTATTTTGTGCAACCCAAATACAGAGGTTGATCTTAGTCTTTGCACAAAGTATCATATTCATATCCTCGCTTAAAAGATTCAGGACCAATGTCACGTATCAAGTCCTCCATTCGATCATCCATATCTTCATCGGCTTTCTCACTTTTGGACACACTTGGATTGCCGGTTGATTCACCATGCCATATCCATGTGGTATAACTGGGTAAGATCCCATAAACAAAGAAATGGTCTCGTATTACACCTGGTAGTTGTGGGGCCCGATTCACACAACTACAAAAAGGGCAGGAATAAGTTACTTCAGTTTCGGGAACATCAGTTTAGGGAACATCAGTTTTGGTAACATTAGTTTTGCGAAGATTTACTTGAGCAAAATTTATAAACTCTTCGACTCCTTTCGCATGCTCATCACTCAGACGATTACTTTGCATCCAACTACGATCCATGACTATATGCTCAAAAATAATAGACCAAGTATTAATTGTTAAAACAAAATCACACAATCACATCAGAAGAAAGATAGAATGATTAATGTTATCATAGAATAAAATTAGGAAAAGAAAGATAGAATGATTGATGCTATCATGGCGAAGCTCTTGAGATAAAAAGTGAAAATAGATCAACAATATCAACAATGCATTAAAGTCCTAAAAGGCTATTGAACAAAACAGCCTCTGCTTAACCAATCATGGGAAATCAAAATGTACAGATGTGAATTTATCTTACTATGATCACAATTTTTCTACCGTGGCTATGTTTTTGCTAATATCTATTAAACAACTAATTGGAATCAAAGTTCAAATCATGATTGTGCTTTTCTTCTCTTATTTTTGAACATTCAACAGTTGTAATTCAGTTTGCATAGTGCAATGCAATATCTATGCACTAAATTGAAAAGAAAGTCTCAAAGTTTTGAGTTAAATTACACATAAATCTGTTTGACTGAGTTTATATCTCAAATTTTCTAATGTGCCAATAAATTTGAGAAGAAAAGTCTAAAAAATAATTCCTCAAAAGATAGTTTATAACCTGCATCAGTTTAATCTTTACTTTAAAAGAATAACCTTTAATGTTTTCATATTAGCCACCATTGCTTAATTGGTTCCTTAAGGTCTTATCCATCAGTGGTTTTTATGTTGGTTCTTCACATTAAATTTATCTTCCTCTTTAAAAGTGTTACCAAACACTAAAAAAAGCCATCATTAGAAGATGTCAGTTGAGGAAAACAGAAAGATGCAAAACTGTCAAAATAGTAATTGATTAATTCTGATCAAAACTTTGCATCTGTAAATTTAACCACATCAAAACTTCAAAGAAAAAACCAAAAAAAGAGTTCTAATGAAGTTCTAAATAAAAATTGCTTAACATTGAGAAATCTGTAACTGATTAAGCAAAAAAAGAGTTCGCAAATTCTTTAATCGTTACCTGTATGAGTTTTTGCGTTGAAGCCCGGACACAAAATGTAGTTCGTGTCACTGCAACACCCGCAGATCGTGCCTCCGCCGCGAACGATTGTTGTCTAATTGCGTAGCTCTTTCATATTCTTGAAGAGAAGAAAAACCAAACGAAGGATTTTACTCAAGATCCTTCAAGCAATTGCACATTTTGTGTGTAACCTACCAAAACAAACTTGACAAAATCAAAATTACCCCTTTGAACACAAAAACGAAATTAGGGTTTCAAGTTGACAAAACGAAAGCAAAGGGAGAGGAAGAGAGAGCCAAGATGCTTACCATTTGAAGATTCTGAACGAACTGGGGTTGAAGATTCTAAAAAAGTGAACGAACAGTGAACAGTGAACGAAACAGTGAGATACTGAGAATGGCGAGGGAGGACGGCGACGGCGAGGGGCAACGGGAGGGGCGACGACGACGGCGAGGGGAGGGGCGACGGCGACGGCAACGGCAAGGGTTCAGAGTGCAGAGTGAGAGACTGTGAGAAATGCGTGAAAGGAAACTGAGAATGAGAGTGAGAAAGAATCGTGAATTGTAGAAATAAATTGGGACCTTTAGCATCGGTTGTTTAAACAACCGAAACCGATGCTAAATGTAGATGCGTCTGGAAATGACTTTAGAAAGCATCCTTTAGCATCGGTTGTTTAAACAACCGATGCTAAATGTAGGCGAGAAAAATGAAAACTTCCACTTAATTGCAAAATTGCCAACGCGTCTACATTTAGCATCGGCTGTTCAAACAACCGATGCTAAATGATGCTTTCTAAAGTCATTTTTCCACTAGTGTTCTTCCATATCCTATACAACAAAATCCGCAGGGAAAATAAACTTATCAACCTTAACTAAAACATCTTCCACCACTCCACGGGGGTGGGCAATGGATCTATCAGTTAGGTGCAAAGTGATGTTAGTAGGATGGCGTTCCTGCAAACCAAGATTTCTAAAAACAGAAAAAGGCATCAAATTTATACTTGCTCCTAAATCAGACAAAGCCTTTTCAAGGGATTGTAAAACTACCTGGATCTTTAAGCTTAGGTGGTAACTTTTTTAGAACTATAGCAGAACATTCCTCATTAAGCATAACTGTCTCAAAGCCTTCTAACTTCCTTTTGTTAGAAATAATTTCTTTTAAAAATTTGGCATATTTAGGCATTTGAGCAATAGCTTCAGCAAAAGGAATGTTGATATGCAATTTTCTAAATATTTCAAGAAATTTAGCTAATTGCTTATCATGCTGCTCATTTTTAAGTCTTTGAGCATAAGGAACATTTACCTTTGCTTGCTCATATTTTTCCCTTTCCTTTTTTCTTTCCTCAGAAGTGCCCCCCTCAGTAGGAGCTTGTAATTCTTTCTCGGGCGCCCGCCCATCTTGATTATTTTCTTGAACCAGCTCCTTGCCACTCCTAAGAGTGACAGCCTTGCAATGCTCATTTCTTGGATTAGGCTCAGTTTTGGTAGGCAGTAAGCCTTGGGGCCTTTATGATAACACAGTAATGAGATTTGAGATTTGACCCTCCAAGCCTCCAAATTTTTCATTTGTCTGGTGCATAAACCTTGTCAACACATCATTGGTATCCAACTTCTTCTCCTTTTGCCTTTGCACATGTGGAGGCTCATAGGAGTTTGAGCTTTGCTCCTTTTGTTGTCTTCCCCAAGAGAAATTGGGGTGCTTTCTCCAACCCGGATTGTAAGTGTTTGAATAAGTGTCATTTTGACTCTAGTTGGAATTCTGAACATAATTGGCCTCTTAAGTTGAAGTTGCTGGCCGGCCCTGTGCTTTTATCAGTTCTTCAATGGATTGCAACCTCTCAGCAGTCCTTTCCATGTAATTGGCTAAAACACCCATGCACGGACGTCCAACCTTTTCCATGTATCTAACTAAAGAATCTTGCATACCAGGCCTTAACTCACTTTTCTTCTGACCAAGATAGTTGACTTCTTTAGTTAGGCCTCCCCAGAGATTATTTGTGATGTCACTAGTGGAGGTAACTATGGGAGTAGATTGAGCTTGTGTTTTCATCAAATATTGAACATGTTTAGAGAGAGCATCCAGCTTTATGTTAACACTAGTGTCATCTTCAACCTTGTACATCCCAGCTGATTTCTTAATGTGTCTGTCACTAGTTTCCCATTGGGCATTATCGGCTGCTATCTCTGCAATTAAGTCATATACTATCGCAGGTTCTCCATTCATTAGAGAGCCCCCGCAAGCCATATTAACAATTCCCCTATTTTGAGAAGATAATCTGTTGCAAAAATATTCAAGCAATTGCCACTTCTCAAATCCGTGATGTGGACAACTTCGGAGTAAGTCTTGAAATCTTTCCCAAGCTTCATGTAAAGATTCTTGCTTTAGTTGAGCAAAGCTGATTATTGCACCTCAGATCTTAGTAGTCTTACTTGGAGGAAAATATTTGGTCAAGAACTTTTGCTTCAGTTGATCCCAAGAAGTTTCTAAGATGGGTGTGCGGGTCTTCTGTTGGTGTACCTCTGAACATAGTTGTAAGACCTGTGTAGTACAGTAAATTATACTGTTTCTAATTTTATTTTTGTTACCGTTCTTGTAATGGCTTTGGTTTTTGATTTGCCGTGAAAAGATGTCATGTGGGAATTGAGGGTGATTTTGAAATGAGGGCAAGATTGTAATTATTATAGAATTATGCTGAATTATTTAATGATAATATATTCCATTCTATTTAGTTGTGACATCTCTTGTGTGTTTTGTGCACCCATTCATTCTTTGAGTGCTCACACTCTTTCAGTTATAATCACAACCCTTAAAACATGACATATGGTACACCTTCATTCATTTAAATCCACCAAATTTCCACTCAAATTCGAATTGTTCATCCTTCCTATCAAACGGTGGCTGCACTCCTGTTTTATGGAACACGGTGCACTATATTTGTCTTAAACCACCAGATCGTAGCTCTAATTTCCCATTTCCTTTCTTGGTCAGCCGTTGAACTCCCTCCTTCCACATATTACCTTCATTTTTCTTTTCTAAAAACCCTAAAAATGGAGAAGCTACATCTCTCTCATCCATGGCCGTCACCGCCACTTTCTAAACTTACGCCGCCGTACTCCGGCCACCTTTGGCCAAACAAATTGTGTATTCTTCATCTCCTCCCCCTCCTCTATCTTCCCATGTAATTAGTTTTCGAAAAGGAACTTTCTTGTAAAATGACCTCCCCTCCAAGCTCATTTTCCGGCCACCACATGCCTCCAATCAAAAATATAACTTGAGATTCGAGTCCCCTACGTCGCCTAGAAGAGAAACCCTCAAGAAATTTCATTGTTGGACAACCTTACTCCGGCGGCCACCGCACCGGAAGTCGTACCACCGCACATGAGCAATCAACCACGGCCAATCCTTCTTCTTCCATGATTGGTAAGTTGATTTCCCATTGGTTATGCCCCTGATTCAGTTCCCTCCTTTATTTTCTTAAAACTTTATTCTTGATTTACCTCAACAAGTCTCAAAGATAAATTAGATTAGTTAGAGCTCTGTGGACGTATAACATTTAATTTAGTACGAGTAAGAATGAGATAGTATTGTTAGAAAAGATGAAAAGGAAGTTTTGAAACCCTTGTGGTTAGTAAGCCATTCGAAAAGAATTGTAGATTTAGGGTTGAAATGATATCTTAAGGATGTGGATTAACTTAGGGTAACTCATGCCTATTTTTAGATTTCTAATTTGGAAGACAAGTTGAGGTTGTCAATTTGATTGTAGTGAAGGGTTCTAGAGTCCCGAAGTAGAGCCGGATGGATATTAATTGTAATCTTTTGAAATTGTTTTACGGGCTAGATAATGTGAAAAAAAATGGATCAAGACTTTCAAGAAGATAAGAAAGTATGATTTTTGATTTATTAGAAGTTTTATTAGAATGACCTGAAAATGTTTTAAAGTTTCAAAGAGGGTTTAAGTAAATTTATTTTCATTAGGGTGATCTCTTATTGGACATAAAAGGATTATGATTTGTATAAAAAGTTTAGTCGATTAATTAGATTAATTAAGTAATGACATGTTATGGTCCCTAGAACTTGATCGTTTCTAGTAGTTAGACTTTAGAGAAGTGATAACGAAGTATGCTTGGATTCCAAATGGCGTAAGTTAGATTGGGAAGAAAACAAAAGTCGCTACTAAGCCTACCAAGTTAATTCTTTTCATATATATATATATATATGAAAAATGTTTTATAGTTATTTGATTATTATTTTTCAAAGTGTTGGAAAAATAATTGATTTCAATAACTACAAGCTTTGTTGGAAACATTTATGGGTTTAAAAATGGGTTTGAGATGTGACAAGTTTTATAACTAAAATATTTTTAGTCACATGGAGTAGTTAACTAAGCGTAGATGTTTAGTAGTTGTTGTCGCGTTGTGACTTGTTATTCTTGGAATGATCAGTTGTGACTCGGGTGGAGGTACCTATATAGAATGTGGCACGTAGATGGAAAGTTCGAGTTGTAGGGGTCGATGGTATGACCAGTTGAAATCTACATTAGGAAGGAAAGCGCCTAAGGTAAGGGCTTCTTTCTAGTCGCTATTATATGATTGAGATTGTGGGTGGTGTTTGGTTGTTGTTTTCTTAGGAGCTTTGGGTGTTGATTTGGTTCCGTAAGGACATTGTTGTTGTGGCCTCTGGCTTATGTATGTATTTGTTCTACGTTGTGAATGTGATTATATGATTTTGATGATCTGTGATTGAGATGTCTACTGGGATTTGGAGTGACTTTGAAAGAAGGGTGGATGAGGCGTAGGTAGGTATGACCGCTAGTGTGATTAAGTAAATCATTTTTGTAAAAAGAAACTTAAAGGAGTTCTTATAAAAGTGAGGATAGCACCTATCTCGGATTTTGAAAAGGGGTTAGAAAGTGACTTAGAAATGAGAAACAAATGGACAATCTTTGAAAAACAATAGGAATCCTTTTGAGAGGTTGAAATCAGGATGAGTTAATATTTTGAAAATTACGATTTTTGAACTAATGGAAATTTATTTTTGGAAGTGAGAAAAATGAAATGTTAGGGAGGTTAGATTGAGATTTCGAGAGAGACTTTTAAAGGAGATTTGTTGGTGGTGACTTGAGGAATATATTGGAATGATTAGTGTGGGGCGAGAGATACTTAGATAGTTGTACATTGTTGAATCGAAAGGAAAAGTCGGTAAGGGCTCTTTCCTTCCTTTATATGTATTACTTAATTTTTGAATGTTGTGATGGCGTGTACTGATTGATATATGTGTTGCTAACGTGTTGTTTTGGTGTTGGTGTTAATTCATTATTCTTGATCCATGTGATGGTTGGTTGAATAATGCTTGGTGGTGAAATTATACATGAGGTGTTGATGTATGGTCATGCATACATAGGCGGTGTTGTTCTTCATTGGACCTCACAATGGTGGTGTTGTTCTTCATTGGACCTCACAATGGTTGTGTTGTTCTTTATTGGACCTCACAAATCCCTACGGGGGAGGTGATATTCCGGAATCATATGCATTGGCATATAGGCATTGCATTAGGATATATGGAGTGGTGTGATTTCTTGTTGGTTATGAGCTGTTTGAAACTTGTTAGTATTATGCATATGTGAGTTGATTTTTATGTGTGAGTTAGTTTATATCTATATATGTTTAATCTTAGAAGATGACCCTTGCCCGTGGTTCTCCAATGTAGTGGATGTCAACCCAGTTACTGGAGGACCATTGTTTACTTTTTCAGAGACAAAGTTGTAGGGGATGGTTTCCTTCCATAGTGGAGTTCTGGTGGGCTCATCGAGATTCCAAATCGGAAGTTGAGTATAGAATGCTTGATCAGCGTAGGTGTCTTCCTTTGTTGTCATTTTGGGAAATTTCTCAAGTATATGGTCCTTGAGCGGTTCTTTGTATGGGCATTGTTGTATATGTATCAATAGAGATACTAGTTAGCCCCAAATTGGGCGTGTTCTCATCCCAATCAAATTTAATCCTCGCATTGTACACATTTTTTTAAAACAGGTATCTTATTGGTGCAGGGAAGTGAAACTATACTTGTCACATTTTAGTTCTAACTCTTGTATCATATTAAGAAGGCATCATGTTTTAAAAGTGGTGCAATTCTCTGATTGTTTTGAAAAGAGTTTTAAGAAAAAAAGATACTCATGTTTTGAGAAAGCATGATGAGTACTTTTCCAAAATCATATCATATTAGGAGTTGAGTTTGCATAATAACGCTCTGAAAACTGGGGTGTTACAATAGTCGAATTCTGAACAATTTGGATCAAGCTTGGTTTGACCTCAAAATTAGTAGCTTGCACAAGTGGATTGACTATGCTTGTAGTGATACTAGTATGTAACCCGTGCGATGCACGGGGAGCAAATTCAGTATAATATATGAAATTAAAATAAATTTTTGGAAAAGATAAATATATTGAATTATTCAAAATAATATTAATTATATGTAAATTGGTAAAATATGATATGAAATAGCGATGCACAAGGAAATGTGTTTTTAGTATTATTAAAAATATGATACATGTAACATAAATATTAAGCCATACACATGTGTAAATCTATAATATAATTTGTATATCTCATTTGTTATAAAAATAGATCAGTTAAATATAAGTTATTTAATAATTGATAATGATCTTGTAAAAAACTTGGAAAAAAGATATGATGGATGGTTATGTTCGTAACATTAAGTTGTTAACATTAGCATTAGTAACATGATGTTTCATGTTATCTTTTGGGTTTATTATAAGTAAACATGTCAACGGTGACCCAATTTTGATGGGAAAATTTGCTTTGACCAGGGGCCGGATTTGGGATATCGATAACCACCCCGAATCCGCCCAACTAAACATTAATCGTAAACATATTTATTAATAATACTCAATATTGTAAATCATTTTAAAAAATTCATCAATTTTAATAACTTTTGCTAATATTTCATGTCAATGTTTAATTTCCTTAAAATGTATATTAAATCTATCATTTGAAAAGTTGTATGTTTCAAGGAGATATAAATAAATATTCATGTAAATATTCGTTCATAGCATATATTAGCAGAAAAGTATACAATATAAAAAATATTTATCTAAATTATGTCTGACCAACATTATGAGTTCACCTATAATTGACTTAGAGGGTGTGTTTGGATTAGGAGATAAAGAGGGGAGAAATAGAGTAGATTAAGAGGGTTGTTTGGTTTAAGGGAAAGAGAAGAGAAGTAGGGAAGAGAGAGTTGTGTCTCTTGGTTTTAATTAGCTAAATAATATTTTAATCATTTAACTTAATTTGTTACATACTTATTATAGCTATTTAATATAAATTTATAAAGTGTCCCAACCTATAAATTATAATAATCGTTATTCATTTAGTTGAGGGCAAAATGGTAAAAGTTAAATTTAAAAGCTCATTTCTCTTCACTTTCTCTCAACTTGTGGAGAGATTACAAAAATGTAAAACCACAAAACTAATCTTTCATCCCTCTCTTTCCCATTTCTCTCCTTAACAAAACATGTCAAGATCATTCTTTCTTCTCTTACTCTCTCTTCCCTCTTTCACCTCAAATAAACACACCGGTAGGTAAACTTCTTAAAAACATAATTATATCACCCATTTTTGGAGTTCTTATTGTCCTGGCCTTCTATTGATTGTGTATTAGTTTTCTTATAAGTATTTTGATTCCCTTTTGTTCCTTCTCATCACTATTCATGGAATTTTTCGCACATACAACGAAAAGGAAGGCTAGTAAGTGGAGTATCTATAAAATCTCATCAGTTAGGGAAAATAGAATAATTTATCGAAAATATGTCACAAATTAAAGGAAAAATGTTAAAAGTTTTCAAAAATACACAATCACATACATCATGAAAAAACTCCACAAAAGATATCCGACCTTCAACTAATTCCACTTGTTATCTATGCATTTTCATATTCAAAAAATATTGTATGATATTTTCATTGCGAGTACTATCAAAAACATCTCTTTTAATATATGTATCAAGATAATTATTCAACTATTGGTCTCCTATGATTGCGCAGTTCATCCTTTATGAAACTCATTGTAGAGAAACATCTTTCAAGCATTGTAGTTGCTAGAAGCAAAACCTATTTTTTACTTGAAATTGTGAACTAAAATAAGTTAGACTGGTGCTTTCGGGTAATTAGATATTAATAAGGGTAAAACCAATTTTCTAATGATGAAAATAAAAAGCTTTTTTACCCATCCAAAAATTGAATCGAACAATACTTAATTTTTAAAATAAATTTGCTTTCGGTGGAGTTTAAATAACATCTTATACCGGTTCTTTGTTGTCTTGCTATCAAAACTAATTTCAATCACAAAGAATTTTTAAATCCGAACATCATAGTTTCATAACAAAAAGCCAATCAAGACTGGTAGGAACACAACAAAGAATGTTAGTAAAATTCACGTAGAAATAAGCCAAAAAAGTGAATTTGACTTTCATTACGCATACTTGCAAATTTTAGATCTATATAAGCAACAAATTTTGTGCCTCCTTAATCTTAATTAAGGATCAGTCAACTCAAGACTGAGTTTACTGGGCAATTTGTTTCTACAATAAGATACAAACTCAAAAATTTATGTTCATATATTCTCCATAGTCTCATCCTAAAACAGAACATAGAAAGTAAAAAGGAAAAAAGAGTTACAAAATATAATGGTAAAAGATCTGAAGTCCTAAACAATACATTTCAATGACTGTAAAAAATTGGTATACAATACCAGCAGATTGCTATGTACATATTCAAATGGACAAACCCTATATAATTAAACCGCAAGGTGAAATATCAACTCAGCAAATCTTTACATAAGCACACCCATAGGAAATACAATTAATCCATCTCAATTTAAGCTGAAACTCATATCAGAAAGTGAATGAAATAACAAAATCTTAAACCTACTTCAATCATATGAAATGTCCAAATGTTATGTTGCTATCAACAACCCCAGAAGAGATTAGTATAAACTTGAATCAACTAATAACCAAGCTTGAATCAAAAATAATAATCAGATTACACTCCCTCCAAATGTTATGTTGCTATCAAAAAAAGTAATATAAACTTGAATCAACTAATATGTAACTTACACACACTTGAATGCTAATTAATCTACAATAGTAACGTATTTTTTTATGCGCTTATTTTTTTTTTATGATAATATACTTAATCAGATTATTCTCAATTGTTTAATATATAGGTATAGATTTTGAGTTACGAAAATTGAAAATTGAAATGTTTTTTTATTTGAATTAAGAATTAATGGTGAATATTATTGTGCAATCACTGTGAGTAGTAATCGATAAGGATTAAGGAACAATTTTATTAATGATAATTAAAGAAATTGTTGTATTTGAGAATTAAATTTAAAATCATACGTTGCTGTTTGAAAATTTATAAGGTCATTGAAATTCATTTATTTTTAATTATCCTTTGTCTGGTTTTTTCATTAAATGTTTTTTAATTTATTTTTTAGTATGAAAGGATGCCCATTAAGATTTGCATTAAATAAATTTTGGTGAAATTCACCTATGATTGACACCTAGGATAAAAAGCTCATAGAAACATTTTACTTTGTATGTTTATAGATAGATTATATAAAAAATATAGTGGTTTTATTTGTCATTTTAGTCTCTTTGTATTTTTGTTTATTTTTTATTTTCCATTCGTCATTCAACTTTTGTAATTTTAAGTAAATAACTGAATATAGTAATTCGTCTTTTAAGATTTGAATGCCTTAATGCATGTAAAATTTAAAAATCCTGCTAAACATAACGTCTTCAATTATTTGAGTTTTGAATAACCGTGAGAGGCAAATAATATAATATTATTTAAAATGGAAACTTACTCTAGAAACAAAATATTATTTCGAATTAATCTATTTTAATTATTAAAGTAATATTAATGATACATTTTTTTAAGTGGGTTTGCATTTTGATTACCATAGTGACTGCAAAATTTTGTTTGTCATTTTAAGGTATTATGAAACAAATTATTGTATTTTTATTTGGCATTTTTGGTTCGTTATTATTTATTTGCAATTTTGTATTTGCATTGACATATTAATTTATTTTAATTTTTAACCATTAATTAATTACTAATTTATAATTTACGGTTTTTAATAAAAGTTAATTAATGTGAAGAAATCGTTTTATTTGCATAAGAATTATTAAAAAAAATATTCTTCCACCAAAAAAACAATTATTAAAAATTTTGAATTTAAATATTAATAAATATTTTGAATTTGTAACTATTAGGTTTAAACGGTTGTCAAATTTGAATTGTTGCCTTATTTGTGTTATCTGATTTAATGCAATTTATTTAACTTTCATAGGAAGCTATTTCTACTATTAAATATTATTATGATTTAAAAGTTTCAAAATAATTGCTTATGTAAGCTGCCATTAGGATTACACGTCATTAATTAAATTGACATGTTGGCCACTTTTTTAGCTAATCCTATGTGGACATGCTCAGAGATTGACAACTCATAAAAATTGCATTGAGGAGCATTCTTGTTTGTATATTATATAGATTCGCTGTGGGAGTAAAGTAGTCCCGAAGAGTTCTTCTCGGATTGACAGCCATCACTCTTGTCTCTTTTCTTATCCTTCGAGCAGTTTTTTCAATTTCTGGATCAAAAACAAAAATAGGCTCCTGGGAGCTGGTGAGCATGCACAAGTAATAATAATAAAAATAAACCTAACAAATAAAAATAAACTAAATGTAATTTTTAAAAAGAAAGTAGAACAAGAAATAAATAAAAAAAAGTCTAAAGCAATAATTTTTTTTTTCGTTTAATATTATTAAATTAATCCCCGGCAACAGCGCCAAAAACTTGTTGCGTTAAAAACATGTTGTGTTAATATTATTAGTGTACTCTCTCGCAGAAGTAGTATAAAAAATATCGTCTCCACCGGGATTAATAAATAAGTACCAAACTACTTAAGATTAATTATTATTTAGACGAACGAATGTTGGTGATTGTAGAAATTAAAATACGAAGAAATAAATAGCAAGAATTTAAATTGTAAAGTTCGATCAATGGAAAGAAGCCTAGGGTCTCGATTTCACTTGCTAGCTTCGATTCCCCTATGTCTAATTCTTCCTGAA
The DNA here is from genome assembly GCA_963573325.1 of Astragalus glycyphyllos. NCBI lineage: Eukaryota > Viridiplantae > Streptophyta > Magnoliopsida > Fabales > Fabaceae > Astragalus > Astragalus glycyphyllos. Next base: position 20,731,243 of record OY754308.1, read on the forward strand.
TTCCTTAATTTTATTCAATTACCAATCTCTTTACTAAAACTATTAATTCGTTTGGTCATTCGTGATTAATATTCTTTTTCCTAAATTAACTCTTGTTTGATCATGCAAGAATTTAAATTCAAGAAAAACATAAAGAACAAAAAGGTTGAATGATTGGAAGGCTTAATTAAAATTTGATCATTCATTAATTATAGTCTCAATTATCCTATAGGTCCACCAACTAGTTGTAATACAGTCGCTAATCAGCTAATTGATTATGAACATGCAAAGGGTTGTCAATCCTAATTATGTGATAAAACAATAGGATAATATTAATTGAAATAAATCCTAGGAATTCAAAGTATAAATTAAAACATAAAAATGTCACTAATCAAGCAAGATCAACCTAAGACCCTAGAGAAAGATTTAGCTATCTATAGTAATCAAGAACATTGAAATGAAATTTGGAGTCATGAATTACAAAAGATAAAAATAACCCGGAGATGTAGTAAATTCTGATTTTGTATTCAGTCACTTTTTTCTGCTCCAGAGCTCTCTCACGGTGTCAAGAACTAGTACCCAAAACTCTTTCTTTTTGCTCTCCTGTGTGCGGGTCGCTCTCCTCTTTTCCTGTTGCCGTCAATTCTCCTATTTCTAGAGTATGCGGCTCCCTTTTATAAGTGAGGCCTAGGGTTGCGTGCTACTCTCTCACGGCACTTTTTTTCCTTCTATCAGTTTGTTGCTCACGTGCCCAACTTGTGGGCTTCACTTTCAAGTCCAACTCATGTGTCATGGGCTACTTCAAATTTTCCCTTACGGATGGATCCTTCCTTTCCTTCATATGTAGCCTTAAAATCTTGTACTTCTTTTAAAGCTCCTTTTCTTTTTTGCAAGCCATATAAAATACAAATATATACGTATATATATATATATATATTTATATATTTTATATATATATCTTAACATTTTATTATTTTCTGCAAAATAAGAACATCGTAAGTCATTATTTATTTAATTGGTAATATTTGCTCTAAAAATGACTCAAAAATATCTCTAAAAATGCACTAAATTGGAGTTTATCACCGGACATTCTTTTTGCTCACGGGGACTATATTGGACAGGCATTCTACATACCTTGCAGTTCTGATCAACCTTGCTCTCAGCAGTCTCACCACTTCAACTTTGATCTGTGGAATTAGATGCGGGTTGAACCTCCACGGTGGTTGCTTATGGGGCTTGCAACCTTCCTTGATGGGTAACCTATGCTCCACCAAGGCTCTATCAAGACCTGACATCTCATGGTAGTCCCATGCAAAGCAGTCGCGATAGTCCATTATTAAAGCTACCACCTGGTCACGCTGTTGCGGCTGTAGTTTGCCATTGCCCTTGGTCATCCTTGACTCACTCTCACTCCCTAGATTGACCTCCACCAGATGGTCTTGAGGCTCAAACGTGGGTATCTACCTCTAGATGGGTTCTATGTGGGGAAGTTCGGCCGACACCCCATTCTCAGGATCATCTAAAACCTCTTGGGAGGAGCACTCCGAGCAATCATCTTCCACATATACGACAACGAATATAGACTCTTCAATGATGGATTCAATTTGGAAAAGGTGCACTGCAACTGATCCAACAGGCTTTGTACCTCTGTTGGAAGATTAATCATTATTCTCATTGCTAGGTCGTGGGTCGGCAAACATTTTGAATTCAAAACCCTTCTTAGTCCAATCACATGACTCTATGCCACCTTCCTCATAGTTTCTAGGAATGGCAATAAGACGCAAGTGAGGGGAATAGAACACAACGTCAAACATCTTAACCTCAGCAGGGAATGGATTAGGGTCAGCGTCCACTATTTGCACCTTGTCCCCTATCCATATCATTAGCTTTTGATGCAGGGTGGAAGGAACACACTCACTGGTATGAATCCTGTCCCTCCCAAAGATTCATGCATATGAAGACTTTCCTTCTATGACGAAGAAGGTCGAGCGAGTGACTTTAGACCCAACCGTTACATCGGCCACCAACACTCCCAATGCATGAGATGGGTGGCCCATGAAACGGGTCATGGTCATGAGATGGGCCTTGATGTATAATGGCTTCAAATGTCTAGTCATGTCTGCCGTTGGCTTCTCAAACAGCATGCCCTCTGTGACTGGTCCCTCAGCTTCTGTCAAGGGAGCCCTTTCGGCTTCCTCGGCGAAGACATCTCCTTCGATGGTTCTTGTTTAGTCCTTAGCTTCCCAGAATTCAGGTGGGAGAAGACCCACCATTTCTATATCTGTACAGAATTCCCCATCTGTCCCGTCCATCAAGTCATCCAGTATCGATTCAGTCATGGAGTTTCCATCAAAGTCTAATGGGCCGAAAGGATTCTCTTCTTCCTCTCCCAGGAGGTCGTCTTCTTCAAGCTCTTCGTTTTTCATAGTTCTTCCGACCTGGTGTATACTGGATGGCTGGGCTGCTTAGACCTTTGAGGCCCATATAGGCATTCTATCACTACTTCGGTGAGTGGGATATGGGGAGTCTCTACCATCCCTATCATGGTGTTGAGCCCTCCTTCTTTGTCAACAAGCGTATAAAGGACAACTACTTGAAGGGCTTGCTGCTTCGGAGCTGTGTCTTCGCCCGGTTTTGGAAAAGCCTGTTCCAATGCTGTAGCAACTGAGGCTGCGGGAATGGTTTGGGCATTTCCATCTCTGGCCGAGGTGAGCATTTGGAGTGTTTCCCTCATTCTTTTGAAGGCTCTTGCCATTTGCAGCCTCCTCTTATGCAAGCGAGATTTGGAGGCTGATCTAGGTGTTGACGCTTCTATTGCTGCCTGTATCATCCAATGATCTTGTGGCACCTCCGAGGGTGGCTCCACCGTTCTAGTAGACCTCAACTCGCAATTGTTCAACACCGTATTGTCCACTGTGGTTGAGTCTTGATCCCAAGTGACCTGCGCCACCCTTCTTTTTTCTTTGGGGTGAGCTACATCCCCTTAGGTTGGCATGGTGGCCTATCCAATGCACTCATCGGTCGGCCTACCATGCCCCCCAAGTGGGACATGTTGAAGCCTTTCCCTCTAGTCTCTAGGCGTGGGTGGTTTCCTCCCAAGGTTGAGTTTCGACAAATGTAACTCTCAGAGGTCATGGACGAGCTTTCCTGGCTTTGAAGTGTTTCTACTGGGGTTCTTGAGGCTGACTTGGTCCCCCCGATTGTAATTTCTCCTGTAAGAGAGTCATATGTTCCGCCATTGTGGATCCTCTAGGGGGTGAACCCAATCGCTCAAACACAGATGTTTTCCTTTTTGGGGAGACGTCCTTTTTGGGAACCCACACATACTTCTTCTTCCCTTTCCCTCGGTCACTCCCTGAGAAGGAGACCATGCTAATGTTCATACTGGGAAAAGGGTCAGTGTCGACAATCATCTCTGATGCCCCCTAGTCGGCCATCTTGAATCTCCCTTTTCTAATGGCTTCCTGAATAGCTCGGCGGAAGATAATGCAGTTGGAAGTAGCATGATTCAAAGAATTATGCCACTTACTGTATTTCTTCCCCTTTATCACTTCAGAAGGAGGTATCTTATGGCCGTCGAGGAGTTTGATCTGCTTGTCTTTGAGGAGGTACTCAAATATTTGGTCATCCTTAGAGATGTCAAAGGAATACTCAACCTTATCCTCATCTTTCTCCTTTCCCTTGGCAGGTTTAAAAGCAAGACAGAAGTAGGCTTTCCCCTTAACTATCTCGGCCACGAAGATGTCTACCGTGTAATCAGCTGATTCATCATAATCTGAGTCCTTGGTTGCATCCACCACTGATACTAATTGTGGTCCTCGACCCCTAGTAGCTCTCCTCCTTTCTCTTTCTTGTATGAATTGCTCAATCTAAACTGCCCTGGAAGCTAAGCCACTGAGGTCACTACAAGCTTCTCCAACAAGCTTCTCCTTCAATTGAGGGTGCATTCCAGAGATGGCCATGAAAATAAGTTGAGATTCTGGGAAAGGTACTGAGCACTTTATGACCATCTTCCTCAATCTTCCAATGAAGTCTGTCACAGTCTCATCCACCTTCTGCCACAAATTCATGAGATTGGTCGTGGTAACTTCAGGCTGTGGCCCATAAAATATGTCATGGAAGCACCTTTCCATGTCTGCCCAGGTCTGTATAGAATCAGGTGGGAGAGAAGAGTACCATGAGAAGGCAGTTCCTGTTAAGGAAAAAGGGAAAAGCTGCAACTTGTGATACTCATTTTGGTTTCCTTCCCCACATGGGGCCGTGAATCAGCCGTTGTGCTTCATTGTGGACTTGCTATCATCCCCGAAAACTGTGGCAAAGTCAGGGGTTTTATATCCTCTGGGTAGAGCCACCAATCTATCCACCCACTGGGGGTAAGGCTTCCTGTACACCAGCTGGTAGAGCGGTTTCAATTGAACACCAAACAATTTCTTGGTGGTGTCAGCTATCAGATTAGGGTCCAAGAGTTGGGTCCCCGAAGGTCTTTCAGGTGGAGGCGTTAGTCGCCACATTGTATCTGGGGGACCCTGCGCCCCTGGCTGCGGCGGTACCTGAGGTGGAGCGTCTGTCCAGGGCTACCCAAGTACTACTTGGGCAGGTTAACAAGGTTAGTGTTGAGGCAAAATCCCTAATTAAGTTTTGATGATTAACAAACTTCATATGTGAGAAGTTAAAGTTTCTGATTTCATATGCTACTAATGTTTCTTCTTGAGTGTAAATAAGAACAGAATTATTCAAGTAAATCTCAAGAAGGTATATGCTTATGAGAAGCATCATATGTGAGAAAACTAGAAAGAAGATTGCCCACAATATTTTAAAGAAGGAAACTTCTCTTGACAAGATCCAAAGATCAAGCCCATATGGTAAACTTGAGAAAGATCATCTTGAGAAGCTTCAGTTATTCATGTGGCAATATGAGAAGGATATCTAAGAAGGATCAACATAAGAAGAGTCATGATAGAACCATGTAAACGGAGATGAGAAGCATCAGGTGAGAAGAGTCAAGTTGAGAAGAATCATGACCGCGAGAAGGGTCATGATGAGAAGAGTCGTGTTGAGAAGGGTCATAATGTAAGTACCATTCTAAGGAACATCAACATGAGAAGCATCAACTTGAGAAGCACCAACTTGAGAAGTATCATCATCTGTCATGTGTGAGAAGAGTCATTGTGAGAAGGGTCATAACAACTGAAAACAGCTGTCTTCTACTGAAAAGCAGAAACACAGCTGTATTGTGCAGACAGCCCTTTCCAACGGCTATAAACGGCTACATTCTTAACCAACGACTCTAAATCTTGGACCAGTGGTTAATACACATAATTTCATCTATAAATTAACAATCCTGGTCGCCATTGATCCTCATGAGAGTGCATTGAGTTCTTAACTTCCAACCTTCTCAAGTGTCAAAGTTTTCTCTCATCGATACTCAGCTGCTACAAACCTGAAGGGATTCACTTTATCTCTGAGTACTATTAAGTCTTGTGTTGTTGTATTTATTGAATACCCCATTTGTATTTGTTGTCGTCAAGCTCTTAGGTCGTAGCCGTGGTGTCGGCGAGAGGTTTGGACAGTCTTTGATTCCTTTTTCTTCAAGCAGTTGCATCGACGAGGGAACTCTGCTCCTCAACTATGGGTTTCCTGACTCCTCTAGAAAGGGTCGGGCAAGGTGAGAAGGGACGCGAGTGTTGGATTACTACGGCTAATGCATAAAAATAAAGTAAAGGGCGAAAATGCGATAAAGAAGATAAATGAAATAAACGTGGAGTTTGATTTGATTGATGTGTGTTTTTTACATTCCACTCTAATGCTATATATATATATATATATATATATATATATATATATACACAGGCCCTCGTTGGCCACTAAGCTAGCCAACATTTGCCTGCAGTTGGATTGATCTAAGATCAACGGCTCTCATTGCTTCATAGGCCCTCAACGAAGCGAAGTAACTGCCCACAATCCCACTGGCACGGTTAGTGGGGTGAGTGCTCGTTGCTCCGAGTTTTCCTGCCTCGCTCTTCCGTTTGAACTTCAACAGTTCCCGCGTTCTTCTTCGTGTCATGTCTTGCCTTCCGAGCAACACCCATCTTGCCTCGGCTGTATGGTGGCTCGACTATCCTGGCCCCACTTGAGGTAATGGTTCAGGCACCCGAGCCACCAAGCTCTTGGCACTCTATAGGATGGGGTGATTACTCTCCCTCGGCTTGGCTCATTGGTCCTCGGGCGTAATCCTCCCTCGGGGTGTTTTCTCTCATTTAATGCGCCCCGAGGACCTTCTTAGGTTCACTCTCTCTGGCAAAATACCTTTTTGCCACTTGTCATATGGCTTGCCTTCACACCATATTTCCCCTTTCTACTGTAAGTTCATGAGATCGGCTGCTAACTTCAGGCGGCCAGGAAAATCTGTCATGGAAGCACCTTTCCATGTATGCCCAAGTCTATATAGAATCAGGCGGGAGAGAGGAATACCACGAGAAGGCCGTCCCTGTCAAGGACAGAGGGAATAGCTGCAACTTGTGATACTCGTTCTGGTTTCCGTCCCTACATTGGGCCGTGAATCGGCCGATGTGCTCCATAGTAGACTTGCCATCGACCCCGGAAAACGTGGCAAAATCAGGGGTTCTGAATACTCTGGGAAGAGGTACCAAACAGTCCACCCACTCGGGGTAAGGCTTCCTATACACTGGACGATCGAGCGGCTTCTACTGCACACCAAAGAACTTCTTGATGGTGTCAGCGATGAAATTAGGGTCAGTAGTTGGGGCCCCGATGATCCAGGTGGAGGCGTTGGGCGCCACAATGTGTCTGGGGGACCTTGCGCCCCTGACTGCGGTGGTACCTATTGTGTGAAAACAATATGTGCAAGTATACACAGTCGCAAAAAGTAATAAAGAGTAAGTAGAGATCGTTCCCACGAGGATTGTTGAGTTCTTTTCTATGTTTAAATTAGCAAGTAAGCTTGTAAGTAAAAGCAAAGTAAAACAACACGTTGTAGAACTTAGTTTTATCAACAAACAGTAATTAAGATAAAGGATCAGTAGAAATTCAGAAAGAGAGTAAGTTGGGAATGCTTTCACTATTCAAATTCATAATAATAATCTAATGCTGCAGCATTAGGTGCTGCAGCAACAGATATATTTTCTCAAATACTTCTCACTAGGGTTTCACACCAAAAATTTATCTCTAGACCTTAAAAAGCTACGCCCTAGGCTGCTTAGGCACCCGCAATATTCACCTTATGGCTTATGCCCTCCCTATCTCTAGGGTTTAAGCAAGAAACACTTAAATCTCTTTAAATGCAACAAACCGTATTATCCTTTGAGATCAATTTATAAACCATCTCTGAATCTATAAAGGGTACTTATATTTAGGTGATCAATTCTAAAATAAGTTTTGGAAATAGTATCACACAAAAGATAAAATGCTAAACATCAAATACATGCATTAAAAACATTAAGACTTCATTACATAGATCTAAACATCCCAACTAAGAGTATTTAGCTCATGATGAGCAACAAACACAAGAAATAAAGCATAGATTCAAAATCTAAAGCCATCAAACCGAAATTACAAGAAAGAAATATACTAAGAAGAGGTAGACTGAAGATTGGCTCCAAGATCAGTAGCATGGAGGTTTAGATCAGCTCCCAAATCCACGAAATTCTCCAAGTAAATCATCTCCTGTGTTGCTGCAGCATCAGGTGTCGCAGCATCAGAATTTCTACTTTTTATTGTGAAAATGGAGCTTGGAACGAAAATGGAGAGAAAGGCTATCTCTAAACCTAGCCTCCTTTCTGAACCAGCCTCCTAAATGAGGAAGATGAGCTCCCTTTTATAGAGCTAGGGTTTAGTGATCCAAGAAATGTCATTTGGAGACTCTTTTTGTCATTATGTGTGCCTAGGAGTACAAGTGACCACATAGATGGAATATTCTTGGCATAATAGTACCCATTCACTGCTACAGGACGTGCCTGTCCTTTTTGACAACTAGCAGGCGGTGAAATCCGTGTGACAACATTTTCTCTTTCATTTGTCGCAGAAATGCAATGCTGCGACACCTGATGCTGCAGCAATAAAATAAACACACAAAAGCACAAACGGGGTACCAAAGTGCCAATATGACTTCAAACAAGAATTAAATCTTCTTTTTACACTAAACAACATATTTTAACTAATTAAACAAAATATTACTTTATAAACTCACTTTAATTTAAGCTAGGAAAGCATAAATAACTCTTATAAATAAGAGTTATCACACCCTTAAACTTAAACCATTGCTTGTCCTCAAGCAATAAAACATTGCCTGTCCTCAAGCAATGACGCTTGACAAAGACATACAAACACAAGCTAGACAATATCCAGCTGCACAAATTGATTCAAACAGATTTTCAAAGATGTTCAAGTTGGGCATAAACTTTCAGATCCTCAATCACTCATATATAGCTTAAGTTCATCAAGATTCAAAGAATTGCGTACTGCTCAAGGTGTGTGTGTGTGTGATCACTAGGCTCAGTTCAGTTCTTAGCAAGTTTCAAAAGTTCTCCTAGCCTCGGCTAGCATGGCTTTCTTTTGGTTATGCCAAAGATTTTTCGAAAAGCAGGGTAGACTAACAATTTAAGCACAAAATGGGGGGATAAGCATTACAAAGGGCTTTGATGTAACAATCCAGAACTCTAGGTCAGTGCACTTATTACAAATGGACATAACAGTGCTGCAGCATTATAGACTAACAAAGACTCTTTGTACAGACATTTAACTTCTACTGTACTGCATTGCTCTTATTCTTGAATTTCTTTTTGATAGCATTTTTTTCTTTTTCAACTTTTTTCTTTTGTTTTCTCAATTTCTTTTTCTCTTCTCTTTTTTTTTTTGCATTGATGATTGGGCAATTACAGCACATTACACTTATTTACAAACACTGGTGCTTTATAACATAGCACCTTACATTCAGACTTCATTCATATTCCTAAAACTATGTGCACATGACCTAATTCCATTCATTCTTGCTTTGCCTTAGTATATCTCAAAGAACCCCCAAACTTAGTTTCATAAGCTACCCTAAATTTCTAGTAGAAATTTGGCACAACCTTGGTCTACCAAAATCTAACATCAGCATTAGATTGTTTCTAGCTTACTAATTTCTTACCTAAACCTAGAGTATGAGTGTGGGAACAATAGCAATCTAATCATCAATCCAAACCAGGCTACCCTCACTCAAACTCACCATATTCATCATTAAGTCAGCCCAAAAAGAAGCATAATCTATTACTGATTTGAACAAAAGATACAACTAAACATGCCTTTTAAAAACAATTAACACAAGGTCCTCCCCCCCAACTTAAGACCCAGCAGTTTCCCCACTGCTCATGCAATTACTAATGGGAGAGGCCTTAGACACAATATAACTGAATTGAAAACATTGAACACAAAACAGATTTTAAATCCTAAACAGATACTTCAGCATCCAATAGGATTATTGAGACAGAACTAAATAGAAAACAATAATTAAAATCAACTAATAGAACATAAACAACTAAGTAACAAAAGGGAAAGGGTTAACTAGAAAGGACCCCTGGTTTGTTTCTGGTACTGGCTCTTGTAGCTTGATGCTCTTTTCGGCAGCTGCATGGATGCTGCAGCATCAGGTGTTACCATATCTCAATTTAAGCTCAGTTTTGCAAAACAACTTGATGCGTGGAATATTTCGCCAATGGAGGCTCTGGTGCAGGAGGAGGGACCTAATCATCTGGTAAAGCAGAGTCAGGTTTCTCCACAATAGAATCAGATACCCTTGGCCTCTTTTTGTCCACCAATTTGTTTCTTACAACTTTCTGTGCTGCTGCAGCATATGCTGCAGCTTTGCCTTCGACACTGTTGCTGTAGCAGTACCTGTGACAGCATTCACACTCTGCATTTCAGCTTCCAATGGCCTTTGTGTTTTCTCGTTGGAAGGTTGAGTTTTGGGTGGATTTTTCTTTGGGGAGGGAGGTTGTTTGGTTGATAGGGAACAGCTTCCAATGGATTGTTTTGGGTGGAGGGGATGGTTTTGGAATAAGGATTCATTGTTTGGTTCGAGGTGGTTGTGGATGAAGGGTAAATAATGAAGGGTTGTAACTGTGAGAAGTGTCCTTTTGTGGTGGAGAAGGTGTTTTGGGTGTGAAGGGATGATTTAGGTGGAGGTGTGGTGAAAAAGTTTTGGGTGGGTGGTGATTGGGGAAAAGATTTCTAACAAGGTTTAAATGGTGAGATAGAGAAAACACACTGTGAAATAGCAGAGGTGACTGCCAAAGATGCCACATTGGGACTTGAAACTTCATTTGGATCATGTGCTCAACACTTCAGCAACAGGTGCTGCAGCACCAAAATTTTGCATAATTGACAGGACAAACCACAGGACCACTTATTCATACCTGAAAAAGTAAAAACAAAAACACACAAAACACAATTAGTCCTAAAAAAATGGGTTGCCTCCCAGTAGCGCTTAATTTATAGTCTTTAGCTAGACTTGACATTCAAAATCTAAGTTAGGGTGGATAATAGGATAAGAAGAAAATACCATCCTTCCGCTTTCTCCTTTTGGTCAGAAATCCCATGTATTTGGCATAAGGAAGCAAGTGTTCCCATGCCCCAATCAATAAGCATTTGGGATAGAAATTCCCCCTCTTTTGAAAAAATTGAAGCTCATTTTGTGGAGGACTCTTTCCTTCAATTACCAAGGGCTGAACCTTAATTGTCACATGACTCTTTTCATACCCCAACCTTGGCTTTTCTTCCTTGTCACTATTTTTGAATTTTTCTTGTTCTACAACTACACAATTTTTTTGTTTTTCTTCCAGTACTACTTCCAAATGACCACATTCAAGTTCACACTCTACACTCATTTTTTCCTTTTGCTCAATCACAGATTCAATACAACTTTCTTCTTGTAGATGCTCCATAATAGTCCTAATGTGAGCCTCTATATTCTTACATGAAGCTTCAAAGTTGTCATGATAACTATCATCTTTTAGATCAATCACTTCTTCAATACAACTCTCCTCTTTTATATACTCCATAATTGTCTTAAAGTGAGCCTCTATATTCTTACATGATACTTGAAAGTTGTCACTATCCACTTTGATATCCTCTAGTGATTGAGCTACAAATTCTTGGAAGTTGGAGATGGTCTCATGGAATCCTTCGGTTTGAGCTTGACAACTTGGATCTTGCTCACACACAAAGTTTTCCATGTGACAATCCATGTTTTGGGCTGTCATAGGCATGAAATTGGTCTCATAACAGCCCCTTTCAAATTTTTGACCCTCCACCTTCATAGATTCAATGGATTGAGCTGAGAGTTCTTTTAAACTAGAGTTTCCCTCATGTAATCCTTTGGTTTGAGCTTGGGAACATGGATTTGTCTCAAAACAGCCCCTTTCATGTTCACTACCATGAGAATCAAAATTGAAACATTGTTGAGCATTCAATTCTTGCATAAAGTAAAAACTCCAATTGTCCATGGTAAAGTGGAATTTTTTTCTTTCACAAAACACTAAACACAAATGGTGAAACTAAAAACAACAAAGAGAACACATTACAAACACAAAGCACAATACAAAATAGAAAAAAAATTGCTCAAAAATTGAACACACAAAAAACTAACTAAACTTACTAACTACACAATAGAAAGTTAACTATCACAATCCCCGGCAACGGCGCCAAAAACTTCTTGTGTGAAAACAATATGTGCAAGTATACACAGTCGCAACAAGTAATAAAGAGTACGTAGAGATCGTTCCCACGAGGATTGTTGATTTCTTTTCTATGTTTAAATTAGCAAGTAGGCTAGTAAGTAAAAGCAAAGTAAAATAACAAGTTGTAGAACTTAGTTTTATCAACAAACAGTAATTAAGATAAAGGATCAGTAGAAATTCAGAAAGAGAGTAAGTTGGGAATGCTTTCACTATGCAAATTCATAATAATGATCTAATGCTGTATCTGATGCTGCAGCATTAGGTGCAGCAGCAATAGATATATTTTCTCAAATACTTCTCACTAGGGTTTCACACCAAAAGTTTATCTCTAGACCTTAAAATGCTACGCCCTAGGCTGCTTAGGCACCCGCAATATTCACCTTATGGCTTATGCCCTCCCTATCTCTAGGGTTTAAGCAAGAAACACTTAAATCTCTTTAAATGCAACAAACCATATTATCCTTTAAGATCAATTTATAAACCGTCTCTGAATCTATAAAGGGTACTTATATTTAGGTGATCAATTCTAAAATAACTTTTGGAAATAGTATCACACAAAAGATAAAATGCCAAACATCAAATACATCCATTAAAAACATTAAGACTTCATTACATAGATCTAAGCATCCCAACTAAGAGTATTTAGCTCATGATGAGCAACAAACACAAGAAATAAAGCATAGAGTCAAAATCTAAAGCCATAAAACCGAAATTACAAGAAAGAAATATACTAAGAAGAGGTAGACTGAAGATTGGCTCCAAGATCAGTAGCATGGAGGTTCAGATCAGCTCCCAAATCCACGAAATTCTCCAAGTAAATTAGCTCCTGTGTTGCTGCAGCATCAGGTGTCGCAGCATCAGAATTTCTACTTTTTATTGTGAAAATGGAGCTCGGAACGAAAATGGAGAGAAAGGCTATCTCTAAACCTAGCCTCCTTTCTGAACCAGCCTCCTAAATGAGGAAGTTGAGCTCCCTTTTATAGAGCTAGGGTTTAGTGATCCAAGAAATGTCATTTGGAGACTCTTTTTGTCATTATGTGTGCCTAGGAGTACAAGTGACCACATAGATGGAATATTCTTGGCATAATAGTACCCATTCACTGCTACAGGACGTGCCTGTCCTTTTTGACAGCTAGCAGGCGGTGAAATCCGTGTGACAACATTTTCTCTCTCATTTGTCGAAGAAATGCAATGCTGCGGCACCTGATCCTGCAGTAATAATTTAAACACATAAAAGCACAAACGGGGTACCAAAGTGCCAAAATGACTTCAAACAAGAATTAAATCTTCTTTTTACACTAAACAACATATTTTAACTAATTAAACAAAATATTACTTTATAAACTCACTTTAATTTAAGCTAGGAAAGCATAAATAACTCTTATAAATAAGAGTTATCACACCCTCAAACTTAAACCATTGCTTGTCCTCAAGCAATAAAACATTGCTTGTCCTCAAGCAATTAAACATTGCTTGTCCTCAAGCAATAAAACATTGCTTGTCCTCAAGCAATGACGCTTGACAAAGACAAACAAACACAAGCCAGACAATATCCAGCTGCACAAATTGATTCAAACAGATTTTCAAAGATGTTCAAGTTGGGCATAAACTTTCAGATCCTCAATTACTCATATATAGCTTAAGTTCATCAAGATTCAAAGAATTGCGTACTTCTCAAGGTGTGTGTGTGTGTGTGTGATCACTAGGCTCAGTTCAGTCCTTAGCAAGTTTCAAAAGTTCTCCTAACCTCGGCTAGCATGGGTTTCTTTTGGTTATGCCAAAGATTTTTCGAAAAGCAGGGTAGACTAACAATTTAAGCACAAAATGGGGGGATAAGCATTACAAAGGGCTTTGACGTGACAATCCAGAACTCTAGGTCAGTGCACTTATTACAAATGGACATAACAGTGCTGCAGCATTACAGACTAACAAAGACTCTTTGTACAGACATTTAACTTCTACTGTACTGCATTGCTCTTATTCTTGAATTTCTTTTTGATAGCATTTTTTTCTTTTTCAACTTTTTTCTTTTGTTTTCTCAATTTCTTTTTCTCTTCTCTTTTTTTTTTTGCATTGATGATTGGGCAATTACAGCACATTACACTTATTTACAAACACTGGTGCTTTATAACATAGCACCTTACATTCAGACTTCATTCATATTCCTAAAACTATGTGCACATGACCTAATTCCATTCATTCTTGCTTTGCCTTAGTATATCTCAAAGAACCCCCAAACTTAGTTTCATAAGCTACCCTAAATTTCTAGTTGAAATTTGGCACAACCTTGGTCTACCAAAATCTAACATGAGCATCAGATTATTTCTAGCTTACTAATTTCTTACCTAAACCTAGAGTATGAGTGTGGGAACAATAGCAATCTAATCATCAATCCAAACCAGGCTACCCTCACTCAAACTCACCATATTCATCATTAAGTCAGCCCAAAAAGAAGCATAATCTATTACTGATTTGAACAAAAGATACAACTAAACATGCCTTTTAAAAACAATTAACACAAGGTCCTCCCCCCCAACTTAAGACCCAGCAGTTTCCCCACTGCTCATGCAATTACTAATGGGAGAGGCCTTAGACACAATATAACTGAATTGAAAACATTGAACACAAAACAGATTTTAAATCCTAAACAGATGCTACAGCATCCAATAGGATTATTGAGACAACTAAATAGAAAACAATAATTAAAATCAACTAATAGAACATAAACAACTAAATAACAAAAGGGAAAGGGTTAACTAGAAAGGACCCCTGGTTTGTTTCTGGTACTGGCTCTTGTAGCTTGATGCTCTTTTCGGCAGCTGCATGGATGCTGCAGCATCAGGTGTTACCATATCTCAATTTAAGCCCACTTTTGCAAAACAACTTGATGCGTGGAATATTTCGCCAATGGAGGCTCTGGTGCAGGAGGAGGGACCTAATCATCTGGTAAAGCAGAGTCAGGTTTCTCCACAATAGAATCAGATACCCTTGGCCTCTTTTTGTCCACCAATTTGTTTCTTACAACTTTCTGTGCTGCTGCAGCATATGCTGCAGCTTTGCCTTCGACACTGTTGCTGTAGCAGTACCTGTGACAGCATTCACACTCTGCATTTCAGCTTCCAATGGCCTTTGTGTTTTCTCGTTGGAAGGTTGAGTTTTGGGTGGATTTTTCTTTGGGGAGGGAGGTTGTTTGGTTGATAGGGAACAGCTTCCAATGGATTGTTTTGGGTGGAGGGGATGGTTTTGGAATAAGGATTCATTGTTTGGTTCGAGGTGGTTGTGGATGAAGGGTAAATAATGAAGGGTTGTAACTGTGAGAAGTGTTCTTTTGTGGTGGAGAAGGTGTTTTGGGTGTGAAGGGATGATTTAGGTGGAGGTGTGGTGAAAAAGTTTTGGGTGGGTGGTGATTGGGGAAAAGATTTCTAACAAGGTTTAAATGGTGAGATAGAGAAAACACACTGTGAAATAGCAGAGGTGACTGCCAAAGATGCCACATTGGGACTTGAAACTTCATTTGGATCATGTGCTCAACACTTCAGCAACAGGTGCTGCAACACATGGTGCTGCAGCACCAAAATTTTGCATAATTGACAGGACAAACCATAGGACCACTTATTCATACCTGAAAAAGTAAAAACAAAAACACACAAAACACAATTAGTACTAAAAAAATGGGTTGCCTCCCAGTAGCGCTTAATTTATAGTCTTTAGCTAGACTTGACATTCAAAATCTAAGTTAGGGTGGATAATAGGATAAGAAGAAAATACCATCCTTCCGCTTTCTCCTTTTGGTCAGAAATCCCATGTATTTGGCATAAGGAAGCAAGTGTTCCCATGCCCCAATCAATAAGCATTTGGGATAGAAATTCCCCCTCTTTTGAAAAAATTGAAGCTCATTTTGCGGAGGACTCTTTCCTTCAATTACCAAGGGCTGAACCTTAATTGTCACATGACTCTTTTCATACCCCAACCTTGGCTTTTCTTCCTTGTCACTATTTTTGAATTTTTCTTGTTCTACAACTACACAATTTTTTTGTTTTTCTTCCAGTACTACTTCCAAATGACCACATTCAAGTTCACACTCTACACTCATTTTTTCCTTTTGCTCAATCACAGATTCAATACAACTTTCTTCTTGTAGATGCTCCATAATAGTCCTAATGTGAGCCTCTATATTCTTACATGAAGCTTCAAAGTTGTCATGATAACTATCATCTTTTAGATCAATCACTTCTTCAATACAACTCTCCTCTTTTATATACTCCATAATTGTCTTAAAGTGAGCCTCTATATTCTTACATGATACTTGAAAGTTGTCACTATCCACTTTGATATCCTCAAGTGATTGAGCTACAAATTCTTGGAAGTTGGAGATGGTCTCATGGAATCCTTCGGTTTGAGCTTGACAACTTGGATCTTGCTCACACACAAAGTTTTCCATGTGACAATCCATGTTTTGGGCTGTCATAGGCATGAAATTGGTCTCATAACAGCCCCTTTCAAATTTTTGACCCTCCACCTTCATAGATTCAATGGATTGAGCTGAGAGTTCTTTTAAACTAGAGTTTCCCTCATGTAATCCTTTGGTTTGAGCTTGGGAACATGGATTTGTCTCAAAACAGCCCCTTTCATGTTCACTACCATGAGAATCAAAATTGAAACATTGTTGAGCATTCAATTCTTGCATAAAGTAAAAACTCCAATTGTCCATGGTAAAGTGGAATTTTTTTCTTTCACAAAACACTAAACACAAATGGTGAAACTAAAAACAACAAAGAGAACACATTACAAACACAAAGCACAATACAAAATAGAAAAAAAATTGCTCAAAAATTGAACACACAAAAAACTAACTAAACTTACTAACTACACAATAGAAAGTTAACTATCACAATCCCCGGCAACGGCGCCAAAAACTTCTTGTGTGAAAACAATATGTGCAAGTATACACAGTCGCAACAAGTAATAAAGAGTACGTAGAGATCGTTCCCACGAGGATTGTTGATTTCTTTTCTATGTTTAAATTAGCAAGTAGGCTAGTAAGTAAAAGCAAAGTAAAATAACAAGTTGTAGAACTTAGTTTTATCAACAAACAGTAATTAAGATAAAGGATCAGTAGAAATTCAGAAAGAGAGTAAGTTGGGAATGCTTTCACTATGCAAATTCATAATAATGATCTAATGCTGTATCTGATGCTGCAGCATTAGGTGCAGCAGCAATAGATATATTTTCTCAAATACTTCTCACTAGGGTTTCACACCAAAAGTTTATCTCTAGACCTTAAAATGCTACGCCCTAGGCTGCTTAGGCACCCGCAATATTCACCTTATGGCTTATGCCCTCCCTATCTCTAGGGTTTAAGCAAGAAACACTTAAATCTCTTTAAATGCAACAAACCATATTATCCTTTAAGATCAATTTATAAACCGTCTCTGAATCTATAAAGGGTACTTATATTTAGGTGATCAATTCTAAAATAACTTTTGGAAATAGTATCACACAAAAGATAAAATGCCAAACATCAAATACATCCATTAAAAACATTAAGACTTCATTACATAGATCTAAGCATCCCAACTAAGAGTATTTAGCTCATGATGAGCAACAAACAAAAGAAATAAAGCATAGAGTCAAAATCTAAAGCCATAAAACCGAAATTACAAGAAAGAAATATACTAAGAAGAGGTAGACTGAAGATTGGCTCCAAGATCAGTAGCATGGAGGTTCAGATCAGCTCCCAAATCCACGAAATTCTCCAAGTAAATTAGCTCCTGTGTTGCTGCAGCATCAGGTGTCGCAGCATCAGAATTTCTACTTTTTATTGTGAAAATGGAGCTCGGAACGAAAATGGAGAGAAAGGCTATCTCTAAACCTAGCCTCCTTTCTGAACCAGCCTCCTAAATGAGGAAGCTGAGCTCCCTTTTATAGAGCTAGGGTTTAGTGATCCAAGAAATGTCATTTGGAGACTCTTTTTGTCATTATGTGTGCCTAGGAGTACAAGTGACCACATAGATGGAATATTCTTGGCATAATAGTACCCATTCACTGCTACAGGACGTGCCTGTCCTTTTTGACAGCTAGCAGGCGGTGAAATCCGTGTGACAACATTTTCTCTCTCATTTGTCGAAGAAATGCAATGCTGCGGCACCTGATGCTGCAGCAATAAATTAAACACATAAAAGCACAAACGGGGTACCAAAGTGCCAAAATGACTTCAAACAAGAATTAAATCTTCTTTTTACACTAAACAACATATTTTAACTAATTAAACAAAATATTACTTTATAAACTCACTTTAATTTAAGCTAGGAAAGCATAAATAACTCTTATAAATAAGAGTTATCACACCCTCAAACTTAAACCATTGCTTGTCCTCAAGCAATAAAACATTGCTTGTCCTCAAGCAATTAAACATTGCTTGTCCTCAAGCAATAAAACATTGCTTGTCCTCAAGCAATGACGCTTGACAAAGACAAACAAACACAAGCCAGACAATATCCAGCTGCACAAATTGATTCAAACAGATTTTCAAAGATGTTCAAGTTGGGCATAAACTTTCAGATCCTCAATTACTCATATATAGCTTAAGTTCATCAAGATTCAAAGAATTGCGTACTTCTCAAGGTGTGTGTGTGTGTGTGTGTGTGATCACTAGGCTCAGTTCAGTCCTTAGCAAGTTTCAAAAGTTCTCCTAACCTCGGCTAGCATGGGTTTCTTTTGGTTATGCCAAAGATTTTTCGAAAAGCAGGGTAGACTAACAATTTAAGCACAAAATGGGGGGATAAGCATTACAAAGGGCTTTGACGTGACAATCCAGAACTCTAGGTCAGTGCACTTATTACAAATGGACATAACAGTGCTGCAGCATTACAGACTAACAAAGACTCTTTGTACAGACATTTAACTTCTACTGTACTGCATTGCTCTTATTCTTGAATTTCTTTTTGATAGCATTTTTTTCTTTTTCAACTTTTTTCTTTTGTTTTCTCAATTTCTTTTTCTCTTCTCTTTTTTTTTTTTGCATTGATGATTGGGCAATTACAGCACATTACACTTATTTACAAACACTAGTGCTTTATAACATAGCACCTTACATTCAGACTTCATTCATATTCCTAAAACTATGTGCACATGACCTAATTCCATTCATTCTTGCTTTGCCTTAGTATATCTCAAAGAACCCCCAAACTTAGTTTCATAAGCTACCCTAAATTTCTAGTTGAAATTTGGCACAACCTTGGTCTACCAAAATCTAACATGAGCATCAGATTATTTCTAGCTTACTAATTTCTTACCTAAACCTAGAGTATGAGTGTGGGAACAATAGCAATCTAATCATCAATCCAAACCAGGCTACCCTCACTCAAACTCACCATATTCATCATTAAGTCAGCCCAAAAAGAAGCATAATCTATTACTGATTTGAACAAAAGATACAACTAAACATGCCTTTTAAAAACAATTAACACAAGGTCCTCCCCCCCAACTTAAGACCCAGCAGTTTCCCCACTGCTCATGCAATTACTAATGGGAGAGGCCTTAGACACAATATAACTGAATTGAAAACATTGAACACAAAACAGATTTTAAATCCTAAACAGATGCTACAGCATCCAATAGGATTATTGAGACAACTAAATAGAAAACAATAATTAAAATCAACTAATAGAACATAAACAACTAAATAACAAAAGGGAAAGGGTTAACTAGAAAGGACCCCTGGTTTGTTTCTGGTACTGGCTCTTGTAGCTTGATGCTCTTTTCGGCAGCTGCATGGATGCTGCAGCATCAGGTGTTACCATATCTCAATTTAAGCCCACTTTTGCAAAACAACTTGATGCGTGGAATATTTCGCCAATGGAGGCTCTGGTGCAGGAGGAGGGACCTAATCATCTGGTAAAGCAGAGTCAGGTTTCTCCACAATAGAATCAGATACCCTTGGCCTCTTTTTGTCCACCAATTTGTTTCTTACAACTTTCTGTGCTGCTGCAGCATATGCTGCAGCTTTGCCTTCGACACTGTTGCTGTAGCAGTACCTGTGACAGCATTCACACTCTGCATTTCAGCTTCCAATGGCCTTTGTGTTTTCTCGTTGGAAGGTTGAGTTTTGGGTGGATTTTTCTTTGGGGAGGGAGGTTGTTTGGTTGATAGGGAACAGCTTCCAATGGATTGTTTTGGGTGGAGGGGATGGTTTTGGAATAAGGATTCATTGTTTGGTTCGAGGTGGTTGTGGATGAAGGGTAAATAATGAAGGGTTGTAACTGTGAGAAGTGTTCTTTTGTGGTGGAGAAGGTGTTTTGGGTGTGAAGGGATGATTTAGGTGGAGGTGTGGTGAAAAAGTTTTGGGTGGGTGGTGATTGGGGAAAAGATTTCTAACAAGGTTTAAATGGTGAGATAGAGAAAACACACTGTGAAATAGCAGAGGTGACTGCCAAAGATGCCACATTGGGACTTGAAACTTCATTTGGATCATGTGCTCAACACTTCAGCAACAGGTGCTGCAACACATGGTGCTGCAGCACCAAAATTTTGCATAATTGACAGGACAAACCACAGGACCACTTATTCATACCTGAAAAAGTAAAAACAAAAACACACAAAACACAATTAGTCCTAAAAAAATGGGTTGCCTCCCAATAGCGCTTAATTTATAGTCCTAAAAAAATGGATAGAAATTCCCCCTCTTTTGAAAAAATTGAAGCTCATTTTGCGGAGGACTCTTTCCTTCAATTACCAAGGGCTGAACCTTAATTGTCACATGACTCTTTTCATACCCCAACCTTGGCTTTTCTTCCTTGTCACTATTTTTGAATTTTTCTTGTTCTACAACTACACAATTTTTTTGTTTTTCTTCCAGTACTACTTCCAAATGACCACATTCAAGTTCACACTCTACACTCATTTTTTTGCTTTTGCTCAACCACAGATTCAATACAACTTTCTTCTTGTAGATGCTCCATAATAGTCCTAATGTGAGCCTCTATATTCTTACATGAAGCTTCAAAGTTGTCATGATAACTATCATCTTTTAGATCAATCACTTCTTCAATACAACTCTCCTCTTTTATATACTCCATAATTGTCTTAAAGTGAGCCTCTATATTCTTACATGATACTTGAAAGTTGTCACTATCCACTTTGATATCCTCAAGTGATTGAGCTACAAATTCTTGGAAGTTGGAGATGGTCTCATGGAATCCTTCGGTTTGAGCTTGACAACTTGGATCTTGCTCACACACAAAGTTTTCCATGTGACAATCCATGTTTTGGGCTGTCATAGGCATGAAATTGGTCTCATAACAGCCCCTTTCAAATTTTTCACCCTCCACATTCATAGATTCAATGGATTGAGCTAAGAGTTCTTTTAAACTAGAGTTTCCCTCATGTAATCCTTTGGTTTGAGCTTGGGAACATGGATTTGTCTCAAAACAGCCCCTTTCATGTTCACTACCATGAGAATCAAAATTGAAACATTGTTGAGCATTCAATTCTTGCATAAAGTAAAAACTCCAATTGTCCATGGTAAAGTGGAATTTTTTTCTTTCACAAAACACTAAACACAAATGGTGAAACTAAAAACAACAAAGAGAACACATTACAAACACAAAGCACAATACAAAATAGAAAAAAAAATTGCTCAAAAATTGAACACACAAAAAACTAACTAAACTTACCAACTACACAATAGAAAGTTAACTATCACAATCCCCGGCAACGGCGCCAAAAACTTCTTGTGTGAAAACAATATGTGCAAGTATACACAGTCGCAACAAGTAATAAAGAGTACGTAGAGATCGTTCCCACGAGGATTGTTGATTTCTTTTCTATCTTTAAATTAGCAAGTAGGCTAGTAAGTAAAAGCAAAGTAAAATAACAAGTTATAGAACTTAGTTTTATCAACAAACAGTAATTAAGATAAAGGATCAGTAGAAATTCAGAAAGAGAGTAAGTTGGGAATGCTTTCACTATGCAAATTCATAATAATGATCTAATGCTGTATCTGATGCTGCAGCATTAGGTGCTGCAGCAATAGATATATTTTCTCAAATACTTCTCACTAGGGTTTCACGCCAAAACTTTATCTCTAGTCCTTAAAAAGCTACGCCCTAGGCTGCTTAGGCACCATCAGTATTCACCTTATGGCTTATGCCCTCCCTATCTCTAGGGTTTAAGCAAGAAACACTTAAATCTCTTTAAATGCAACAAACCATATTATCCTTTGAGATCAATTTATAAACAATCTCTGAATCTAGAAATGGTACTTATATTTAGGTGATCAATTCTAAAATAAGTTTTGGAAATAGTATCACACAAAGGATAAAATGCTAAACATCAAATACATGCATTAAAAACATTAAGACTTCATTACATAGATCTAAATATCCCACTAAGAGTATTTAGCTCATGATGAGCAACAAACACAAGAAATAAAGCATAGATGCAAAATCTAAAGCCATTAAACCGAAATTTCTAGAAAGAAATATACTAAGAAGAGGTAGACTGAAGATTGGTTCCAAGAACAGTAGCATGGGGGTTCAGATCAGCTCCCAAATCCACAAAATTCTCCAAGTAAATCAGCTCCTGTGTTGCTGCAGCATCAGGTGTCGCAGCATCAGAATTTCTACCTTTTATTGTGAAAATGGAGCTTCGAACAAAAATGGAGAGAAAGGCTATCTCTAAACCTAGCCTCCTTTCTGAACCAGCCTCCTAAATGAGGAAGATGAGCTCCCTTTTTTCGAGCTAGGGTTTAGTGATCCAAGAAATGTCATTTGGAGACTCTTTTTGTCATTATGTGTGCCTAGGAGTACAAGTGACCACATAGATGGAATATTCTTGGCAGCTAGCAGGCGCTGAAATCCGTGTGACAACATTTTCTCTCTCATTTGTCACAGAAAAGCAATGCTGCGGCACTTGATGCTGCAGTAATGAAATAAACACATAAAAGCACAAATGGGGCACCAAAGTACCAAAATGACTTCAAACCAGAATTAAATCTTCTTTTTACACTAAACAACATATTTTAACTATTTAAACAAAATATTACTTTATAAACTCACATTAATTTAAGCTAGGAAAGCATAAATAACTCTTATAAACAAGAGTTATCAGTACCTGAGGTGGAGAATCTGTCCATGGCTGCCCAGGTACTACGTGGGCCAGGTTAGCAACACCAGTTCCTGGTATAGGTGCCTGCGCGCCTTGGAGAGGTGGAACTTGATTCCATGGCTATTCCACCTGGGCGACATTCACCCGTGTCTACATACAAGAACCCGCCGGGTAGGTACTGAGTGCACCGGGGTACGGCTGACCAGGGGATAGATTTGCCGAGCCAGGTGGGTTCTGGACCCATGGCTGCTGACTCGGGCAAAAACCACCGTTCCTGCCAATCCCTGATTCCGGAGCGAAGGCTTGCCCTCTTGCATAAGAGGGGTAGTTAGCCGTGGTAGAACATCTATAGGATGGTCCTTGCGGCAAACCCACTAAGCTTGCTGCCTCGGGCGGCCTTCTGGCTAGTTGCACTTGTCCCTGCTGGAGAGGAGTCGTGTTAGTGCCATTCGCCAAAAATTCCCCCTAGTGTTGGCAGTGGCAAAAGTACTAGGCTGAGGATTCATAGAGTTAGGACTTACCTGATGAGAGTACACCTTCTGAGTCCCAGTCATGCTCCCACTTGATGGACACTGATGCATGCCTCCAATAGGGTTATAGGAGGATGCCTGCTGAGGTCCAACAGGGATGGTGTATGGCGGGCCTGATCCGGTCCTCCCAGAGAAGAAGGTTGTCCTCCCTGTGATTGGCCGGAGTTCATGGTGCTACTGGCTTGCGCAGCACGTCTTTGCTCCATTTCCTTTGCCTGTTGCACTTGATTGTGCACGGTTTCACTATGTCAGCCAATTGATGGGACAATTGACACATGATGTTCTGTATCCCCATGTCGATTTGCTGCCGGATAAACGATGTGGTCATGACCACAGGCTCCTCACAATGTTGTGGGGAACCTTCGTTAGACTCAGCGCTAGCCGTGAGAGGAGTTACCTTCGAAACACTTGCTGGCTCAGTGTTTCTCATTTTTGTGGCAGTTATCTTCTTTGATGCCGATGCTGGCTCCATTCTTAGGTTTTTTCCGGAGCGCAAGTGCATACGCCAACTGTATTCGAGTCCAGGCGAATCAAACAGGGGCGTTTGCTCACCTTTTCCTGTCCCACCGGGCGTGCCAATTTTTTGTTGTCGTCAAACTCTTAGGTCCAACATTTGCCCTCAACGAAGCGAAGTAACTGCCCACGATCCCACTGGCACGGTTAGTGGGGTGAGTGCTCGTTGCTCCGAGTTTTTCGTGCCACGTCTTGCCTTCCAAGCAACACCCATCTTGCCTTGGCCGTATGGTGGTTCGGCTATCCTGGCCCCACTTGAGGTAATGGTTCAGGCACCCGAGCAACCAAGGCCTTGGCACTCTATAGGATGGGGTGATTACTTTCCCTCGGCTTGGCTCATTGGTCCTCGGGCATAATCCTCCCTCGGGGGGGGGGGGGGGGGGGGGGAGGTTTCTCCAGTATAATGCTCCCCGAGGACCTTCTTAGGTTCACTCTCTATGGCAAAATACATTTTTACCCCTTGTCATATGGCTTGCCTTCACACCATATTTCCCCTTTTCTTCTCTCAATCCTCGGCCGACGACCTATTTATTTTTGGGTGTTAACAGTATCAACCAAGCTCTAGAAATCCCACAAACCCTAACAATCAAACAAAATACCTGTAGGGAACCTTCTCAAGTGGCATGTGGTGCTGTAGGACTTGAGAAGTGAGTGCTTCTGTGTTAGAAGCAGTCTAATAGGTCAGAAGGAGTCTATGAGAGGAGTTTACAGTAGGTAGAGCTGTGTGAAGAAAACTACCAAGAGTTCTTTTAACCTAGGGAGGTGTAAAAGGTGTAAACTATTTTGAAAAATAGTGGAAATACTTACTGGAAGTGAGGAGTGGATGTAGCCCAGAGATTTGGGTGAACCACTATAAATTACTGTGTTATTTATTGCTTTCCAAATCATTTGTTTGCACCTTGTGAGAAAAACTCTCCATAAGGAGAAGATTTGTGAAAACTGAGAAGTGTCAGTCATGACCCTTCTTGCCTATAACTGTTATTGAGATAACTAAGTTTTCAACCTTTCTCACTCCTCTCCATATTTATAACTTATAGTTGAAACTCTAGAAATGATGTTCGAAAAAAATTATATCTTTATCACTAGCTTAGCACTACTTAAAAGCAATCAAATAGAAACACTGTGAGAAGCATTGAGGGAAGAACCTTCTGACCCTTCTCAACTCTATCATATAGTTGAGAAGATAGATCAATCACCCTTCTATGCTCGTAATATAAGTTAAGAAGAATTGTTTTGACTCACCCTTCTTAACACATTTCATTACTATCTTAAATCTACATTATACTTGTGAAGAAAGTTCTTTTCTTGCATGTGAATTTTGAAAAGGGTCACAATTCCAACCCCCCCTTCCTTGTGACATTGGTGACTTCAATTGATATCAAAGCTCGGCCTCTGGGTTGAGCTCACTCAACAGTGAGAGAGGAAAAGATTCTGGAAGAAGTCATGGCCAACCAAATTCTGTTACCTTCCTACCTGTTGGTGCTTCATCAAACAGACCACCTGGGTTCAATGGTGAACACTACTACTACTGGAAAAATCAAGTGAAGTTGTTCCTTGAGTCTCAAGAGACAGACATATGGGACATTGTTGAGAATGGTCCATATGTTCCCACCATAGCAGGTCCTGTACCAAATAGCCTTATTCCTAAACCAAAGACTGATTGGACCGTGGATGAGAAACATCGTGTATTACCAAATGCTAAAGCCAAGTATTACCTAACTTGTGCTTTGGGAAGAGCATAATATGACAAGATAGTGGGAAAGGATACTGCTAAGGAAATACGGGATACACTGCAAACTGCTCATGAAGGAACTGATCAGATCAAAGAAGCAAAGAAGGGCATGCTCATCCATGAGTTTGAGTTGTTCAAAATGACTGAAGAAGAAACCATTGATGAAATGTTCAGTAGATTCACTACAATTAGCAATGGGTTAAGTGCTCTGGGAAAAATCTATCCAAATCCTGAGAAGGTTAACAAGCTTCTCAAGTGTCTTCCACCAGCTTGGAGACCAAAGAAGACTGCTATAGAAGAAGCAAAAGACCTGTCTTCATTAGAGATTGATCATCTGATGGGTTCACTAAAAATCCATGAACAAGAACTCCTGGAGGAACTGCATCCTAAGAGGAAGACAATAGCTTTGAAAGATTCTCAGAAAGAAGACAACTCCTCCTCCCAAAAAGGGAAGTCACTGGCACTTAAATCTTCTCAAATAGATGAAGAAGAGCAAGAAACTGAGGATGATACAGAAGGAGAAGAATTAGCCCTGATATCTAAGAGAATCAACAGATGGCTTAACAACAAATGAAGAGTAAAACCAAATTTCAGAAGGGACACATTTAAAGGAGAAGGAAATAAATCAAAATTCACTTGCTTTGAATGCAAGAAGCCTGGTCATATGAATCAAGATTGTCCTCTTCTAAATAAGAAGAGTCCAAGAAAGTTTACACCTGAGAAGAAAGCTTTAATGGCAACATGGGATGATTCAGAAGAATCATCAAGTGAACATGATGAGGAAACAACAAATCTTTGTCTCATGGCAGAAATAGATCAAGAAGAGGTACAAAACTCTGAACCCTCTAAATGTGATTCTTGCAAAGAAATAGAATCCTCCTTTGAAAGCTTGCTTTATGATTCAAACATTCTTTCTCAAAAATGCATGTTGTTTAAAGATCAGTTATGTGTTTTGAAAAAAGAAAATGAGGAGCTAAAAACTCAAAATGAAAGATTGGGAAAAACAGTTCACACCTTACAAAAATCTCATTTCAAACTATCTGAACAAATCAAGCTTTTCAACATAAAAACTCAGAGAAGCCCATGGTGTCTAACTTGGAACTTGAAAAGGAAAATACAATGCTTAGAAAACAAGTTAGTGACTTAACAAATGAGCTTATGATATGTGCACAAAGTCTTGAAGCTTCTCAAGAAGGGTTAACACCTTCTGAATAAGATCAATTATATAAGAAAAGAAACAGAAAGCCCAAAATCAAGTGCTTAAATTGTAAGCAAACTGGGCATCATTTTTCTGTCTGTAGAAACAAGCGAAAAGATCCCATGAATTTTAAAACTAACCCTCAAGGACCCAAAGACAAATGGGTACCTAAATCATTGTCAAAAACAAATGCAGGCATGCCTCATAGCATCAAGAAGAAAGCTGTGGTACCTAGACAGTGGATGCTCAAGGAACATGACAAGGGAGAAGGATAAGTTCCTCTCCATGGAGAGCTTTGATGGTGGACTTGTTATGTTTGGCAACAATGACAAAGGCTTCATCAAAGGAGTAGGTACAATAGGTAAAATAAACTCTGCTCAGATTCAAAATGTTCAATTTGTGAAAGGGCTCAAACATAACTTACTTATTGTAAGTCAGTTATGTGATTCTGGACATGAAGTGACCTTTAAATCTGATGTATGTAAAATAAACAGTTTGGAGTCTGGAAAAACTATTTTTACTTGTCATAGAACAAAAAACCTCTATAGCATCTGTCTTGATGATCTACCTGATCAAATGTGCTTAATATCTAAAGAATATGATAAATGGATGTGGCATAGGAGATTTGGTCACATTAGCATGAAAACTCTTTCAAAATTATCCAAACTTGAATTAGTCAAAGGACTTCCAAAGATTAAGTTTGAGAAGGATAAATCATGTGAAGCATGCATTCAAGGAAAACATGTTAAATCATCTTTTAAACCCATCACCATGATATACACTCAAAGACCTTTGCAACTTCTGCACATGGATCTTTTTGGTCCTACTAAGCATGCTAGCCTAAGTGGAAAAATATATGGAATTGTTATAGTTGATGACTACTCTAGATTCACATGGGTAATTTATCTAATGAACAAAGATGAGGCCTTTGAAAGTTTCAAAAACTTTTTTAAGAAAGTTCAAAATGAGAAGGGTTCTAACATTATTGCAATTAGAAGTGACCATGGAGGAGAATTTGAAAATGTTGTATTTAAAACCTTTCTTGAAGAGAATGGTGTGTCTCACAACTTTTCTTGTCCAAAAACTCCTCAACAGAATGGTGTAGTTGAAAGAAAAAACAGAACATTGCAAGAAATGGCTAAAACATTGCTCAATGATTCAGAGATTGAAAAATATTTTTGGGCAGAAGTAGTGAACACTGCTTGTTACATTTTGAACGGAGGAACCATTAGAAAAACTTTGAACAAAACCCCATATGAACTCTCGAAAGGAAAGAAACCCATCATCTCTTACTTCCATGTTTTTGGGTGTGACTACTATGTTTTTAACAACAAGGATAATTTAGGAAAGTTTGATGCAAAATCTGATCCTGCTTTATTTCTAGGATATTCTCTCACATCAAAAGCATATAGAGTTTATAATCTTAGGACTAAGGATGTAGAAGAAAGCATGCATGTGATGTTTATTGAAACTAACAGTTCAACAGATAGAAATGAAGATGATGAGATCAATACAGATGAGATAGGTGAGAAGGGTGTTGAACCAAGTGTTCTCAGCCTCAAAAGCTCTGAGATTCTTCTCTTCTGAATTAGCACCTAACCCTTCTCAGCCTCAAAATAATACAATTTATCACCCAACTCAAGCTTCTGTGCTACCTAGAAGTTGGAGATTAGTGACTCACCATCCTCAAGAACAAATTATTGGAGAAACTTCTGAACCGGTAAGAACTAGAAGCTCATTCAGAAGAGAAGAATCTCAGAGTGCCCTTATCTCAGCAATAGAACCAAAGAACATAAATGAAGCAATTGTTGATGAATCTTGGGTAGAAGCAATGCAAGAAGAGCTTGCTCAATTTGAGAAGAATGAGGTATGGAACTTAGTCCCATCTCAGCAAGAAGAGCTTGCTCAATTTGAGAAGAATGAGGTATGGAACTTAGTCCCATCTCCTACACATCAATCTGTTATTGGAACTAAGTGGGTATTCAGAAATAAAATGGATGAGAATGGTAAAGTCATCAGAAACAAAGCAAGGTTAGCTGCTCAGAGATACAATCAATAGGAAGGAATTGATTATGATGAAACTTTTGCTCCTGTTGCTAGATTAGAAGCAATTAGAATACTTCTTGCTTATGCTGCTCAAAAACATTTCAAACTCTTTCAAATGGATGTCAAAAGTGCTTTTCTCAATGGTTTTCTAAAGGCTTAAATATATATTCTGCCCCTGCAATTATCACCATAATCTAGTTATACCCCTGTAAAAATAAAAACTTTAAAACTACCCTTGCAAATATAAATCACTTACGGTTATGCCCCACGGTCAGCTTCCCATATAAAAAAATAATTTAAATAAGGTTTAAATATATGTTCTGCCCCTGCAAATATCACCATAATCCAGTTATGCCACTGCAAATATCAGCATAATAGAAAAATTAAAGATTTTGACAAGGGCATAACTGGATTATAGTGATATTTGCAGGGGCATAACTGGATTATGGTGATATTTGCAGGGGTAAAACATATATTTAAACCTTATTTAAATTATTTTTTTGGATGAGAAACTGACCGAGGGGCATAACCGTAAGCGATTTATATTTGCAAGGGTAATTTTAAAGTTTTTATTTTTACAGGGGTATAACTGGATTATGGTGATATTTGCAGGGGCAAAACATATATTTAAGCCTTTTCTAAATGAGGAAGTGTATGTACACCAACCTCCTGGTTTTATTGATGAGAAACATCCAAACCATGTTTTAAACTGACTAAGGCACTCCATGGTCTCAAACAAGCTCCTAGAGCTTGGTATGAAAGACTGAGTACCTTTCTTCTCAAAAATGGTTTTTCAAGAGGAAAAATAGATGTTACTCTCTTTAGAAAAACTCTCAAAGATGAACTCTTAATTGTTCAAATTTATGTTGATGACATCATCTTTGGAGCTACCAATGAAAAGCTATGTAATGACTTTGGAAAATTAATGATGAGTGAGTTTGAGATGAGCTTAATGGGTGAGCTAAGATATTTTCTTGGGTTGCAAATCAAACAACTTAAGAAGGGAATCTTCATTTCTCAAGAGAAGTATATCAAACACCTTCTTAAGAAGTATAAAATGAGTGATGCAAAGGCTATGGCAACTCCAATGCACCCTTCTGAAGTATTGAAAAAGATGAGAAGGGTAAGCCTGTTTCTGAAAAGGAGTACAGAGGAATGATTGGTTCCTTATTATATTTAACTGCAAGTAGACCAGACATAGTCTTCTAAGTTGGACTATGTGCAAGGTTTCAAACTACTCCAAAGAAATCTCATCTATGTGCTGTTAAAAGAATTTTTAGATACCTTGTTGGAACACCTAACATTGGTCTATGGTACAAAAAGAGAACACATTTTGAGCTTATAGGGTATTCTGATGCTGACTATGCTGGAGACAAAATTGAAAGAAAAAGCACAAGTGGTTCATGTCAGTTGCTTGGGGAGTCACTCATCTCATGGTCATGTAGAAAACAAAACACAATTGCCCTATCAACCACAGAAGCAGAATATGTTTCAGCTGCTGGTTGCTGCTCTCAAATACTTTGGATCAAGAATCAATTTGAAGGCTTCTCTTTAAGCTATTCAGGTATTCCTATATTCTGTGACAATACTAGTGCTATAAATTTATCTAAAAATCCAATTCAACACTCAAGATCCAAGCATATTGATATTAAATGTTCCGAACTGGGCCAAACTTGGCATTTGGGCCCAACCCATTGCTGCCTTTCACCGCGCCCGGATCCAACGGACCAAACCCGCTCAGCTGATCCAATTGTGCGGGCACGACACCCTACTCTACAAATATGGGACTCGCTCACCATTTCTAGGTACACTTTCCATTCCCGTCTCTATTACCTCTTCACTTCCCTTGCTAACTTAGGCATCAGAGTGCCTGCAGGTACCCCACCCGAGGCCTGGGAGAAGCACACCTCGTCCAATCCAAGGTCCAGTTTCAACCACCCGAAGTCATCCTTCCGTCCTCGCAGCACACATTCATCCGAGGTAACTACTTGTACTTCGGAACCGAACATTGGTGACAACAGTAGGAGAAATCACTCCCTAGGCATGATCTCGGGTGGCTCATCCGATTTTACCACGGAAACCAAAAAGTCTTTGAAACGCAAATGGAGAGAAATAGCCAGCTTGACCTCCAATCCAGCCTCGACCTCGGCTTCACCCAGGAAGCCACTCTTTTTCTCGGACGAAGATTACCTCCTAGGCGAGCCGAACAAATTCATTCCCCTCATCATCTCGGCCCACATGCTCGATGTCGAGGTGAAACGGATCCTAGTCGATCAGGGGAGTACGGCAGACATCATGTTCCAAGACCTCCTCTCGAAGTTCGAGCTATCCCTCGCAGACTTGCACCCCTACCTCAAAAATGACTTATGCGGACTGGGCGAGGAGCGGTCCTGCCCTCTAGGCTACGTGGACATCATGGAAACCTATGGGAGGAAGAAACTCGCCCGGACCATCAGAACCACTTTTCTGGTGATACTGCTCGTCACCCCCTACCACTGCGTCATCGGAAGACCAACCTTGGCCAAGCTCGGCGACGTGGCCTCCACCATGCATTTGAAGATGAAATTTCACACTCTGACAGGGAGCATCGTGACCCAGACAGCTCTGAAGATGAGGACGATGACGACCTGCCAGGGAGCTGAAAATGAGAATCAAGCGCCCCGAGCCCCAAGGAGAGTTCATCGAAATCCCCCTGGGGAGCGATCAGACAAAGACCGTCAAAGTGGGCGCCGACTTCGGGGAAGCCCTCAGAAAAAAGCTAGTCACTTGCCTGCGACGAAATGCCGACCTATTCGCGTGGTCCGCCTCCGAAATGCCTGGAATTCCCCTTGATGTAGCATGTTATCACTTGGCAGTCAATCCCGACGCCAAGTGCGTGGCACAGCGGCGCCGAGCTCAAAGCGATGAGAAGGCCCAAGCGGCGGAAAAAACGGTGGGAGACCTCTTTGCTGCAGGCTTCATCAAAGAAGTGAAATACACCACTTGGCTGTCCAATGTGGTACTGATCCAAAAGAGCAACGGAAAATGGAGAATGTGTGTGGACTACACCGATCTCAACAAAGCCTTCCCTAAGGGCGCCTTTCCCATCCCCAGCATTGACAGGCTAGTCGACAGCGCCTCCGGGTTTCGGCTTCTACCCTTCCTAGACGCCTACTCCAGCTACAACCAGATTGTGATGAACCCTCCGGACCAGGAGAAAACAGCCTTCATGACGAACCAAGGGAATTACTGCTACAGAGTGATGCCCTTTGGGCTAAAAAACGCGGGAGCCACTTATCAGCGGATGATGAACAAGGTAGTTTACAAGCAAATTGGCCGGGTCGTGGAGGTCTACCTCGACGACATGATCGTGAAAAGAAAACCCGACGATGGCCACCTAGCCAACCTCCAAGAAATATTTGACGAAGCCAGAAAGAACAACCTCAAGTTCAATCCCGAAAAGTGCACCTTTGGTGTCCGAGGCGGGAAGTTCCTTGGTTTTAGTTTAACCGAAAGGGGGATTGAGGCTAACCCGGACAAATGCCGGGCCGTGGCTGACATGCGCCCCCCAACCACTAAAAAGGAAGTGCAAAAGTTAACAGGCATGATCGCAGCCCTCTCCAGATTCATCTCCAGTGCGGCCAATCGTTCTCTCCCCTTTTTCAAAGTCATGAAGAAAGGCATGGATTTCTAGTGGATGCCTGAATGCGAGAGCGCCCTCGCCGAGCTCATGAGAACACTCTACGGACTAGCCCAAACTTGGCATTTGGGCCCAACCCATTGCTGGCTTTCACCGAGCCCGGATCCAACGGACCAAACCCGCTTATCTGATCCAACGGTGCGGGCAGGGCTCCCTGCTCTATAAATATGGGACTCGCTCACCATTTCCAGGTACGCTTTCCATTCCCGTTTCTATTACATCTTCACTTCCCTTGCTGACTTAGGCATCGGAGTGCTTGCAGGTACCCCACCCAAGGCGCGGGAGAAGCACACCTCGTCCAATCCGAGGTCCAGTTTCAACCACCCGAAGTCATCCTTCCGTCCTCACAGCGCACATTCACCCGAGGTAAATACTTGTACTCCGGTACCGAACATTAACCATCATTTCATTAGGGATCATGTGCAAAAGAAAGATATTGAACTTGTTTTTGTGGATACTAAACATCAATTGGCTGATATATTTACTAAACCTCTTTTAGAAGAAAGTTTTAGTTATATTAAAAGCATGCTTTATATCATTGAAACCCCCTCAGATGAAAAGGGTCACGACCAGCAACCTTCTCAGACATGAGAAGGGTCATAACCCTCAACCTTCTCAATTCAT
Source organism: Astragalus glycyphyllos (assembly GCA_963573325.1). Classification (NCBI taxonomy): domain Eukaryota; kingdom Viridiplantae; phylum Streptophyta; class Magnoliopsida; order Fabales; family Fabaceae; genus Astragalus; species Astragalus glycyphyllos. The sequence continues at coordinate 20,764,385 of OY754308.1, forward strand.
GAGAAGGGTCATCAGAACAATATGACCATAAAAATAAAAAAAGATTTTATGTTTGTTTGTCTTTTGTTTACTTATTATGTGCATTTAAGTGTTTATTCCTTCGTTATTCTTTTTGTCTTAGGTTTAGATTTATTAAAAATCCAAAAATAGGATCCTAGCCGTTACAACGGTTATTCTCCCTTGTTATCTCTCTTTGTCACACGTCTTATCAACAGTTACACACATCAGTTAATGATGTTGTAACCGTTGTGCAATAACCGTTCTAAAGTGATTAAAATCACTTCACTTCCTTCCTCTTCCATTCACGAAACCGTTCTCTCTCTCTCTCTCTCTCTCTCTCTCTCTTATCTCTCAAAATCACTTGCTCTCAAATGGTAAGAACCAAAAATACTGAACCCACTTCATCCTATTCTGATTTCAAATCGCAAGAACAGAATCCAAACTTTGTCCTTCTTGGTTCACCACAACATATTGTTGACATAAAACCCCTAAAATAACGTCCAGCAAAAATGAAACATACTCCCAGTGAAAATCTAACACGATCAATGCGAGTGAAGTTTCATTCCACTTCTAAGAACACCACTGGAACTTCCTCTGATGCTCCCATTGATTTAGAGAAAAATGAAAGCTCTCTTGCACGAGAAACAAAGCAAACTCCCGTTGTTGAGAAGAAGGTTGAATCTTCCCAACCAGTTACCAAAACTGGTGCAAAGAAGATTCCTGAGAAGAAGATGATGGATAAAGGGAAGAAGGTTGAGATTTCCTTGCTTCCTAGTGGCAAGAAGGGTGAAGGGTTGAAGAAAAGGAAACAACCAGAGATGACCAAGTGGAGTTCAAAGGCAATAATCTCAGGAACTTTTTATTCTCTAGAAGAAATTGAGAGATGTGGATGGAACATCACCCCATTTCTCACACAACAGAAATGGGAGAGATTTATCTCTTTAGATGATTTGGTATACAAAGAGAAAGTCAGAGAATTCTATGAAAATGCCACTTTCCAAACTGATCCTCCAAGAATCACCTCATGGATTAGAGAAAGAGTATTTTCCATCTCCTCTCTATCACTTGGTAAAGCCCTAAACATACCAGATGAAGGAACTCAAATGTACGAAGAATCATGGTACAATCTCATAGGCATTTCTATTCAAGAACTAAAAGCCACCCTTTTTAAAGGCCCTTCTCTCCCTATCACATCCCCAAATCTCAAAGATATGGCCAGAATACTTCACCATATTTGTTCTCACACCCTTCTCCCTAGAGCTCGATCCTTTGAGAAGGGTACTACTGGTGATTGCATGATCCTATATCATCTCAAGACAGAGAAACCTATCAGCCTTCCCTTTCTCATGCTCCACCATATGATGAATGCAATAAAGGCCGAAAAGACTTCAGTATCTCTTCCATATGGTAAAGCTCTCACTAGGGTATTCAATCACTTTCTGATTGAGATAACAATGGATGAGGGAGTCATAGAAACAAAACCTTTCACTGTTAAGAATCTAAGGCTTATGGTGTAACACCCCGGAAATAATTTAATTAAAATAGTTGATTGAATTATTAAAATAATTTGGAGGCGGGATATAGATAAATTAAAAGGTTAATATTTTATATGCGTAGGAGGTGAAACGAGTAAAGGAGGTGGTGACGTAGAGAGCCCAGTGGTTACTGAGCCCTCAACTTAAACCCTGGGGGTTTAAGCCAAACCCTCATTCGCAGCAAGCAAAAGAAAAACGACAGTGAGAGTGAGAGAGAGAGCACGCGGCGCAAAGAGGGAGAGAAGAGGAGGGTTTCGCGAAGAATTTCAAAAGGAGATCGTTCGTGTTGCTGTGGTTTTGTTCGTGTCTCGTTCGTCGTGTTCCGGAGCTTACGTTATTCAAGGTAAGGGTGGGCTTAACCTTGATAATGGGTTGATGATAATTATGTGTGGGTAGTCTAGGGTTTTGTTGAATTGTTCGTGTTGTTGCATATCGTGTTTTCGTTGAGATTGGTGCTTTGATGATTGTTGCACGTTATTGTGATTTGTTTCGTTATTTGTTGTTGCGTGATTGTTGTATCACGATGATGGTGTTGTTATTGATCGTGTTTTTGTTGTTGCTGTGCGTGGTTGATTGTTGTTGTCGCGTTGTCGAATTGTCGTTTTTGTTGTGGTGGTTGCGGTGTCGTTGCCGTTAGGGTTTGGTGTTTGGCAATTTAGCGATTCTGGACACAGGTTCGGTTTTTCTAAAACTGGCGCTGTTTGGTTGATCCAAAAATTATGAGGTTGATTGTTTTTAAAAATAGACTTAACGCCGGTCGTTTTGGCACTGGTTTCGACAAATTCGGAGTTGTATAGCTCGAGTTATAGGCGATACAAGTTAGGTTAAAATTCTGGAAACGATTTGGGTATAGATTCGGTATTTCGGTGACTGGGAACGTTGTATTGACCTAAAAATTATGTGGTTTATTTTTCTGGAAAATAGACTTAATGCTTGTTAATTTGGCACTGGTTTGGTTGCGTTTAGAGTTGTGTAGCTCGAGATATGAATTCCACAAGTTAGAGTAAGATTCTGGAAACAATCTGGACACAGGGTCAGTGTTTTGGTTACCACGTTTTCAAAAGAACTCCTTTTCGAACGAATCCAATTTCTTTGAAAACTAGACAAACTTTTCCCCAGTTTATGCACAAGTTTCATGCAATTTGATTGAGTTTTGGTCACTTTGGAATTGCTTGAATTTGAAGGACAGAAACTGTCCTCTTTTGCAACTAGCCTGTGTGCTTTTCGAAAACTGTACCTATTGGACACTCTCCTTCAAAAACTGAACTTAGGGATGATAACCAGACCCATAGGGCTTTCCAACAAGTATTTATTTGTTGAAATCCGATGTCGTTTGCTATTTTAATTAATTCACTGAAGTAGGTGCGATGTGCCTAGGCGCTGTGCGCCAGTCTTGTGCGTGGTGTGCGTGCGTTATGTCCGCGTTGTGGAGCCGTCTGGTGTTAATATTTCAGGTGCGGTGCTGGTATGCTCAGGAGAGTTTAGTGGTAGCTGTGATGCTACAACTTGGTGCTATTTTTGGTGAAATCATTTGTTTTGATTCTGGTGATATAGTATTTATTTTAAATACTTGTTATGGTGAGTTGGTGCATAATCATGGTGTCGCATTGTCATATGCATGTTTTGGTGATATAGGCTCTGCCTCTGGTGTTTATTGGTGATATGCCCGTCGTGGCTCATTTTGGTGATCGGTACCGCATGCATATGCCCACTGGAGGGGTTGCATATCATCCCATTGTCTATGAATGTTATAACTTTGGTGGTTCACTGTCAAATGGACTTTTCCTTTGGTATCTGGTGCTGTGATATGGTGTAATTGTATTGTGTTGCTGTAGTTACCTGATGCTAGCATATTTTTATCATCTGCTTATTACCTCTGTTAGACTCACCCCTTCTGCTTGGAATGTTGCTCTCATGCGGCAACGCTGCAGGTGATCGCTAGTGCTCGTGGAGGAATTGCTAGGTTTTGCTTCCTCTCTCGTTTGGGTCTGTGTCAGCTCTGATATGTAGCACCGGGGAGTCGTTAGTTATCGTTTTGAACTATTATTTTAGTTATTGGAAATTGTTTTAATTAATTTTGGAGATGTCTCTAATTGTTAATTCTGGAGATGTTTAAACTGGTTAATATTTCCGCTGCTTGGTGATTTCTTTTATATAAATTATTTTGGAGATTTTTTTTTGGAATAAATGGTGTTTTTTTTTTAAAATGGTGAAAAATGTAGCGCCCTTCGAGGTGACTCTGATAATTGTCTATTTAGTTGTAATAGTAAAAGGGGGGTGTTACATTAGTGGTATCAGAGCAGTTCGGTCTGTCCAGCCAAGTTGTCGAGTCGTCGAGTCGAGTAACACTTGAGTAATTGTTACTCGTTTCTGATTATAGTTTCTGTTGCAGTGTTAGGTTGAAATGGCAGGACGGAACGATGCTGCACTCGCTGCTGCTTTGCAGGCTGTGGCTCAAGCTGTGGAGAATAACCCAGGTGCTGCTGGTGATGCGGGGTCGCGCAGTTTGGCTACGTTTTAGAGGGAGAATCCTCCTACCTTTAAGGGCAAGTATAACCCTGATGGTGCTTTGGCGTGGCTGAAAGAGATGGAGAGAATCTTTCGTGTTATGGATTGCTTTGAGGCGCAGAAAGTCAGGTATGGTACTCATATGCTAGCAGAGGAGGCTGATGACTGGTGGTTGGAGGTGAGGCAGAGGTTGGCGACTGTGAATGAAGAGGTCACTTGGGGTGTGGTCAGCAGAGAATTTCTGAGAAAGTATTATCCTGAAGATGTCCGTGGGAAGAAAGAGATTGAGTTTCTGGAGCTGAAGTAGGGTAATATGTCGGTGACTGAGTATGCTGCCAAGTTCATTGAATTGGCGAAGTTCTATCCACATTATGGTGAGGCTGGTGCTGAATTCTCCAAATGCATCAAGTTTGAAAATGGGTTGCGGGCTGATATCAAGAAGGCGATAGGGTATCAGAAAATTCGGGTGTTCTCGGAGTTGATTGACAGCTGCAGAATCTTCGAGGAAGACAGTAATGCTCATTCTAGAGTCATGAGGGATAGGCAGAAGAATTTCTCGAGTCGTGGGAAGCCGTATGAGGTTCCAGCTGGTAAGGGCAATCAGAGAACTGCTGTGGGTAAGAGACCTAGTGGGGGAGATGCTGCTGCTAGTGTGGTATGTTACAAGTGTGGTAAACCCGGTCATAAGCGTCCTGACTGTCCAGGTGATGTGAAGAAGTGCTACAAGTGTGGTAAAGAGGGTCATATGGCGTCTAGCTGTGATCGAAAGGATGTGTTATGCTACAACTGTGGTGAGGGTGGTCATATCAGCACTCAGTGTCCTAAACCGAAGAAAGAAAGGTCCGTTGGGAAGGTGTTCGCTCTGGCGGGGTCAGATGCAGTGAATGAGATCAGAGGTACATGCTATATTAATAATTCTCCTCTTATTGCTATTATTGATACTGGTGCTACCCATTGTTTTATTGCTACTGCATGTGTTGAGAAATTAGATCTTGTTTTATCTTCTATGTTGAGGGAGATGGTTATCGATACTCCGGCTAAGGGTTCGGTGACTACCTCGGTTGTTTGTGCTAAATGCCCCTTATCGATATTCGGTAATGATTTTCTCGTTGACTTGATTTGTTTGCCGCTGAGCGGAATGGATGTTATTCTAGGTATGGACTGGTTAGTTGATAACCATGTTCATATCAACTGTCATGAAAGGTCTGTGAGTTTCTTTTCTCCTGAAGAGGAAGAGTCTGGTTTGTTGTCTGCTGGTCAGTTGCATAGGGTAATGAGGGAAGACGTCCAGTTGTTTTCATTAATGGCGTCATTGTCTGCTGAGAGTCAAGCGAAGGTTGATGAGTTGCAGGTGGTGCGAGAGTTTTCTGAGGCTTTTCCCGACGAGATTCCGGATGTACCACCAGAGAGAGAGGTTGAGTTTGCTATTGATCTGGTACCTGATACTAAACCTGTGTCTATGGCACCGTATAGAATGTCTGCATCTGAATTGTCAGAACTGAAGAAGCAACTCGAGGATCTGCTTGAAAAGAAATTTGTGAGGCCAAGTGTGTCGCCGTGGGGAGCTCCAGTGTTGTTGGTGAAAAAGAAAGATGGTAGTATGAGGTTGTGCGTAGACTATCGGCAGCTGAATAAGGTGACTATTAAGAACAAGTATCCGCTTCCGAGGATTGATGACTTAATGGATCAGTTGGTGGGTGCTCAGGTGTTCAGTAAAATAGATTTGAGATCGGGTTATCATCAGATCAAGGTGAAAGACGAAGACATTCAGAAGACAGCTTTCAGAACCCGTTATGGGCATTATGAGTATTCCGTGATGCCTTTCGGTGTGACTAATGCGCCGGGAGTGTTCATGGAGTACATGAATCGTATCTTTCGTGAGTATCTGGATCGGTTTGTGGTGGTATTCATTGACGACATCCTAATTTATTCTAAGTCAGAAGAGGAGCATGCAGAACATCTGAGATTGGTATTGGAAATTCTGAGGGACAGGAAATTATATGCGAAGCTGTCTAAGTGTGAGTTTTGGTTGAAAGAGGTTAGCTTTCTGGGTCATGTTATTTCGGGGAATGGAATTGCCGTGGATCCGTCTAAGGTTGATGCCGTGTTACAATGGGAGTCTCCGAAGTCAGTTACTGAGATTAGAAGTTTTCTGGGTCTGGCAGGTTACTATAGGAGGTTTATAGAAGGATTTTCGAAGTTGGCACTTCCGTTGACTCAGTTGACTTGCAAGGGTAAAGCTTTCATCTGGGATGACTGTTGTGAAGAGAGCTTCAAAGAATTGAAGAAGAGGTTGACGACGTCTCCTGTTCTGACGTTGCCTAATCCGGAAGAGTCGTTTGTGGTGTATTGTGATGCTTCCAAGATGGGGTTGGGAGGTGTGCTTATGCAGAATGGTAAGGTAGTTGCCTATGCGTCGAGACAGTTGAGGACTCATGAGAAGAACTACCCTACCCATGATTTAGAACTTGCTGCAGTTGTGTTCGCGTTGAAAATTTGGAGACATTATCTGTATGGTTCGAGGTTTGAGGTGTTCAGTGATCATAAGGGTTTGCAGTATCTGTTTGATCAGAAAGAGTTGAATATGAGACAGCGCAGATGGTTGGAGTTGCTGAAAGACTATGACTTTAGCTTGAACTATCATCCGGGAAAGGCTAATGTGGTAGCTGACGCTTTAAGTCGAAAGACGTTGCATATGTCAGCAATGATGGTTAGAGAACTCGAATTAATTGAGCAGTTCAGGGATATGAGTTTGGTTTGTGAAGTGACGCCTCAGAGTGTCAGATTGGGGATGTTGAAGATTGATAATGAATTCATGGCTAGCATTCGAGAAGCTCAGAAGTTAGATGTTAAATTAGTTGACCTGATGGTTGGGATTGATCAATCCGAGAATAAAGACTTTGAGTTGGATGCGCAGAATGTATTGAAGTACCGTAGAAGAATCTGCATTCCTGATGATGACGAGATGAAAAGAGCAATTTTAGAAGAAGGTCATAGGAGTAAGTTGAGTATCCATCCGGGAGCTACAAAGATGTATCAGGATCTGAAGAAGATGTTTTGGTGGCCTGGTATGAAGCGTGATGTGGCGCAGTTTGTGTATTCCTGCTTGACTTGTCAGAAATCGAAGGTTGAGCATCAGAAGCCTGCTGGGTTGATGCAACCGTTGGAGATTCCGGAATGGAAGTGGGATAGTATTTCTATGGATTTCGTGATAGGGTTACCTAATACTGTGAGGGGGCACGATTCGATTTGGGTGATTGTGGATAGATTGACGAAGTCTGCTCATTTTATTCCTATCAATATCACGTATCCGGTGTCGAGATTGGCAGAGATTTATATTCAGGTGATTGTGAAGTTGCATGGTGTTCCTTTGTGCATTGTGTCTGACAGAGATCCTAGGTTCACTTCTGATTTCAGGAAGAGTTTGCAAGAAGCGTTGGGTTCTAAATTGAGGTTGAGTTCAGCTTATCATCCTCAAACTGATGGACAGACAGAGAGGACCATTCAGTCGTTGGAAGACTTGTTGAGATCTTGTGTTCTTGAGCAGGGAGGTGCGTGGGATACTCACCTTCCGTTGATCGAGTTTACTTACAACAATAGTTACCATTCTAGCATCGGGATGGCACCGTTCGAGGCATTGTATGGTCGGAGATGTAGGACTCCGTTGTGTTGGCATGAATCTGGGGAGAGTATTGTTCTTGGACCCGAGGTTGTTCGAGAGACTACTGAAAAGGTGAAATTGATCCGTGAGAAAATGAAAGCGTCGCAGAGTAGACAGAAGAGCTATCATGATAAGAGAAGGAAGGATTTAGAATTCCAAGCTGGTGATCATGTGTTTTTGAGAGTCACGCCTATGGCTGGTGTTGGGCGTGCATTGAAGACAAAGAAGTTGACTCCTCGTTTCATTGGACCGTATCAGATCACTGAGAGAATTGGTAATGTTGCTTATAGGGTGGCCTTGCCGCCTAATCTTTCGAATTTGCACGATGTATTTCATGTGTCGCAACTTCGGAAGTATATTTCGGATCCGTCCCATGTGATTCCGATGGATGATGTGCATGTGCGGGATAATCTCACTGTGGAGACAATTCCTGTGCGAATTGAAGATCGTGAAGTGAAGACTTTATGTGGCAAAGAGATAAACCTGGTGAAAGTGGTCTGCTTAGGAGCTGCTGGTGAAAGCATGACATGGGAGTTGGAGAGCAAGATGCGAGAGTCCTATCCGGAGCTGTTTGAATCAGGTATGTTTTCGAGGACGAAAGATTCTAAGTGGGGGAGGGTTGTAACACCCCGGAAATAATTTAATTAAAATAGTTGATTGAATTATTAAAATAATTTGGAGGCGGGATATAGATAAATTAAAAGGTTAATATTTTATATGCGTAGGAGGTGAAACGAGTAAAGGAGGTGGTGACGTAGAGAGCCCAGTGGTTACTGAGCCCTCAACTTAAACCCTGGGGGTTTAAGCCAAACCCTCATTCGCAGCAAGCAAAAGAAAAACGACAGTGAGAGTGAGAGAGAGAGCACGCGGCGCAAAGAGGGAGAGAAGAGGAGGGTTTCGCGAAGAATTTCAAAAGGAGATCGTTCGTGTTGCTGTGGTTTTGTTCGTGTCTCGTTCGTCGTGTTCCGGAGCTTACGTTATTCGAGGTAAGGGTGGGCTTAACCTTGATAATGGGTTGATGATAATTATGTGTGGGTAGTCTAGGGTTTTGTTGAATTGTTCGTGTTGTTGCATATCGTGTTTTCGTTGAGATTGGTGCTTTGATGATTGTTGCACGTTATTGTGATTTGTTTCGTTATTTGTTGTTGCGTGATTGTTGTATCACGATGATGGTGTTGTTATTGATCGTGTTTTTGTTGTTGCTGTGCGTGGTTGATTGTTGTTGTCGCGTTGTCGAATTGTCGTTTTTGTTGTGGTGGTTGCGGTGTCGTTGCCGTTAGGGTTTGGTGTTTGGCAATTTAGCGATTCTGGACACAGGTTCGGTTTTTCTAAAACTGGCGCTGTTTGGTTGATCCAAAAATTATGAGGTTGATTGTTTTTGAAAATAGACTTAACGCCGGTCGTTTTGGCACTGCTTTCGTCAAATTCGGAGTTGTATAGCTCGAGTTATAGGCGATACAAGTTAGGTTAAAATTCTGGAAACGATTTGGGTATAGATTCGGTATTTTGGTGACTGGGAACGTTGTATTGACCTAAAAATTATGTGGTTTATTTTTCTGGAAAATAGACTTAATGCTTGTTAATTTGGCACTGGTTTGGTTGCGTTTAGAGTTGTGTAGCTCGAGATATGAATTCCACAAGTTAGAGTAAGATTCTGGAAACAATCTGGACACAGGGTCAGTGTTTTGGTTACCACGTTTTCAAAAGAACTCCTTTTCGAACGAATCCAATTTCTTTGAAAACTAGACAAACTTTGCCCCAGTTTATGCACAAGTTTCATGCAATTTGATTGAGTTTTGGTCACTTTGGAATTGCTTGAATTTGAAGGACAGAAACTGTCCTCTTTTGCAACTAGCCTGTGTGCTTTTCGAAAACTGTACCTATTGGACACTCTCCTTCAAAAACTGAACTTAGGGATGATAACCAGACCCATAGGGCTTTCCAACAAGTATTTATTTGTTGAAATCCGATGTCGTTTGCTATTTTAATTAATTTGCTGAAGTAGGTGCGATGTGCCTAGGCGCTGTGCGCCAGTCTTGTGCGTGGTGTGCGTGCGTTATGTCCGCGTTGTGGAGCCGTCTGGTGTTAATATTTCAGGTGCGGTGCTGGTATGCTCAGGAGAGTTTAGTGGTAGCTGTGATGCTACAACTTGGTGCTATTTTTGGTGAAATCATTTGTTTTGATTCTGGTGATATAGTATTTATTTTAAATACTTGTTATGGTGAGTTGGTGCATAATCATGGTGTCGCATTGTCATATGCATGTTTTGGTGATATAGGCTCTGCCTCTAGTGTTTATTGGTGATATGCCCATCGTGGCTCATTTTGGTGATCGGTACCGCATGCATATGCCCACTGGAGGGGTTGCATATCATCCCATTGTCTATGAATGTTATAACTTTGGTGGTTCACTGTCAAATGGACTTTTCCTTTGGTATCTGGTGCTGTGATATGGTGTAATTGTATTGTGTTGCTGTAGTTACCTGATGCTAGCATATTTTTATCATCTGCTTATTACCTCTGTTAGACTCACCCCTTCTGCTTGGAATGTTGCTCTCCTGCGGCAACGCTGCAGGTGATCGCTAGTGCTCGTGGAGGAATTGCTAGGTTTTGCTTCCTCTCTCGTTTGGGTCTGTGTCAGCTCTGATATGTAGCACCGGGGAGTCGTTAGTTATCGTTTTGAACTATTATTTTAGTTATTGGAAATTGTTTTAATTAATTTTGGAGATGTCTCTAATTGTTAATTCTGGAGATGTTTAAACTGGTTAATATTTCCGCTGCTTGGTGATTTCTTTTATATAGATTATTTTGGAGATTTTTTTTTGGAATAAATGGTGTTTTTTTTTTTAAAATGGTGAAAAATGTAGCGCCCTTCGAGGTGACTCTGATAATTGTCTATTTAGTTGTAATAGTAAAAGGGGGGTGTTACATTATGGGGCTTAATATCTCTCCAAGAGAAGAGCAAGATGGTGGTAAGAAGAAGAAACAAAAAACTAGGGCACTATCTAGCATATCAACTGATATGGATACTGAGGAGACAATTGCTGAAGTAATCAGAAGAGAGACAAGAAGCAAGAAAAGGAATGAGAGAACAGTTGGCTTGGAAGAAATGACTCCAATCAATTTCAATGTTGAGGCCATTGTTGAACCATCCCATGAAGAAATTGGTGTAGAAGTTGGTGAAATTGAAGTTGAGAAGGATAACCCTGCACAAGTAGAGAAGAGTGCAGATATTAATGAAAGTGCAGAAGTTGAGAAGAGTGCAACAGTTGAAGAAAATCTGGATGCTGAGAAGAGGGATGAAGAAGAGATTGAGCAAGAAGGATCTGCTCATGATGGCATAACCTTTACCCAACCAAACCCATCATCACCTCTTCACCCATTATCAGAACTCCTCTTCCCTCTTTCTTCAATGACACAATGCCTACACTCCCACCCTTCTCACCCTCACTGACGTTACCTAACACCAATCCTTTCTCAGCTCCACCAATGCCTATTACATTAGCACCTCCTATTCAACCATCTCCAAATCCAACCATTTCAAGAGTCACCTCCCATAACCTAGAACAATTGCTTGCTGCTATAAATCAAGAACATGGTATCACACCGCTACAAACCTCCAATACCATAACCTCCTCAAATATAAACCAATTCCTGAACCTCAATCAGACACCTCAAGATGATTCTCCCCAGCCTATATTCCCTTCAAACAACACTCAACCCTCTGATATGCTATAAAAATTTGGGTCTCTGGATTCCTCCTTTCTTAATGCTGCACAACCTTCTGGTACAGCACATGAGAAGGTAGCTGACGAATTCAAAGAGAAAAGCCCACTTGCTGAACCTTCTGCTATGATGGAGAAAAGACTGAGTAAGATGGAGAAGATGATGAGAAGGATGAAAGCTTTGTTGAAGGATGTTCTTGAAGGACAAGCTATCATACAACCAGCCCAAAGGGTTCAAGCTGCTCGTGATGAGCAATATAAAACTTGGATTCTGCAACAGGGTATAACCACAGTTGCTCCTCACATTGTTCCACCAGAATTTGGTCCCTTTGCCTAGTTTCCAGATGTTCCTAGGCCTGCTACTTCCTCTTCCTTTGATGGGTCTTCCCCATCGAAGTAGCCCCTTAATCTTTTCTTTCTACCTCCACCTTTTTGATGTGTGACAAAAGGGGGAGAAGAGTAGATTAAGTTCTTTAGGTCTTACGATAGTGTTGACTGGTCTGCATTAGCTAGCATCTGTGTTCTAGACACCTTTTGATTGAGAATTGATCTTCTCATTGTTTGTTTTTATTTTCTTGAGCATACTGGCCACAAAGAACATAACATAATGTAATTATTACAATGATTCTTTTGATGAAATCAATGAAAATATATGTTCTTGCTTATGCTCTTGTGTATGAATTCTGAATTACGTGAAAGTTAAAATGCTAAATTTGGTTGCACAAATTCAAGGAGAGTAAAAATGAATCATGCCTTAGAAAATTTTAAAACAAAATCAGAAAACTTAATCTGTCTCAATTGAGTTTGTCAAACATCAAAAAGGGGGAGATTGTTGAGGCAAAATCCCTAATTAAGTTTTGATGATTAACAAACTTCCAATGTGAGAAGCTTAAAGTTTCTAATTTCATATGCTACTAATGTTTCTTCTTGAGTGTAAATAAGAACAGGATTATTCAAGTAAATCTCAAGAAGGTACATGCTTATGAGAAGCATCATATATGAGAAAACTAGAAAGAAGATTGCCCACAATATTTTAAAGAAGGAAACTTCCCTTGACAAGATCCAAAGATTAAGCCCATATGGTAAACTTGAGAAAGATCATCTTGAGAAGCTTCAGTTATTCATGTGGCAATATGAGAAGGATATTAAGAAGGATCAACATAAGAAGAGTCATGACAGAACCATGTAAATGGAGATGAGAAGCATCAAGTGAGAAGAGTCAAGTTGAGAAGAATCACGACCATGAGAAGGGTCATGATGAGAAGAGTCATGTTGAGAAGGGTCATAATGTAAGTATCATTCTAAGGAACATCAACATGAGAAGCACCAACTTGAGAAGCATCATGATCTATCATGTGTGAGAAAAGTCATTGTGAGAAGGGTCATAACAACAGGAAACAACTGTCTGCTGCAGAAAAGCAGAAACACAGCTGTATTGTGCAGACAACCCTTTCCAACGACTATATTCTTCATCAACGACTCTAAATCTTGGACCAGCGGTTAATACACATAATTTCATCTATAAATTAACGCTCCTGGTCGCCATTGAACCTCGTGAGAGTGCATTGAGTTCTTAACTTCCAACATTCTCAAGTGTCAAAGTTTTTTCTCATCCATACTCAGCTGCTACAAACCTGAAAGGATTCACTTTATCTATGAGTATGTATTAGGTCTTGTGTTGTTGTATTTATTTAGTACCCCATTTATATCAACCAAGCTCTAGAAATCCCACAAACCCAAACAATCAAACAAAATACCTGTAGGAAACCTTCTCAAGTAGCATGTGTTGCTATAGGACTTGAGAAGTGAGTGCTTCTGTGTTAGAAGCGATCTAATAGATCAGAAGGAGTCTATTAGAGGAGTTTACAGTAGGTAGAGTTGTGTGAAAAAAACTACCAAGAGTTCTTCTTGTCACCTAGGGAGGTGTAGAAGGTGTAAACTATTTTGAAAAATAGTGGAAATACTCACTAGAAGTGAGGAGTGGATGTAGCCCAGGGATTTGGGTGAACCACTATAAATTACTGTGTTATTTATTTCTTTCCAAATCATTTGTTTGCACCTTGTGAGAAAAACTCTCCATAAGGAGAAGATTTGTGAAAACTGAGAAGTGTCAGTCATGACCCTTCTCTGCCTATAACTGTTATTGAGATAACTAAATTTTCAACCTTTCTCACTCTTCTCCATATTTATAACTTATAGTTGAAACTCTTGAAAAGATGTTCTAAACAAATTATATCTTCATCACTAGCTTAGCACTATTTCAAAGCAATCAAACAGAAACACTGTGAGAGGCATTGAGGGAAGAACCTTCTGACCCTTCTCAACTCTATCATATAGTTGAAAAGACAAATCAATCACCCTTCTCTGCTCATCATACAAGTTAAGAAGAATTGTTTTGACTCACCCTTCTTAACACATATCACTTACTATCTTAAATGTACATTATACTTGTGAAGAAAGTTCTTTTCTTGCAGGTGAATTTAAAAAGGGTCACAATTCCAACCCCCCATTCCTTGTGACATTGTTGACTTCAGTCAGGTCCTGGTACAGATGCCTGAGTGCCTCAACGAGGTGGAAGTTGATTCCATGGCTGCTCGACCAGGGCAACAATAATCTGTGTCTGTATATAGGAAACCGCCGGGTAGGTACTGAGCGCTCTTGGGTACGACTGACTAGGAGGTAGGTTTGTCGAGCCAGGTGGGTTCTGGTCCCATGGATGTTGACTTAGGAAATACCCGCCTATACAGCCATTCCCTAATTCCAGGGCGAAGGCTTGCGCCCCTGCGTAAGCTGGATAGTTAGCCGCGGTAGAGCATCCATAGGATTATCCTTGCGGCAGACCCACCAAGTTTGCTGCCTCGGGCGGCCTTCTGGCCAATTGCACTTGTCCCTACTAAAGAGAAGTCCTATTAGTGACATTCGCCATAAACTTCCCCCTAGTGTTGCCAGTGACAAAAGTACCAGCATGAGGAATTAAAGGAGTAGGATTTACCTGATGAAAGAACGCATGCTGAGGCCCAGTCACAGTCCCACTCGCTGGACACTGTTGCATGCCTCCATTAGGATTATTAGAGGATGCCTGTTGAGGTCCAATAGGGTTGGTGTATGGCTGAGTCTGATGCGTACCTCCCATAGAAGAAGGTTGTCCTCCCTGTGATTGGCCAGGGAAACCGTGGTTCATTGTGCTACTGGCTTACGTAGCACGCCTCTGCTCCACTTTTTTGGCCTGTTGCACTTCATTGTGCACCATAGGTTTCACTATGTCAGCCAATTGGTGGGAAAGTTGGTACATGATATCGTGTATCCCCATTTCGATTTGTTGCTAGATAAACGACGTTGACGTCACCTCAGGTTCCTCATAGTCTTAAGGAGAACCGTCGTTCGACTCAACAATAACTGCGGGAGGGGCTGTCCCTGAAACACAAACTGGCTTAGTGTTTTTTGTTTTATGAGCAGCACCCTTTTTTGATGCCGACGGAGGCTCCATACTTAGGTTCCTTCTAGAGCGTAAGTGCGTACGTCAACAATAATCCAGTCTAGGCGAATCAAACGGAATTGTTCGTTCACCTGTTCCTATCTTAGTAGGCGTGCCAATTTTCGTTGTCGTCAAACTCTTAGGTTCTAGTCGTGGGCTCGGCCAGAGGTTTAGACAGTCTTTGATTCCTATGTTCTCCAAGATAATGCGTCGAGGAGGGAACTCTGCTCCTCGACTGTGTTTAACCTGACTCCTCTAGAAAGGGTCGGGTTAGGTGAAAGCGACGCGAGGGTTGGATTATGTTACTGGCCTAATGCATAAAGTAAAATAAAGATAAAAATGCTGTAAAGAAGATAAAATTGAAATAAAACGTAGAGTTTTGATTGATTGGATGTGTCCTTTGTACATTTACTCTATGCTATAATATACATAGGCCCTCGCCGGCCACTGTGCGAGCCAACACTTGCCTACCGTTGGATCAGCCTAGGATCAACGTCTATCATTGCTCCTATGCCCTAAAGAGGTCGAGTAACTACCTACAATCCCACTAGCACGGTTAGTGGGATAAATGCTCGTCGCTCCATTTTTTGCGGTCTCGCTCCTTCGCTTGATCTTCAATTACTCCCATGTTCTATCTTTGTGCCACTTCTGTCTTGCCTTACCTCGGCCACTTGGTCACTCGGCTGCTCTTCACCCTTGGGCAGTAACTTAGGCACCCGAGTCAGCTTGGCCGTGGCACTATGTATATAGACTAAGGCCTTACTCTTCCTCGGGGAGTTTTGTCTTGTAGAGTACCCCCGAGGACCTCTCCTGAGTTCACTCTATCAGCAATTTCCTCTTAGGCTTTTAGTCATATGGCTTGCCTCAACACTCTAACTCTTTTCCCTTTTTTCCTCAGCCCTCAGCATACGACCTAATTATTTTTGGGTGTTAACAGAGTCTTACAAGATACTTTCTAAGAAGGTTGGTAAAACCGGGCGATTCGACCGGTTGAACCGGTAACTGGACCCCTATCCGGTCCAAATGAACATGAGAACTGCCTGGGGTGAAAACCGAGAATTGAACAGGATAACGGGCTAAAAACCGGGAACCGGACAGGAAACCGGATTTGGTTCATTTTCCTTAAAAAATGGTACACCATTTTGATTTTTGGAAAAAAAATTGATAAATGATGTTGATTTTTGGTCTATGAGATATTTTTATCATTTTTTATAATTAAATTGATGGAATAAATAAATAAATAACAAATGTGTACACTAATATTACTATGAGAGTACTTACATTATAGTAGCTAACTATTTATGATTGTTGAATATTATAGTTTTATTATGTCATACTATGATTTTTTTTGTTTTTTATCATTTATATATTGTAAAAAATATATTAAATAATTTATTTAATTAATTCCGGTTCAACCCCCGATTCAACCAGTTGAACCCAAGAACCCCTGAACCGCTACCTCTTCCGGTTCAATGTCTGATCCGGTTTTGATTACCTTGCTTTCTAAGCTTAATGAAGTGCTCCGAAGACAACAAGCAAGGAAACAATGTTATATGGCCTAACATGAAACAAAGGAACATACGGCAAACAAGATATGCTTCTTAGTAAACATGAACTCTTGTTGGTATCAACTCAGAAGATACTTCAGAAGGCATTCAGTTAGTATCTCAGAAGCTATTGAGAAGACAGTGTTCAGAAGCTACTGTATAGGTTTCTGAAGCATAAAGAAAAATTGCCAACCTTCTCTCAACTGTCAAAATGGCACATCAACAATGGTAATATTCCAAGAAGAATTGTTTGAACAGACAGAAGGCATCGCAAATAGAATTCAGGTGTTGACGGGCTCAGAAGCTCTCAACGTTCACCTGTAGTAGTCTACCAAGCCTACAGCAGTGTACTCGTTTAGGCACCAAAGCATCAATGAATCTATTACTCATTGCTAAAGCACTCCAACGGATCTTTTAAGGCAAATGGCCTATAAATACATGGTTAAGACCTCAGAAATTCTTTAAGGGAGACTACATAAAATTGGTTAATACATCAGAAGCTTCTCAGTAGCTTTTGAGTAAGTCAGCACTCTCTCCTAAACACACTCACAACAAATCAATATCTCCGTGACTTTATTGAGTGTGTTCATAGCTTGGTGTCAATAGTAAAAAGTATATTACTTAAGCTATTTTTGTCCTAGTTTAGACATATTTTTCATATGTGTACCTTCTAAGCAATAAGCATAGGCTGCTGTATTGTGAGAGAAGAGGGCTAAGAAAGTATGTCGTTGAGGTTAGTTTGCTTGAACTTGTTGAAACTAGTGGTTAAGTTGTTAGACTTGGAAAAAACTAGTGGGACAATTGATAGAGCTGTGTAAGAAAACTATCAGGGATTAGCCATTGGTAGGCTTGTAAAACTATTCGTGAAATAGTGAAAAATCTCATTGGGTGTGAGGAGTGGACGTAGCCCTTTGCGAGTTGGGTGAACCACTATAAATTCTTGTGTGTTCTTTACAAGCTTCCTTTACTGCTTTCTCACTAACTGTTTTCTAAACAAACTCTTTAAGAACCAAACTATATCTTCTAAAAAAAATACACAACTTATAAGGTCATCTTTTCAAAGTGATAACCAAAAAAGCTTTTGATAGAAATTGAGTCTAGAAAATGTTTTAAAATGTGTCAGAATTCACACCCCACTTTCTTGTACTTATATTTGTTTTGAAGCACCACACACATATGTTTCATCAGAGGGAACAACAAGGCCCGATAACACTAGCAGCAAGTCTGTCGGAATCAGAGTCGCTGACGCATATCACAATTCGCACTCTGACTGCGCTGCGAGAGGCACACCATGATTGACCAATGAGCTAATTGCAGAGGGAGAATCATGATACGGTAGTGCAGGTCTTGCAGAATCTGGCATGTAGCTGCCATTGAGAGCAAAAAAACTAAAACCCTAGCTGATATTTAAATTCATCAAGTGACCAACTTGAAAGGTGTGACCAATCGCAGAAGACGCGCGCAGAGAGACAGGTGCATGGCAGCGCAGTCTAATCGCAGCGTAGCAAAATCCTGGGCGCAGAGCCCTAGCAGCGCCTCGTCAGATTGAACATTTTACGTCCCAGGGTCTTCTTATTTTTAGGTTTTGGATTAATCATTTATGCGAAAAGTTATACATCAATCTGGTCACTCTTATTCATTTTGTTTTGAAGTGGTCTCTAATATAATTTTATGTTACAAAAATATTACACCAATGTGGTTTTCTTTTTTTTGCAAATTCTATGGAAAAAAATACCTTTGTAACATAAGGGACTCTTTTGAAAGACAAAATAAAGAGACCACATTAATTGACATAACTTTTTCTTTTTGACACAAATTGACATAACTTTTATTTCAATAATGTTATTTAGCCAAAATGTTCTAGCTAAAAATAGCCAAAAAAACAAGTTACAATATCAACTAACCAAATTTTATAATTATAGGTCATTAACCAACCTGATTTTTCACAATTTTCTAGGTCATTGACTAAAAACTTTGAAAAATAAGTTGGTTATTGGCTTATAAAACTTGGTTAATTTGTGTTGTAACTTGGTTCTTGACTAATTTCGGCTGGAACATTTTGGCTAAATAACATTACTCCTTTTATTTCATACATAAGTGACTATTCACATTTACTAGCGCTAATATCATGAAGGCAAATAAAGTCTTGTTAAGCAAATTTGTTAGATCTGCATAATTTGGCAGTTACTAACGTTGATTGATTATGGCAGTAAAAGGTATTTGGGCATGTGATATTCCCTCTAAAATTCACAATTTTGGGTGGAAACTACTATAAGGGAAATTGATATTGAACAAGATCCTTATTAGCAAGACGCGATATCATAGAGTCACAACACAACGTTTCATGTCCATTTTGTGCAGGATGATGAAACAGTGAGCCACATGATTTTTGGATGCAAACTCGCCAATAAGGTGTGGTACATGGTAGCAGCTTTGACGGGTGTTTTGGATAGATGTACGTCATGAGGAACCTTTGCAAATAAATTTATAGCATGGAGGTTTTGTTTCGGGTAAAAAGAAGCCTAGAGTAAGATATTTAATCTGGGTGGATTTTAAGTTGCACAAATTAATATTTGTGTGTATGGTACCCAAATGAGCTCACGGGTGGGTGAGACCTGGTACAGCAAGTTACATTAAGTGACATCAGGTTCTATGTATTTGAAATTTGACCCCAATATTTATATTAAATACTCTGTATACCCGACCCGATTTTCAAGGCCAGTTGGTAGAGTCCCAAATAACTTACACTTTCATGAAAAATCATATGTTCAACTCTGTAAACACTACAACTTTTTGTTGGACATTCCGTTTCATCAAATTTTTATTATAATGATTAAACAAATTTAACCTTTCGGTTATCAATTAAACCATAATTTAATATATAATAAGTACATTGCTCACAACTAAGTAAAGAACCGTGTTGGAAAAATGAGTTAAACTCTAGTCACTGTTCTTGTTCCATACACACACAAACACCAACCACTCTAGACATGAATATTATTGTGGTCGACTTACTGAGTTTTCCACGCTAGTCCTCACCTTAAATTTTTAAAATTTATCAAATTGTTAATTCAGTTACTTCCCAACATTTTTAATAGAATTGATAAATAAGCATTTCATGTTGTATCCCCAATGGTTCGATGTACTCGAACCACGTTTCATCAGCAACAGATACATTCAGATGCAAAAACCAAGCAACTTGAAACACAACCTCCAAAAATTCATCACAAAGCTGTCTGAAACACAACCCACTTTAATAACAAAACTCATTCAATGGCTCCCACCTCCTCAGAAAACAACTTGCAACCTCCATCCTCGAGACCATTTCTAAATCACCTCACCATCGCTGCGCCACCCACTGTCTATGGCACACCACCATCTCACTGCGTCGTCGGTATTTATTGTCGTACTGAAACGGCTAACCTGATGTTGAATGGTGATGAAATGTTTGAGATAGAGGAACTGATGCTGAATGGAGAGAAGATTTTAATACAAATTTAATTTTATTTTATTTCCATACATACAATTAAAGCAGAAAAAGCATGCTGACTAAAAAACAAAAAGAAGTGCCAGCTATTATTTTTACAGCACATTTCTGCAATTTCAGTTAAACAAGGTATAAAATGGGGCAAAAAAACCATGTTGGGGCAAAAAAAATAATTATTTACCAAAATAATGCACATTTTGGGATATTTACCAAAGTAGGGTAATTATTTACCAAAGTAGGGTAAATAATTATTTACCAAAATAATGCACATTTTGGGACATTTCTGCTGAAACATCTGTCGAACGTGTTTGTCAGTCTTGATAGTCATTACGCACCACCGAATACGATTACCTTCGCCGGTCCGGGGGCAGCGATAAACGATACGAGTGATCGTTTGCTCCTCACCCTCCAGCTGCGTCTTTTTCGTTAGTTTTTCATTCAGTTCGGCGAAGGTGATGTTGTTCTTAAGCCTGAAATAAATGGTGTTTGGACCACTAAAATACACACCATCTTCTTCCCTGTACATAACATGGGCCTGACAGTGAAGTGTACAATAGTGGTTGATGACTCTTTCCGGTATGACTTGTTGTGGTGGGGGTGGTCGCAGAAGATGAATGATTTCTTCCGGAGTGCGTATTGTGTCCACGTACAGCTCCAAGAGACTACGTCCCATTGGAATGTTAGCATGAGCTTCCATCATTGCGCGAACGTTGTCGTCGCTTTGGATCTCCATGATAGAATAACGAAATGTCTCGTCATCTCGACAATTGTACTTTCTGTAACGGATACGCTCCACGTCTTTACGCCACCCTCCCTCTGGCCGTATCTTCCTCTCAGCCTTCTCCTTGAGTTGGGCGAATGTGATGTCCTTATTCATCCTACAAAAGATATGATTAGGACAACGAAAGACAACACCATGTTCATCGGTGGTTACAGTTCCACTGTGATAAAGTGCGGTTAGGAATTTGTCATTTGAGTACTGGGTTGGGCACAACTGCCATTCCATTTTAGCGGGTTGGGCGACGGTGTTTGGGAAGAAGCAGAGAAGAGAAGATTAATCAGAAATATAGGTTGAGGGTAAACTGTTGGTGTGAATTTGAGTGTAATGTGAGAACGTATTTATAATAGGGGTGATCGTATGTAAGCCGTTGATTTTGGATGATCTTAACCATTGATTTTAGGGTTTAGTGTCGGCAAAATCTAGGTCGTTAAAGAGTGTCGGCAAAATCTACACCGTTAAAGAGTGTCGGCAAAATCTAGGCCGTTAAATAGTGTCGGCAAAATCTAGGCCATTAAAGAAATTAAGACCTCTGCACTCTGCACAATCCACACTTTAACAGTGCACTCTGCACAATGCACACTGTAATAGTGCACTCTGCACTATGCACTATGCACTCTGCACAATGCACACTTTAATAGTGCACTATGCACAAAGCACTATTAAAGACAAAAGAGTAAATTATTGATCCAAATGTAATAAATGTCACATAAAATTAAACCCTTAAAATTAATAACTTAGTTAATATAAAATTACAATAATTGATAAATTAAACTAAAAAGAAAGTACAGAAAAAAATTAACAAAGATGAGACCCAGTTCCACACTTACGAGGTTGGGGGACACGCCGTGGACGTTGATGCCGATGTGGTGGTTGATGTTCTTCCTCAGTCGAGGCAGGGGGCGGTGGCTCTGGAAAATATTGGGGAACTGATGAAGAACTAGCACCGCCGGTCTGCTCTTGAATTTGATGAAGCAACGCCAGAGATTGCGCAGAGCCGGGTTGGACCCCAAAGCACTCATAGAACATATCGGGGTCCCTTTCGGTGGTAGAGTGTCGATATGTATCTTGAAAAGGAGTATGTTCTACTGACTGGTTGTATTGTTCGTAATATTGGAATGTTGGTGTGTGGGAGATAGAGTGGCGGTGAGGCACATCTTCTTGGAATGTTGGTGTGTGGGAGATAGAGTAGCGGTGAGACACATCTTCTTGGGTCCTCTGTTGAGTTGGTGGTGCACGTCGATGTTGATTACGGTTACGTTCTCGACGTTCGGTTTGAGTAGTTGGGGGAGCTGGCACGTCTTGTTCATCTTCTTCATCCACATCACCAACATTTGCAACACCACGTGGATCCCTTAGATGTTGGTCGGCTGAAATGTATGGCCATGATTTTTTTAGAAACCAGCGCATGTATTTATCTGACTGCGTTGGTTTAGCAAAGCACGGTCGACCCACAACACATCGATTTTCTCTATCATTCCATAAATCAATTAACTGGCTGTGATATACAGCCCAATTGACATCAGTCTGTCCCTGCATGGTGATGTTGTGCATGTGGCTGATATCTATTGGTGTTGATGGTATGTCTTGGACGAGGCCAAATTGCAAGGTCACTCTATCCGCATGGTGCCATTCTACAATATGGAAACAAACCATAGCCGTGTTTGTAGTCCATATGCGTTGGTGCCGATATGCTATTTCTGGCAAATTGAATTCCCGATATGGCAACCACTCAAACTCTTCATGTGTCATGTGGTCTATGGTTGATCTGTACAAAACAAGGCTTTTTGGACACTTAGTGTGGCTAAGTGGCGTGCGAACCCATCTGGTAAAAAAAAAATTGTTAACGTAAAGAAGAAATATAACTGTTAGTATTCATAAGTTGTGTCAAATTTTTAACTCTTTGCTAGTGGCCATTCATAAGGACGGTTGCAGTCTGGTGCTAGGAACGGCATGCGGTACCAGACCCAAGACTGTAACAAAAGAGTACATCCACCCATTGTGCGTGAGGAGCATGTAGCTGTCTTACACAACCGTCTGTATAAGTTCGTTAGACATGCTGACCCCAGCTGTAACTTGAAATTTCATCAAAGTTTTTCTATAGAGGTAGGTATTTTATGTTGACTCTGTTTGATGATTTTGCCTGGGAGTATGTATCCCCCGATCAACTGCAATAGGTACGCCCTACAATATTGTCTTCGCACTTGGTTGGAAGCGCCCTCTGGAACATTATTAAATTCACGTTGTAGCCAAGTGAACTTAATTTGGTTGCCTACCATGCCATTTCCTGGGATAGGCTTACCCAAAAGTTGTTCGCATACTCGATCCCAATTTTGTTCACAACTTCCAATAACGGCATTTCCATCAACGGGAAGTCCCAACTGCAATGCCACGTCTTCGAGAGTTATTGTGCACTCCCCTACTGGAAGATGAAAAGTGTGTGTTTCTGGTCTCCAGCGTTCGACCATTGCTGCCACCAAAGATGGATTTATTTTGAATGCACCAATTCAAGCAATGTCACGAAACCGAGCTCTTTCTATCAATGGTAATATAGAGGCATCTGGTTCTGGAAGTTTGAAAGCGTGGTGAACTTCCATTGGGTCATCGTTGAGAAGCATGGAAATGTGAGGTTCTTCGTTTAGTAAGGAAGACATTTTTAGAGGAAGTGTTGTTGAAGAGTTGTGGTGAGTTGAATGTTTGAGTTATGTGGTTGTGTTGCTTCCTTTTGTTGTATATATTCTAGTCTAAGCATTATTGTCCTTTGTTGTCAAAAGTAAAAGTGTCGGTGCAATCTTGGCCTTTAAAAGTGTCGGTGCAATCCTAGCCTTTAAAAGTGTCGGTGCAATCTTGGCCTTTAAAAGTCACGTGTGCAATCCTGGCCTTTAAAAGTGTCGGTGCAATCCTGGCCTTTAAAAGTCACGTGTGCAATCTTGCCTTTAAAAGTGTCGGTGCAATCCTGGCCTTTAAAAGTGTCGGTGCAATCCTGGCCTTCGATACAATGACTAAAAAAGGTTTTTCCTAAGTCTAAAAAATGAGTTTTTTACCATGTTTAGATCAATTATAACCAATTTTGTTAAATTACTAAATTAAAAAAAATGATATGACATTATAGTAAAGTTATAGAACTACGGTTTCATGTTTTGAATTAGTACTAACGGACTTATAACCCACATGTACAAGATTCGAAACAATGACTAAAACAGGTTTTTCCTAGGTCTAAAAAATGAGTTTTTTACCATGTTTAGATCAATTTTAACCAATTTTGTTAAATTACTAAATTAAAAAAAATGATATGACATTATAGTAGAGTTATAGAACTACGGTTTCATGTTTTGAATTAGTACTAACGGACTTATAACCCACGTGTACAAGATTCGAAACAATGACTAAAACCGGTTTTTCCTAAGTCTAAAAAATGAGTTTTTTACCATGTTTAGATCAATTTTAACCAATTTTGTTAAATTACTAAATTAAAAAAATGACATGACATTATAGTAAAGTTATAGAACTACGGTTTCATGTTTTGAATTAGTACTAACAGACTTATAACCCACGTGTACAAGATTCGAAACAATGACTAAAACCGGTTTTTCCTATGTCTAAAAAATGAGTTTTTTACCATGTTTAGATAAATTTTAACCAATTTTGTTAAATTACTAAATTAAAAAAAATGACATGACATTATAGTAAAGTTATAGAACTACGGTTTCATGTTTTGAATTAGTACTAACAGACTTATAACCCACCTGTACAAGATTCAAAACAATGACTAAAACCGGTTTTTCCTAAGTCTAAAAATTGACTTTTCCTAACCACTGGACACTGCACTCTGCACTAAGCAGTGAACAATGCACATTGAACAATTCCAAAGTGTCGGTGCAATCCTGGCCTTTAAAAGTCACGTGTGCCATCCTGGCCTTTAAAAGTGTCGGTGCAATCCTGGCCTTCAAAAGTGTCGGTGCAATTCTGGCCTTTAAAAGTGTCGGTGCAATCCTGGCCTTTAAAAGTGTCTGTGCAATACTGGCCTTCAAAACCATCGGTGAAACCTAGACCATTCGAATTTCAATAAATAGGCCCTAAATCTCTCACCACTAAACACCCAACTGCCATAGTTTCTCCTACTACCAACTGAAACTCAAACACAGCCTCCTACTCCCAACTTCGTCAATGGCTCCAACGAATGTTTTCATCATGGTCTTTTACAATGGTTATGTTGAAAAAACAAATACTAAGGGTATATTTTTTAGGTGTCATAACAACACCCTTGTCAACCTCAACTCTAATTCCAAACTAGCTCAAGTTAAACAAGCCATTGAAAAAAAATCTCTCCTGACAATTCAAAAATGGTTGCTAGTCTTACATATCGGTACCCCACAACTCTCAGTATTGGCCATACCTTTTATGGGGGATTCGAAATAAATTCCGACGATGATGTTGAACTTATGATAGAGCATTTCAAAGAAGATAGACACCTTGGTATATGTACACCAGAAATATACGCAGATTTGGTTTAGGCTCCTTCTAACTACACCTAGGTAAGTCACGCCCACTCTATTCCATTTTCATCACAACAGAACTTACGTTTTTCTCAACAAACAAAAATACCATACACTGACTTCATTCCATCTGTTTACCCTCAATTCAATCCTTCATCATCCCAAACTGACATGCATTACAGTCCTTCAACACATCACCATCACTCTGCACCATCATCCTCAAACACACCCATTGACCTTAACACAAGCCACCCTCTATATACTCAAACTAATACCCCACCGTTTAGTATGTTTGTTGGTGTCCATAATGAAGACGTTGGGGACTTTAGCGAAGATGAAGATGAAATTCTTCAGCGTGACGTCGATGAGGAACCAATTGAAGCTAACCCCAACATAGGTGTTGCATTCCGCGAGCCTGTCCCACACTTTCAAAACGTCACAGCTGATAACCCAAAACCTTATGATGTAGAGTTTGGCCATTCCATGGACAGGAACCAACTTTTATCCAATGAAGACCCAAACGAACTCAAACTCAAAATGAAATTTCCCACAAAAGAAATAGCCCAACAATTCATCCAAACATATCACCTAAACTATTCAGTTGCATACAAAGTCTGTGAGTCTAAACCACACACATGGACCGTTTGTTGTGTTCATGAAACCTGTTTGTGGAGGTGTGTAGTGAGAGTAGGAGCAAAAACTGGATATTGGGGGATTACACAGTTGACTCACCCACACACATGTACAACATCTACTATTTCCCAAGATCACCGCCAGCTGACCTCCTCCCTCATGTGTACTCATATACTTCCACTTGTAAGGAAGGACCTGACAATATCAGTGGCTGTGTTGATTGCACACATCAAGGAGCGGTTCACGTACCAGAGTTCCTACAGAAAGGCTTGGATTGCTAAACAAAAAGCAATCGAGCTTATCTTCGGGAATTGGGAGGACTCTTACAATGAAGTAACCAGGTGGCTAAATGCTTTCTCTTACTATATTCCAGACACAGTTCACGACTGGCATTACAAACCATTCTATGAGAATGGACAACTAGTTGCCGACAAAGGTGTACTCCACCGCATCTTTTGGAGTTTTGGCCCGTGCATTAAAGGCTTTCAATTTTGCAAACCAGTTGTCTCTGTTGATGGAACATGGTTGTACGGTAGGTACAAAGGGTGTCTTCTTTTGGCAATCGCACAAGATGGAAGAAACAACACCTTCCCAATTGCATATGCAGTGGTCGAGGGTGAGACAAAGGAGGCTTGGTTTTTCTTCCTATCTCGTTTAAGACACTATGTGACACCACAGGAGGGTATTTGTTTGATATCAGATAGACACGAGTCTATCAAAAGTGCTGTTACGCAACTAAACACCAATTGGAAACACGTCTTCTGTGTTCGCCACATAGCACAAAACTTCATGAGACACTTCAAAAACACTCATGCCAGGAAACATGTCATCAATATGGGTGAGTATTTTTAACATTTTTTTTAATTAATTAGTTTCAAATTTCCATTCCATACTTACCAACATCTTCTTTTTTTTCTTCAGCATATTCAATGACACAACAATCGGCCGAACACTACAAAAAAAAAATTGGTCAGGAAGTAGGTCCTGAGGGGGTGGCTTGGGTTGAAGACATAACCGCAGAACAATTGTTGCAGTGGTGCGACGGAGGTTCCCGTTGGGGGCACATGACAACAAACCTTGCAGAGTGCATCAACAATGTCCTTAAGGGGGTGCGGAATCTCCCTATTCGTTCATTGATAGATGCAACATATTTCAGGATGAACGAGGTTTTCGTCAAAAGGGGAACACAGGCACAGACAATGTTGAGATCCGGAACTATGTACTCTAAAATTTTGTTGGAAAATATTGCCAGGAACATAAAAGTCTCAAAAACGCATAACGTCACAGTTCACGATCGTGCCCAACAATTGTTCCGAGTTGAAGAACTTGTACGACCACAAAGTGGTAGACCTGCGCGAACATTCGTGGTGAACTTCAGAGCAAAAACGTGTGAGTGTGGGGAATTCCAGGCACTTCACTACCCTTGTTCACATGTCATCACAGCATGCTCAAAATGCAATTACGACCACATGCAATTCGTGGATCCACCGTACACAATGGAGAATGTTTTCAATACCTACATTGTCGAGTTCCCAGCCTTGCCAACTGAGACGTCATGGCCTTATTTCAATACTTTAGAACTACAGCATGATCCAACTAAACGGAGAGATAAAAAGGGTCGTCCACAGTCTACCCATATTCGTACAGAGATGGATCAAAGAGAAAGGGGTACACGCACCAGAAGATGCGGAATTTGTAGAAATGAGGTTCACAACAGAAACAACTGTCCTAACTGCAATTAATGTGTTGTAATATTTCGGATTACTCTTTTAAATAACTATTGTAATTTTCGGTTGGTCTTTTAAATAAATTATTATGTTGTAATATTTTTTTGTGACCCTTCAATTTAATTAGGAAATTTGGATTACAAATATTAATTATCTAAATACAATTATTTTATTTAAATTAAATTAAATTAATTTTTATCATTTTAATATATAATTAAATAAAAAATAAAAAAACACAGTTCAGAAGTCACCTTAGGGGGGGGGGGGGGGGGGGCGACTTCTGAACTGCATTTTAAAAAAAAAAATTGCAAAACACAATTCAGAAGTCACCCTGGGGGGCGACTTCTGGACTATAAAAAAGAATTGCCCTACTTTGGTAAATAACCCACAATGTGCATTATTTTCGTAAATATGTTTTTTTTTTTTACCCCAACATGGTTTTTTTGCCATAAAATGGTACATCAGGTAGCAAAAAATAATCTACACCACATAAATTTTGAGGGACAAAATCAATGGTATCCAAGGGTCTTTGGTACCATACACAAAAAGATCAATTTGTGCAAATTAAAAGCCACCTTTAATCCGGCTAACAACCTCTTTTGTCATTTGGGGGGCAAGGAATGATGTTAATTTCAAGGGGTTGGTAGTTACCAGTACTCCTATCTTTAATCGCATTGTGATGTGTCATGGTACAGATTCAGTGAAAGACTTGGTGGGCGTTCTTCCACTTTACCATGTTTAAAGTCTGTGTGTCACATTTGTTGAAGGGTTTGAGTAGTACTCCTTGTACTCATTTGAACGAATTGTTTTGACTAAAAAAGAAACATATATAGGTGACAATTCAAAACAAATAATAACCAAACCGAACCCTAGGAATATTAAAGTGATAAAAGTATAAGTTATTGTTTAATTGAAACTAGGGGTAAGGATCATATGCACAATTAACAGGCTTGTGCATTATGCACAAGACCCATTCCAAGTTTTGTAAGTCTTTTTGCTATTTATATTTATAACCATTAATCTTTTACTTTTTACATATTTGTTAATGTAAGTTTTAGTTTATTATTTTTAACCTAATTGAAGTTAACCTTAACTAGTTTTACCAGATTAGTAACTTAACTAGAGAAAAGATAGGATGCGAATATTAAATAACCATTTATAATGTGCGTAATTTATAAATCCAGAAAATTCATGCAAACCCATTTTTGCAATTATGGAAATATATGGTGATGATCACTTTGACAGATTTCCACTGTAAATCTCAACCAAATATTTTTGAGATGTTGAATCTGATGACTGCAACCCTCACTTGTGTATTATACACAAATTTGTCGCTTGTGCATATGATCCTTACACTGAAACTAGCACCATATGAAACTCACAGCGTACAAATCCTGGAGTGATTTTATGCGTATGAAATGAGAGTGTGCCTATTGTGGAAATTAAATTACCTTGGAAGAATATCTCACCGATTCTTTTGGAACACTCATTGTTATAAAAACGCAGTGCCTTACAGCTGCAAGGAACCGATGCAATTATCAGCAAGTGAGCCTATTGCTGTTGACATTTCAAGAACTTGACGCCATCTTAAAAGCAAGAAAATGACAAGTTAGAAAGTAAATATATATCAGCAACTATCATGAGGTACATGCCGGCATATTTTCTTTGTATACAATAACGCTTGTTGTATCCGGAGAACCTTTTGTTTTCCAATAAGCAATGAAATTGTCATAAAAAAAAGGACATGGCCACTTTGAGTGTTTATTTATTTATTTTTGACCAACTTTGAGTGTTTAATAGTGCTTTGAGAAAATGAATACTCGATGAATAAAGAAAAAGACATAGTCTAATTGGATACTTAGTTTGCCTTATATATGCTTTAATTGGAGTGTGTATACGATAAGAGCTTATGATTTTCGCATAAGTTTTTTTCCCTTCAACAAGCCAAAGAGATTCTATTATAATTTATGAGTATCTAGGGCAGGGGCGTCCCAAATGATTTAGAGGCGCTGTTCAAATCTTAAAAATTGGATCTCTAATTGAGGCCCTATTTTATCAAATTGGCCCTCACAAATGACTCAATTTTTTAAGATAAATTAAAATACACATAAGAAATATATCAACAATTTATCTCCTTGGGTTAATTATTTTATTAACAAGATCAAAATTATTCCTGTGTAGTGGCAAAATGAAGGCAAACTGTTGAATATAGTTTTTTGTGGGTTTTAATAGTAGTCTCACGCTGTGAAGCTAAGCAAGCTAGTAAAAACTGTACTCCATTCATTTGTAATTCTTTTGTACTTTTGACTTCTTTTACAAAAATTAAGATATAATTAATTTGTGTCAGCTAAGTACTAAAATACTATCTTTGTTGTTGTTTTGGGATAATTGAAATCAAAATAAAAAGTTAATAACTTAAAAGTTTTCTTGTATCACTAGAAGACTCAATAAATATAAAGAGTATATTTAATATATTTTTGTAAATTGTTGATAGGATTTTAAAAAAAAAAACTATTGTTTTGGGACAAAAGTAAAAGTACAAAAGTACCACCGATTAGAAATGGGAGAGTAATTTTTTTTTTGGCCCTAAAAAAATGGCACTGAGTTGGGACCCTATGCGGTAGCACGGCCTGAACATGCTAAGGGTCGGCCATGATTTAGGGAACTTGAAGCCTGATGAATTGTTAGATCAATTACTAGGATAACCATATGAGTAGATCACGTAAGGAAGCGCCTGATTCTGGTTCTTGTGTGTAAGGAGAAATAACTGCTATTCCAAAAAGCCATTTAAAACGTGCACTCACAATATATAGGTATGACAACACAACCCCTATGGTTAGAAGTATGGGTCTCTTACTTGTGTAAAAACAATATGGGCTTACTAACCTATTGTAGTAACCCCCCACAAGGCATTCCACGTGATTTTTTTTTTTTTGGAAAAATAAAAGGAAAGAAGCATCATTAAAACTTTTTGTTGTTAAGAAACATCAAGAACGAAAAAGAGTACTTTCCCCTTATTTTATTTAAAATAAAAGAAAAAAAGATAGAAAAGAGGCCAAGGGGGATTAGACCAATACACTTGGCAAGAAAAGAAACTGAACACAGAGCAAAAATAAGGAGCCCTAAGTTAAAACCCTTTAAAACAAGTCATCCTAACGAAAAGGTATAAGACTGATTAAAGAACTAAAATACAAAATCCAATTAGAAGGAGACAGCAGCAGAATTTGCCTTTGAACGAGGATTGTAGCCGACGACCAATTTCCTTTTTTGCCTCAATTTCTTCTTTTGAGTCTTGGATACATCTGGTTCAAAATAATCATGCTGAGCAATTGTTCCCTGGTATCGGCAGCCACCGGATAATTATTCATAATTTCTCTATAAATAAACCTTATAACGTTATTTCAAATAATGACACAATTAGGATCATTGATAACAATAAAAATATTTTTCAATATTTAGACATCTTTTAATATGTGTATTAGACAAAGTTTACCTTATCATGCTAGTCCAAAATATAATTCAGCAATCTGCCACTTTGCCAGTAGGAGTCACAATTAATACTACAGATTAAGTACATAAAATGCGGCCAAAAAAAAATCATAATTAAGGACTTTTAATAATTGATCTAAAATGAGAGTACAAGTATACCTATGTAATTTAAACTCGATAGGAGTATTGACATCATATATACTAAATATATACTAAACACTTAAAACTCAGTGACCTAACACTAATGTGTGATGTTGAATCTAGAAATCCATTTTGAATATAAACAACACTATGCAATTGCAAATAAAAAAGCCCAAGGAGTCCCCCATGATGCTCACTAAGATACAACAAAATACATAACAAAAATCTTAGCACATAATATGATTGAGTCCAACTTTTCTTAGGGTATGTTTGGATTGGTGGTATGGGGTGGAATGGAATAGAATGATTTAATGTTCCACTATTTGGATATTTAAAAAAGTGATGGAATGGAATGGTAAGTGATGGAATCTATTCCATCCCATTCCATTGTTTAACCCCATTTTGATTCCCCTCCAATTTGGGGGTATGGGATGGAATCCCTCTTTAACACAACTTTATAATTATTAAATTACGACTTTGTCCGTTTTATTATTTACCTCTTCACAAAGCCATCAAACGGGTGATATTAGTTGTTCTATCATGAATCATCGTCAGTGTTGATAATTATTTATTTATATATTTTTGAGTTTTTTCCATACCTGTAGCCACCTTGTTTTTTTTCTTGTTTTTTTTTTCTTTGTTTTCGTTTTCATTTGATAGATCTCAGTTTATCATTTTTGTTCGACCACATCGTCAAATAATTTACTGTATTATTACGTAAAGGGTTGATTGGAATTGGGTTGATTCTTAATGATGCCAGTAATAATATTGATATTGAGTCTTGTTTTAAATTAGTTATTTGTCTCTAATTTTCTTTTATCAGTCATTTGTCTCTAATTTAATTTAATTTAATTAGTATTACATGGTCTTGTTATCTGTTGGAATGAGGGCCTTCGAAAGTCATTTGTTATACTGATTCTCTTGAGACAATTTGGTTGACTGATGAGGCTAACACCTCCTATTGCAAGTATGGTAATGAGATAAATATGGTGCGAGACTATTTGAAGAGAGGGTGGGATGTCCAGATTCATGATTCTTACCGTGAGGCAAACTTTTGCGCTGACTGGTTTGCGAAGAGAGGAGCTAGAGATACTTCTTCTTTGACGCTTTGGCATTCTCCCCCTGCGGAGTTGCGGACCTTGTTGATGGCTGATGTCTTAGGGACTCACTTTGTGAGGCCTTAGTTTTTTTGTCTTTTTCTCTTTTGTAACCAAAAAAAATTTAATTAGTATTTAACATTTTATTAGCTTCTTACTTAAAATTTAATTATTTCTTATTTCTCTTTCAAAAACACAAAAATAATGTTAACTTAGTTTTTTTTAAAATAAGGGTAAAAGACGAATAAAAGATTATAATTTGTTACATTCCGTTCACTTCCCAAACAATGGAATGGTAACTACATTCCGCACCATCATAAAGTATCTGTTTTGAACCTAGCAGTGTTGTGCGGACTGCATTGGTGGACTTTTGCAGTATGGCTTGATGTCAACGAGCGCCCAGGAGGGGGACCTGCGAAGCCACTCCAACGCCCAAGTTAGTATTGAGAGTATGTGAGTGATTTAGCAAGGAATGAGAGTGTACCTCATTATGACAATGTGAGCTAGTATTTATAGGAAAGCGTGCCCATTGTGAGCCATTGGATCCAATGATTTGATCTGGGCCCTCCAATCATGAGATTCATATTGGGCTTGTAAATTGTGGATATGGACCACCGGCAGTGCGCCGGGCTATGCGTTGCGCCAAAATGAACACCGGCAGGGTGCCGATTTGCGTGGACCGTGGAGAGGGCGCCTCTTTGGTGCCTTGTCTCATGGTTTCCATTGCCTCATGGCTTTAGTTCTCACACTTAACTTAATTCTTGTGAAGTTCTTTTTCTTTGACACGTACTGTAGTTCTCATGACTTTATTAGTCTTTGACACTTAGAAAAATTCTCATGAATTTCTTTCTTCTTGACACTTAGAAAAATTCTCATGAATTTCTTCGTCTTTGACACTTAGAAAAAATTCATGTGTTGTTTCCAACCTCGGCAGGGTGCCGCGGTTCGTTGCCCCATCATTGGCACTTAGCCTTTGACACTTAGTAAAATTCTCATGAATTTTTTCCTCTTTGACACTTAGAAAAATTCACATGAATTTCTTTCTCTTTGACACTTAGAAAAATTCTCATGAATTTCTTTCTCTTTGACACTTAGAAAAATTCATGTGTTGTTTCCAACCCCGGCGGGATGGCGGGGTTCATTGCCCCATCGTTGGCACTTAAAC
This sequence comes from Astragalus glycyphyllos, assembly GCA_963573325.1. Taxonomy (NCBI): domain Eukaryota; kingdom Viridiplantae; phylum Streptophyta; class Magnoliopsida; order Fabales; family Fabaceae; genus Astragalus; species Astragalus glycyphyllos. Next base: position 20,797,848 of record OY754308.1, read on the forward strand.
CTTGACACTTAGTAAAATTCTCATGAATTTTTTCTTCTTTGACACTTAGAAAAATTCTCATAAATTTCTTCCTCTTTGACACTTAGAAAAATTCATGTGCTGTTTCCAACCCCGGCGGGGTGCCGGGGTTCGTTGCCCCATTGTTGGCACTTAGCCTTTGACACTTAGTAAAATTCTCATGAATTTTTTCCTCTTTGGCACTTAGAAAATTTCACATGAATTTCTTTCTCTTTGACACTTAGAAAAATTCTCATGAATTTCTTACTCTTTGACACTTATAAAAACTCATGTGTTGTTTCCAACCCCGGCGGGGTGCCGGGGTTCAACCTCTTCTCTTGCGCACGCCCCGGACACCGGCAGGGTGCCGGGGTTCAACCTCTTCTCTCGCGCGCGCACGGACACTAGCAGGGTTCCGGGGTTGAAGAAGTCAGAATTGGATGTTGAGCTTAATAGAAGAATTTTAGCTCTTCTTCTTAGCTTTCCAACGCATGCTCACACACCCCATTGGATAACCATGGACGAAGTTATTGTCTGCAGACTAGACAGCCCTCAAAGGTGTCGGGGTTGGAGAAGTCAGAATTGGATCTTGAGCTTAACAGAAAAATTGTAGCTCTTCTTCTTAGCTTTCGAACGCATGCTCACACGCCCCCATCGGATAACCATGGACAAAGTTATGGTCTAGAGACTAAACAGCCCTCAAGGGTGCCGGGTTACATGGTGCTGTATACAAATCATGGTGCCGGGGTTGGAGAGGTCAGAATTGGATCTTGAGCTTAACAGAAGAATTTTAGATCTACTTCTTAGCTTTCCAACGCATGCACTCACACGCCCCCTTCGGATAACCATGGACGAAGTCATGGTCTGCAGACTAGACAGCCCTCAACGGTGCCGGGTTACATGGTGCTGGGATACAAATCATGGTGCCGGGGTTGGAGAGGTCATAATTGGATCTTGAGTTTAACAGAAGAATTTTAGCTCTACTTCTTAGCTTTCCAACGCATGCGCTCACACGCCCCCTTCGGATAACCATGGAGGAAGTTATGGTCTACAGACTAGACAGCCCTCAAGGTTGCCGGGTTACATGGTGCCGGGATACAAATTATGGTGCCGGGGTTAGAGAGGTCAGAATTGGATCTTGAGTTTAACATCTCTGGTTCTTAGCTTTCCAACGCATGCTCACACACCCCCATCGGATAACCATGGACGAAGTTATGGTCTGCAGACTAGACACCTCTCAAGGGTGCCGGGTTACATGGTGCCGGGATACAAATCATGGTTCCGTGGTTGGAGAATTCAGAATTGGATCTTGAGCTTAACATGATAATTGTATCTCTGCTTCTTAGCTTTCCAACGCATGCTCACATGCCCCTATCGGATAACCATGGACGAAGTTATGGTCTGCAGACTAGACAGCCCTCAAGGGTGTCGGGTTACATGATGCCGGAATACAAATCAGGCTTCCGGGGTTGGAGAATCAGAATTGGCTCTAGAGATTAACATAAGAATTGTAGCTCTTCTTATTAGCTTTCCTACGCACGCTCACACGCCCCCATCGGATAACCTTGGACGAAGTTATGGTCTGCAGACTAGACAGCCCTCAAGGGTGCCGGGTTACATGGTGCCGGGATACAAATCATAGTGCCGGGGTTCAATATGTCAAACCCGGCAGGGTGCCGGCCTTCGTTGGTGCAGGGGTTCGTACCCAAAACCCGGCAGGGTGCCGGCCTTCATTTCCACATGGCACCTCATGGTCAAGTATATTCGCCCAAGGGGTTTTGGCCATCAAAGTCAGCTTGAAGTTGTTGAACCAAGGTCAAACACTCTTTGTTTTGAATGATAACAAATTACAATCTGTTTACTAATGGTTATAGTTGAACCAAAGCACAGGGCTGAACCAAAGCAGGGCAATGAACCAAAGCGCTTGACATGATATTTAAAGTGTAGAAGCTCGAAGGAGAAGCTACTCAAGCGTTCAAGACTTATGTGTTATATTGTTTTGCATAGGACGCGTGTAAGATCCCGTCACTTCTGCTTTATAACTTTTGTAATTGAGAGATGATCTTTTAAAATTGAACTGTCTTGGAAAAATATTTTATATAAAACCATGTTTAATTAGGTTAGGCACAAAGTGTTTTTAAAGAAATAGTTTGAGTTTGTTTTTTTTAAGAAAATAGATTCATGAGTTAGTGTTTTAAAAAGAATTTGTTTTTGAAGTAAAGAATCGATTCTTGATTTGGTACATAAAGCTAGAAATCGATTCCCACTTATTTCTAAAGCCAAGAATCGATTTCCCTCTTGCCTTGGAAGCAAGAAATCGATTTCCTCCTTCCTTTAAAAGCCAACAATCGATTTCCCACATCTAATTTGGTTTTTGAAAGAACTTGTTTTGGAAAGAAAACAATCGATTGATGACTTTGTGTATTTTAAGCAAGGAATCGATTTTATAACTTGTTTAGGAAGCCAAAAATCGATTTCCCTTCTATTCTTTTAAAGCCAATAATCGATTTCTATATTAGATTGGTTTTAGAAAAGAATTTGTTTTGGAAAGAAAACAATCGATTGATAACTTAGTTTGGGAAGCAAGGAATCGATTTTATAACTCATTTGGGAAGCTCAAAATCGATTTCCATCTTACTTCTTTTAAGTAAGGAATCGATTCTCCACTTATTTTTTTTGTAAGCACAACTTGTTTTTGAAGCTAGCAATCGATTTCTCTCTTACTTCTTTTAAGTAAGAAATCGATTTCCAACTTATATTTTAAAGAGTAAAATCGATTTTCAACTTACTTCTTTTAAGCAATCAATCGATTCTTCACTTATCATCAATTGTGTTAAAAAGTTCTTCAACGGTCATATTTTTACAATCCCTATAAATAGGATTGGGTTTTCACGATTAAATATACACAACACACAAATCAAAAAGAAAAGAACGCAAACACTCACCGTTACATTCTTTCTTCACGTTCTTCATCTAGGGTTTCAAAATCTCTCATCTCTCTCAACTACATCGTGTTATATTGTTTGAGGGATTGGATCCTAGCTTTCAGTTGTAATCATCTATAATTGGTTGTTGTGAAATCCTGGGAAGTTTTCTTGGGTAATTCAATCGGGGAGATTGAATTGTAACGAAATCCTTAGCGGGGAGCTTGGGTTCTCAATTTGGGGAAAATTGAGATTGGCGTGGTAGCTATATCGAAGTTGCTTGCTTGTAAGACGTTGAAGAAGTATCTTCTTATATAGTGGTTATTATCAAGTCCAAAGGTTGCAAAGCCGGAGGCCGAGGACGTAGGGCTTTTATCCCGAACCTCGTAAAAATCACGGTGTACTCCTTTCCCTTATCTTTATATTGCTTATCTTTTATAATTGTTAACTGTCGTCGCATTTGCTATTATTACGCGCATATTTAATTATCGTTATAATAATAATTGTTTCTGCCATTGCATATTTGATTATCGTTATAATTATAATTGCTTCTGCCATTGTCATAGTTTGCATAAGTTGTTGCATATAGTTTAAATCCCCTTTTCCGCATTTGATTTAAACTTGCATCTTTAACTTTTCGAAAATCCAAAAGAAGTCATTTTTAGCATATAACCTTATTCACCCCCCCCTCTAAGGTTATCATATAGTCCAACAATTGGTATCAGAGCTAGAAATTGCATATAGAGCTTAACATCTCGCAATTTTTGATTATGGGTTCATTTATGAAAGAGGGGATGTCCTTCAATAGGCCACCCCTGTTCGATGGGACTAACTATGACTATTGGAGTAGTCGAATGAAATGTCATGTGCAGGCTATAGATTTCACTTTATGGAGGATCATTGTTGATGGACCACTCACGCCTATGAGAATCAAGATTACTAAACCTGGTGTTGCTGCTGAGGGAGATACTACCAAATCTCAAGCCACTGATACAGCTGAGGAAGTTCCTATTGAAGATATTTATGCCATTGACTTGAGTGAGCTGAGAAAGTCTGAGCTAGAAAAAATATCTCTCAATGCCAAAGCAATGAATATTCTTCACCTATCTCTATGTGAAGAAGAATATGGAAGGGTGAAAGGATGTCAGACAGCAAAGGAAATTTGGGACTGTCTAGAAGCAACACATGTTGGTACGAGTCAAGTGAAGGATACAAAGATTAGAGTTCTCACTTCTGAGTATGAAGCTTTCAAGATGAAGGAAGGTGAATCTGTTGCAGCTATGCACCAGAGATTGAACTTGATAGTCAATAACTTGAGAGCACTTGGGAAGAAGTATTCAACGAAGGATTTGAATGGGAAGATTCTTGCATCCTTGACTAGTGAGTTCTTTCCCAAGACTTGTGCTATCACTGAAGCCAAAGATATTGGCACTTTACCTCAAGAAGACTTGATTGGGTCACTCCTTGCATTTGAGGTGGTGTTGGCCGCTAAGAAGACTCAAGAAAAAGAAGCGGTCAAAGAAAGGAAGTCTCTTGCTCTTGCTGCTACCAAGACTCCTAAGATGGCAAGGAAAGAGGTTGAGTCTGATGAAGAATCCGATGATGAAGACATGGCTATGTTTGCCAAGAAATTCAAAAAATTCATGAAATTGAAAAAGTTTGGGAAGGGTGACTATTCAAAGAAATCTGGGCACAACAAAGGAGATAGTTATGAGAGAAGAGATGATCAACCAAAATGTTTTGAATGCAACAAACCGGGTCATCTCAAAGTGAATTGTCCAAAGCTAAAATCCAAGTACCCACAGAAGAAAGCCATGAAGGCTACATGGGACGATATTGACACTGAGGATGAAACAGATGAAGAAGAGGAAGTTGCAAATGTTGTTTGTCTTATGGCAAACGACACTCCTGAGGCTACATGGGACAATCTTGACACTGATAGTGAAACAGATGAAGAAGAGAAGGCAGCCAAGATTGCTTGTCTTATGGCAAATGACACCCCTAAGGTAATCCTTGCTAATCTTAGTTTCTCTGATTCACTTGAACATGATGCCTTATTTGATGATGCGTGTAGTAGTCAAGATTTGAGTGAGGCTTTTGAAGCTCTTTATAATGAACATGAAACTCTTTTGATAAAATCTAAGGATTTGAGAAAGAGCAACAAAAGCATGCTCACTCAAATTGAGACTCTTGAGAAGGAAGTAGCTAAGTTGAAGAATGAGCTACATAAAACTAAACCTTTCAACCTTGAGCTTCTTGAGCTTAAACAAAATTTTGAAAAAGTCAAGGTTGAAAATGAAAATTTGAAAGAATCCTTAAAAAAGTTTGAGGTTGGTGAAAAGACCTTAACCAAGTTACTTCACTCTCAACATGAATATGTTGATAGGAGAGGTATTGGGTATGAAGGTAATTCCACCTCCTCTGACTTGAAAAAGAAAATGATTTTTGTAGCTGCCACTTCAAGTAAGACACCTACTGTTTTCTCCTGCACTTATTGTCAAAAAGGGAATCATAGCTCTCATAGATGCCCTATTCGTAGATTGTGTGAGCTTGGTACCCTTATACCTGCTTGTAAGAAACCAAGGTGGATTGTGAAAACAAACCCCTTGAGGACTAACCCCCATGGACCCAATCAAATTTGGGTACCTCGTACTAGTTGTTGATGTTCCTTTTGCAGGTTGGTCAGTCATCCAAGAAGAAAAATGTGTGGATGGTTGACAGTGGGTGCTCGAGGCATATGACTGGTGATGCCTCACTATTCTTGAAGCTGAGCAACAAAGCAAGTGGATCTGTGAAGTTTGCCAACAATGAATCTGCTCAAGTAATAGGTAAAGGTTGTGTGGGTAAGGAAAACACAATCAAAATTAAAAATGCTTTACTAGTTGATGGTGTGAAATTTAATTTGCTAAGTGTCATTCAATTATGTGATAGTGATTTTGATGTGTATTTTTCTGTTGATAAATGTGTTATTGCTCATAGGACTTCTAAACTTTATATTACTGGCTTTCGAGAAAATAATGTGTATTATGTTGATTTTGACAATGTGAGTGATGATATTGTATGCATGCCTTCCTTGGTTGATGATGTGAATTTGTGGCATAGACGTTTAGGACATGCTAGTATTGAACTTTTATCTAAGTTGTGTAAGAATGAGCATGTTAGAGGTCTACCCAAGCTAAAGTATGAAAAGGGTCAATTATGTGATGCATGTCAGCTAGGTAAGTTGCATAAAACTTCCTTCAATTCAAAACCTGTTATTTCCACTAACAATGTGCTTGAATTGCTCCATCTTGATTTATTTGGTGAGATTGATGTTGTAAGTCTAGGAGGGGCCAAGTATGTCTTCGTGATTGTAGATGATTATTCTAGGTATACTTGGGTCATTCTACTTGCAAATAAAAGTGATGCTTTTAATGAGTTTGCTAAGTTGTGTAGAAAGTTACAAAATGAGAAAAGCTTAGCCATCAAGGAAATTAGAAGTGATCATGGAGGAGAGTACGAAAATTCATCATTCAAGACTTGGTGTGAAAAGTTTGGTGTTCATCACAACTTTTCAGCTCCAAGGACTCCTCAACAAAACGGTGTGGTGGAAAGAAAGAACAGAACCATACAAGAGATGAGCAGAACAATGCTGAACGAGCACAACCTTCCCAAGTATTTTTGGGGACATGCAGTTGATACAGCATGTCATGTGATCAATCGGGTATACCTGAGGCCATCTCTTAACAAGACGCCATACGAGTTGTGGAATGGTAGAGCTCCAAATATTTCATACTTCAAGGTTTTTGGAAGTAAGTGCTTCATTCTCAACACAAAGGACAAGTTGGTTACGTTTGATGCAAAATCAACTGAAGGTATCTTTATGGGTTATTCAAGTCATAGTAGAGCATATATTGTTTACAATAAAATTGATAAATGTATGCAAGAATCAATACATGTTTCTTTTGATGAGACTAACCCATTTGCTAAGAAAGTTGATGATGAGGATGAAGTGGTTGAAGTGATCAAAGACAGAATGCCTGAATCAACCAGTGAAAGTGTGGAAGAAGCTGAGGTGAAAGAGGAACCTCATGAAGAAACTGAAGTGGAACGAGAGCCCCAAGACATCGATGACCATCTCCATGGAAGAACACATGATGATTTTCCCAAGACTTGGAAATCAGTTCGAGATCATCCCATGGAGCAAATTATTGGTAGTCCATCAAAGGGGGTAACCACTCGTTCTTCTCTTAATCATTTATGCTTTCATAGTGCTTTTGTCTCTCAGATAGTTCCTAATAATATTAAGGAAGCCTTATGTGATCCAGAATGGGTTTTGTCAATGCAAAAAGAACTTGAACAATTTGAACGAAACAAAGTTTGGCACTTAGTCGAAAAACCTGTTGATAGAACCATCATTGGTACTAAATGGGTTTTTCGCAACAAACTTGATGAAAATGGTGTTATTTTATTAAATAAAAGTCGTTTAGTTGTTCAAGGTTTTAACCAAATCGAAGGGGTGGATTTTGAAGAAACTTTTGCTCCAGTGGCTAGGTTGGAGTCCATTCGTATCATCCTAGCCTTTGCTAGTTACATGGACTTCAAACTACACCAAATGGATGTCAAGAGTGCCTTCCTAAATGGATTTTTAGAAGAGGAAGTATATGTAAAACAACCCCCTGGTTTTGAAGATTTTAAGAAACCAAACCATGTTTTCAAACTTGACAAAGCACTTTATGGATTAAAACAAGCTCCTAGAGCTTGGTATGAGAGGCTGAGCAAACATTTACTTGCAAATGGTTTCAAAAAGGGTAAGATTGATTCTACCTTATTCCTTAAAACCAAGGGCAAACATATCATAGTAGTTCAAATTTATGTCGATGATATTATTTTTGGGTCTACTAATGATGATCTGTGCAAGGAGTTTTCTGACATGATGACTAGCGAGTTTGAGATGAGCATGATGGGGGAGCTGAATTTCTTTTTGGGACTTCAAGTGAAGCAAATGAAGGAAGGAATCTTCATTTGTCAAAATAAGTTCTCAAAGGAGCTGCTAAAGAAGTTTGACATGAGTGATGCAAAGGAGATTGGTACTCCCATGGCAACTGCAACAAAGTTGGATAAGGACGAGCAAGGTAAACCAGTAAACGAAACGATGTATCGAGGTATGATCGGTAGTCTCTTGTATTTAACTGCTTCTCGACCTGATATTATGTTTGCTGTGTGCTTGTGTGCTCGATTTCAAGCATGTCCCAAAGAATCACATTTAAAAGCTGTAAAACGGATTCTTAGATATGTTAAGGGAACCATAGATTTTGGGCTATGGTACCCGAAATCGAGTCAGTTTGCTTTGGTCGGTTTTTGTGATGCTGATTTTGCTGGATGTACATTAGATAGGAAGAGTACTAGTGGAACCTGTCATTTCTTAGGGCCTTGTTTGACTTCCTGGTCTAGTAAAAAGTAGAACAGTGTTGCTTTGTCCACCGCTGAAGCCGAATACGTGGCGGTTGGAAATTGCGTAGCACAAGTTCTGTGGATGAAACAGACTTTGGAGGATTTTGGTTTGTTATATGACAATGTGCCAGTTCTATGTGATAACACTAGTGCCATTAACATTGCTAAGAACCCCATCCAACACTCTAGAACTAAGCATATAGACATAAGGCATCATTTCATTAGAGACCATGTTTCTAGGGGGAGCATAGCATTAAACTTTGTAGGCACCGATGACCAACTAGCGGACATCTTCACGAAACCACTAGCCGAAGCTCAATTTTGTAAGATCCGGAGAGAGCTCGGTATGCTTGATTTTGCCAGCCTGTGATTATGTGATGTATTTTTGAGGTGCTATGTGCTTGTTATATTATATGCTATGTGATTATGTGCTTGTATTCCCTCCTTTTTGATGAAAACAAAGGGGGAGAAAGTCTTGATGTTTTCTTGATGTTTGTTTATTTAACTCACTATGTTTGGTTCTCTTGCGTGTAAGTTGTTTATTTTCTTGATGCTTATGCTTAGGGGGAGCTTAAGCCGTTATTTCTTGTTTATCGCCTCCCTATGCATAAGGTAATTTGTTATCATCAAAAAGGGGGAGTTTGTTGAACCAAGGTCAAACACTCTTTGTTTTGAATGATAACAAATTACAATCTGTTTACTAATGGTTATAGTTGAACCAAAGCACAGGGCTGAACCAAAGCAGGGCAATGAACCAAAGCGCTTGACATGATATTTAAAGTGTAGAAGCTCGAAGGAGAAGCTACTCAAGCGTTCAAGACTTATGTGTTATATTGTTTTGCATAGGACGCGTGTAAGATCCCGTCACTTCTGCTTTATAACTTTTGTAATTGAGAGATGATCTTTTAAAATTGAACTGTCTTGGAAAAATATTTTATATAAAACCATGTTTAATTAGGTTAGGCACAAAGTGTTTTTAAAGAAATAGTTTGAGTTTGTTTTTTTTAAGAAAATAGATTCATGAGTTAGTGTTTTAAAAAGAATTTGTTTTTGAAGTAAAGAATCGATTCTTGATTTGGTACATAAAGCTAGAAATCGATTCCCACTTATTTCTAAAGCCAAGAATCGATTTCCCTCTTTCCTTGGAAGCAAGAAATCGATTTCCTCCTTCCTTTAAAAGCCAACAATCGATTTCCCACATCTAATTTGGTTTTTGAAAGAACTTGTTTTGGAAAGAAAACAATCGATTGATGACTTTGTGTATTTTAAGCAAGGAATCGATTTTATAACTTGTTTAGGAAGCCAAAAATCGATTTCCCTTCTATTCTTTTAAAGCCAATAATCGATTTCTATATTAGATTGGTTTTAGAAAAGAATTTGTTTTGGAAAGAAAACAATCGATTGATAACTTAGTTTGGGAAGCAAGGAATCGATTTTATAACTCATTTGGGAAGCTCAAAATCGATTTCCATCTTACTTCTTTTAAGTAAGGAATCGATTCTCCACTTATTTTTTTTGTAAGCACAACTTGTTTTTGAAGCTAGCAATCGATTTCTCTCTTACTTCTTTTAAGTAAGAAATCGATTTCCAACTTATATTTTAAAGAGTAAAATCGATTTTCAACTTACTTCTTTTAAGCAATCAATCGATTCTTCACTTATCATCAATTGTGTTAAAAAGTTCTTCAACGGTCATATTTTTACAATCCCTATAAATAGGATTGGGTTTTCACGATTAAATATACACAACACACAAATCAAAAAGAAAAGAACGCAAACACTCACCGTTACATTCTTTCTTCACGTTCTTCATCTAGGGTTTCAAAATCTCTCATGTCTCTCAACTACATCGTGTTATAGTGTTTGAGGGATTGGATCCTAGCTTTCAGTTGTAATCATCTATAATTGGTTGTTGTGAAATCCTGGGAAGTTTTCTTGGGTAATTCAATCGGGGAGATTGAATTGTAACGAAATCCTTAGCGGGGAGCTTGGGTTCTCAATTTGGGGAAAATTGAGATTGGCGTGGTAGCTATATCGAAGTTGCTTGCTTGTAAGACGTTGAAGAAGTATCTTCTTATATAGTGGTTATTATCATGTCCAAAGGTTGCAAAGCCGGAGGCCGAGGACGTAGGGCTTTTATCCCGAACCTCGTAAAAATCACGGTGTACTCCTTTCCCTTATCTTTATATTGCTTATCTTTTATAATTGTTAACTGTCGTCGCATTTGCTATTATTACGCGCATATTTAATTATCGTTATAATAATAATTGTTTCTGCCATTGCATATTTGATTATCGTTATAATTATAATTGCTTCTGCCATTGTCATAGTTTGCATAAGTTGTTGCATATAGTTTAAATCCCCTTTTCCGCATTTGATTTAAACTTGCATCTTTAACTTTTCGAAAATCCAAAAGAAGTCATTTTTAACATATAACCTTATTCACCCCCCCTCTAAGGTTATCATATAGTCCAACAGAAGTTTGCCCTTGGCGCAGTTTACCAGTATTCGGCCCAGATAGAACTCGTCCAAGGGGTTGTGACCACCAATGTCACTTGAAGTACACCCTTGGCCTAGTTTACCAGGACTCGGCCTAGATATAACTTGCCCAAGGGGTTGTGACCACCAAGCTCACTTGAAGTATACCCTTAGCACAGTTTACCAGGACTCGGCCGGGATATAACTCGCCCAAGGGGTTGTGACCACCAAGGTCACTTGAAGTATACCCTTGGCATAGTTTACCAGGATTCGACCCGGATATAACTCGTCCAAGGGGTTGTGACTATCACGATCACTTGAAGAATACCCTTGGCACAGTTTACCAGGACTCGGCCGGGATATAACTCGCCCAAGGTGTTGTGACCACCGAGGTCACTTGAAGTATACCCTTGCACAGTTTACCAGGATTCGACCCGGATATAACTCGCCCAAGGGGTTGTGACCACCAAGGTCACTTGAAGTATACCCTTGGCACAGTTTACCAGGATTCGACCCGGATATAACTCGTCCAAGGGGTTGTGACCACAACGGTCACTTAGTGGAAAGAATCACGAGATTCCTGCCTCGGTATGTAGGGAAAACGCTGATGATCATGGTGGCTCTCATTAGATGCTCTGCTACCGACAGTCTTTATTTGTTTCGGCGTGCCATGGCACTCTTGACTCCATTACTACGATTCCAAGGGGTGTATTTAAAAAGGCCGTTTTGGGAAGATGGTTTTGGCTTAGAGCTAATGATGAGGTTGCCCCTGTGAGCTAGACAGTCCCTCCCTCCGTGGTATGTCGGGTCTCAAACTTGTTTCATTCCGCCCCCAACTATGGAGTTGGACATTTTTCTTTCTTAACATTAATGGATTTTCTTTGGACCCAGTGTTAATGCTGGTGAGTTTGAGCAAAAACTGTACTTGCAAAATGAACTTTTGTTAATAATTCATATCGAGCTTTTACATTCTGCTTTTGTGCCCAAACAACAACAAAATTCTTAACTAGTCCTAGCTCTAGATTCAGGTTCTGATGCTCTGTTCCCTATTCAGAGTCACGGGTCGAATCCTCTTCTTCATTCACGTACTGGGTGAGCTTCCCTTCGCGGATCAACTGTTCAATGTTATCCCTGAGGGTGTAGCATTTGTTGGTACTGTGCCCATAACCTTTGTGAAAATGGCAATACTTCTTAGAGGTTCGACCTTTCCTTTGTACGAGAGGTTCAGGTTGTTTGATATCTCTGTCATACCCTAATTTTGTCCGGCTTGGAACAAAACCTTAATTTTCCACAAAAAAGCAATAAATTATGAAGTGAAGCATCATTCTGAAGGATGTGAAGAACTATGAGCATGCATTTTTGGGTTCTAAAAGTCATTTCAGCGCTTTTAAAATCATTTTTAGGATTGGAATGCCTTTTGGAGCAAAATTAGGGTTTTTTGGGCAAAAGGGGTATTTTGGTCATTTCCAAAATTAAGCAATTTCTCACCAAAAATCATTGTTCAATCTCAGAGGAATTTATTTGGATCTAGATGATTTGGGTTATGAATTTTTGTGCGCATGCATGCATGATTTTTGGCATAAAATTCAAATTTTAAGCAAAAGGGCAAAATGGGGATTTCCATCAAGGTGAGGTCTCAAATCAATTTTGGGAAGGGTGATATCATGGAATTTTGGGCCCAATCATTGATTCCTAGGATATGGCCCAAAGTGGCATGATTTTTATGGAATCATCTAGAAAAGAATAATCAAAAATGGTGAAAATAAGGAAGTGTCCCCAATAAGACAAAATGTACTATTTTTCTTGACAAGCTTGCAAAACTTGGGCACCAAGACCTCATTTGCTCCGAATTTTCCAGCTCATTTTCACCTCATTTTGTGTTTCCTCATGCCCTTGATCCATGTGAGTTGTATTCCTAGCCATTGAATAAAATTCTAGATCAAATCCTAGGCTACAACTTTGTGTAGAATGACCTAGATGCCCTCAACAATTTTTGTGCAACAAAAACTCATAATTTTTGTGTATGACCAGCTATTCCTCACTCATTTGTGTTTTCTCCTTGTCCCTAATCCATGTGCATTGCAATCTTGGCCTTTCATTCAAATTCTAGCTCAAATCTCAATGGTTTGCAAAAGCACAATGTCCTATATACCCTTAATTTTGCACCTCATATAAAACCCAAAATAGGAGACCATGAGGGGGAGACTCATTTTTTTTGCCCTAGCACCCAAATCTCTCCTCTCTTTCTCTCATTCCTTCGAAGCAACCAGCCACCATACCCATATTCTTTTCTTCAAAATTCTTCCAAAAAATCAACCATCAAACCTTGTTTATTCTTCATCCTTTCAATAAATCTACTTCTAAACTTGCATAATCATCAATGTTTCATCAAAAACCATCAAGAATCAAGCATTTGCGAAAGGTTCAAGAGGTTCTTGTGGTGTTCTTCAAGTGTTCTTGCTTCTATTCTCTTTCCTTCTTCATTTTCTAGCTAGATCTAGAGGTAAGCTCACTAACCCTTGCATTTTCTTTAATTTTCATCATGTAATCTCTCTTCTATTCCTCTTTCCTTCTTGAAAGAAGCTTTGAGGACTCATTTCAAACATTATTGGACAAGGACATTGGGAGCCTTGGGTGTTTGAGATGAGTCCTTGGCCTTGAAGGAAAGATTCTTGTGTTTTCTCATCATTCTTTGCATTTCTACCTCATTTGCATGATTTTGGTGAAATAAAACCTTGTTTTCCTACCTATTTTGCTTCGGCCATAGCATGGATTTTAGGGTTCTTGTGTTCATTTTGTTCATTTCATGATTTTAAGTTGAATTTTGGCTTGATTTTGGTGTTGGGTGCCTCGGGTTGTTGCTTCAAAACCTAGGGTTTTTGTTGCCTTTTTACTTCTTTGATTTTATGAAGAATAAAATACATGATATGCTTGATGCTTTCTTTAGAACATGGCATGATGATCTAGGGTTTAGTCTTGTGAATTGTTTCATGTATTAATTGTGAATTTTAGCATGAAATTTGATGGTGATTTGTGCTTAGCATTGCTTCGGCCTTAGGCCACTTTTGTGCATATTTTGTGCTTGAAAACGTGTTGTTTTGATCTTGTGTGAATAAATGCAATTGTGCAATTGTGTTTTTACCCTTTTACCTTTTTACTTTACCATCTCATTAAATAATTACCATTTACCTCATGCATTTTTACTCTACCATTTCATTAACTTCTCACTCAAACTTTTTACCACTTGTAAATTTGCATAAAAAAATCCCAAAACATTTCAATCATTTGCATTTTAAACTTTTACTACTTCTCATTTAAAACCCCAAAACATTTTTACCACTTCTTACTCAAAACATTTTCAAACTTTGCATTTCACTTATTTGCATCATCTATGCGACACCTTGCATGCTTGCACACACATTCACTCATACTTGTATACCATGCATAATAAATGCTCATGCATTCTTGGATGCTCATGCATTCTCTTGTATACTTATTCATGCATTCTCTTGTATGCTCATGCATTCACATGCTTGCTTAATCATGTATCATCGCTCACATGTTCATTCATTAAACCTAGAATACTCTATGCCTATGATCAATTGTGTTCACTTGTTCTTGATGCCATTTGAATGACTTGATTTAATTGTGTGCCCTTCCTTCCACTAGTATGTATTCTTAATGAAGACGTAAGCCTACTTTTCCGGTTGTAGCATAGAGTCATTAAGGTATATGCACCCCTTTGAGATTGCTGCCCGTCCCGTAGCAATTCTCACACACACACACAATTGTCTTGAGAACTTTGTCTTGCATCCTTAATAATTGGATCTCTTGATTATATTGGCATGTTTAATCTTGGTTAATAATCAACATGTTTATGATTGCTTGATTGGTGAGTATGTTTGAATCTTGTTCACTCATGGTTGCATTTGGTTATGGACTTGGAATTGATTGAATAATGTTCTACTTGTTTTCCAAAACCCATTTTCTAAACTCATTTTCAAACGCTCCTTGCTTTGCGAAAACATTTTCTTCTTCCATTAAATAAAACAAATTGTCATTGATGATCACTCGCGCTGTTGCCGTTTAGATCGTTAATGATGATTTTATTTTCAAAAAAGAGTTAGTAGTGAGGCCATTCTAACCGTTGCTGTTCGGTCTTCACAAACGCTCACCCAATTGCGAAAAACTCTTAAGCCGTTTTCAGACGCAAAAGTTGAGAACTACGTAGCTTTGATCCCTCAACCCAGTGAGGGTACGTAGAAGCGGGTCCGTCCCATCAAGCACCCTTTTAAAAAATCTTTGTTTTGTTTCCACTTTTCAAAGATAACAAAAATATTCCTGTCTTCCGTTCTCAATAAAACAATTTTTCAAATAAAAAGAAAAGAAAAGAAAAGAAAAGAAAAGAAAAGAAGTAGAACAAATCGCTTGCAACTCAAACCTTTGTCAAACCACACATCGAGTTAATGGTTCCCTTTCAGTAGAAAGGACGTATGGGATGCTAATACCTTCCCCATGCGTAACCGACCCCCGAACCTACATCTCTGATTTCGAAAGACCACTCGCTTTTCAAAAAAAAAAGGGTTTTTCCGATGTTTTCCCAAATAAATATTGGTGGCGGCTCTACTATTTTTCACGTTGCAAAACGAGAAGTCCCAAACCGGATTTTTCGGGCGCAACAGCTGGCGACTCCACTGGGGAATTTTTATAAAAGGCGAGGGTCAAGCCTAGTTAACTCGATGTGTGGTTTAAATCATTTGAATTGAAAGCTTTGTTCTACTTCTTTCTTTTCTCCCTTTTCTTTTCCTTTTCCCTTCTTTCTTTGTCTGTGATGCTTGATTGTTTCTCTAGCATTATCATGATGTTATGTTGTATTCATATGCATTTGTTTTCCTTCTATGTGTTCTCCTTGCGCATTTTCTCTTTGTTCACATACCATGTTCATGCATTCCTCAATTCCCACATCCCCTCTTCTTTGCTCCCTTTCTAAAGGTAAATTCATGCATTTCTCCCCCACCTTATCATGATCCCTTCCTCTTGGCTCCCTTTCTTAAGGTAAACAATCTTTGCGATTGCTTATTGACTTGCTGTGTTAATTCTTGAATTGGAATGCTATATGATATGCAACATGCTATTGTATGCTTATGTCTGGACTGTTCTGGGTTTTCATTTGCAGGTGGGGGTTTATGATGGGTAGTTTTAGGCGGTATGTCCTTGCTACACACACTCACACCTTATGCTTATTGTGCTTTGAGAGGGGCCTAAAACCCAAGGTCTGACAGAACTTAGGGGAGTGGAAATGAGTAGTGACTGGCAATTGGACCGCTGTCCTTCTGACTCTCACGAAAGTTTCAGCCGGAGTATGCTCTTTCACGATGCCTCACACCAGATGGCGTACCATCGTTGTGGGTGCTATTGTGAAAGAGAATTAGCTCTGGTAGCCTGGTGAGGAAGTGATTAAAGCCAACATAGGAGGAACATCTGAGTTGCCCTAGAACCTAGGTTCCCGCCTCGTAGGACACAAGGACATACAAATTGTGTGTTGCATTGTAATCTAGGCATGTTTTCCAAAAGGAGTAGAAGGAGATTTTTCCAAAAAAAGAAAGCAGAGAAAGAACTGCCGTTGTAGCCTTTCTTTTGTCGGTCCGTACGAGATAACATATGGCCCACCCTTTTCAAAAAAGGGAACGAGCTGCCGCTGTAGCCTTTCTCTTATAAAGTAACATATGGTCCACATTTTTTCAAAAAAAAAGGGAGAACGAGTTACCGTTGTAACCTTTCTCTTATGAAGTAGCATGTGGCCCGCATTCTTCAAAAAAAGGGAGAACGAGTTGCCGTTGTAGCCTTTCTCTCACTGGTCCATATGAAGCAACGTACGGCCCGTATTTTCGAAAAAAAAGCTTAAATCAATGCCAATAAAGATTTTGCCCTAATCTGCATATGCATAAAACATCATCAGCATTTGCATGCATCCTCGCATTACATAAAACCCATGCATGCATCATTGCATCTTACTCAAGTTTGTTTGCCGAGAATCACAAAGTGACAAAGAATCTTGCCAGAGGAACTTAATGGAATCAAGAAGTGAGACAGTGCATGCTCCAAGGTACCCGGGTGTAAGAAAGGTAGACGTCACCAGCTTGAAAGGATATGTTGACCTAATGGGACCTATTGAAAGGGGATCGTTTGACAGCTCTTATGGGAACCTTCGGAAGTTGTTGTTGCTAGAGGTACAGACTGAGGCTATCGTGGCTCTAAGCAGATTCTATGACTCTGAAATCAGATGCTTCCTTTTCAAAAATTTCCAAATGGCTCCCACTTTGGAAGAATATCACCAGATCTTGGGTTTCCCTCAGACCAAAGCTGCTCCCTGCCAGTATCAAGAGCAGTATTACACGGATGAGAAGTTTGCTGCATTGTTGCAAGTAAAGGTAGATGACCTGAAGCTCCAGAGGCAGAGGAAGAACCTTGTGGTAGGTTTCCCGCAGAGTTATCTCGAGGGTATGATGGATACTCATGCCAGAAACAAAAATTGGGTTGTCTTCAAGCAAATCTTGGCCTTAACAATCTTCGGGATTGTTCTCTTTCCGCAGATTGAAAGACTTGTGGATGTGACTGTCATTGGCATTTTCTTAGCTTTCCAGAATGAGAAGAATCCTATCAATCCGATCCCTGCAATGCTTGCTGACACTTATTCCGCTCTTACTCACCACTGTGAACTCAAAAGGAAGAAAATCTCTTGCTCTTCCCATCTGTTATATGCCTGGCTTCTTATCCATGTTTTCACCAATCCAAAGAAAGTGGAAAAGTTGATTGACTATGCTGTATCTTGTGAGGTGAAAACCATGGGTATTCAAGAGTGGATCCAGTTTCTAGGGAGTCTAGACGAGCACTCGGTTCGTTGGTATCTTTCATCTTGCTGGGAAGCTAGACCTGAGGTAGTCTTCCGCTGTGGTGGTTTTCAAAATGTTCCACTGATGGGCACTAAAGGGTGCATTAACTACAATCCCTCCCTGACGCTGAGACAATTAGGATATCCTATGAGGAACTCGCCTACTGAAGAGATGGCATTCCCGTTTTACATCTATGAGGGAGGTCCAAAGGATGACAGTTTGACTAGGAAGATTTTGCAAGCTTGGAGTATGGTGACTCGTTATGGAAAAGTAGAGATCTCTCAGAGAACTAGTGGTGTTACCTTTGCTCAATGGCTTGAGAAAAGGATTCAGAGCGTCCGATTGCCTTATCAGAAATTATTGCAAGTTGAGAGGGAGGTAATAGACTCTGGTACTCCCGTTGTTGAAGAGTTAGGTGAGGTCAAGTTGGCTCTAATGAAAGCAGAGGAAGAGAAAAAATCCTTGCAAGCTGAGATAGAGAAGTTGACTCTGAACAACCAAAGATTAAAAGAAGATAATGCTCTCAAATCTGCTGCCATTGAGGAGTTTGACAAGAAACTCAAAGTAGAAGAGAAGGAAAAGCTAGAAGCTCAAAAGTATCTGCAAGTAGCCAAAGAGGAAATCAAGAGGCAAAAGGCTAAACAAAAGAGAGCCATTGAAGAGACCAGTCAGTGGAGAGATCTCTATGAAAAAACAAAGAAGGATGAGAGGACTGTCAAGAGCTTGCTTGCAAAGTCAAAAAGAGAGTCCCGCTTGCTACAGGCTGAGTGGGAAAGCAAACTGAGCAGTGTCGCGCAAGAAAGAAATTCAGTTGAGAGCATTCTCAAAGAATACAAGTAGGCTCTAGGATTTGAGCGAGAGATTTCTGATGAACTGAAAAGAAACCTTCGACACATCAGTGATGCATACAGGCAGGTGAAGGATGAGAGTCAGCATTGGGAACACTGCTTTGTTGAACTGCTTGGCAGGATTGAAGAACAGGCAGTTATCATTGAGTTGAAAGATGAAATTCAACAGTGGAAGGCTAGATTCTCTGAGCTGGCAGAGTTGGCCAACCAAGCTCTTGCAGGTGTACCTAAAAAGCTAAGAAAGGCTGAGGTTGAGATGTTTCCCTTTAACACTCCACTGGCAGTTTACAAATTCGTGGAGTTTTGCAGGGCCTTGGTTGAAGAAGTCAGAGAGAAGACTGGAAGGGTTCCCACAGGCAACAAGAGAAAGAGAACTGAAGATTTCAAAGCTCTATGTAGTTGAGCTCTTGTTTGTAATTTTCATTGTACTCTCTCTTTCTGGATGACCGTATTTCCATTTGAGTATTCTACCTTTTGAAATGTAAGACTTGAAGTACTTGCTTGAATTTGAATGTATGGAGTATGTTTTGTTTCACTTATTGATTCCAATCTTGTCGTGTTTCAAACAAAAATAATCAAAGTCCACTGTTAGGCCTATGGCAAGACATGGCACACTGTGGTTCACGGCATAAGACAAACTAAAACTAACACCCATTTGCATTGCATTCATTAATACCCCTGCTCATAAAAAAAAAATGTTTCGTCAGAGCAAGTCAGGCAAGCTGGTTCTCCGTCACCGATACTTCACCCGACTGCAAGCAAAGTTGATGGCCAATCTGCAAGATTACCCAGAGATTGAGACCGAGAGTAATCCAGAGCACGAAGATCTGGGTGTGCAGATTATTAATCCCGAGCAGCTGGCTCAGGAGAACCAGGTTCTAAAGGATAAGGTTGGGGCCATGGAGACCCAAATGCATGAGATGATGGCTTTGCTACAAAGCCTAAAGAGTGGAACTGCTGCTGAAGGTACCGCTGTGGTGGGTCCCGATGGTGTCATTTCTTTTATACCTCCTCCAGTGTCAGTTAATGCTGCAGCCACAGTTCCTCCGGGGTCTGGAATCAGTCATCCCGTCTTTGCTTCAGGGATGAATAGGCAGAATCAGTCACAAAGATATCCTTGGGGGATGCCCGCCGAGTACATGTCGCAAATTGTTAGACCCATTCCTGCTGACGCTGTTGGGCCACATCAGGCGACTGCTGCCGTGTCTGGGGGAGCTGCTGGAAGACCGCAGGTCCAGACTCCTAGTCCTCATGCTGTGCTCAGCCCTACTCCGGGGCTTGTTGCACACCCTCACAATGTTCCTCAGCTTGGAGGATATTACCATAGCATGGGCAGTCAACCCCAAGGCCACATGTTTGAGGGATCGCAGCCAAATGACCCGATTCGTGCACTAGAAGAGAGGGTAAGAGTCGTGGAAGGTGCTGGCGTCAGGGCTAGAGAAGCTCGTGAGCTATGCTTAGTCCCAGATTTGGTATTACCACCGAAATTCAAAGCTCCTGAGGTGGACAAGTACCGAGGCACCGGCTGTCCTGAGAGTCATGTTACAATGTTTGTCCGGAAGATGGGTCCTTATGCCAATGATGACAAACTGCTGATTTACTGCTTCCAAAACAGTTTGGCCGGAGCTCCTCTAGATTGGTACATGAAACTGCAAGCCTCAGAAATCCGTTGCTGGAAGGATCTGTCCGAAGCATTCATGAAACAATATAAATATAACATGGACATGGCTCCGGACAGGTCATAATTGCAACACATGAGTAAGAGCGAAAAGGAGACTTTCAAGGAATATGCCCAGAAATGGAGAAGCTTGGCTGCCCAGGTTCAACCTCCTCTGACCGAAAAAGAAATGGTGTACATGTTCCTGGAAACCTTGCCAGCAATTTATTATGACCGACTGATTACGAGTGTCTCATCTAATTTTTCCGATATGATAGTCTTCGGGGAAAGACTTGAGCACGGTCTCCTAAGTGGGAAGATTTCAAATCATTTCAGCAATTCAGGAAGCTCCGGTAGCTCCCACAGCCAGAAGAAGCACTTCTCCCATTTCCCAATAAGGAAAGAAGGGGAAACAAATGTAGTCTCAGGAGGAAACTCATCCTTTGATACCCCTCCACCACAAACTGTTCCATTCTCTGCCCCTGCATCACCTCAGCAAAGCAGTGACAATCACAAAGCTCAGGGTTACCAGTATAAGAAACGGACCAGTTTCGATCCTATACCAATGACATACACTGAGTTGTTTAATCACCTGACTTCAAAGAACTTGATCAACACTCGGTCAATGAAGGCCCTTCAACCGTCATTCCCAAGAAGCTACAACGCTAATGCTACCTGCAGTTTCCACGAAAACGGGGTCGGTCATACTGTGGAGGAGTGTAAGGCATTTAAGCATGTGGTGCAAGACCTGATAGATGCTGGTTGGATCTCGTTTAAGCAAAGCAGCCCGAACACAACAACCAATCCATTGCCAGGCCATCAGAGGCCAGCAACCAATGCTATAGAAAGTTCTGTTGGGAAATTGGTGAAGGATGTGCAGAAGAGCAAGACTCCGTTAGGTGTTGTCTACTCGGAGTTATGCCATGCTGGAGTGGTCAAGAAGGGGTGTTGCCATGAAGAAGGATGTGCTGATTCCACATGCGTGGGGAATTGTGAAAGCTTTAAAATGATCCTGCAGGACCTGTTGGATCGGTGTGTGGTTCAGATAGGAACCCATGATGTTGAAGAAGAGGTGTTGGCTCTACACTCTGATAAAGGTAGAGGAATCAGAAGACCTATTGAAATCCCTTACAATTACAATCCCAGATTGGTGCAAGCAAATGCTCAACCAATAGTGATTGAAGTTCCGGCTCCTTTCCCCTATGAGTCGGACAGGGCAATCCCATGGAAATACACTGCGCTATCTACAGTAGAATGCTCTCCAAATACTACTACTGTAACAAACATAGTGGGATCGAGCGGGATCACCAGAAGCGGGAGAGTGTTTGCTCCAGAGACCCTTCGTACAGAAACTTCCAAGGAAGGTGAACAGAGAGTTCGGAAGGAGAAGGGAAAGGAACCAGAAGTTTCCCAGGAAAAGGTAACGGAAAGGGAAGCAAATGAATTCTTGAAGATAGTCCGGCAGAGTGACTACCAGGTTGTCGATCAGTTAAAGCATACCCCGTCGAAGATATCCATGCTATCATTGTTGCTCAGCTCGGAAGCACACAGAAATGCTCTTATGAAGGTGCTTAGCGAGGCACATGTTGCAGAGGGTATTTCAGTGAACCAATTTGATGGGATTGTGGGGAATATAGTGGCTGCAAACCACCTAACTTTTGCTGATGATGAGTTGCCCGCTGGAGGAAAAAAGCATAATCGGGCTCTCCACATCTCAGTTAAGTGTGGGGACTATGTGTTGGCGAGAGTGCTAATAGATAACGGATCTTCATTGAATGTAATGCCGAAATCCACTATGGATAAGCTAGACGTGGATTGTTCCTACATGAAGCCAAGCTCGACTCTGGTGCGAGCCTTTGATGGATCCAAAAAGGAAGTATTGGGAGAGATGGAGTTTCCCATCCAAATTGGCCCAGAAGTTTTCTATATCAACTTTCAGATCATGGACATCACATCCTCGTACAGTTGCTTGCTTGGCCGACCCTGGATCCACATGGCAGGGGCAATTCCGTCATCTCTGCACCAGCAAGTCAAGTTCGTGGTGGATGATAAGGTTGTTGTAGTGTTTGGCGAAGAAGAGACTCTGGTGAACAGGCCATCAGAATTCAAGTATGTGGAAGCGGCGGAAGAATCTCTTGAAACGGCCTTTCAGTCCTGGGAGATCGCAAATGCAGTGCTTGAGAGGACCAAGGAGGAAAAAATGGTTGCTAAAATCATGTTAGCCCAAGGATATAAGGTTGGTTCTGGCCTAGGAAAATCTGGACAGGGAATCCTGGCGCCCATCCAGCTGAAGGAGAGCAAAGATCGTTGCGGACTGGGATACACTCCAAGTGAAGATGAACGGAAGAAGATAGCAGAGGAACGAAAGAGCAAATGGTTGGCCAAGTCCAAAGGCCAAGATCCATGGCCCCAGAGGATCCCAATTTGTGACATTAGCCAGAGCTTCGTGAGTGCTGGTCTGCTGGATCCCAACCAAGTTGCTGTCATCAAGGATGGCTCTGAAGATGAAGAGGGTAGTGCAAGTCTGGTTCGCCGCTGCTGTGACGGTGAAGAGTTGAAGAACTGGGAAGCTGCCGACTTTCCTGTGACCTTTGGTTCAATGTAATCATCTGTAATGCAATCCTGTTGCTCTGCCCAAGGCCATAAGACCAGTTGCTAGGGGCACACATGTTTTTATTTTCTGAATCATCATCATCAATAAAAACGTTTGTTTTGAATTTCTCAATCAATAAAAATCATTTTCTCTTCATTGCATGAGTCTTTTTTCTGCTTTATTATTGCTTGCTTGCTTGTTTCGCCTTTCATTCTGCTTTTTCGCTACGGTAAAATGCAGATCCACAGTAATGGTCTCTGAAAACAGTAGTGTCAACAGTCCGCATTCTGACTTTGATCATCCTATCAACCAAGCCGAGGGGGATGTTGAGGAAGATTGGGAAGCTCCTCCGGAACTCATGAGACTAATGAAGCAAGAGGAAAGGGTAATCCAGCCTCACGGGGAATCTACCGAAGTGATTAACTTGGGTACAGCTGAGAACAAGAAAGAGGTCAAAGTGGGAACGGCCATGAATGACGAAGATCGCATGAAGTTGGTACAGCTGTTGCATGACTACGTTGATGTGTTTGCGTGGTCCTACCAAAATATGCCTAGGTTGGACACTGATATTGTGGTACACAAGCTGCCGGTCAAACCTGAATGCCCGCCCGTAAAGCAGAAATTGAGGAGGATGAAGCCTGAGATGTCCCTCAAAATCAGAGACGAAGTAAAGAAGCAATTTGATGCAGGATTCCTAGCAGTGGCCAAATACCCACAGTGGGTTGCCAATATTGTCCCAGTTCCCAAGAAGGACGGGAAGGTTAGAATGTGTGTTGACTACCGAGATCTGAATCGTGCTAGTCCCAAAGACGACTTCCCACTGCCACATATTGATGTCTTGGTGGATAGCACTGCACAACACTCGTTATTCTCCTTCATGGATGGATATTCGGGATATAACCAGATCAAGATGGACCCCGAAGACATGGAAAAGACAACTTTCATCACTCTCTGGGGTACTTTCTGTTATAAAGTCATGCCATTCGGGTTGAAGAATGCTGGCGCAACCTACCAGAGGGCCATGGTCACCTTGTTCCACGATATGATGCATAAGGAGATTGAGGTCTATGTTGATGATATGATCGCAAAATCCAAAACTGACAAAGAGCACATTGTCAACTTGCAAAAACTCTTCGATCGGTTGAGGAAGTAGAAGCTCAAGTTGAACCCTGCCAAGTGCACATTCAGGGTGAGATCAGGGAAGTTGCTAGGCTTCATTGTTAGTCAGAAGGGGATTGAGGTGGATCCAGACAAAGTGAAAGCCATCCT
Source organism: Astragalus glycyphyllos (assembly GCA_963573325.1). Lineage (NCBI taxonomy): Eukaryota > Viridiplantae > Streptophyta > Magnoliopsida > Fabales > Fabaceae > Astragalus > Astragalus glycyphyllos. The sequence goes on from OY754308.1 coordinate 20,821,939, forward strand.
TGAAATGCCGGTGCCCAAAACAGAAAAAGAAGTCCGTGGCTTTCTGGGAAGGTTGAACTACATCTCCCGATTCATCTTCCAGCTGACGGCCACCTGCGAGCCAATCTTCAAGCTGCTCCGCAAGAATCAAGAACTGAAGTGGAATGATCAGTGCCAAGCTGCCTTTGAGAAGATCAAAGTCTACCTCCAGAATCCGCCAGTTTTGATGCCACCTGTGTCGGGCAGGCCCCTCATCCTGTATCTCACGGTGCTAGATAATTCCATGGGCTGCGTGCTGGGGCAGCATGACGAATCTGGAAAGAAGGAACATGCCATCTATTATCTAAGTAAGAAGTTCACAGATTGCGAGACACGGTATTCTGCGCTTGAAAAGACATGTTGTGCTCTGGTATGGGCTGCTCACCGCCTGAGGCAATATATGTTGAGCCACACAACTTGGTTGGTATCTAAAGTAGACCCGATCAAGTACATATTTGAGAAGCCAGCTCTCACAAGACGGATTGCCCGTTGGCAGATGCAGTTGTCTGAATATGATATCCTGTATGTCACGCAGAAGGCCATTAAGGGTAGTGCACTCGCAGAGTACCTGGATTGTCAGCCCATTCCAGACTACCAGCCGATGCAGCATGATTTCCCCGATGAAGACATCATGGCATTGTTCGACGAGGGGAAGTCCCAAGAAAACGAAAGGTGGAGGATGATCTTTGACGGTGCATCCAATATTTGGGGGCATGGGGCAAGTGCCATGCTGATATCTCCTGATAACCGCTTCATTCCTGTCACTGCGAGGCTGAGCTTCTATGTCACAAACAATATAGCAGAGTATGAAGCATGCATCTTGGGCATTCAGGCAGCCTTAGAATGGAAAGTCAAAAGGCTAGATGTGTATGGTGATTCCGCCCTGGTAATTCATCAAGTAAGAGGCGATTGGGAGACTCGAGATCCCAAACTGATCCCATATTATGAATATGTTCAAGAGTTGGTGGAGTCTTTCGAAGAAATCACCTTCAAACACATCCCTCGAGGTGAAAATCAGCTGGCCGATGCCTTAGCAACACTGTCATCAATGTTTAACATCAACTGTGATAAGACATTGACTCACATCAGAATCCAGCATCGGGATTTGCCTGCACATCATTACTGCACCGCAATAGACGAAGAGCCTGACGACAAGCCTTGGTATCATGACATCAAGCAATACATCATTAACAGAGAGTATCCACCAGGGGCATCAGAAAATGACAAAAGAACGCTCAGAAGACTGTCAAGAAGTTTCTTCCTGAGCGGTGAGGTCCTCTATAAAAGAAATTATGACATGGTTCTCCTAAGGTGTGTTGCCAAGGAGCAGGCTGAAAAGATCATGAAGGAGGTACATGAAGGCTCCTTTGGAACCCATTCCGGCGGGCATACCATGGCTAGACAGATTTTAAGGGCGGGCTATTACTGGTTGCAGATGGAGGGTGACTGCTATAGTTTTGTCAGAAGATGCCACAAGTGTCAAATCTACGCTGATCACATTCACGTACCGCCTGCCAAACTTAATGTTCTGACTGCATCATGGCCGTTCTCGATGTGGGGAATGGATGTCATAGGTCCAATTGAGCCGAAAGCATCAAATGGGCATCGCTTCATCTTGGTTGCGATCAACTACTTCATAAAATGGGTTGAGGCTGCCTCATATTCAAGTATAACCAGCGCAGTGGTTGCAAAATTCATCAAGAGGGATCTGATTTGTCGCTATGGTCTTCCCAACAAGATCATCACTGATAACGGCAGTAACCTGAACAGCAGAATGATGAAGGACATGTGCAAGGAATTCAGGATCCAACATCATAATTCTTCCCCCTACCGTCCTAAGATGAATGGGGCAGTTGAGGCGGATAACAAGAACATCAAGCGGATAGTGCAGAAGATGGTGGTAACATACAAGGACTTGCATGAGATGCTTCCCTTTGCTCTGCATGGCTACCGTACTTCAGTGCGTACATCAACTGGGGCAACCCCTTTTTCCTTGGTATATGGGTCAGAAGCAGTCCTGCCCATTGAAGTTGAAATACCCTCCCTGCGGGTACTGATGGAAACAAAACTAGAAGAAGCTGAGTGGGTACAGGCCCGGTTGGATCAGCTAAATCTGATTGAGGAGAAAAGGATTGCAGGCTTATGCCACGGTCAGTTATACCAGCAGAGGATGAGAACAGCTTTTGATAAGAAAGTCAGACCTCGTGAATTCAAGAAAGGCGATCTGGTGCTGAAGAAGATCCTGCCTATTCAGACTGATCCCCGAGGAAAGTGGACACCCAGCTATGATGGTCCCTATGTTGTCAAGAAAGCCTTTTCTGGAGGGGCGCTGTTACTCACAGACATGGATGGCGAGGATCTCCGGAATCCAGTCAATTCTGATCAAGTGAAGAAGTATTATGCCTGAAAGAAATAGACGAAAAAAGAGAAAGATAAGCCAAGTAAGAACCAGCTCGCTAGGTTGAAAACCCGAAAGGGCGGCCTAGGCAAAATCAGAGCGACCCGGTGGATTGAAAACCCGAAAGGGCGATCCAGGCAAAAATTAGGGTCAGAAAACTTGGGCGTGGAAAGTTAAACAAAGGTATACAACCTTCCCCGAGGCTTGAATGAGGGAATGATCAAGGTCAAGGACACAGATGTTAGCACTGCTCCACAGAGACGGACAGTCAGAAATTAGCTTTTCTCTTTTTTTCGTGTCTTTTTGTAGTTTAAACTTTCAAATGTATTGAACAGTCGTCGTAACATTCTGTGCGATTGGCTTCTACATCAATAAAGCTCAACTTTTTCCTACCGGTTTGTTATTTTCCGCTTCTCTAATCAAGATAAACGTTTTATGATGATGGTAATACTGAGTTGCAAAACATGTGCATACATCATAGAGCATTACAAATCATTGCGAAATCCTTAAAAGTCACGGGAAATAAGCAATCTCCCAAAGAAAGTTAATCTTGCAAGGAAAGTTGCACTCATAAGTCATTCCAGAAGGCAAACCATAAAGCAAACTTGCACTCGGCTCATGGGTCCCGTAAATCAATTCCTCAGTCTCGTGCCAGGAGTGTCGGGGGTCGGTTGAACCAGCAAAAGAATAAGCCTTTTATTAAAAAAAAGAAGAGCACAAAAAAGCAAATGATCAAAAAAAAAGCTGATCAGGCAAAAAGAAGAAAAAACAAATGATCAGAAAACAGAAAGCTGATCAAAAGAAGAATTAAAAGATGAAAGAAAAAAAAAAACAATCAAAGCTGAAAAATAAGCATTCCCCAGCATTCATCATTCACCCAAAATCATCGCATCGCATGCATTCGCATAACAGGCCTTTGCATAACATGCATTCATTCCATGCACCATGCATTGCATCTGCTGACATGTGCAGGTACCGCCAACCTGAGAAACCTGAAGAAAAGTCCTGCGACCAGAGCAGGCACCCCTGGATCGGTGTGAAAGCATTGACCCTGAAGAAGATGAATTGGATTTCCGAATCCCCCCTTTGGACCCACGTGTCCCCCAGAAAGACTGACTTCAACTTGTATTCGAGCTGCAGGTAAGTCCCTCTGATCTCAATAGGTCCAGTCGAAAAGGATAGCCGTGTTGGTCTAAAACATGGCGCAGTCCTAGGGAAATATCGAGATCTAGACTTGATATAGTACCCTCCCCCTGGTCGCTCGAAAGACCACCTCTTTTGAGCCCGTGCGCTCCCAGGCCCAAGTGCAAACTCGGATCGTTCGCGATTCGTTAAAAGGCTTTAGGCAGCCTCCTTCGCCGGCTCAATGTGAGTCGGTACCCTTTTATTGCTTTCTTTATTTTCTGCTTTCTGTCAGCTTATTGAGGGTTGGCGCTCATAAGAAAAACAAAAAATATCATGTCATCGCGTCTGCATCAGAAAAAACAAAAAAAATAGAAATGGAAAAAGGAAAATTCGGGTTTCTTTAGGTAGACAAAATTGGTATAATTTCTGAATTCTTTATCTTTATTTTGCCTCGAAATATGTTTCGGCCAATTCATATTCCTTGTTAAAATCCAGATAAAGAGGGGCAGCTGTCATACCCTAATTTTGTCCGGCTTGGAACAAAACCTTAATTTTCCACAAAAAAGCAATAAATTATGAAGTGAAGCATCATTCTGAAGGATGTGAAGAACTATGAGCATGCATTTTTGGGTTCTAAAAGTCATTTCAGCGCTTTTAAAATCATTTTTAGGATTGGAATGCCTTTTGGAGCAAAATTAGGGTTTTTTGGGCAAAAGGGGTATTTTGGTCATTTCCAAAATTAAGCAATTTCTCACCAAAAATCATTGTTCAATCTCAGAGGAATTTATTTGGATCTAGATGATTTGGGTTATGAATTTTTGTGCGCATGCATGCATGATTTTTGGCATAAAATTCAAATTTTAAGCAAAAGGGCAAAATGGGAATTTCTATCAAGGTGAGGTCTCAAATCAATTTTGGGAAGGGTGATATCATGGAATTTTGGGCCCAATCATTGATTCCTAGGATATGGCCCAAAGTTGCATGATTTTTATGGAATTATCTAGAAAAGAATAATCAATAATGGTGAAAATAAGGAAGTGTCCCCAATAAGACAAAATGTACTATTTTTCTTGACAACCTTGCAAAACTTGGGCACCAAGGCCTCATTTGCTCCGAATTTTCCAGCTCATTTTCACCTCATTTTGTGTTTCCTCATGCCCTTGATCCATGTGAGTTGTATTCCTAGCCATTGATTAAAATTCTAGATCAAATCCTAGGCTACAACTTTGTGTAGAATGACCTAGATGCCCTCAACAATTTTTGTGCAACAAAAACTCATAATTTTTGTGTATGACCAGCTATTCCTCACTCATTTGTGTTTTCTCCTTGTCCCTAATCCATGTGCATTGCAATCTTGGCCTTTCATTCAAATTCTAGCTCAAATCTCAATGGTTTGCAAAAGCACAATGTCCTATATACCCTTAATTTTGCACCTCATATAAAACCCAAAATAGGAGACCATGAGGGGGAGACTCATTTTTTTTACCCTAGCACCCAAATCTCTCCTCTCTTTCTCTCATTCCTTCGAAGCAACCAGCCACCATACCCATATTCTTTTCTTCAAAATTCTTCCAAAAAATCAACCATCAAACCTTGTTTATTCTTCATCCTTTCAATAAATCTACTTCTAAACTTGCATAATCATCAAAGTTTCATCAAAAACCATCAAGAATCAAGCATTTGCGAAAGGTTCAAGAGGTTCTTGTGGTGTTCTTCAAGTGTTCTTGCTTCTATTCTCTTTCCTTCTTCATTTTCTAGCTAGATCTAGAGGTAAGCTCACTAACCCTTGCATTTTCTTTAATTTTCATCATGTAATCTCTCTTCTATTCCTCTTTCCTTCTTGAAAGAAGCTTTGAGGACTCATTTCAAACATTATTGGACAAGGACATTGGGAGCCTTGGGTGTTTGAGATGAGTCCTTGGCCTTGAAGGAAAGATTCTTGTGTTTTCTCATCATTCTTTGCATTTCTACCTCATTTGCATGATTTTGGTGAAATAAAACCTTGTTTTCCTACCTATTTTGCTTCGGCCATAGCATGGATTTTAGGGTTCTTGTGTTCATTTTGTTCATTTCATGATTTTAAGTTGAATTTTGGCTTGATTTTGGTGTTGGGTGCCTCGGGTTGTTGCTTCAAAACCTAGGGTTTTTGTTGCCTTTTTACTTCTTTGATTTTGTGAAGAATAAAATACATGATATGCTTGATGCTTACTTTAGAACATGGCATGATGATCTAGGGTTTAGTCTTGTGAATTGTTTCATGTATTAATTGTGAATTTTAGCATGAAATTTGATGGTGATTTGTGCTTAGCATTGCTTCGGCCTTAGGCCACTTTTGTGCATATTTTGTGCTTGAAAACGTGTTGTTTTGATCTTGTGTGAATAAATGCAATTGTGCAATTGTGTTTTTACCCTTTTACCTTTTTACTTTACCATCTCATTAAATAATTACCATTTACCTCATGCATTTTTACTCTACCATTTCATTAACTTCTCACTCAAACTTTTTACCACTTGTAAATTTGCATAAAAAAATCCCAAAACATTTCAATCATTTGCATTTTAAACTTTTACTACTTCTCATTTAAAACCCCAAAACATTTTTACCACTTCTTACTCAAAACATTTTCAAACTTTGCATTTCACTTATTTGCATCATCTATGCGACACCTTGCATGCTTGCACACACATTCACTCATACTTGTATACCATGCATAATAAATGCTCATGCATTCTTGTATGCTCATGCATTCTCTTGTATACTTATTCATGCATTCTCTTGTATGCTCATGCATTCACATGCTTTCTTAATCATGTATCATCGCTCACATGTTCATTCATTAAACCTAGAATACTCTATGCCTATGATCAATTGTGTTCACTTGTTCTTGATGCCATTTGAATGACTTGATTTAATTGTGTGCCCTTCCTTCCACTAGTATGTATTCTTAATGAAGACGTAAGCCTACTTTTCCGGTTGTAGCATAGAGTCATTAAGGTATATGCACCCCTTTGAGATTGCTGCCCGTCCCGTAGCAATTCTCACACACACACACAATTGTCTTGAGAACTTTGTCTTGCATCCTTAATAATTGGATCTCTTGATTATATTGGCATGTTTAATCTTGGTTAATAATCAACATGTTTATGATTGCTTGATTGGTGAGTATGTTTGAATCTTGTTCACTCATGGTTGCATTTGGTTATGGACTTGGAATTGATTGAATAATGTTCTACTTGTTTAAATAAAACAAATTGTCATTGAGGATCACTCGCGCTGTTGCCGTTTAGATCGTTAATGATGATTTTATTTTCAAAAAAGAGTTAATAGTGAGGCCATTCTAACCGTTGTTGTTCGGTCTTCACAAACGCTCACCCAATTGCGAAAAACTCTTAAGCCGTTTTCAGACGCAAAAGCCGAGAACTACGTAGCTTTGATCCCTCAACCCAGTGAGGTACGTAGGAGCGGGTCCGTCCCGTCAAGCACCCTTTTAAAAAATCTTTGTTTTGTTTCCACTTTTCAAAGATAACAAAAATATTCCTGTCTTCCGTTCTCAATAAAACAATTTTTCAAATAAAAAGAAAAGAAAAGAAAAGAAAAGAAAAGAAGTAGAACAAATCGCTTTCAACTCAAACCTTTGTCAAACCACACATCGAGTTAATGGTTCCCTTTCAGTAGAAAGGACGTATGGGATGCTAATACCTTCCCCATGCGTAACCGACCCCCGAACCTACATCTCTGATTTCGAAAGTCCACTCGCTTTTCCAAAAAAAAAGGGTTTTTCCGATGTTTTCCCAAATAAATATTGGTGGCGGCTCTACTATTTTTCACGTTGCAAAACGAGAAGTCCCAAACCGGATTTTTCGGGCGCAACAATCTCGAAACTCCGCGTCGGCGCATTTAGAAAGGATCTCAGCCTGGGATGTGTTCAGTAGGGTGTACTCTGAGAAACAACCTTGTCGGGGTCGAGATTCAAAGGGAGCTCTCTCAGCTTGGCCTCGCTTCTGCCACAGCTTTTCGGTGGTCTTATAGGCTCGCTCGTCCTCTTTGCTGCCAACCTGTGCTTCCTCTTGGTAGGCCAACTTATTCTCTACGTAGTCCATGTACTTTTGTGACTTTTGGAGGAATTCACCCAAATCTCTGGGTTTGTTGACCCCCATATCAATTTCAAAAAGACTTCCATTTTTGAGGTCGTCTTTCATCCAAAACAGTCTTTGCTTGTCTTCCAAATTCCGAACGCATGAAGCTTCCTTATTGAAACGCTCAATGTATTCCCTCAGTGTCTCACCTTCCCGCTGTCTGACAGCCCTTAACACTTCCTCGGATTTTGGCTTCAGTCGGGAGGCGGTGAAACGGGCCGTGAACAATCTTGCCAATTGCTTCCATGAAGAAATGGAGTTTGGCTTCAGCTCTTGGAACCACTCTAATGCGGTGTCCTCGAGGGTGAGAGGGAAGATCTTACAATGAACAGGTTCCCGAGCTCCTCTATAGCGCATCATCAGTGAGAAATGTGCTAAGTGACGATCTAGATCTCCAATCCCATCATACATCTTGAGAGTTGGCAATTTTTCCAAAGTCCTTGGAATTGGGCATTCATCCACCTTCCGAGTGAAGGGTCCTTCATCCGCAAACCTCATTGAGTTGCGAGGTGAAACATCCTAGAAATCAAGGTCTTGGTATCCATGCTTGTCGGGAGATCTCCTCGATGGCGATCTTTGGCGATGCCTCTTGTGAATCTTAGTCCTGCTCCTTGACCAGTCGCGCGAATCAGAGGAGTCACGTGAAGAGGCCCTAGAGTGGGAATCATCAGGCCAATAGGTCCCATCCGGAGAGGATGGTGGTGCCCTTGGTGATGAGTCTGATCCTCGATGTTTCCAACGCCGAGGGGAAGAACGATGCGCGTGCCTCCGCCTTGGTGGGAACAATGAGCGTGATGCCTTCAAGGGGGAGATTGGTGGTGCCTTGATACCACAGTTGCTTGAGGAGGAGTTCCCCAGTAAGGACGAGGCTGTTCGGGCATGGAGGCCACACGCCTCTCAATTTGCCTAAGGCGTGCTTCTTGTAGTAGCATAGTCTGAGTACGGTTGGCCAGAAGATCCAACAGTTGATTCACATCTGGGGGATGTACCCCTCCCGATGGGGGGACTTCTTGCGCAGCCTGGACGAGGGTGTCTTCGTGGGTGGCGACATCGCCCTCAGGAGTGCTTTCAAGCTGGGGCGCAAGCACATCAATGCTCTTAACCCGTGGTCTGCCTCTTGGAGCCATGGAAGTGCAAGAGAAAATTTTTTACGAGTAGGAATGGTGTGAAAGGTAGTGACCTCCCACTGTGGTCGCCAATGTTCTGTACCTAGCAGTGTTGTGCGGACTGCATTGGTGGACTCTTTCGATATGGCTTGATGTCAACGAGCCCCCGGGAGGGGGACATGCGAAGCCACTCCAACGCCGAAGTTAGTATTGAGAGTATGTGAGTGATTTAGCAAGGAATGAGAGTGTACCTCATTATGACAATGTGAGCTAGTATTTATAGGAAAGCGTGCCCATTGTGAGCCGTTGGATCGGATGATTTGATCTGAGCCCTCCAATCATGAGATTCATATTGGCTTGTAAATTGTGGATATGGTCCAAAGTGATTGGGCCAATCAATGCTCAATTGCTGAACGGGCCTCGTGGCCCAGTCGAGAACAGTATCCAAACAATGGAATGGAAACATCATTCCTTTCCGCTCCATTCCATTCCATTTCGCTCCGCTCATTTTAAGTTATCCAAACATACCCTTAAATAAGATTGTGACGTCGAGGTTTATTCAAGTGGTCCTTCTTATTGCTTCAGCGTACTCCCTTTTTCAGGTATTTCCCATCTCTCTCTTCTTACTTTTCGTTCTTTCTTAGGCCACCCATTCTAGGATTTATTCGGTGTTAGCCATTTCCTTTTACAAGAAGATCCTTCCTTCCGGGGCGAGGTCTTTTTTAGGAGGAGGGGAGTTTGTACTTTGAATAATCTCCTTAAGGTTGATAATGGTTTGAAAGTTCATTACCTGTTTTGCTGAGTTAGCTCCATCTTTGTAGGTCGCATCATGATTTTAGGGAAGTCAAATAAATTCAAATTAAATTGGAATTACTTAATAATTTTTATTTTGACCAAATTCTTTTATAGAGTTATGTACTTTTTTCCCTTATAAAAAATTATACGTATTAGCAAAAAGACCGGCTCGTCCCTGCTTTTTGAATTACAGTAACACGTGTATAGATATTTTTTGATTCTTTGGCTAAACAATAATTTTAATAGTAAATTACTTTTTTCAAAATTTGTAAACCCTTAATAAACCCAAATTTCTCCGTTATTTATACGCTACATTGCACTTTTCATCTTGAAACCGTACCTCCTTCCCAACAATCCTTCCTCTTTCATAAGCGCTAGCCGTTTGATTTTATTATCAATTTTTATGAAACTAGTGCGTATGACCCGTGCGATGCACGGGTTTACATTTTCTCGTTGAAAAAACTTGAAAAATTAGAGGTAGTATATAAGTATATATAAGTATACTAGTGCGTATGACCCGTGCGATGCACGGGTTTACATTTTCCCGTTGAAAAAACTTGAAAAATTAGAGGTAGTATATAAGTATATATAAGTATATTTTATTTAAACAACTTTCTATCAATAAAATAAAATTTAAGGAATTTATAGTTTATATATCTTTGTGGATATACATGCTATATTAGTATTTCAAAAAAATGAAAATGAATTATTATTTGGTAAAGTAAATTACGTCATTTCATAGTATAGAAAATAATAATATCCAATTTTAGATATTATAATCAATTTAAAATTATATTACAGAAGAATTTAAACTTCACTTGTATGATGGATTTCTAATGTGAGATGTATATTTAGATTATTATTAATAAAAATATATTATTTAGCTATATCATTTTATCAAATTTTACTAAATGATCAAAAAATAGTTACCAATATTCTATTTAAAAACTATTTTAGAAATATTTACACAGTGTTCAAGTAAAACTCATCATTAGATTAATCAGATTGTACATCTAACATCCCATAAAGTTGTTGATATGACTGGTGTAAAATGTTAGTGGTTGCTGCATAATGATTTAGTTGATTATTTATAAGAGTGTGTTATTGGGTTCAGGCTTGTCATGCATGAGAAGAATATCATAGGGGGTCTTGCTTTAAAACATGTCTTTGTTGGTAGTTTGAGAAAAATCAAGAGTAAAAATCAATAGAAGTTAACGAAGGGAAAGAAAAGAAGACTCTAAAGAGTACAAAATCTATAAGTCTGTGATTAACTACCGTAGCATGTAGATGAATTTGAATCTACCATATTAAATTAAAAACCAATACATTGAACACCATAGCATATTCTTTTCCTTTCTCATGATATGAAAAATGTTAAAATATAAGTAGTAAGTCCATTAGTTGGTTAGTAAGACCCATTAGATAGTAAGGTCCATTAGTTGGTTAGTATATAAGGTAGATGGTAGACTCATTTAGGGTTATCTCTTCTCATTTGTAATATCTTACCACTTTCAATATAATAGACCTTTAAAGTTTTTCTCTCCAATTTCCATGGATGCCATGTTTTTCAACATGGTATCAGAGCACAAATGGTATCCACCTTGAAGGAAAATTCTCTTGTATTTTCTCGAGAATCTAATTCTCGATTATTTTAATTTTCCTTCTGCTTTCCTTTTCTTTTCCACTAAGTTCCATTTACTTTTCAAATGCAATTTGTGCTTCCATCTCAATTTAATCCCTTATTTCATCAATTTCTCAACCTATTCCCATTTTTTTTATTTCTTGTCTCAATTTCTTGATTCAAGCTTCTTGGTCTCTCCTTGTTCAAAAGAAAAATCTTTCAAAACCTAATTAGTTTTTCATCATCATCTTGTTTCTGCTTCAATTTGAAGTTTGTTGTTCTTCTGGATTTGTTCATCATCTTGTTCTTTGATTTCTAAATATCCTACTGCAACTTCTGAAACCTTAAACACCCCTTTTCCACTCCTGCGTTTTGAACACCCTGTTTTGATTGTTGGCCTTGGGGTTTTGTTTTGTTGGTGCGCGATCGAATTCTGTTGATGGTAGGAGCGCGACAGCGCTCGCAGTGGTTCGTTATGGTGCTCACAAGTATTCGACAACGCTGGTTTTTATGGCTGCTCTCTTCTCCATCGTGACCTACGTTTTTACTCTCTGGATCCATCATCGTTGCATTTTTGTGCACTCAAAACCAGTCATGGGATTCTGTTCATGCTACCAATGTTGTGGTATGGTGTCCTTCTCTATATTTCTTTGTTTACCAAACAATGCATTCAAGCTGTTTGATGAAATGCCTCATAGAGATATTGCATGACAAAATGCCTCTTTCAGTCCTGATCATGGTGGTTTAGGTTGTGCTAATGTAAACATCCTTCTATGCTTCCTTTGATGGTCCTTGAAACCGTGATTTGAGATTGAGAGGTCATAATACTTAAGGTTATGGTTTGTCTTGGAGTTAATATAACCAAGGTCATTTGCTTAGTGGTTCTGATGATGCTCATATTTGTATTTGGGATATTATTGCTATTCCCAAAATAAATCCCTAGATGCAATGCAAATTTTAAGGTTCATGAGGTGTTGTGGAAGATGTGGCATGGCATTTGAGTCATGAGTAGTATTTGTTTGTTTCTGTTGGGTGCTCCCTTGCTGGATTTGGATTTCTGTTTTCGTTCCCGAGGTGCCTCAAAATGGAACTGTTGATGCTTTATGTGGCCATGATGCTGGTCAAGTTATCTTTGGCTTATTATTTTTATTGTTGAAATATATCGACTTCACATTGAGATTATCCGAACATGGGGCACCAGAGTTGTTGGTTTTACCTTGCTAAAAATTGGTGCAATAGGAATTAAAGAAGCTTAATTCAAAAGTGTTGGTTCAATATCTAGCTTTCAAAACATGTATTTTTGAGAGCTTCTTATGAGGACAGCATTAGAGACATCTTTGACACTTATCTCAATATATCTCAATATTGAAGGTGTTCCTGCAGCTGTTTTGTTCCTTCGATGATATTTAGCCTTAATTGGCTTGATTTTGGCTTCTGTTTATGGTGGTTAAGCATGATGCTTCTGTTGTAAATGGTTAAGCATTGAGCTTTTGCTTCTGTCTTGAGTGATTGAGTACTCTTGATGGTTAAGCGTTGATGTGCTTCTGCCAAGTGGTTAAACATTGAGGTATAGTTTCTGCTTGGTGGTTAAGTCTTTGGCCCTATGGCCTTGTTGATGTTTGCTTCTGCCCAATGGTGGTTAAGTTTTTTGGCCTATGGCCTTGTTGATATTTGCTTCTGCCCTATGGTGGTTAAGCATTTTGCTTCCTTCAAGTGAGTAAGCCTTGAGTTGTGGTTTTGGTTTGAGGTTAACTGTTGGTTTGTTGCTTCCTCCGAGTGAATAAACCTTGAGTTGTGGTTTCTATTCGATGATTAAGCTTTTGTTGACTTCTTTGACACTTGGATGGTTATGCCTAAGAGTGGAGTTTATTGATTCCTTTGGAGTGAATGTTGTGGAGACGCTGGAAGAAGCTTGAAGGGGCCCGATAGTTGGTCGAAGACTTCTAGGAGCTATGCACCTCAACTGCTACCAATTTGGAGATTGTTCTTTATTTGCTTATTTTTATAGTATCTTTGTATTGCTTATCCCAAGTTGGAAATGTTGTGAACACTGTCCAGCTTGCGGGTGGCTGTTAAAATATAAGTAGTAAGTCCATTAGTTGGTTAGTAAGACCCATTAGATAGTAAAGTCATTAGATAGTAAGGTCCATTAGTTGGTTAGTATATAGGTAGATGGTAGACTCATTTAGGGTTATCTCTTCTCATTTGTAATATCTTACTACTTTCAATATAATAGACCTTTAAAGTTTTTCTCTCCAATTTCCATGGATGCCATGTTTTTCAACAAAAAAAAGACAGAAATCATGAATACTAAAATGATGACATCAAGAACAAAAATTGCTTTGACAGTTTAAGTTAGACCGAGGGCTTCCTTTCAGTAAAATTTTCTATTGTCTCTAGGAGAAGAGCTTAAGAATATATTATGTACTCAATAATGTTTTGCCGTTTTTTTGGGCATAGTTGTATATTAGGCGTTGGTTGACCTTGCACTTGAAAATGTGATTGAATGTAATAATGGACAATAATAACATTACCATGTAGATAAGGATGCTTTTTTTTTTGAGTTACAACATATAAGGATGCTTCTTCTCCACAATTCTTTCTTTGATACTAATTGTTTTTTTCGATATTAATTGTTCTTTTTAATATTTTGTTTTAATGGTTTGCTTTATTTCTCTATTTCTGAATGTCCAGGTCAGATGATTACATGGCACTTTTATTAGTCCAATGAGGACAAATTTTATTAGGTGGACCAATCAGGTTGAAGGTTTCAGTTGTTTCCTTTCCAAGCATATTCGTAAATGTATTAGATATAGAATAGATATAGAGATAGATATAGATATAGAATAGATATAGATATAGATATAGATAGATATAGATATAGATATAGATTGTATGTTTTAAATACTTGATTGATCAATTTGTTATTCAAATAAATGAACTTTTGTGAGTATTAGTATTTAATGGAGTGAAGTAGAAAGGGATGAATAGAAGTTTTAAGTGGTGTATTCTAGTGGGTGGGTGACGATCGAACATCATTAGGCCCATTCTATTGTCAAAACCATCTGAAGTTTAACTAAAAGCCACATTTAGTGGCTTTTCTTCATGTATTTCTCCAGCTTTTAAAAACAAAGAAAGAAACATGGTTAGAAAGGGAGGGAGAGCTACAAAAGATAGAGTGAGGGAGAGGGAAACCTAGAGGATGAACTCTATCACTCCATCTTCAACATCAAGCCTCTAAGATACTTCTTGATTTTATTACTTGATTTTATTACTGTTTTTACATATGGTTTTCTTAGGATGTACGCAACTTAAACCTTTGGTTTTCATGGTTTCGTGACTCTTAAGGCACCCTTAACTAATGTAGAGTTCGTGTTAAATGTTATTGTTTTGTATAACTTTACGATGAGTCATTTTGGAATCTAAATCCGTTATTAAATCCAAACTTTTAATGTGTACAATCTAATTTTGTAAAAATGTATAATAATTCCTCATCTTTAATAATAATTAAATTTACGGATGTTATATGATTGACCCACCGACTTTATTCGAGTTCCTACTTAAACATTACTTACACGTAGTTGGTAGATTGAAGCAGAAAAATTAGTTCGATTTGATGCGTTCATGTTTGTTTCTTGCGTATGGTGACATTTTTTCAAAGTAAAAGTCAAGAATAGTGATGTTTTTATATCAATTGAACAGATAAATTAGTTCTATGTGACATATAATTTAGGTCAAACTTTTAATCATGATGTCTCTGCTACAAATCACGAAGTTCCTAGGAATTGTACAACACACTAAATTGTCGAGTTCCCCAACGTAAGACATTAGGTTATATGATCATTAATTGAAAATCTATTAACCTTAACATGCTTTAGAGATAAAATTTATTAACCTTAACACTAAATTAAATATGAAAAGCTTGCAAAAGTTTAAGTTGACACATTTAAATGACCTAGATGCACACTACACATGTCATAACTCATAAGCTACACCAGGGTTTGTTAATCCAATTATTTGAAAAGTAAATTTCAAGCTCTTTAACTTTATTTGTCATGGCAAAATCAAACTTTATCTTGAAGTCCATTCAAACATAACTTGAAGCATAGCTTCACTGTGATGCATCTGGTAATAGAGAGATGATAGAGAGTACAATTGTACTCTGAAGACAATTAATAAAATCCATGCTTTAAATTGTATGCTTTCTTTTCTTTTGTTGACCTACAATCTTCCCATTATTATTGCATACAAGAATGCCATTAGTGTTCTCCATTCTTTTTTATTCCATAAAAGAAAAACTAGTGGCAGTCTTGCATGGAATAATTAAGTGAAGATTGTAGGCCTGCATACAATTGAAAAAAGAGTTGTATAAATTTTCAACCAATCCAATAATACTCCATATCTTCTCCCTATTTAACCAAATCATAACATAATAAAATGGCTGTAAAAAATAAAGATTGTTTTCCTTAATAAATCAGTCAAATTTATTCTCAAATTTTACATAAAAATCAAATACTCAGATTTCTTTTAAGAGTTTTCCCATATAGATACACTTCCCTTAAGAGCCAAATAAATTCAAATTAAATTAGAATTACTTAATATTTTTTATTTTGACCAAATTCTTTTATAGAGTTATGTACTTTTTTCCCTTATAAAAAATTATACGTATTAGCAAAAAGACCGGCTCGTCCCTGCTTTTTCAATTGCAGTAACACATGTATAAATATTTTTTGATTCATTGGCTAAACAATAATTTTAATTGTAAAATACTTTTTTCAAAATTTGTAAATATATATTTTTCTATTCGCTACATTGCACTTTTATACGTTACATTGCACTTTTCATCCAGAAACCGTACCTCCTTCTGAACGACCCTTCCTCCTTCATAAGCGCTAGCCGTTTGTACAAGTTATCTCCTTCCTCCAGCACCTCCCTCTATAGATCTATAGAGTGAGTGACTTGGACTCACAATTGCAAGTAAGTTCCATTCTTTTCTTTCTCCATAAGATGTTATGTGTGTTGCTTCCTTTTCTTAGAATGGCAAATATTCAGTTTTGCACTTGATTTGAAATTCAATTTCATCATTTTGCATGTGAATGTTTTAATTCATATTTTATTGGTTTAAGGGCCACTCACAAAGGATTAAAGAAAAACATCTTGTTAGGGTTTAATCAGGAGAAGTTTGTAAAATTTGTTTTCAAAGTCAATATATTAGGGGAAAAAATTGATATAGAGTGACTTATACAGTTCAATTGTTGGATCTAAAGTTAAGTGTATTTTCACTTACTTTTTCCAATATTTATTTTATGTTTTTCATCATAACTTTAATCCTTTGTGTGTTTCAATGTTAGAAGATTTGTTCTAGCAAGTATATCTTATGGTGTTTATAATGAGGCGTCTTGATGTAATGTTTACCTCAAATTTTCTCATCCTCTTCCCTTCTTTTAGATAGAAGGTTAAGTGTTGATTCTTCATTATTATGAGATTATCTTGACCAACCTATTGTTATTTTTTTCATTGTTGTTGAAGAAAGAAGAATTAAGGAAGCTAATTGGGACACCTGCTTCCAACAAATTGAATTCAAAAAAGTAACAGGTAAAACTCACCTCTTAACATTTATTCAACCAATGAAATATCCATCGGAAAAAAGGACTGACGCCTTAAGCTAGACTAACCATTTAATAAAGTTTGTTTTATGTAACACCCTAATATTTCTAACATGTAGATATACTAGAATGCACAACTTAAACAAAATCAGATGACACAATCCCTGTTATGATATTGATCATACTAAAATTTTCCGATGATAAACATATCCAAATTATATTAACCTGCCATAACTTCATTGAACTACAATATAGTTCACGACTTAGAACGTAACAAGGTCCTAATTGTTCAATATCATAAGCAGAGAAGTGAAAAAGGTTTATACAACTCATATCAAATATAAGTTACATAACCATGACAGAAAATAACAGGGAAACTTAAGCAGAATATAAGAGAACAAGTCTTCAAAATCCTCTTGGACACGTCACCTACTCGTGCCGTTTCACCTTCTTCTTTCCCTGCTTTTATGTAAAAACAACAACAATGGTAGGGTGAGATAACATATCTCAGTGAGTTCTACCGTGACCCCTAACACTCACTCGGTTCAATTTATAAAACCATAGCATTCGTAGTTTAATTTATAAACCACTAGCTTAATACATTAATCGAAACACTAACTGCCATACAATTGCTAATCCCGGTGATTCGTGCACAAACATTAGCATAACATGGGCCGCCATACAATTGCTTACTCCCGATGAACCCCCGCTAGTACTTTCCCTAACGGATATTGGGCCTAGGTTAAGGGCGCATGACCTTACCCGCCTAGTATGCTATTTAATGGGTCGTCACACATAACCTATATAATTTATATATTGTACCCGCATTGGGCCATCACACTTATATAATACCCGCATTGGGCCGTTAATCCTATTCGATATAATCTATATATATCATATCCATAACAATAATAGAACATAAAGTTCCGTTTTGATTTCAAAGCATTTGCACACATGCATACTAAGTTAAACCTATTCTCCAAACCAAGTTAATTAAGTTTAAAACCAGGTTTTTATCAATCATATTTCATCACAAATGGTTGGGAAGAAGATTAGAAGAGGTTTGGAATTGAAAGGAGCGACGAAACGAAATTTTGCCAACCGGAGACAGTTACAGGCGCACGACCCGTGTGCCCTGGGCGCACGACCTGTGCGCATTGTGCAGGAGCATAGAAACATGTGCACGACCCATTGCAGTTCGCTTCTCCAATCGCGCCCAATCCGTGTTCTAATCGAAACCCAACTTAAAAACAGAAAATATACCAACCAATGCCAATCCAAACAATGTCAACAAATCAAAATTCCAAATCACAATCAACGTATAATTTGAAAAATAAATCGTAAAACGATATTTTTCGAAATCAGTTTTTGACTCTAAAATCGTTTCGAAATTAAAACACCAATCGTTTACAGAATTTCAATACAATCAAATTAAAGCGTAATTTCCCTAAACGTGAGTAAAACTCACCGATTTGACGAACTCGCTAAAATTCACGTCTTCGCACAAATTAATCGAAAAATGACCACACGAACAATCCCTGTAATTCACGAACCGCTTCAAAATCGAAACCACAGCTCCCAACTTGAATCCTTTTTCTCCTTAGCTACTGAAATCACTCCCTATCGACTCCAATCAACAATGAAGTTGCTGAAATTTTCTCAAAATAACAATGTGGCTTCAAAATCCCATTTTCACTAGCTCCAACTTAGCTTGCAAGACATAAGAACTCCAAAAGCACGACCTTGAGCTTCAAATACCATTAATGGTAGAATGAGTTTGAGAGTGATTGAGCTTATGAAATTTAGATCAATAGAAAGAGGATGAGAAAAGGAATTGAATGGTGGTAGAAATACTTACATGCACTAGGAATTTAGCTTTCCCTCTTCTATTCTTTTCTCCTCTCTCACGCCCTTCTCTCCTTCTCTCTTTCTCTCTAACTCTCTATTTTATTATTCTTCAGCTGAAATGAGTGAATGAGAGGGAGGGAATGACTTTGTGAGCTGAGTGTTTTTAATTGAGGTAAAAGACCAAAATGCCCTTAATTTAAATTTTCATTTAAACTCTCCTTTTTAACCCAATTCTTCACAAATTACCACATATTTAAAACATTGGGACATTTTAATCCTATGATTTAACCAATATACAATGCTTCCTCGACTATCCCATATCCGAAATTTGATTTATTGTTCACTTCGAATAATAAATCACTTGTTAATTCCAGAAATCTAAATTAACGAAGTTAGGGATGTTACAATCACCCCAACTTTTAAAATTTTGTCCTTAAAATTGAAAAGACGTACCTCAATGAAATAGATATGGATATCGAGTCCGCATGTCTTCTTCCAATTCCCATGTAGCTTCCTTCGCAGAAAAACCGTCCCAAACAACTTTGACTATGGGAATTGTCCTTGTCCGCAACGCCTTTTCGCCATGTTCCAAGATATATCTAGGATACAGTTGGAAAGAGAGATCCGGTCGGAGGTCAATCACTTCAAAATCCAATGGCTGATCCGGACCGGAACATACATTCTCAAATGAGATACATGAAAAACATCATGAAGATTTGATAAGGCTGGTGGTAAAGCAAGACGATAGACAGTCGGCCCAATACGCTCGATAATTTGGAAAGGTCCAATATACAGAAGACTGAGCTTTTTGGCTCGTAAAGCTCTACCGGTACCTATGGTTTGAGAAACCCTAAAAAATACATGATCACCAACATCAAATTCCAAAGGTCTCCTTCTTTTGTCAGCATAGCTCTTTTGTCGACTCTGAGCATCTTTCATCCTGTCTTGAATCTGCCGTATCTTCTCAGTAGTTTCATGAATCATATCAGGTCCCATCAATCTGCTTTCACCTACCTCCCACCAACACAATGGAGTTCTACACTTCCTCCAATACTGGAATTATAACTGTTATTGTAGGCGAATTCAACTAATGGAAGATGGTCCTCCCATTTCCTTCTGGTATCAAGCACACATGCTCGAAGCATATCCTCAAGAGTTTGAATAGTCCTCTCTGTTTGACCATATGTCTATGGATGATAGGTGGTACTAACAAATACCTTAGTTCCCAAAGTATCATTCAATGCTTTTCAATATCTAGAAGTAAACTTTGGATCACGATCCGAAACAATACTTGTGGGAACTCCATGCAATCTGATTATGTTTTTCACACACTCGTCCGACAACTTGGAAACTTTGAAATTAGATCGAATGGGAATAAAATGAGTAGACTTAGTTAAACGATCCACGACAACCCAAATGGAATCGTTAGCAGCTTGCGATCTCGGCAAGCCCATAACAAAATCCATTGAGATATATTCCCACTTCCATACCGGTACATCTAAAGGCCGTAATTGACCCGCAGGCTTCCGGTTTTCCGCTTTAACTCTCTGACAAGTCAAGCATCGGGAAACAAATTCAGCAATATCTGCTTTCATTCCCTGCCACCAATACATTTGCTTCAGATCCCTATACATCTTAGTAGAACCAGGATGTCTAGAATATTTACTCCGATGAGCTTCTTCCACGATTTGCTTCTTGATGTCATCATTTTTAGGTACACAAATTCTACCGTTAAAACAGATAATGCCATCACTATCTTCGGTATAATCTGGTAACCCCTACTGAGATTGCAACTCTACATCAACCTCTTGAGCTGCACGAATTAAATCTCTTAATGCACTTGAAGTTCGAATGTGCCTCAATACTAATCGATATTTCTTCCTTGCTACCTTTAGATCCAAATCTCTAACAGATTCCAACAAAGCCATTTCATGAATCATCAGCTCTACAGTGTGAATAGTCTTTCTACTCAAAGCATCTACCACAACATTGGCTTTTTCAGGATGGTATTTCAATTCAAAATCATAATCTTTCAAGAATTCCACCCATCTCCTTTGTCTGTTAATAAGCTCCTTCTGATCAAACAAATATTTTAAGCTCTTGTGATCACTAAAGACTTCGAAACGAGAACAGTAATGGTAAAGTCTCCAAATCTTTAATGCATACACAATCGCCGCCAACTCCAAATCATGAGTTGGATAGTTTTCCTCATGCGGTTTCAACTGTCTGGATGCATAAGCTAACACCTGTTGATCCTGTATAAGAACACATCCTAAACCCTTCCCTGATGCGTCACTGTAAATTTGAAGTCTCAGAGACGGATCTGGAAGAATCAAGATGGGAGCAAAAGTAAGTCGAGACTTCAACTCTAAGAAACATTCTTCACAATCAGCATCCCAAATAAGCGGCTGTCCCTTGTGAGTTAACCGAGTAAGAGGAAGATCTAACTATGAGAATCCTTGGATGAATCTTCGATAATATCCAGCAAGCCCAAAGAAACTTTTGACTTCAGTTACTGAAGTTGGGCGTTTCCAATTCAATACAGCTTCAACCTTACTAGGATCAACTTCAACTCTTGCTTGAGAAATTACACGACCCAAAAACTTCACATCTGACATCCAAAAGTCACACTTCGACGGCTTTGCATATAGCTTCTTTTCTCGGAGTACACTCAGAACAATACGGAGATGTTGCACATGCTCTTCAATAGTTTTTAAATACACCAAGATATCATCTATAAATACCACCACAAACTGATCTAAGTTGGTATGAAAAACTCGGTTCATGTAATCGATGAATACCGCTGGAGCGTTCGTCAACCTAAAGGACATCACTACAAACTCGTAATGTCCATATCTCGTACGGAAAGCTGTCTTCGGAATATCAGAAGCTCAAACATTAATTTGATGATACCCTAACCTTAGATCAATTTTGGAGAATACCGCAGCGCCTCGAAGTTGATCAAGAAGATCATCAATTCTCGGTAGTGGATATTTAATCTTGATTATCCTGTGGTCAGATGGATTGTGCATCCAACGTATTGACTCTTCCTTGTTTGGGAGCATCATGAGTTTCCATGACAACCCTTCTGATGGGGCATTCATTTGCATAATGACCCTCTTCATTGCAACAGTAGCATTGATTGGGTCCCGTTTGACATCTACCCCGATTGTACATCTTACAAACAGCACACTTGCCCGGTCTTGAAGAATCAGTCGTTTGCACTTGCTTTCCTATGTCAGAATTACCTTTGGGATTAGCACCGGAAGTGGTTGATTCAACACCCTTTTTCTTATTCTTCCAGAAATCCTTCCTCTCAGCATACATTCTTTTAAGGTCCTCCTCAGCAAGATGAGCTTATTGTACCAAAGTAGGATAATTGGTCAAAGTATATGATCTAAGACCTTGGTTGACATCTCCACGAAGACCTTGTTTGAACATCTTCATCTTCCACATATCATTGGGAGCGCGACTTCCGAATTCATAGAATTGAGACAATCTTTCGAATCTAGAGGCATACTCCCCGACAGACATATCCCCTGCTTCAGAATAACAAATTTAGCTTGCTTGACAAGCTTGTGAGCATTTGGAAAGAAATTACCCATGAACAATTCCTTGAAATTTTCCCAGGTGAGTGGAGTTCCTTGAATCTGCAACATTCTACGGGCATTCGTCCACCACGTATGTGCATATTCATCCAGAGCATTTGCAGCACAAATAACTTTTTCTTCTTCATTACATTGTAAGGTCAGAAAAATTCTTTCCATAGCATCCACCCAATAATGAGCTTTCATTGGTTCTGCTCCACCCTTGAAGATTGCAGGATTCATTTTCTGAAACCGGAAATACACATTGTTAGGATCTTCATGAGGTGGTTGCACATTAGGTTGCGGTTGAGGCACATGGTGAAATTGGGCCATCTATGCCATCTGCTGTTGCTGCATTAGCATCATATCGTTCATCATCTTCTGCTGTGATTCAATGACATTTTGCATCCACTCGAAGTGGGGATCAGCAGGTGCCTCACCACGTCCAGCTCCTCTACCTCTTCCGGCCATGATTCTACAAAATATGCACAAAGTATTAAGTTGATCGTGCTCAATGTCTAATAGAATACTAATAAGAATCATAACCAAAAGAAATAAAGACTTCTAATATCTAGGTCCGACTAAACGAAACCGCTCTAATACCAAACTGTAACACCCCAATATTTCTAACATGTAGATATACTAGACTGCACAAGTTAAGCAAAATCAGAGGACACAATTTCTGTTAAGATATTGAACATACTAAGATTTTCCGATGATAAACATTTCCAAATTATATTAACCTGCCATAACTTCATTGAACTACAATATAGTTCAGGATTTAGAACGTAACAAGCTCCTAATTGTTCAATATCATAAACAGAGAAGTGAAAAAGGTTTATACAACGCATATCAAATACAAGTTACATAACTGTTCTGGAGTGGGCCGAAGCCCACTCCAGCTAGAAGAATGAGGAGCGGCCCAACGAGAATGGGCATGAGAGTGAAAACGCTAGATCAACGGCTCTGATGAGTCCGTACAGCCATACAACGGCCAGGCGTAATTCACGCCTCACGCCTACTATATAAGCATTCATTGCGTCAGTTGGCAGGGACACACTATTCACTACTATTGTTACTCTGCTCGTTCGCTCCTGACTTGGGCGTTGGAGGGTATTTGCAAGTACACCCGCCCTTTTTCTCTGGGCGTGGAGC
Organism: Astragalus glycyphyllos; assembly: GCA_963573325.1. NCBI lineage: Eukaryota > Viridiplantae > Streptophyta > Magnoliopsida > Fabales > Fabaceae > Astragalus > Astragalus glycyphyllos. The sequence continues at coordinate 20,845,335 of OY754308.1, forward strand.
ACGGACCAAGCAGCAAGCAGATAAGGTTTGGAACCCTGAGAAACACCCATCAGGCGGACTCAGGTGCAGATCAATTGGCGACCACAGTGGGAGCCCGCGCGTTTTCCACCATCCTTTCAGATGCCACCAAAGGCACCTCGAGGCCGACTAAAGGCCGCTACTCGTTTTCAAAGCGTGGCCGAGATCCCTGCTCGACCACCACCAACGGGTTTAGCAGGCACCAGCACCGTCCCTGCACAACAAGTCAAGATCGAACTTCCTGCAGACCTGGTCCAAGAGCTGCGAGAATTACTACACGACCGGAATCAGGCTTTATATCGCAACAATGATCGACTTACGCAGTTAGAAGATCAGATCGTCTCAAGGCGAGCACACACGGCTCTAGAGCAGCGACCTCATCATGAGGTTACGTCAGCTCTGCGAGCACATCCTTCATTTACTGCTTTACTCAATTTACTGCTTTCTCGTCGACGCGACAAGTGTTGACTCTCTCTCTCTCAAAAGAAGAGAGATCAAAGAAAGGAAACAAAAAAAAAGAGAAAAAAGAAAAGGAAAATTCGGGTTTCTCTAAGTAGACAAAATTAGTATTATTTCTGAATTCTTTATTTCTATTTTGCCTCGGAATATGTTTCGGCCAATTCATATTCCTTGGTAAAATCCAAATAAAGAGGGGCAGCTGTCATACCCTAATTTTGTCCGCCTAGGTTTAAAACCCTAATTTTCCGCAAAAAATAAATAAATTGAGAAGTGTGGTTTTATTTTGAAGAGTGAAGAGCATTGTGCATGCATTTTTGGGTTTTAAAAGTCATTCTAGGGCTTTTAAATTCATTGTTAGAGTGGAAATGCATTTGTTGTTAAAAAACAAGGTTTTTAGGGCAAAAGGGTATTTTGGTCATTGTCAAAAATAAGATAATTTCTCATCAAGAATCATTGTGCAATTTTAGAGAAATTTATTTGAGGCAAAGCATTTTTGGTCATGTATGTATGTATGCGCATGCATGCATACATTGTGCACAAAATTTCAAAAAGGATCAATAGGGAATATTCTACAAAAAGTTCCAAGATGTGATTTTTATGACATTTTTTGGTCATGGTGATCACATAAAATGGCATATTCCTAAGGATCCTAGTATGTGGCCTAAATTGGGTGTATTTTTGTACAATTATCCTAAGAAGAATAATCAAAAATGATGGGATAATGGAATGGTCATATAGTAGTACAATAGTACAAGATGACATATAGTAGTACAATAGTACAAGATGACAACTAGTAAAACTTGGTGACCACTCCCACTACCTCTTGGCCGAATTTCACCCTCTCTATTCTCTCATTTTGTGTTTTCTCAATGTTCTCAATCCATGTGAGCCTCAATCCTAGCCTTTGATTCAAAATTAAAATCAAATCCTAGAGCACAACTAATGCATATTGACCTAAATACCCTCAAACCTAATTGCTTTCTATATATACCCTATTAACCTCACCTCACAAAAGGGGAGACAACTTTTGGCCTCATTTTTTCACTCACACAACCCTAGCACACAACTCCCTCTCCTAATTCCCTCTCTTGGCCGAAATCATACCACCTTCTTCCTCCATCAATTCTTCACTTCTCCTTCACCAAATCACCATTTTCTCACCTCATTTCCATTCCTACTTCATATATTTTCCTTCTCTCCTAATTTAATTCAAGCTTGCATCATCAAAGGGCATTTTTAAGCAAGCATTTCGTGGGTTTCATTGAAGTTTGGTGAAGATTCAAGTTGATTTGTGGTCTTGTTCTTCATATTAGTCATTCCTTAGCTTGGATTTGAGGTAAACTTCTTAAAACCTAGCATCATCTTCAACTTTTTGCATCAAAATGTAGATATCATGTTTCTAATTTTGTATCCTACCATATTCATGCATTTTAGTGTTGTTATATTGTTGATTTGTTGATTGTTGTTGGTGAGAGGTGTCTCAAGCATTTTGACAAACACTGTGGGAGGTTTGGGTGCTTGAGATGCTTCTCACCCTTGAATAAATTGTGATTTATTTTTTTTCACTATGATCTTGCATTTTTGTTGAATAAAATGATGTGATGCTTCGCAAATCATGATTAGAATTAGGGTTTGTTAATTTTCTTGTGAAATGGGTTTGCAATTGTGATCAAAAACGTTTTCTCAAGTTATTTTGATGTTAATAGATGGTATCTTGCTTGCAAGTCATTGTTATGTTGATGATTGGCAAGAGGACTCACACTTGTGTCTTTGTGCACTTCACTTTAAGTGTTGAGGATTGCCTAAGATGATTCAACACAACCTTGTGCTTTGATTGTAAACTTTGGTTTGCTTGTTAGTAACTTGTTTGCAAAGTTATTCTATGTTGAGGATTGGCAAGAGGACTCTCACTTGTGCCTAGTGCACTTCACTTTAAGTGATGAGGATTGCCTAAGATGATTCAATTTTCTTTGTGCAATCCTTGCTTGAAAATGCAAATGCTAGTTTTCTAACTTGATTAATCAATTTTGGTTACAAAAATGACTTGTTAATGCCCTCTTTTGGTCACTTTTGGTCTTGCAAATGTGATGTTCTTTCTAGGTCAATGTTATGCTTTAATGTTGATGATTTGGTAAAAGGACTAGACACTTATGCACTTGTGCATTGTCTCAAGCGTCAAGGATTACTAAAAGGGATTCAACCTTGTGCTTTATCTTGTGTTGCCACCTAATTGAATTGAACTTTTGTATGATCTCTTTGTGTGCCTATTGTTGATCTTACATATGCATGCCATTAGATGTTGATGACTAAGTGTCATTCTTGTGCTCAAATGTTGTAATTGGTAATGTTTATGCTTATGCTTACATTGTTGATTGCTTTGCTTGCAATTTGTTAAATGTTGCACTTTGGTTCTTGACTTGGAAATTGATTGAATGTTCTACTTTCTTTTCCTTTTGGATGCCACGCCATCCCAACAAACCTTTTGTGACCACTGTCACCCTCAAACTCTCTTCTCCTTTCTTCAAATCAATCATTTTCTAAAGCTTTTTCCAAACTATTTTTCACAAATCAAACTTTGTTGAGGATAATGCGAAGCCTTTGCTTGCACGGTCGTCAACAATGGGGTGCTAGTGGTGATCACTTGGAGTCTTTACTCAATTGATTATCATGAACACTCATTTTTCAAAAGAACTCTCATTTCACAAATTAAAAACTTTGTTGAGGATAATGCGAAGCCTTTGCTTGCACGATCGTCAATAATGGGATGCTAGTGGTGATCACTCGAAACCTTTGTTGTTTGATCACTGTGAACATTCAATTTTCACAATTAAACAACTAAAAAATAAAAACCTTTTCTCGACAACCGAGAACTACGTAAGCTTTGAATTCTCCATCGCACTGGGAGATACGTAGGAGCGGGTCACATTCCCGTCAAGCACGACAAATGAAAACCATTTTCTTTTCAAAAAAACAAACCCTTTTCCAAAACAAGGCAATTTCTAAAAACAAAACAATCGAAAACAAGAACTACGTTGCTTTGACTCCCTCCCCAGGATACGTAGGCACGGTGCCCTCCCGTCAAGCACAAAAGATTAAATTTTCCTTTAGTTTTTCCATAAAGTAAGGAGAGATAAAGAGAGATAAAAACAAAGCATTTCTTAAATCAACCCTTTAAATCACACGTCAAATCGAGGTTCCCTTTCAGTAGAAAGGATGTGTGGGGTGCTCGTACCTTCCCCATGCATAACCGACCCCCGAACTCAAATCTCGTGGTTCCAAGGACCATTGTCTTTCAAGAAAGGTTTTTTTCAATGTATTACCTCTAAAAAAATATTGGTGGCGACTCCAATTCATGTTGTGCGAAGAGAAATCCCTCCAAAGGATTTTTCGGGGTGCAACAGCTGGCGACTCCGCTGGGGAACTTTCTTTAGTGGGTCGAGCCAATCGATTCGACATGTGATTTATTTCGTTGATTTGAATGCTTTCTTATATCTCTCCTCCTTTCCCTTTCTTCTTTCTTTCCTTTGCCTTTAAAAACATGCTTGCATTATACTTAGAATTGTCGTGTGCATTCTTGTGATGTTGTGCTTGCGTGCATTGTGTGTTAGCCTTCTTCCTCTTCTATATTTGCTTCTTGAGTAAAATAAGAGTAGTTTCTTCTTCTTCTCCTCTTACTTTCGTCGTTTATATGCTTTTCTCATACATTTCCCCAATCCTAGCATGTTCCCCTCTTCTTTGCTCCCTTTCTTGAGGTAAGCTCATGCATTTCCCCTAATCCTATTATGTCCCCTCCTCTAGGCTCCCTTTCTTAAGGTAAGCAATGCTTGCGATTGTTGTTGGAACCCTAGGTTAGTATACTTATGTTGAAATGATATTGAACCCTAGGGTAGACGACATGCTGTTGCTTGATATTGTCTGGACTGTTTTGGTTTCCCTTTGCAGGTGGGGTTTGGGTAGATTTTTAGGTGTTGTGCCCTCATCACACACTGCACACCTTATATTTGTGAGCATTGAGTGGGGCCTAAAACCCAAGGTCTGCAAAGAACCCTAGGAGAGTGGAAATGAGTAGTGACTGCCATTCGTAGACCGTTGTCTGTCTGGCTCTCATGAAAGTTTCGCCCAAGAGTGCGCTTTCTTCATGATACCTCACAATCGGTAGCTCTCTACGATTGTGGGTGTATTCATGAGAGAGACTTTAGCTCTTGGTTGCCATTGTGAGGCAGTGACCAGAACCCACATAGGAGGATTACCCTTGTCGTTGACTTTAGAGCCTACGATCTTTACCCATTTGTAGGACACGGGGGCACGCAAATTGTATGTTGCATTAGCTTAGGCATCCTCTTTCGAAACTCTTTTACCAAAAATGTAGAAAGTAATTTCCTTTTTCCCTCATAAACACCTATATGAGGTGGCATATAGCGGGTATTTTCAAAAATGTTTTGAACCGCCACCAATAAACATCATTTTCTTCTCTCTTTTCTATGTAAATAAAAGGTCATAATCATCACATCTGCGTCATTTTGCATCATCATCATTGCATTCGCATCTAACAAAAATTTTGAAAAAAAAAAACCTCCATTCTTTGCATCCTCCATGCATTAAAGTTGTTTGCCGGAGATCGCAACGTAACACAAAGTCTTGTCATAGGTGTATTAGAAACGGAATGGAATCAAAAGGCAAAACCGTTTTCAATTCAAGGCTTCCTGTTGTGAAAGAGATTGATATGGCTAGTTTGAAAGAGTATGCATCCCTCCTAGGTCCTATTGAGGTCAGGTCTTTTGACAAAACCTATGGGAACATTCGCAAGCTGCTACAACTAGAAGTGCAAGAGAGTGCCATTGCTGCCCTGTGTCAGTTCTATGACTCGGAGATTCGCTGTTTCATTTTTAAGAATTTCCAAATGGCGCCTACCCTAGAAGAGTATGATAGGATTTTGGGCTTTGATCGATCCAAGTTTAAGCCTTATTAATACCAAGGGGAGTATTATTCTGATGAAAAGCTTGCTGCCTTGTTGCAAATCAGTGCTGAGAAAGTGCGGGCCCATAAGATAGAACGTAATAAGGTATTTGGGTTTCCTCAAGAATACTTTGAGAGTTTGATGACCAGCTATGTAGTGTCTGATGATTGGAATTCTTTCAAGCAAGTGCTAGCTCTGACCATCTTCGGCATTGTGCTCTTCCCTCAGATAGAGAGGCATGTGAGTGAAACTGCAATCGGTGTCTTCCTCGCCTTCAAATGTGCAAAAAATCCTATCAACCCGGTTCCCGCAATTCTCGCAGAGACATACCGTGCCTTCACTCGTCACCATGAATTCCAAAAGAATAAGATGTGTTGCTCCTTCCTTGTGTTATATGCTTGGTTGATCAGTCATGTGTGTACCAACAAAAGTGATGTGAAGGATTTGCTTTCCTATGCCTTGGGTTGTAATCCGAAGACTATGAACTCTCAAGAGTGGGTGCATGCTTTCAAGAACCAAGATGCTCTCCAGATTCGTTGGTTCTCACCTAAATGTTGGGTAGACAGGCCTTTAGTGGTATTTCGGTGTGGGAGTTTTCAGAACGTTCCTCTCATGGGAACCCAAGGATGCATAAACTATAACCCCTCTTTGACCTTGCGACAGCTCGGATACCCTATGCGGGATTCACCCTCCGAAGCTATGCTGTTTCGTTTTTACCTCCACGCGGGGATCCCTAAAGACGAGAGTCTACTTCGGCGAGTCCTGCAAGCTTGGGAAACCGTAGTGCGGAAAGACAGAGAAGAGTTAAACAGGAGGACCACTGCTATCTCTTTTTCTCAATGGCTTGAAGGGAGGATTAGTGAAACTCGGTCATCCAACCAAGGAGTACCACTGCCTGAGGAAAAGATACAAGAACCTCACATTCCTACCATTGAAGAATTGGAAGAAGTTCGGTTGGCCATGTCAAAGGTGGGAGAAGAGAAAAGGGCTCTGCAAGATAGATTGAGTAAGATGATGCAAGACAAGAAAAAGCTAGAAAATGAAAATGCTTTCCAAGCTGCAGCTATTGAGGAAGTCAATAGAAAACTTGAAATAGAGGGGAAAAGCAAGAGGGAAATGCAAAAGCACTTGAAGGGTGCCAAAGAGGAAGTGAAGAGGTGCACTACCAAGATGAATGAGGCTGTAGCGGAAGCAATTAAATGGAAGAGGCTATATGAGGATACATGGAAAGAAGAGCAAGCAGTCAGGCACGCACTAGTTAAGTCAAGAAAAGACTCTCGAATAATGAAGCTTGAATTGGAAGATCAATTAAAGAGTGTCAAGCAAGATCGGGAATCTATTGAAGGGATCCTGAGGGATTATCAGCAAGCACTAAGAAGGGAACAAGGGAAGTCGGAAAGCTTGGCCAATCATGTGCAGTACTTGGAAGGGTCTTACCTCCGGCTAAGGGAGAAGAGTGACTATTGGGAGAGTCAATTTACGGAATTGCTCAGTAAGGTAAAAAGTCAACAAGTCTTTGAGGAATTGAAAAAGGAAGGCTTACATTGGAAAGACAAGTTCTCCAAGTTAGTTTGGTTAGCTAATCAGGCTGTGAGAGACATTCCCAAGAAGCTAAGAAAGGCGGATGCAGAAATGAATCCTTTCAACACCCCTGTCAAGGTGTGTGAGTTTGTTGAGTACTGCAAGATTCTCACAGAAGAACTCCTGGAGAAAGCCCGGGGGGCAGCTGAGAGCAAGAAGAGGAAAAGGAGCGAGGAGTTGAATGCCATTGCCTTTAAAGTTCCCTTTAGAGTATTGTAGCGATCCTTAGGAAATTGTAATTTTCTTTAAGAAGTTGTAACTTTCTTTGGAAAATAGTACTTTGTTTAAAATCGTTGTATTGCACTCTTAAGGAATATTGTACTTTGATTTGCTTTCTATTTGTGATACTCCTTCGCATTCCATTTAATTGAAGTACGTTTGTTTTGCCTTGTTGCTTCCAACTTTGTTGCAATCCTAAAAACACCTGAACCTTAACACCTATGACAAGACGAGTTGCACCGCGATTCCCGGCAATAAACATAATAACATGCATATTGCATTGCATTTGCATCATTTGTCTTTGTGTTCATAAAAAAAAAATGTTCCGTCCACAGAAGTAAGACAAGCTGGTTAATCATCGGTATTGGACGCGATCACAGGCAAGAAATATGGCCAACAATCAAGACAACGCGAATCTGGGCAATCATCAACCAATCCAGAATGATGCAGTTCCAGAAGGTCCGAATCCAAATGGTCAGGGTCAGCATGATCAGAATCAAGAGAATCGAGCAATCAGGGCTGAGATGGAAGTTATAAGAGCTCAAATGGCAGAGGTCATAAGAGTGTTAAGTGCCTTAAGGGATGCTGGCATAACTGAAAGTGCTGCTGCCGCAGGAGTGGATCCTCCTCCTGAACCTAGAGTCTCTCAGGCTCTCCAAAACGTGCAATGGCCTCCTTATGGTCTCCCATTAGGGTACACACCCCCTGCTGCCGGTGCAAACCCAGAAAGTGGTCCTTCGGGAACCACAGGACAGGCCCAGCCTGAATCAGCTGTGAATGAAGTTGGAACGGTGACACCTCAGGTTCAAATTCAGATTCCTACTCCTGCTATTACCCCAGGAACTCCGTTTGGCTTCAATTCTCCAGCAACAATCCATCCACAAGTTCAGGGTCCAATTCCTCAGATTATCGCTCACTCACGTGACCCACACGTGACCCCAGCTGTGGTGTCGATGAATAATCTTCACTACGGTGTGAGTGGTTTTCCGCCGAATTACCCTGATGAAGCTAGAAGTCAGTACCAGATGTTAGAAGAAAGATTGAGAGCTGTTGAAGGATCAAGTTCTCAGGGTCTGTGGACTATTAAGCAAGGATAGCAGTTGTTGAAGAGGGTTGAAGTGGTGAAAGCGGCATCATCAAAACATTTGTGTCTTTGTCATGCATTTCATAGCATTTATGAGTGATTGTTGATTTTCATGTAGTTTTTCAGTTCAAAACAATTTTCTGTAATGCAATCCTTTGGCTCTGCCCAAGGCCTTAGGATATTTCAATAAGGGCACACATGTTTCCTTTTAGTATCATCATCAATAAAATGTTATTTTGAATTCCTCAATAAAATTTCTTTCTTTCATTTTGTCATGTGTCTGTTATTTGCTTTTCAATTCCTCCCAACGCGGATCAAAAATAATAATAAATGAAAATAATCTTTGAAAACAACGACGCCAATGGTTCATATTGTGACTCTGATTACCCGATTAACCAAACTGAGAGAGAGGCTGAAGACAACTGGGATGTTTCTTCGGAGTTAATAAGTGAAGAATTGGCTAAGGCTGTAGAAATTCATGATGCCACAACTAGGTTGGGCAATGAAGTCAAAGCACAAGTTCAAGCAAAGTGGAGCAATGCTGAGGAAACCAAACAAATGTTACAAGCGAACCTCTTTCGCGACCAAACCCTTTCCCTTCCTCAGATCAACCAACTTTCCCATTTCCCATTACAAGTACCCCATCACAAAAAAATTTTCATAACCAAATGCCTGCCATCGCCACCTTCCTCACTACCTGTGGCCCTTCTACAAAATCAACCCATCTCATTTGCTCCTCCCTCTGAACCTCCTGTCACCCCAGTTAATACCAGAACCCAATCAAGCATCCTCCAACCGCTGCAGGGGTTTCATTACCATTATCTCTCCAATCACCCCAGACAAGGATCACTTCAAATATCCAAAAATAGTGTATCACTTTTATCAGCTCACTCAACTCAAGAGCAAAAAAGGAAAAAATTAGAAAAAATGAAACAAAAAAGAACAGATTCAAAAAATGAAAATCCCAAAAATGAAAAAACAAGGGAAAAAGAGACGAAAGAAATATAAGTTGTGAGCTGATACATTTGGCCATAAAGCGTAAGAGATCCTTGTCTCAATGAACCTTCCTACACCTTGTTGTGTATGACCACCCTTTCTTCCATAAACCTTCAAACACTTCATCATTCCTATACATCTCTCCTTTCATAAAACCGCAAACACTACCTCGACCTCGTCATCCCGCCCTCCACAAACTATCAGTCATTCCTCAGACTCCACCATCAGATTTGCAATCAAGCTGTTGTGCAAGAATAAGAGAACAAAGTGGTCCGTCCTCATGAGGAATCAAGTGACATGATCAATTTGAGCAAAGGAGAGGATTGACGCCATGATAAAGAGCAATGAATCAACAAGTTTGTGTAAATCACCCTTCTGACATAAGACACTTGCCATTATAACAAAGTCTGTAATTACCAAAGTTTGGTCTGTTGCGCAGCTTTCCAAGCTAAGGTAGTCACAAATGACAGTATGAAGACTCCAGGTCAAGCATCATGATCCCTTCCTACGCCACCCTAAAAATGGGGCAGTTAGAGACAATCAACAAAGGATATCAAGGACGATGATGACCTTCATGGAAATCAGGCTTCGTTTTACACTCTAACAGGGGCAAACCCCATATGATGGAAGTAATACTTTCATTGAGCCTTATCAAACCAAAGTACATTTGTCTTATGTCAGAAGAAGATTAAGAGAAAGCTCAAACCGAAGAAAGCTCATCTTCAACAATTTCAAAGAAGACTCAATGCTCAAAAAGATCATGAACCTCCAAAGGGATTCCCATGGAGATGAACCCAGTATCATGAAGACGAAGAACTTATTCTCCGGAGGGGCCTTTAATTCTCGCAAAATGGGATGCAAGAAAAGAAAACCCCAGTTTCCAGTAAATTCAGATACAGTCAGAAAGGAGTATGCCTAAAGAAATAAATGAAAAAAGAGAAAGATGAGCCAAGTAAGAATCAGCTCGCTAGGTTGAAAACCCGCAAAGGGCGGCCTAGGCAAAACCAGAGCGACCCAGTGGATTGAAAACCTGCAAAGGGCGATCCAGGCAAAAATTAGGGTCAGAAAACTTGGACTTGAAATGAAAAAGGCAATGAGCACTCCCAAAAGTTTGGATAAAGGGGTGATCAAGGTCATGAGTATGGACGATTGGCATCGTTACTTCAAAAGAAAAAACACAAGATCTGCTTCCCCTTTTTCTTGTATTTTTCCAGTTTAAAAATTTTTCAATGTACTTTCAATTGGCGTGACCTTCTGCACGTCCAGTTTCCATAACAATAAGAATTCAACTTTTTCTTCCATGTGTTTGCTTTCTGTCTCTTTGTTTTAAAATAAAGGTTTTTATGATTGATGATACTGAATTGTGAAACCTGTGCATGAGTCAAAAAGCATTACAATTATTGCGAAATTTCTGAAAATCACAGAAAAGAGGGGATCCCTCAAATAAATGAATTGGCAAAAAACAAACGCGGGCACAATCACTTCAAATGGCATGCAAACTAATGCGCGGCACTGGCATTGCTATTACCCTAGATGGTCCTCATGTCTCAGGCCCAAAGGAAAAGATTTGCACCAAAGATTAAAACAAGGTTTAGTGATCACCAAGTGAGGCTTCTTTCATGCCAAAAGTCAAGACATTCATAGAGAACCAAAGATTTGCACTGAGAACACCACTCAGATCCAAAAGTTGGGGCATTCTCTTCACCACCCACCCACCCTAGTCTTGGGAAAGTTTGTTCATTGTCCATCCCATTCATATACCACCCTCAGTTCATAACCAGTACCATAACTTCATCCCCTTTCACAAACCCACTCAAAGAACCCATTTGAAATTGTCATTCTAAAGTGGGGCATTTCCTTAACTGTTCACTCCTGCTCAAATGAGCAGAGTTCTCCCTAAAGTCATTCACATCCATAAATTCCTGTCGGGGCAGTCTCACAACTCACTGTCCTAAACCAATCCCAAGTTAACTGACTCACTCGTCCACATCTGCACTCTTATGCATACTTACTAGTCAATGCTTCAGAGAGAGAGAATACAAATTGATCATGTGGTGTTTAAAGTTCAGTCATCATGGAAATGGAAAGGAAAATAAGTGAGCTTGTTAATAAAAACCTTGAGAACACCAGAGTTTGAATCAAATCTAGTTTTTCCAAAGAATGGTCCATAGCCATCTCAATTCCTTGCATTCAAAGTCTCGCGTCTCATCATCATAAAAATGTTTACAAAAATGTTTAAATACTCCAATCATTCATCCTCCTCATGCATGTAGGCATTTCATGTTATTCAAAGCATTACATTCGCATCATCCACATTCATCACAATAAAAGCAAAAGAACACAGACATTCCATAGCATTTATCATCATCACATCAAACATCAAATCAGTTTTCAAAACAAAAAGAGGCATTCATAATAAATAGTCATAGTCGTCACGATAGGACGCTTGAATTGATCACTCAAGAATCCTAAAGTCCCTATGCTAAAAGAAAATTAAAAACATTCATTGCATCCATGTGCATCCCAGCATCAAGAGCCTGCATTCCATGCATCATTCAAAGCTTCCCAATTTTCAAAAAGAAACTCAGTTGCTTTGGACTCGTTAGGCCCCAAAATTTTCAAAAAGTCAGTTACTTTGGACCAATGGGTCCCCGAAATCTCATTTTCAGAAAATCATCATGGCACCGAGTTAGTGAACTCCATCAGCACCGAGTTAGTAAACTCCCACAGAGTTAGTGAACTCCTTCCACAGATCACAACGTCGCGTACGAGCGCGCGGCAGATCCTACAGACTTCGTTAAGTCCATCGGATTAATTGTGTCAACCTAAGGCATAGCGTAGATCCATTGATCATATCAGTTCCGGACCTGATATTGATCGGCCGCTCGAAAAGGCCACCCCCAGAGCTCGGACTCGATGAGAGTCCGTTAAAAGGTTTTAGGCAACCTCCGAATTCCCCAATTTACGGCACTTCCCATTTACTGCTTTCATTTACTGCTTTACGCAATTTACTGCTTTCTCGTCGACGCGACAAGTGTTGACTCTCTCTCTCTCAAAAGAAGAGAGATCAAAGAAAGGAAACAAAAAAAAAGAGAAAAAAGAAAAGGAAAATTCGGGTTTCTCTAAGTAGACAAAATTAATATTATTTCTGAATTCTTTATTTCTATTTTGCCTCGGAATATGTTTCGGCCAATTCATATTCCTTGGTAAAATCCAAATAAAGAGGGGCAGCTGTCATACCCTAATTTTGTCCGCCTAGGTTTAGAACCCTAATTTTCCACAAAAAATAAATAAATTGAGAAGTGTGGTTTTATTTTGAAGAGTGAAGAGCATTGTGCATGCATTTTTGGGTTTTAAAAGTCATTCTAGGACTTTTAAATTCATTGTTAGAGTGGAAATGCATTTGTTGTTAAAAAACAAGGTTTTTAGGGCAAAAGGGTATTTTGGTCATTGTCAAAAATAAGATAATTTCTCATCAAGAATCATTGTGCAATTTTAGAGAAATTTATTTGAGGCAAAGCATTTTTGGTCATGTATGTATGTATGCGCATGCATGCATACATTGTGCACAAAATTTCAAAAAGGATCAATAGGGAATATTCTACAAAAAGTTCCAAGATGTGATTTTTATGACATTTTTTGGTCATGGTGATCACATAAAATGGCATATTCCTAAGGATCCTAGTATGTGGCCTAAATTGGGTGTATTTTTGTACAATTATCCTAAGAAGAATAATCAAAAATGATGGGATAATGGAATGGTCATATAGTAGTACAATAGTACAAGATGACAACTAGCAAAACTTGGTGACCACTCCCACTACCTCTTGGCCGAATTTCACCCTCTCTATTCTCTCATTTTGTGTTTTCTCAATGTCCTCAATCCATGTGAGCCTCAATCCTAGCCTTTGATTCAAAATTAAAATCAAATCCTAGAGCACAACTAATGCATATTGACCTAAATACCCTCAAACCTAATTGCTTTCTATATATACCCTATTAACCTCACCTCACAAAAGGGGAGACAACTTTTGGCCTCATTTTTTCACTCACACAACCCTAGCACGCAACTCCCTCTCCTAATTCCCTCTCTTGGCCGAAATCATACCACCTTCTTCCTCCATCAATTCTTCACTTCTCCTTCACCAAATCACCATTTTCTCACCTCATTTCCATTCCTACTTCATATATTTTCCTTCTCTCCTAATTTAATTCAAGCCTGCATCATCAAAGGGCATTTTTAAGCAAGCATTTCGTGGGTTTCATTGAAGTTTGGTGAAGATTCAAGTTGATTTGTGGTCTTGTTCTTCATATTAGTCATTCCTTAGCTTGGATTTGAGGTAAACTTCTTAAAACCTAGCATCATCTTCAACTTTTTGCATCAAAATTTAGATATCATGTTTCTAATTTTGTATCCTACCATATTCATGCATTTTAGTGTTGTTATATTGTTGATTTGTTGATTGTTGTTGGTGAGAGGTGTCTCAAGCATTTTGACAAACACTGTGGGAGGTTTGGGTGCTTGAGATGCTTCTCACCCTTGAATAAATTGTGATTTATGTTGTTTTCACTATGATCTTGCATTTTTGTTGAATAAAATGATGTGATGCTTCGCAAATCATGATTAGAATTAGGGTTTGTTAATTTTCTTGTGAAATGGGTTTGCAATTGTGATCAAAAACGTTTTCTCAAGTTATTTTGATGTTAATAGATGGTATCTTGCTTGCAAGTCATTGTTATGTTGATGATTGGCAAGAGGACTCACACTTGTGTCTTTGTGCACTTCACTTTAAGTGTTGAGGATTGCCTAAGATGATTCAACACAACCTTGTGCTTTGATTGTAAACTTTGGTTTGCTTGTTAGTAACTTGTTTGCAAAGTTATTCTATGTTGAGGATTGGCAAGAGGACTCTCACTTGTGCCTAGTGCACTTCACTTTAAGTGATGAGGATTGCCTAAGATGATTCAATTTTCTTTGTGCAATCCTTGCTTGAATATGCAAATGCTAGTTTTCTAACTTGATTAATCAATTTTGGTTACAAAAATGACTTGTTAATGCCCTCTTTTGGTCACTTTTGGTCTTGCAAATGTGATGTTCTTTCTAGGTCAATGTTATGCTTTAATGTTGATGATTTGGTAAAAGGACTAGACACTTATGCACTTGTGCATTGTCTCAAGCGTCAAGGATTACTAAAAGGGATTCAACCTTGTGCTTTATCTTGTGTTGCCACCTAATTGAATTGAACTTTTGTATGATCTCTTTGTGTGCCTATTGTTGATCTTACATATGCATGCCATTAGATGTTGATGACTAAGTGTCATTCTTGTGCTCAAATGTTGTAATTGGTAATGTTTATGCTTATGCTTACATTGTTGATTGCTTTTCTTGCAATTTGTTAAATGTTGCACTTTGGTTCTTGACTTGGAAATTGATTGAATGTTCTACTTTCTTTTCCTTTTGGATGCCACGCCATCCCAACAAACCTTTTGTGACCAATGTCACCCTCAAACTCTCTTCTCCTTTCTTCAAATCAATCATTTTCTAAAGCTTTTTCCAAACTATTTTTCACAAATCAAACTTTGTTGAGGATAATGCGAAGCCTTTGCTTGCACGTTCGTCAACAATGGGGTGCTAGTGGTGATCACTTGGAGTCTTTACTCAATTGATTTTCATGAACACTCATTTTTCAAAAGAACTCTCATTTCACAAATTAAAAACTTTGTTGAGGATAATGCGAAGCCTTTGCTTGCACGATCGTCAATAATGGGATGCTAGTGGTGATCACTCGAAACCTTTGTTGTTTGATCACTGTGAACATTCAATTTTCACAATTAAACAACTAAAAAATAAAAACCTTTTCTCGACAACCGAGAACTACGTAAGCTTTGAATTCTCCATCGCACTGGGAGATACGTAGGAGCGGGTCACATTCCCGTCAAGCACGACAAATGAAAACCATTTTCTTTTCAAAAAAACAAACCCTTTTCCAAAACAAGGCAATTTCTAAAAACAAAACAATTTTCGAAAACAAGAACTACGTTGCTTTGACTCCCTCCCCAGGATACGTAGGCACGGTGCCCTCCCGTCAAGCGCAAAAGATTAAATTTTCCTTTAGTTTTTCCATAAAGTAAGGAGAGATAAAGAGAGATAAAAACAAAGCATTTCTTAAATCAACCCTTTAAATCACACGTCAAATCGAGGTTCCCTTTCAGTAGAAAGGATGTGTGGGGTGCTCGTACCTTCCCCATGCATAACCGACCCCCGAACTCAAATCTCGTGGTTCCAAGGACCATTGTCTTTCAAGAAAGGTTTTTTTCAATGTTTTACCTCTAAAAAAATATTGGTGGCGACTCCAATTCATGTTGTGCGAAGAGAAATCCCTCCAAAGGATTTTTCGGGGTGCAACAGCGGGGACGAAGAGGAGGACCCACACCGATTACACTTACTAGCCTGAAGAATCCTCCCATGACAGGTTCTCTTATGGATAACCTTGTTCACCCACTCACTCTCGCAGCCGATCAAACGAGCGACACACATGCCGGACAAAGGATTATTCCAATAACCAACAGCACGGTCATGTAGCCCGCCACTCAAAGGAGTGACCGCGTCGTAAAGAAAAGGGAGATACCAGCCTGGGACCGTTGTTGCACCCCGAAAAATCCGGATTGGACCTTTCATCGTACAACGTGAAAATTTGTGAAGCCGCCATCAACATTTTTTATTTAGGGACCAAAACATTGAAAAAGGGTCCTTTTTAAGGCGGGTGGTCCTTTGAGAACTAGAGATGTAGGTTCGGGGGTCGGTTAGGTGTGGGGAAGGTATTAGCACCCCACACCTCCTTTCTACCGAAAGGGAACCTTTAACTTGATGTGCGGTTTTGACAGAGTTGATTTGAAACAATTCATTCTACTTCTTTTTTTATTTGAGAAAATGTTTTTGAAAACGGGGGAAAAGAAGAATCTTTTTATTATTTTTTAAAAGTGTGCTTGACGGGATGTGACCCGCTCCTACGTATCTCCCGGTGCGATGGAGAATTCAAAGCTTACGTAGTTCTCCTTAGTTGAGAAACTTTGTGTTGGTGTTTTTTATTGTAGGGGTTTTCGGTCCTAGACTGTACAGTCCACTAGACCTAGAACAAAGACAACCCTGCCTGTACAGACGACGTGCCCCCTACTTATCGAAAATGTTTTTTGATTAGGGAAGAAAAAGATTTGTTGTGAGGTTGGTTGCTTTTATTTGAGCAAGTATCTTAGGCTCGCACGAACTGTACAGCTCGCTAACCCTAAGACGCTAACCAATACCGGATGTACATCCGACTCGATTCCTTACTCATTTTTGAAATAGGGTTCAAGTTGTTAATTACTTGTTTTGACTCTCATAAGTATCCCAAGATGTTTGAGCTGTACAGCTCCGATCTTAGGACGCTAGACAACACCGGCCGTACGTCCGACTTGCCTCCTTATGAGTTTTCAAAGAGGTTTATTGTTGATCTTAGAAAGAATTTGATTGTCTTATGAAAACGATTTGAGAAAAGATTGAGTTTGGAAAAGCTTTAGAAAATGATTGATTTGAGGAAAGGAGAAGGGAGTTTGAGGGTGACATTGGTCACAAAAGATTTGTTGGGATGGCGTGGCATCCAAAAGGAAAAGAAAGTAGAACATTCAATCAATTTCCAAGTCAAGAACCAAAGCGCAACATTTATCAAATTGCAAGCAAAACAATCAACAATGCAAGCATAAGCATAAACATTACCGATTACAACATTTGAGCGCAAGAATGACACTTAGTCATCAACATCTAATGGCATGCATATGTAAGATCAACATTAACCAAATAGATTGCAAGAATAGGCACACAAATAGATAATGCAAAGGTTTAATTCAATTAAGTGTCAACACAAGATAAAGCACAAGGTTGAATCCCTTTTGGTAATCCTTGACACTTGAGACAATGCACAAGTGCATAAGTGTCTAGTCCTTTTACCAAATCATCAACATTAAAGCATAACATTGACCTAGAAAGAACATCACATTTGCAAGACCAAAAGTGACCAAAAGAGGGCATTAACAAGTCATTTTTATAACCAAAATTGATTAATCAAGTTAGAAACTAGCATTTGCATTTTCAAGCAAGAATTGCACAAAGAAAATTGAATCATCTTAGGCAATCCTCATCACTTAAAATGAAGTGCCTAAGGCACAAGTGAGAGTCCTCTTGCCAATCATCAACATAGAATAATTTTGCAAACAAGTTACTAACAAGCAAACCAAAGTTTACAATCAAAGCACAAGGTTGTGTTGAATCATCTTAGGCAATCCTCAACACTTAAAGTGAAGTGCACAAGGCACAAGTGTGAGTCCTCTTGCCAATCATCAACATATAACAATTTGCAAGCAAGATACAATCAATTAGCAACAATATTTTGCAATCAAAACATCAAATCAATTGCGTTGAATCATTTTAGTCAATCCTCAACACTTAAAGTTAAGTGCTCAAAGGCACAAGTGTGAGTCCTCTTGCCAATCATCAACATAGAGTAATTTTGCAAGCAAAGTACATAACAACCAAACCAAAACAACTTGAAGAATCATTTTACCCAATATTGCAAACCCATTTCACAAGAAAATTAACACCCTAATTCCAATCATGATTTGCGAAGCATCACATCCTTTTATTCAACAAAATGCAAAATTATAGTGAAAACAAACATAAATCACAATTTTATTCATGAAATGTAAGCACCAAATGAAAATAGCACCAACACAAAATTTATTCCAAGAGAGAGATGCATTTCAAGCATCCAAACCTCCCAAAGTGTTTGTCAAAATGCTTGAAACACATCTCTCATTCAACAACAACAATTATATCAACATTTCATCAAAAGAATAGAGCACTAAAATGCAAAGAAATGCTTGATATGCAAAAATAGATTGATGATCTACATTTTTTTTAAGCTAAAATTTGGATGATGTTAAGAGTGAGAGTATACCTCAACTCCAAGCTAGAATAGCAAAAGAGATAAGGTGAATGAACACTAAACCACTTGAATCAACCCTCTAATCTTCAATCTTGAGCTTGATTCTTGAGATTTGAAGATGGATCTTTGAAGAGAATGGAAGGATGATGAAGGATTTAGGACTAGAATGTTGATTTGAAGTGAAAAAGTGAAGAAATGAGGTGAGGGAAGGAGGGGGTGATTTCGGCCAAAGGAGGAGAGGAGAGGAGAGGTTTGTGTGCTAGGGTTTTGTGAATGAATTGTGAAGCCAAAAGTTCTTTTTGAGGTGAGGTTTCTAAGGTATATATAGAGAGCAACTAGGTTTAAGGGTATTTAGGACATTGTGCTTTTGCAAACCATTGAGATTTGAGCTAGAATTTGAATCAAAGGCCAAGATTGCAATGCACATGGATTAGGGACAAGGAGAAAACACAAATGAGTGAGGAATAGCTGGTCACACACAAAAATTATGAGTTTTTGTTGCACAAAAATTGTTGAGGGCACCTAGGTCATTCTACACAAAGTTGTAGCCTAGGATTTGATCTAGAATTTTAATCAATGGCTAGGAATACAACTCACATGGATCAAGGGCATGAGGAAACACAAAATGAGGTGAAAAGAGAGGGTGAAATTCGGAGCAAATGAGGCCTTGGTGCCCAAGTTTTGCAAGCTTTGTCAAGAAAAATAGTACATTTTGTCTTATTGGGGACACTTCCTTATTTTCACCATTTTTGATTATTCTTTTCTAGATAATTCCATAAAAATCATGCCACTTTGGGCCATATCCTAGGAATCAATGATTGGGCCCAAAATTCCATGATATCACCCTTCCCAAAATTGATTTGAGACCTCACCTTGATGGAAATTCCCATTTTGCCCTTTTGCTTAAAATTTGAATTTTATGCCAAAAATCATGCATGCATGCGCACAAAAATTCATAACCCAAATAATCTAGATCCAAATAAATTCCTCTGAGATTGAACAATGATTTTTGGTGAGAAATTGCTTAATTTTGGAAATGACCAAAATACCCTTTTGCCCAAAAAACATTGTTTTTTACAACAAATGCATTTCCACTCTAACAATGAATTTAAAAGCCCTAGAATGACTTTTAAAAACCCAAAAATGCATGCACAATGCTCTTCACTCTTCAAAATAAAACCACACTTCTCAATTTATTTATTTTTTTGTTGAGAATTAGGGTTTTGACCTAGGCGAACAAAATTAGGGTATGACAGCTGCCCCTCTTTATTTGGATTTTAACAAGGAATATGAATTGGCCGAAACATATTCCGAGGCAAAATAGAAATAAAGAATTCAGAAATTATACCAATTTTGTCTACTTAGAGAAACCAGAATTTTCCTTTTTCTTTTTTTCTCTTTTTTTTGTTCCTTTTTGAAATATGATACAAATGCGATGAAAAGATTTTTTTTTTCTTTTTGGAATCAATTGGTGCCAACCCTCAATAAGCCAGCGAAAGCAGTAAAGAAAGCAAAAAACAAAAAACAAAAAAAGGGTGCCGGCCCTCATTAAGCCGGCGAAGGAGGCTGCCTAAAGCCTTTTAACGAATCGCGAACGATCCGAGTTTGCACTTGGGCCTGGGGAGCACGTGGGCTCAAAGGGGTGGTCTTTCGAGCGACCGGGGGAGGGTACTATATCAAGTCTAGATCTCGATATTTCCCTAGTACTGCGCCATGTTTTAGGCCAACACAGCTATCCTTTTCGACTGGACCTATTGAGGTCAGGGGGACTTACTCGCAGCTCGAATACGAAGTGAAGTCAATCTTCTGGGGGACACGTGGGTCCAAAGGGGGATTCGGAAATCCAATTAGTCTTCTTCAGGGTCAATGCTTTCACACCGATCCAGGGGTGCCTGCTCTGGTCGCAGGACTTTTCTTCAGGTTTCTCAGGTTGGCGGTACCTGCACATGTCAGCAGATGCAATGCATGGTGCATGGAATGAATGCATGTTATGCAAAGGCCTGTTATGCGAATGCATGCGATGCGATGATTTTGGGTGAATGATGAATGCTGGGGAATGCTTTTCGTTCAGCTTTGATTGTTTTTTTTTTTTTTTTCTTTCATCTTTTAATTCTTCTTTTGATCAGCTTTCTGTTTTCTGATCATTTGTTTTTTCTTCTTTTTGCCTGATCAGCTTTTTTTTTTCTGATCATTTGCTTTTTTGTGCTCTTCTTTTTTTAATAAAAGGCTTATTCTTTTGCTGGTTCAACCGACCCGTGACACTCATGGCACAAGACTGGGGAACTTGTTAGAGTTGCTGCGGCGCACGAGCCGGGTGCAGGTTTGCTTTATGATTTGCCATCTGAAGTGATTGATGGGCGCAATTATTTTCCTTGCAACATTAATTTGTTTTTGAGAAATCACTTCCTTCCCGTGACTTTTGGGGATTTCGCAATGATTGCAATGCTCTATGATTTATGCACATGTTTTACAATTCAGTATTACCATCATCATAAAACGTTTATTTTGAGCAGAAAATAGAAAAGCAAACTGATATGAGAAAAATTGAACTTTATTGATGTGGAAACCGGTCGTACAGAAAGTTACGCCGACTGTTCAATACATTTGAAAATTTAAACTGCAAAAAGACACGAAAAAGAGAGAAAAGCTAGTTTCTAAATGTCCGTCTCTGTGGAACAATGCCAAACATTTATGTCCTTGACCTTGATCACCCCTCTATCCAAACCTTCAGGAGTGTTGTATGCCCTTGTTTGTTTTCATGCCCAAGTTTTCTGACCCTAATTTTTGCCTGGATCGCCCTTTGCGGGTTTTCAATCCACCGGGTCGCTCTGATTTTGCCTAGGCCGCCCTTTCGGGTTTTCAACCTAGCGAGCTAATTCTTACTTGGCTTATCTTTCTCTTTTTTCGTCTATTTCTTTCAGGCATAATACTTCTTCACCGAATCTGAATTGACTGGGTTTTTGAGCTCTTCACCGTCCATGTTGGTAAGTATTAGTGCTCCTCCAGAGAAGGCTTTCTTGACCACATAAGGTCCATCATAAGTGGGAGTCCATTTTCCTCGGGGATCGCTCTGAATGGGCAATATCTTTTTGAGCACAAGATCTCCCTTGTTGAACTTTCGAGGGCGAACTTTCTTGTCGAAGGCCGTCCTCATTCTCTGTTGATACAGCTGTCCATGACACAAAGCTGCAATTCTTTTTTCCTCAATGAGATTTAACTGATCCAGACGAGCTTGTACCCATTCAGCTTCTTCCAACTTGGTTTCCATCAATACCCGCAGGGAGGGTATTTCAACCTCAATAGGGAGGACCGCTTCTGACCCATATACTAGAGAAAAAGGGGTTGCCCCAGTTGAGGTACGCACTGAAGTGCGGTATCCGTGCAAAGCAAAAGGAAGCAACTCATGCCAATCTTTGTAGGTTACCACCATCTTTTGAACTATTCTCTTGATATTCTTGTTGGCCGCTTCGACTGCCCCATTCATCTTGGGTCGATAGGGAGAAGAATTATGATGCTGGATTTTGAATTCTGTGCACAGGTCTTTCATCATCTTGCTATTCAGGTTATTGCCGTTATCGGTGATG